>JAVJGJ010000033.1:16705021-16719954 GCA_035590215.1 Microhierax caerulescens
CCCCCCCCCCCCCCCCCCCCCCCCCCCCCAGAGCGTCCCAACCCATGGCTCTGGAGCTCTGGCACAAATCCTGAGAGAGAGCCCTGCCCAAGCTTTTGTGCATTTTAAAGGAAGGAAATGCCTTATCGCAATGTTTCGCTGATACATTGCTCCAGTTTTCAATGTCACAAGCCTTCACCTTTCACTTACACGGGACCAGCACAAATAAGGAGATTTAGTGAAAACAAACAACAGGAAGTGAAAAATCTGCCAAGATTTTGGTTCAGCTGCAGCTGTCAGTGTCCTCTTCGATGGGCAGTTTGGCTATTAACGAAGGACAAGGCCTCATCAATGTCAGCAGCACATCACAGGAAGAAAATAGCCATCTCCATCGATTGCTGCAATTGCTAATGTGCTCAACACCTCCATGCTCACCATCTCCCACCCCAGTGGTATTTTTCTCCATGCACAATTTCCTTTGTTATTGGCAATATTTTGCCTTGCAGGGAAAGAACAGTTCCTCTCTACCACCCTCTGCTCTCTCAACCCCAAACCATCAACGTTCAACCTGTACCATCCACCTCCTTGGGATAGCAGGGTTATAGTTAACAGAGAAGTCACAATAATTATATAACAGTATATATAACAGTAATTATCATATAACAGTAATTATCAGACTCTTGCAAAGTAAAAAAAAACCCAAACTTAAAGTCCATAATCTCCACAGAAGAAAGTCCTGCACTGGTGAAGTGCTGAAAGCATCATTGTTCTACCCATCACTAACACCCTGTTGAAATCAATGGTCCAGCTGAGCTGTAACTTCGTAGTGTCATTCACAGGCATAAAGACCAGATCCTTCCACAAGTGCCACTGAAGCCACTACTGATTTACACCTGATGACAGCCTGACCCCTGACTTATGCACCTGAACAACTATTTATTTTGAAAGAGCATGTTAAATGCACTTCCCTTGTGTACAAACAAATCAACTTGTTTGACAGATACAATCAATTCTCTGCAATCCAAACAGATTTGCTCCTTTCCCTGAAAAAAATATGCAGATGACACATTAAAAAGAAAATAAGCAGCGTACAGACACCTGCAGACATACAAAATGAATGGTATTAGTCCAGTAATGTACCTGCAGGTTTGGAAAACAGTCTAGTATTGTGTGATCATTTTGACAGAGGCACTTGAAAGAAATCAATAAAATTGATCATTCAGCTGCACCGTTTATAGATGTGGATCAGAGTTCTGGACTGGCTAACAGTGTTATTTTTACATAAGTGGGGGGAAAAAAAAAAATGGCACAAGGGGACACAGAATCCACTTCATAAGTTGGGGTGGAGGAGAGCCTGCACTAAGCAGCAGTGAGTGCACGGGAGCGTGGTACTGCGGCAAGCCTACCTGCGGAGAGAAATGGGCAGCGAAACGGAGACCTCTGCCAGAGGAGCTCTCAACACAAAAGGCTGCATCAAGCCCTGGCAGTAAAAGTTCTGGGTGGAACTGTTAAACTTGCCAGGCAGGAGATGAAGAGAAAACCCAAGGTTTGGGCCCTTTAATAAGAGCAGGAATTGATACCCTAACTCTCAGGAGGTCTTTCAGGAAGGAGTTCTCAACTAATCTTTATATCAGTGTTTAGTTGACATAAATGGGTGCACTGACTTCAAGACGAGTTAAGCCATCTTGTACCCACTGAGGACCTTACCCACCATTTTTAATGTTATATTTTATCTTTAAGGTCTTAAGGTAGAGGTTGTGCCACCCATCCCACACACATCCTCACGTCTGGACCTTGCACAACGCTGTAGTTTCTGGGTAACTTTTCAAGTTCTTCTTAGTCAGACCTAAACTCAGACAGCAGTATTTTAGCAGTTACTATTTCCATAGTCAAACACAGTGCCCCAGTTTCTGTTTCCTCCCGGATCTGGGAAACAGAGGCGTCCAGACAAAAATTAGTCAGAGAAACTCAGAGAAGTACCAACCGTGTAACCCACTGCACAGGACAGTCACAACCAGTCCCAGCATCACGTTTGCTTACTCTATAGCATCACAATGCAATGCAGTATTTCCTCTGTTAATATGCATCTATTTTCCCCTCTGCCAGTCACTGTATCATGCAGTACACGGACTCCCCCGACTCTTTATCAGCACAGAGAACTATACGTTTGCCATCTACACCGGTAACATTTAATACAGGAATGCCCCGTTCTAATACTATGGCCGATTGTATCTGAACAGCAAACGCGCATTTGAAGCGCGGCTCACTTCATTCACTCTCGGTAACTACCTACTACAATTATCAGGAAATGAAAAATATGCACTTCACAGCCTTCTCTTTTCACATGTTAAAAAAACATATAGAGATCAGCACAAACACTACAGGATCACTCATGCACAAGGCAATGCTTCGCACTGTTTCCATGATATATTACTAAACAGACAAAAGTCTGGACTCTACAAACGTAGGAGAGAATTTCTAATAATCACACATTGTGCATACATGTCCACACACCCTTTCAGGCCAAACCGAGGGAACATAAAATCTATAACAGTAATAGACTGTCTTTATGGCAGAGTTCTGGAAAGTTTGAAGCAGACGCTGTCACTGAGTTGCCATTTAAAAGGTATCAAATGCAGAAAAAACAAGAAAAATCATTATCCCTGCTGTGGACTCTTTTGGAATGAAAAAATTATAATGGTGGGAGTCAATGCATTTACAAGTGTTCACAGAGTACTATACAGTACATATACAATGACCCACAAAGTGGGAGTACAGATATGAAAAGGGGAGTGTAATACAGAATTATAAGATGGGGGCATAAATAACACACAGCATAATAACCAGGGAATCATTATTTCAGGGAGTCTATATGCAATCTTGGCTTCCCCCTGCTCCCTCTCACAACATTAACATTGCTGTGACTTCAGCTTTTCTGGATAGACATTTAAACAGGAAAAGCTTCAGGTTTATTAAGTAGAAGAACTGAAACTGGCAAAATACTTGATTTGGCTCATGCTATGTTGTTTATAACATTGTTAAGCTTCATTAGGATGCTGTACCACTCGACTAAACAAAGACATATTTATTATTTCATAGGCTGCCATCCATTAAAACTAACACTTCCTCTGCTAGGAGGTGCAGACAGCAGAACCCGTGATGCTCAGAATTCCTACTGCAGGTATCATATGAAACAGCTGGACACCAGGCTCAGAAACACCACAGTTCTGGAAAGATCTCCATTTTACACAGAGAATGAGAAAACCACACCAAGCCATCAAGCCAGATCAGGCCTGAATTTACACTGATGTGAATCAAACTAACAGTGAGGTGAAGGGAATCCTGTCAGCACAAAGCTGGTGCAGGACCCGGCTCAGCCCAAGCACCATTTATACCACTGGAGCAACAACCTGGCGGGCTCTGCACCAGAGACCCCTTATCACAGCGTCACAGCGGTTTGCAAAGCTGGTCAGGGTACAAAGCAGCGTAGTAGCCTCCAACCACTTACAACAAAACAGGCAGCTTAAAACTGGCCTTACCCAACAGCCCCTTGGCAGAAAGCACAGAGGAACCTGCCCACCGCTGCTGCTCCAGAGACCACCATCCCTGCCACACACAGGGCCGCCTGCTTGCCCTTCCAGCCACACTAGGTCTGTCTTGCTGCGTCACGTCAACAAAACTTTCTTTCCAAGGAATTGCTGGGAAGTCACCTCCCTCTGACTTGCATTTGGGACCTTTCTCTAAAACAAGAGGTGTGCAAATTCCAAGCGCGCTAGACCATTGGCCTTGGCACTCCCCCAGCCTCTTACCTGAGATTCACGATGAACGAACAGCCGATGGCATCCGTCCTTCCTGGGCCGGCTGGGCTGGGAAGCTGCTGAGCCTGGACCTCCAGAGGAACACCATAACGTCCTTCTCCCACCAGCCCGAACGGTGCTGAGCACACCCTGGGCCTCCCCACCTCCCATAGAGGAGAAATGGATATTTTTAGTGCTTTTCATACAACAGCAAAGCCCAGAAGTACTCCTGTCCTGGTCACCAGTGGGGAACCGCAAAGCTCTTCCAGCCCCTCAGGCTAGTCACACAAAGACACTGAGCATGCCACGTGCCAAGGCTCAGCTTTATCACCTAAACCGAGAAACCCCAGCCCTGCTGAAACCAGGTATATATAGGGAGCTGATGGAGAAGTGGCAACACCTGCACCCAGCCACCCCACCCGCTCACACCAATTCCCTGCTTTATTGTTAACACCTGCTTAATTGCTGCAAGGTGGGATCAATTTGTGTTGGACTTCAGCTGAATGCAGGCTCCAACCAGGCTAGCAGCAAACCCTCCTCTAGTCTGCAGCGACTTGAATTTTCTCTATTCACTGCTCTTTTCCGGCCTGCTACAGGAAAAATGTGGCCTTGCCTCAATTGATTTAAATTTAAAGCCATTGACATATTATATAACTCAATAAAAATATTGCTAAGAAAAGGTACATTGTACTTGTTCTCTTTACACGTGGTAGGGAGGAAAATGGGTACGGGCTTCTTCTATGGCTTTTAGTTAATTTGCTATCAACGTCCAGCTGCTTTAGAGTAAATACAGGAACAGGGTGTCATATGGGTATCCTGAAGCAAAAGAAGAGAGGTTTCCTATTTCTTTGTTAGCCAGCAAAGATGGTATGCATGTTATCCAAAGATAATACAGGGGAAGAAATCAATTCTCTGTGTTGTTACACATCCTTGCGTGCAAATGTAAACTTGGGGAAAAAGGAAAAAAAACCCAGTATGTTTCTATTATGCTGAGGTCATATGAAATCATTAGTGCAGGATGATATGATCATCAGATGAAAAAAAAAAAAAAAGGCTTCTCCATCTGAGGAAAAGCACATCAGCTGGAAGTTTTAGTGGGTGAAGGAGCGAGGAGTTGGCTCTGTTCAGCCCTGGGAGAGCCAGGAACTTTGGGGATGAAGCACATCTTGTGCGCAGTGGATTTTAGTTACACTTTGCGTGTAACTGATGCTCCTTGCTGCCGTGCTCGCGCTGAGCTGCGGGTCCTTGTAACGCTAAGGTGAGGAACACATCCCCACCTCCGCTCCAGCAGCACACAGCTCTCTTGCAAAGGAAATTCGGACTATTATATAATGAGTCGACACAAACATCATGATCGCTGCTCTGATACCTGCTGGCAAAGGCAGGGCTGCGGTACAGCTGCTGGCCCGAACACGGGCGCGCGGGTAATTGATGGAGCGGCGCGCTCACGGGCTGCTCACTCGGCTCTGCCGCCCCGCAGGGGTCCCCTCTTTCCAGGCCTTTCGCAGGAGGCATCCTCTCTGAAGAGAGACTCCCTTCCTGACGCAACAAGATTAAGCAATTTGCTTTTAATTAGTACTGCAGTCATTTCCAAACTAAGCAGTGGAAAGAACAGAAAGCAGACTGTCTCTTTAAAGTTTAAGTGGATTCAGCGCACACAGTGAATTTAGAGCCTGCTGTTGGAAAAGTTCAGCTTTCTGTCACCGGCACTGTGCTCTCTGCTAATTTTTACAAGAGTTCAAGTTGTATGCACCAGTTAGCAGAGACATTGCAGGGGGTAAAATGAGAATAGAAAGCGTGACCCCTTGCTGCCTTTGTTTATAGTGCCTAAATTATATCCAGACAATGCTCCAGGTCCCCTCCTTGCTCTGCCAGCGCCCTGTGTGCACAGCCCGTGCGCTGTTCCCCTCTGCTGCGGCACAAGAAAAGGGGACCCTTGGCATCTGTGAGCAACCGCCCGGGAATCCCCTGCAAAGGGCCACGGGAAGAGGAGGGGAAGAATGGTCTGAGGGGGCTGGTGGAGGAGCAGTGCAAATGCGGTGGGAGAACGTGAAGAGCGGGAACCCCGAAGGGAATTAGGGATCCCCGAAGTGGACGCCTCGCTTTCACCATCCTGTACGTCCAAGAGCATCCCAGCGCGGCGTGCCAGCTGGGGCACTCCCAGCTCCCTGACCCCATCTTGAACGCTCCTGGTGTGCATGGGGAGGAGCTGCAGCTTCATCTGCAAACCAGCTAACACCTATGAATAATTGAAGAGCAAATAAAAATCCCTTCCTAGCCAGGACATGTACTTTTGGCCACGGGTTCTCACTCCGAAGAACCCCAGTGATGAACAGCTATCCTTCAGTCTCGGAAGAGGCAGGCTAAATACCCGCTCCTCTGTCCATGGCTCATCCCTCTTGCAAGCTCCCTTGCAACGTTAGCGTTGCTTCTTTCCAAACATGCCTTAGCAAGAACCCTTCAAACAGAGTGGAAGAAACCACTCCAAAAATAGCAGTCCATTCAGGCTGCTGCTCTGTCTGTCCCACTGCCAGCCTCTGTCCTTGCTCTGGGCAGCAAAGCGTGCATGTGTGCGGGAGCCACAGGGCTCTTTGTGGGGCTGCTTCAGCCTGCTCGGCCTGTGCCTGGTGCGGCCCAAGCCATCACACAAAGAAAACGGGATTTTTCTGCACATTTCTCAATGATGGTGGGGTGTGTGTGTGTGTGTGTGTGGAATCCCCATGACCAGGACTAGTCCTGTCTGGATGATTAGTATCTGGCATTCCTTTACCTTGAGCCGCAGCTGGTTTAGATTTGAGCTACTGGTTCATTTAGATTTATGCTGTTGGTTCAATAAACAAACACAGTACATAGTCCATCATGCTAACTGCACAAAAAGCTGCTTAGCTACCTCCAAACAAGTAGCTTTTATTCATCTGTTCCTCTTTCATCCCCCTCTCCCTCTTTTCTCCCCTACAATAAACCCAAGAACAGTGTTTGCTTTCTTTCCAGAACCGAACCTTACCAAAGCTCAGATAGTGTCTGCAGCCTCTCTCAGAGCCCTTCCAACCACACTTTGCTACAGGGTATTTCCAGAAATTGTCTGAGACATGACTGCAAATACTGTATCTTCTGGAAGGAGGACAGGTTAGGGTTTACCCTGGCACTCCCTATGAAACAGGCGGCTCTGAGCCAAGCCCCAGATTTCTTCTCCAGCTGCTCAGCCTTTGTGAAGGGCTGTCCAAGCTGCGGTTTGCAGGGGCTTTCAGGATCACTGGGGCACAACGAGAGGCCAGTTTCTTCCCACTTCCACTTGTTGGAAGGAATTATCATGAGGCTGGGAAACAGTTAACCTACCTGCACACAAACCTGGATTTCAAGACGTGCCCGTTGACTGCCAGCACCATCCACAAAGTAGCCACTTTCACCCAGAACGAAAAACACCTTGGGATTTTTGCAAAATCCTTTTAAGTTGTTCTAATGGTAGCAGCTCTGAATCTGGTGAACTGCTTTGTTATCAATGCCATGCAAATTGTTCATCTATTTCTCTCCTACAGTGCTTGCCTCCACTCACTCGCCTCTCTAATAAATTCGTTTGACCGCAAAGGCTGCTTTATGACTCTTGTTTAAAACAGCTTCCTAATGATGCTTGACAACATCTCCTGCCTTTGAAAGAGCCTCGCTATGCAAGACTCTAATCCCACAAAAGGAGGGATTCTTGTTAACCTGTGCCTCCGTCCTTTCTGTTGAGTCACCACCTTTAATGAAGCACTGAAGGGGAACCAAACGCAGCTGGGAAATTATGGCTTTACATGATCGTCTCTTGCTACAGGAGAGTTATTGCCCAAGCCTTAATCCCGTGACTCAGCCCTCTCCTTGGACCCCCTGTAATTGTCAGAACCTGAGGAAATCCGGGCCGAGGTAAATAACACTTCAGCAGCAACAGAATAGATTCACTTTAGGCAATGAATTTTTAATGAGCTGAGACTGCAGAGGGAACGCAGGGCCGAGATCTGTGCTGCTTATCTGATGGGGAAGGTCAGGGTCTGAACGGAGGGAGGGCATGGATGAGAGAACAGATCTGACAGGGCTCTTCAGCTGAGATTTCAGCTTGTCACAGCCTGGCATACCTTAACATATTAGGACCTTCTCTTCAAAGGAGCAACTTACACATGCCCATGCTAACAGAAACGGCACAATATTTTCCCCTGGTAAAGGCAACCCAAGGGTTGTACTCTCGCTTTCTAAAAAAAAATAAAAATGAAAGGTGTACAGAGGAAAAAGAAAAAAAAAAAAGAAAGAAGCCAAGAAATATCCATGCGGATGGGTCATGCTCTTCATGGAAAATCAGGTAATTCTATAGACAACCTGCAAAAAGAAACATGCAAAAGACTGAGAAGCCCATTAGCATAATATCACTTATTAATTAGGTCAGCAGGCCCAGCTGAAGCGCTCACCAACAGACCCATTAACCCAAACCGGCTCAATAAATCTCAGCCATGTGGGCTTCCATCTACTAAGAGTTTGGACTTCATACAGCCACTCCTCAGCAGCGGTCTACCCACCAGCGGGTCTCCTGCAACACTGGCCAAGAGCAACACCTACCCTGCTGTTGGGGCTGACCGATCCCAGGCACTTTTACTGTCCCAGAAAACTCAAAAAAAGGACTAAAATGTGTCTAACCCCAGGCATGGGCGTATACTGCTGCAACTCGAAGCTGTCAAGCCTGGTAGCTCCTACCTCAGCCTGGTTCAGCAGGGGTTGTGGGTGGCCCACCTGGGCTCAGCCCACCCAGCACAGCCTCACCCCTGTCCCCTGCAGCCACCATACCCCAGGCAAGCGCCGTTGGGTGGCCACAGAGACAAATTCTCTCCTTCTACCAACGAGCTCCTTTCCAGCAGGACATTTCCAGGGTGGGCAGGGTACAGGTGACATCCCAGGAGTTCATCTACACCTCCGAGAAAACCTGCAGCTTAAGCATGGCTGGTAAGTGAACTTTTGAGCCAGAGACATTACTCCTAAGCAACCTTGGGTCAGATCAACACTTCTGAAATTTCCTCAAAGCAACAAATGTTGACAAAGGGTTGGTTTCTTACGCACCTTACAAACCTTTGGGGGGATTGCCAGAAACAAAAAACAAACCACCCCAGAATATTTCTGCCCTAGGATCCATCTTTTTCATTTGCTGGGATTTCTTTTCTTATGGAAAAAGAAAGACGGTGTTTTCTGGGGACTTGGGACACACGCACACATGCACAAATAAAAATATTCAGCAGAAATTATCTCAGCAGTCCAAGCCTGTACGAGAAATTACTGAAGTAAAACTGCTGGGTGAGGCTGATCACACTGCTGCATGGAGGAGGAAAGCAAAACTGATTGACAGTCATTCCAAAACATCCCCCCTACCTTGTCAGCTCCCTGGTATTTTGATATGGATAACACGGGAAGGAGCCTGCTCGCCCTCCAGGCTGCATGCCCTCAGGTGTGTCCACCACATCACGGACCCGCAAAGTGTGAACCGGGACAGTTAAAGGACGTACCAGCAGGAGACAGGATAATTTATGGGGAGCCAGGTCAATGTGAATTTATTGAGAGTAATGGACAATGGAAGGAGGGGGGAAAAAGCTCCCATAGGAACAAAGGCGAACGGGTGCCAGCTCCCTGCTCCTCACAGACATCCAGGATGCTAATAAAAACCTTGGTGGACAATGAAAAGCAAATACCAGTTCTGGGGAGCAGATTTACCACGGCGGTGGAACAGGTCAGTGCAGAGGGAAGTGGTTTGATCAGAAAGCCAGTGAAATTCAGATGGTAATTATGCTCAGTAAGAGGCAAAATAATCCTTTCATTTGCTGGGAGGTTTCAGTCATGCACTTTGACCTTCATCCTGGTGTTTCATTAATAGTTTATATTAACAATTAATGGTTGCTTTCATTGGTGTTCTGTGCAACTCGCATTAGAGTTAATTTTCAAGTTGGATATAATAATACCTAAGTCTCGTGGGATACTCCTATCATGTGACAGCACATTTATTTCAACCAGGAGCCAGGAGATGAAAATCAGGCCAAGCACCAGTCTCAGGCGTTTATTACTTGTGTCCAGTCACCCCGCAGAGAAGTTGGATGTTGCAGCAGCTTTCGCTATAAGGCCCTGATGGAAAGCTTCCCAGACCAAATGAAGTCCCTTGATCGTAAAGATAATTTGCCTTTGGGATGACTTTAGATGCATGGTTAGTCTGGTTTACTGAGGAATAGTAAAAAAAGAACCTCTCAGCTGCACCGTGGCACGCACTTACAGGGTCCGCACAGCTATGCTAATTTTGGCTTTGACAACACTCGCTGGAATAATCCTGAAGAAAGACCCGACCTAAAGGTCAAAGCTCAGGTTCAGGGTTACATTCGTGGTTTGGTCTGCTATGGGGTAGGACTGTGAAGCAATATTACACCCAGACAGCACTAGAGAACTCGGTGTAAAGCTCTTGCTGCAGTAGTCACATAGAGATTTTTAGATTTATTTATTTATTTATTTATTTTAATCTGACAGGATTTGCTGTTTGTAGCTTGGTTTGGTATAGTAAGGGATGCTGACTGAAGACATTTTGCTCCTGTGTTTGCTGCTGCCGACATGCTTCCCGCAGCACAGCATGGCAGGCATTGATCATCTGCTCTGCAACAGGGGCTGGAGGGCAGGCGGGAGCGAGGGCTCAGCCTGAAGCTCAGCCCCGCAACAGCAGTGGGGTTAAAGCAGGCTTTGAATTTGGGGTTCATTCTTCCAGCTATCCCCTTGACAGATTATTTTTAAGTGAGGTAAGCATCCTGGTTTAGTTTTAAGGATAGACCTGATGTTGCTCTTCTCATTCCCCCATGAATTTAGATCATTGAAACATTGGGATTGTACTATTTTTACCCTTGACACAAAAAGAGAATTGGGTCTGTAATATTTGGCCTGAAAACTTAGCCAGCCTTTTGCTTTAGAAATAATTGAAGGAAATGTATGCTGTTTTGTCTAAAAATACAATTTTTAAAAAAATCGTAGGATCAAAACTCAATTAGAATTGAATATACTTCATACCACATTTGAGCATACTATACTACTGTGGCAGGAAAATACTGGGCAATTCACTGTGGCAAAGTTTGTGGAGACACTATATATTTGCTCCTATTTAAGGGACAAACTCAGTCTTTAGATTTGGTGGTAGTTAAACTGTGAGGAAATAGGTGTTCAGCTCCCTTGAGTCTTCCCCTGCAAATAGCTCAATTAGGGGATTAATTGAAGTGTAGAGATGTCCCCCGCAGGGTTGAAAAATGCCTATCTGGCATGGTAGTGTCATCCCTGGGAGTTTCCTTCACCAGAGACATCGTTTCTGAAGACCAGGACAAAACGAGCTGTGCCTTGTGCCCCACGGAAGGCAGCCGGCTCTGCAGGCAGCATCCCTAGGCATCCCTGCCCCGTGGCCGGCAAGATGCTCGGCCACTCACCCGGCCCCGCTGCTGGCAATGCCGAGCTGTGCTGTGCTGATCCACCTGGCACTGCCCACAAGAGGTAATTTTACAGAATAGAGATGAATCAAGTCATCAATCACTGTCACATCTAGTAGCGGGAGCGTGTGCTCAGAGCCTGGGAAAGCCTGTGCATGCTCAGGATTAGGCTGCAAGTAAACTCAGCAGTGCTAAAATTCTTCCCTAAGTAAGTACTGGCAAAGCCCCTGCTGAAATGTGTCAGAGTTTGTGCACCGACTCCGGCAGAGCTTAAATCAGGCCCTATGACTTAAAGTCTGCTGACACTCTAGCGCACAGCTACTGCAAGCAGAAATACTCCTGGCAGAGAAGTTATCCATGTGCATAAGTATTTGCAGGATCAGGGCATAGCTGCATCGTCCTTTGTTCCTTTCATCATGCTCGCGATGCTGAATTAAGCCTTCAGCTTTGTCTTTTTCTTGTCCACAAGCCCTGTTGTATAGTTACATTACTGTAATGATGAAAGAGAGGACCTGTATAGCAGAGGGAATATGATGGAAATAATTATAACAATAAAATGTTAATTAGTGCCTTTTCTCGAAGAATCTTCTACCTGATTGCAATGCAATTCTGTTGAAGAACTGAAAAACGTGGGTAAAAAAACCCCAATAACTGTTTTTAAATCTTAAGGCTGTATGGACTTGGGAGTGTTTCCCTTTGTGGGAAAGCCTGAAAACATGGCATTAAAGCTAAAAATGCTCTGTCAAAAATATAAATAGCACGAAGAAGTTTTTGACCACCCTAATCACCATGAAGCAGGGGAAAGACCATTAGGAGGAACAAAGGTGTGGTTTCGTTCCCATTCTCACACTCACAGACCATTTCTACCTCCCTTTGTGCCAACTCTTTCTTTTAAACATATATTAAAAACCTCCACTTTGCTGCCCGAGTGCCACGGCAGGTCCCACTGCCGAGCCCACTGCTCCCCACCGGCCGAAGCATTTTGGCGAGGGAGGGGATGGCTGGCCATGCGCTTGGCGAGCCCCTCTGCCCCAGCCTCCCCACCACCCCCGCCAGCTGTGCACATCTGGGCTGGGCGCGGGGCAGGGCAGCACAGACCTCCCTGGGTCCTCCCCCTGCTCTGCCTCTCCCCTCCCAGCAATGCCTCAGCGGGAATGCGAAGAGACGGCAACAGAGACTGAAACCTGTACTGCTTAAACCAGAGATGCGCGTGCGTGTGTAACTACAGCTTTGGGTTTTACACTGCAACTGAGCAAAACTGCTTGAGAGAGAGATTTCTGCAAGTTCAGATTTCCCTGAGCATGTGAACCCATTGACTAAGTATGCAGCACCCTTTTCCGTGCTTCCATTCAGCTTTCAAAGCACTGCTCTGCAGAGGGAGAGAAAATCCTGCTTCAATATTTGAGTCGTCGCACACAGACAATTTGAAATTGCGCATCTGCCTGTACCATTTGCATTTCATCACATAGTGCTGGAACAAATAAAACCAAATGAGTAATGGTTTGATTCTGTGGTCTCGCTGTTGCTGCTTTGCCAGGAATTATCCTGGCTCGGCGGACACAGCCCTGGGTAGAAGAGAGGAATCTGTTTTCTTCTCTGCCACTTACCTGCTGGATGGCCTTAGGCAAGTCATTTAACTCTCACTGTGTCCCTTCCTATGCTTAATCCACCACCAGACTCTCTCCACACGAGTTTTGAGATGCATTAATAGCAAAGGCTATTTCAGTGTTATTCTGAGAGCGGAATGGGCCAGCTACAGTCCCGCAGAATCTGCAGTCCCTGTAAAAAAGTTGGGGTTTGTTTGGTTTCTTTTTTTATGGATCGTGGCTGCCTGTGTGGTGGCTCTCCGCTTTGGGGTGGCTATCATTTGCAGAGAAGAAAAAAAAAATAAATAAAATCACTGAGCTACTCAGAAGCAAATTGGAGCAATGAGTGCATGTGAGAATACTGCCATTTGCTCATGAGCAAACAGCAGCAAGAAAGAAATAAAAGTCAATATAAGAGGCACTGGTGCCTATTCACTGAGCCCTCGTTTACATACAGCGACTCATACTCAGGAAATGAGTGTAGCACTTGGAAACAGCAATCTCTGTCAAGCAGGGATGGGCGAACGCCGTTTCCGATGAAGGCTGATGACTGAGGAAGTCATAAAAGCTATCGGAGAGAGGAAAGAGGCAGGTGACATGGGCAAGAAGGCAAATATTAAGGGAATGAAAGGGATTATAAAGCAAAGCTGAAAAGATGTAAAAAACTGACTAGGAAACCAAATATGAAAAAGAGAAAATTGCCCATGCAGTGGATATAAACAATAGAAGATTCTTTTAAACAGGTAAGGGTGTCAGATTAAGAGGGAGGCCACTGGACCACCGAGAGGTGGCCAGGAGAGCTTAGTAACACAGGGAGAGGGACTGAAATGAGGGAAATTAAATTATTTCCCCTGGTTGGTGCTGGTGGGGGCACCTGGAGGTAAGATGATGGACACAGAAGCAAGGTTTCCTGAGCCAGCCGAGCAGGGAAGAGCTGAGAGCATGACAAATCACCCAAGCAAACCTGTACTGCGGAGAAGGCGGCAGGGCTGAGTGCGGAGGGCGTACTTTTAGCCCATGCTGCTTAATGGAACAGCAGGAGAGACTGAGTGCCCAGTAACAGAGGGTTTGAGTCATTTCTTGGAGATAAAAAGAGGCAAAGAGAAACTGATACAAAGCAAAGACCTTTGAGTGTCTATGAGTAGACATAGGCAGAAACTGACATATTTGCAGTAGATTATCGGCTGATACGAATGCTCGTAAAAACTGATGTGTGCTTACACGCTCGCTCCCACCAGCTCAGAATCTGGCCTTGAACCTGAAGAATGTGATTTTTTTTTTTTTTTTTTTAATCAGAGGCCAGATTTTCGAGATGTTAACAGGGATGAGATCACCCAACATCTGGAGAAATATGAACTGATAAAAATGTATCTGCCCAGCTCCATAAAGGGTAAATCTTGCCTGACAAATCTGGCAGAATTTGTTTTAGGAGCTGAAAAACAGGCAGGAGAGAAGCAACGGAGCTAATCCACATAGATTTCAGAAAAGTCATTTAAACGCAGCCCAGGATGGTAGACTAATATGTAAGGTTAGCAAGTATGGCATAAAAACCATTGTCCTTGAAAGACTAAGGAAATGGTTAGGTGATTAAGGGCAGGTTGTAATGGTAAAACTTTATGGGTCAGAGAGGAGGAAGGTGATGTGGTGAAGACAGCTATATTTGAGGTTATTATGATGACAGTTCAAGGCATCAGATGGAGACTCATACTTTTTACTCCATAGAAAAACTATCCTGAGGAAAGTGCTACCCTGGGCGGTTCTAATCCAAAAATCACACTGCAACCAAGACCAGTTCATCTTCTGGGTGGCATTTGCCTTTGTGGAACATCAAATCTTCCCAGGTCAGCAAAGCATACAATGCACAGGAATGAAATCAGGCCCAATGAGCCCAATAAATGAGGAAAAAGCATCCCACCCTAGGCCAGGGTAAGGTCAGGTTGGCCAAAGACATATATCTATTACAGCGATAGGGTTTGCTGCATTAAAAGATCACAGAACAGGAAAAGGATTTCAGGCAGAGCCAGGGGCTGTCAGCACATGGCATCAACGTGGTTACTCCTGGATTACATCCATACCTTATTTTGACAGATGTGCAGTTTGGTCCGGGTTAGATC
>JAVJGJ010000033.1:16720054-16771291 GCA_035590215.1 Microhierax caerulescens
GACTCTACCTACGTAGATCGGAAGAGCGTTGTGCAGTTTGGTCCGGGTTTTCTGGGGCCATGGTGGGCAAGGTGCAAGACAGGAGGACTCCCAACAGCAGGAGGAAAGCAGAGAAAAGCAGGCAGGATGGGATCGAGATGGTCCAGAATATGACACCAAAAAAAGTTCAGAGAGGACTCAGACAGACTTCAGCTGTGTAACCCAGCACCTTGATCAAGCCACTTGTATTAAAAAGTGTTGTAAGAAACCCCATGCAAGCTGAAGACTACAGTAATGTCCCTCAGCATGTCCTCTGCAGGCTCCGGACCCTCTGAAGATGCCCATCCTGCCCTGAAGGCTCCTGCGCCTGAGCTGGCTCACCCCCTGCCCCTGGCCCTGCCACGCTGCTCCACCGGGTCCTCGCCACCTGCCACTGCGAAATCCGAAGTCTTGTACCTGGCAATTTAGCACAGGGACATGCCTCCCTGCTTTGCATGTAGTATCTGTGGTCATACCCCTCCCACTACCCCCAGAAAAGCGCTCCAGGGAATGGGAATGCCCCGGGGTGCTTGTTGCCTCCTGCAACATGATCCAGACTCCCCACTCTCCGTGAAACCCAGCACCACTTCTGGAGCTAAATTTAAAAAAGTCATCGAGTCCCTGAGTATAGGGCTGGGATTGTGCCTGCTGCCTACTCAGCGAGAGTCCCAAAGTCTGGCATTTCTAAGCGTTTAAAATACTTCAGGTCTACCTGAACATCACCTGACCTACCTGCATCCCTCAGAGCAGCAAAATCAGGCTGGGGAGGTCACCAAAAGCCTGCCATAAAAAGTTCATCCACTTTTGGCAGCTCTTTTCTACTGTGTCCCCTCCAGGCACAGGCAAAATGAGGCATCCTGGAGCTAGTGGCTGCCAAGGGGGCCAGCACAGCCGTGGCCCCCCAGCCCAGCTGCACAGCAGGGACCCAGGGCACCCACTGGGGCCACCGGGTCCCTCACCCAGGAGCATCCTTCTCCTTCCCAGCCCCACGGCAAGGCAAGCCAGTGCTGCCACCCCAGCTCTGCAGGGGATGGGGCCAGCAACATCCTCGTCCATGGGGTTTGGCGATGCTGTTGAGCTCTCCAGGCACTTTGGGCTGCAAGAGGCACCGGTGGCACCGGACGTCTGCGGCTGCAGACCGCGCTGTGGGGTTGGGAAGGGCCCCGTGATGGGGAGCTGAGAGGCATTTGTGGGATCACTGCACACAGTGTCCCCGTGTAGCACAGCAAGCTGTCTGCAGCGCAGATAGGAATCACAGATTGATTAATTGATTAATCACACCTGCTAATTACATTGAACAAATAGGCAAAATTAATATTTGATGTAGGTCTCTAAAGAGACTGTATGGATCAATTTTCCACAGATAAGACACAAAAGTTCCTGCACATAATACCCAGAATCTTCCTGGCTACAGAGGACTCTCTCATACTGAAACCGATGGAGTGACGACATCCCACGAAGCGCTGCTTACTACCTACCCCTGATTATTCCGAGCCATGACTAAAACATCATACGTGAGTCGTGTCTGTCAAGGCATGCACACACGCACATGTTCAAAGCTGGTTTCAGTGCCACTTGGCTGCCGTTCTTAGGAAAACTGAACATCGAAAACACATCAAGACAATAAAAACAACACTTCAGCTGTATTTAATACATATATCATTATTATAAGCACTGTTCTGCAGCTTGAGTTGACTTCAAGTCAAGCTTCTGTTAATATTTAGTAAAAATATTGGTGTTTCTCAAAGGACTGTAAAAATCCCCTTGCAAAACTGTTCTGGTTGTGCACCCAGAGCACAGAGCAGCCTCACGCAGCGAGACGAGCCCAGGCTGAACCAGCACTTTCACCCTGTTTATGCCCTTAAAAGTGGAAACTGCTTTTTTTTTTTTTTTGGTGGTTTGGCCCCTTCCAAAGCAGGGCAAAGTTCGCCTCTCATTCACGTGCGTGCTGACCACGGGCACAGCAGTCCCACTGGATACATAACTTGCCTTTCTTGCGATGCCAGGGGTCTTTTAGATGAAGGCAAGTTTGTCTGAGTGACCTTGCCAGGGCTTCTTCGAAACTCCAGTGTCACCCACTGGGATCTCTTCACCCCAGAGCCACCTCCCACACTGATATTTTTGGAGGTTCCGGATTCCTTGGGGTGAAAGTTACTACATAAATATACATTATTGCTATATATTTGTAATTGGGTTTCTGCGGTGATTTGATTGCTTTGAAAATGGATTTTAAAATGGATTTGCTATTGTGACAGTGAATTTCTTTTGTCTTGGTTTAACATCAAACTGTTCTCTAGTATAAATAACAGACTTTCTGCAAATCTAATTCCAGGTTTTTGTTTTATATACCTTTACTAATCTAGAAAATCTGGTTGTATTAAGAAACAGCATCAGAAAGGAGTTAAACCAGCATATCCTCATAAAGCTGAAATAGGCATGAAATGTAATGAGAAATCCTACTGCAAACAGGCACTGTTTTCAGTCTTGAGTCTATTTATTAAACCTACTTTAGGAAATTCAGGCAATCTACAAGCATTTTGGGGCCTGATGTGTTTTAGGCTTATGAAGTAATCTTTGGAAAGGAAAGAACACCTTGTGTTTTCACAGCAAATACTTCCTGATATTAAGAGAGAGGGGGTTTTGATGCATGAAAAAAACCACTGTCTTTATTTTCATAAGGGATCTCAGCACTGGGAAGGAGCCTGGCATCAGACTAGCCAGCAGATGCATGGAGCAAGAGCAAAATCAGATGGTGGCGAAACAGGTTTTGGCTTAGGCAAGTACTTCCCAGAACCTTTTGAAAATTGAACCTTACCTTCTGGAAGATGAAATCCATATATCTAAGCCTCTTACACAGCCCTGGGAGTGAAGCGCCCTGATTTTGAGGCTGTTTGACTCCTCAGCATGCCTCTGAGGCAGGCAAGTGCCACGAACGCCGTGCGCTAGCCTAGCACTAGGGCCAGGCTCATGAAAGGACAGAGGTGCCCACCGTGGGAACAGGGCAGAATAAAGCTGAGTTCAAAACTGAAGTCCAGAAAGCTTCTGTTCAGCTGCCAGCACACCCTGAATCACCTAATGTCCGCAGACACGTTTCCCATTTCCTCTGAGTGTCCTGGGTGCCTCAGCCCAGCTACGCCACAGATCAGCAGCTCCCTGCCAGAAGCAAAGGGTGCAACAAGGAGTGGGACTGATGACTCAGTCCTGTCTCCAAACTGGGACCAGTTTTACCTGCCTGGACCCTGTTAAGAAGACCTAACTCCACTCTTCTAGAATGCGAGTTGCTTTTGGTGCAAGGTTCGTGTATTTTGCTGTCTGCCCTGACCTGTCTCTGGCGGGACAGGAGCCCCCTCCCCCCGATCTGCTCACAGCTCTGCTCAACATCGACTTTCCTAACCAACACACAGGTCAGAACCTGTGACGCTGAAATATCTCAAAGTGCCTTTTTAATTTTTGAGATAACAGGTGGACTCTCATCTAATGAATCAATTTACAAACTGTGGTTATCCCCTGATTTACTGAACTACTGTGCCCGAGGGCCAAATGCCCACTCAGTCCCCCCCTCAGACCAGATACGGACAAACTTGCTGGAAGACATCCTCATCCTCGGTGCTGGCTCTGCCTGGTGGGCACAGAGCCCGTCCGCCTGCAGCCGGCTTGGCTCCCAGCAGAACAAGCCTAAAGAAAGGCCAGACCTTAGGAAACAAGGTCATGTGCAAATTCCCAGGCATCACACCGAGAATCACCTTCGGAGGGATGTGGCCTGCCTCTCGGCTGTGCTCAGCACTCACCGCTCAGGGTCAGGCCAAGGAACTCTGCAACCCACCTCCGGCTGCCCAAGCCGAGCAGAAAGAAGCGGGGCTGGCTTCTGCTGCAGCACCGGGGAAGTTTGTGTTCAAGGGTGCAAGCACTTCGTCCCAGGAATGCAAACTTCTTATGGATAGGAAATTCCTAGAATTCATGGTCTTACGGCGCAAGGAGGAATGTGCCTTTAAAATTTCTCAGGCACTTTATTTTCATAGCCTGGCAAGGAGTTTCTTACACTAATCAGAAAGGAAAGCACAGCACGCCTTTAAATGAGTATGGATAATATTTTTCTATTACCCCGATGATTAACACCTAAATTGCCTTGTAAAATCTTTCACACTGTTTATCCTAGCAGTGCTTTGATACTGGAGAACTTCTTCCAGCAGGGACAATGGGGGATGACCTGGCAGCCAGGCTGTCGGTCCCAGGGAACGGTGGGTCACAGCGGAGCTCGTGGATCACACCAAGCTCAGACCTCGTCCTAACAGTTGTGTGCAAGCTGAAGGATTTGACGGCAGGCCGTGAGCTTTATCAGAAGCTGGCTCATGGCTGGTGCTTGTTCCTGGCCCTATTGCATTCAAGACATGTCCCTTCCCCTGTGGGAGCCCATCAGCTACCTGTAACTAACAGCCTGGTCCAAAGGCAGGTTCCACATCTTCGTAGTCAGGTTAACTGGGAAGGGCGCTGCAGCTGCTCAGATGCATAGAGCCATGGGACACGGCATAAGGGTGTTTTATTTATCATCAGGGCATGTTTTGCCAGTCAGCTCCTATAAACCTTACAGTGACACAAGATGCTTACTGGCAGACAAAATAGTTAGGTGCATACACTGCTCTCGGGGGAATACTGTGATTTCTTGCTCTTTTTACCAGCATTGTTTAACCAGGTCTGACAAACGTGTTTCTAAGCGAATGGAGTGCATCTGAGTCTAGCAGGAGCGCTTGCCTGAGCACGCACACACATCGTGTGTCAGATGGGTGTACGTCCCTGTCTGCAAACGCTGCTGCCTTCCAGGATTTCCTCCTAAATGACCAAAAATTACCAGTCAGGGTTAGGGTTAAATGACATTTGCTCACCTGAGAGTTCTTTCTGTAACTGACAGGGAGAGCAAGAAAGAGAGAGAAAACCTGAATAATTGAAGAGGGAGGAGGGAGAAAGATTTTCTTTAGAAGAAAAGATCAGTTCTCGGTTGGCAAGAGGAAATCTCACCAAGGATACGTAGAGATAATCTGAGCTGCTATTATACAACTGCATCCCTCTGAGGAAGAAGTTATGTCTCAATGGATCTGCAAGGATGTTTTAAGCGATCAGTAAATGAACCAGTCTGGGGACATGAACAAAATATGTGTGTTTTCCAGTCTCTGAATATAAACAAACAGAACATAAATATTCAGAGATTATGCCAGTTAGTCCTCTCGAAAACCCTTTGAGCAATAAAATAAATAATATGGGTGTTTGCAGTTGAGAGCAGATGATCTCCATGGGGGAAGAGGCAGGAGAGGAAGGAGCCGTACTTCTCCTGTCCCAATCTTTGGTGATTTACTCACCCATCACTGCAGCCTGCACAGCGCAGTGTCCACACCACATAAAGCTCACTGCTAACATACGACACACATAATGGACCTGCTTGGAAGTCTTCACTTGAGGATTTATGAAGAACAATCTAATTATTCAACTCAGTGCTGCTCACTACCATTATTGCTCCTATTTAAAGCCTCCATGGAACAGGCCGTTTGTCTCAGGGGACAGACCTTGTCATAGCAGTTTTCATTGATAGAAATACACTCCTCGGTTTTGATAGCAACACAGCTCATCCTAGAGGGACTTGATAAACATATCTCACAGTTGATAGGCCCAAGGAATTAGGCCTTGACAGCCCAGATTTTCCAGAAACAGAAAAATGGGGTTGCTTTACCAATAAACTCTAATTAAAGAGGAGCAAAGACCAACCCATCCCTCTGCAGCAAAGACGCCGGCGCTTGCTGGCTTCCTCCCATGTGTAATTGTTTCAGCATCCCAAAGGAGGGAGGGGGCTGCCAGCTTCCCCAACCCAATCACACGGAGGTTGCTCCGTTATTTATAACCCGACGGTATGTAACAGATGAGAGGAGTCACCTTGGCTAAGCAAGTCACTCGCGTAAGCTAACCTTGGGCGAGCTACCTCTTGTGCGCAGCAGCAGGGCGAGCACGTGCGGCGGCGCCAGCTCGGCAGGATGCAAAGGGGAGGCACAGCGAGAGTTCTCATTTGCATCCACAGCATGGCATGACCTCAGCGGATTTTGTTAATTTGCCTAAATATTTGTTGGTTCTATTTTTATGCAAAAGAATAAACATAAACATCCTCTGCTCCTCCTCTCTTACCATGAGTTAGGGGTGGTTTGCATTTTGCCCCATAACATACTTGGATGTAGTGGGGGTAATGAACATTTACTAAAATGCGTTTGTGGACAGTCACCAAACTCCTCTCACTGACTGCTGCTACGCAGTCCAACGCTACCTGGAACCAAACAGAAGCTGAAGAATAATTGGGAATGTTATGAAGAATATGAATGAAGAATGTTATGAAGAAAATGAATGAAGAATAATGGGAATGTTGTCCTGAGTGCAACCCCCTGCCTCCCCCAGGCTGAGCGACATCAGTACATCCACCAGGATTTAAGGCTGTGATATTCACAGGGGGCCTCAGGGAACTGGTCGTCAGGTTTTGAAAAGTATTTAGATACCGAACTCACATTGATTTTGAGACGGGCTACACGTGTGGAAATCTTGCTATTGCTTTTGCTGTTTTATCCTTCATTGCTCAAGGCAGTGCTAGGAATGATAGATGTGCCATAATTAAAAATATACATGGAAAGAGCAACCCACATATCTCTCCTCCTCTTTCTTTCCCGTCTACCTAAGAAGTCCAGGTCTCTATGCGTTAGTCTAGAAACTGGAAAGTTTCTTTCCCTTAGAGGAAACAGCCATTTTTCTCCATCAGCCATACCATTTTCTGAGGTTCCTCATCTGAACCTAACCGCAGTGCCTTGGTCTTTTGAGTGTTTTTCAACAGGACTCGAAGACCACTCTTCTAGGCCTTTCTCGATAGGTTCATTTTTTTGATTTATCTCTCCCAGCTTTTAAAGGCATAATGAGCAAAAAGTGCTTGCAGGGTAATGTGTGCCTGGGCAGGCAGCTCAGAGGTGCTAGGGCAGCCTGCATGGCAGCAGGAGGGCACCCAGCCCCTCAAAACTTCAGGTTTTTACGGCATAATCACAAACAAAATTACTGTCAGGACACAGACGGCAGCTCCTGAACACAAAGGTTAAAAGTACGTGCTTTTCCTTCAGACACGGTAGATGGTTGCAGAGGTCTTTGGCTTGCTTTGCCCTATGCATAACGCAAAACCCGATGGCTTTGGCTACCTGTGGGTAGCGTCTGAGTGCCACATGTCGCTGCGTACTCCCACACACGCACTGTGGCCTGAAACAGAGGCGTTAAGTCATGGTATAAAAGAGATAATCTGGATTCTAATTTGCTGACTGGGACATACTCGAATATTTGTACTGCAGAAGATCTCCTCTCATGCTGAGTATGGTAAAGTAGCTTTCCTCCTCTAAACGTTAGAAAGACCCAGTTTAAACAGAAAACTGCAGCTAAGGCTTGCCCAGCATCCCTGAGGGATGCTTTACAAGGGATGAAATGGGCCTGATTCTGCTATCAGTGGCACCAGCATGGACTTCTGTCATTTTTTATTTACAACATTCTTACAGAAGCCTTGGGCCTATGTTTCTGTGCTTCTCTGGTTTTAATTACTTTGGGAAAATGTGTGAAGAGATCCAGGATCAGCCACCTGTTGGACCAAGCCCCCTTCCATGCAGAAGCCAGTACATGACAGCACGCTGTGCCTGAGGCACAGTCAGCTAGGAGTCACTTTGCAACGAAGAATGAAGAAAAACTGTGACAGTTATCACATGATACACTTGTGACGACATTTTTTAACAACAACAAAGATTAAGCACCAAGTCCAACTTCACCTACAGTCAATAAGAACAAACTACCTCAAAAGGGCAATTCAGCCCACCCAAAGACGGAGGGATGCTGGATGAATTGCGTGGAGGAGATGGCTCATTTCTGGACAGCCAAAAGCGAGGGCACAGGGCTCAGGCAGGGTGCCCAAATTGTGCTGGAAGGCACCCTGATCCTGCACGTGCATAAATTACTGAAAGCTCATGCCGCTGCTGAAACAACGTGACTTGACCATAAACCCTGAGAGTGGAAATCAGTTGTTTCTTCTTAAACACACTGCATGGAAACAAGATGAATGCAAGCCAAACCCCCACGTGGGTCCGTTACAGATCATGCTGTATCACAGCTAGCAAGAAAAGGCTCATTCCTGGCCTCGGCATGGATGCTTGCTGCTGAAGGTAGTAAAAGTCCCGCTAAAGTTATTTTACTAGCTAGTAAGTAACAGTCCTCCCCGATCGTAAATTACTTTCCCACAGGAATTTGCTCTTCAGGGTAAGACGAACAACTCTAAAAAGTAGTCTGGAGATGCTGTCTAAATGAATTTCATTGCAGGATCAGGATCATGGGACTGACAGCGTGGCTTTGCTCAGCACTCCCACCCTCCTTACAGGTTAAACCTCCCCCCAGTAGCAAACTGGCCAGGGCATAATCCAGCGTGCCCCGATAGGCAAAGTGGCACGTTGAACACCAGAGGAACTCTAGATCACAAACACTCAACGGTCGTACACGGCAAAAGCTTGGGCTGCTCCCCAGGACACCATTTTCTCAGAGCTTGTCATGCTTTTTGACTGTGAAGCAGCTTCGCTGGAACCAGCAAAGACATGAGCCAGCAGACGTGGGCTGCTGCTGGGAGATGGTGTAAGCAGCACAGGGCGCTGAAACAATGTGCATTTAAAATCCAGCAGTTTACTTTTCTACGAGGAGGGCACAGCAAATCCCAAACAGTCAGGACTGCCCATTTTAAGAGTGTCTCGCAGTGGGTTTTGCCATGCCGGAGCAGGTGGTTGTGCCACACGCTTTTGCGTGCTGCGGAGGATGCTGCAGCCCATGTCCAGAGAGAGAGAGGGGTGGAGAGCGAGGATGAGAATGAAGGAAAAAACCAATTTCTCAAATGATCTCTCCAGCAAGTTGGACCAACTCACAGCAGTCCAGCTTACATAAACCAGCCTGGCAGAGCATTACATAGCACAGCCTATGTATAAAAAGGTTGATCTACTATAAAACAAATCACTTTAGCAGCAGGTTACTTCCCTCAGTCTGTGCCAAGGGACAAACACCCCTTTCTCCCCTGCCTTCCTCCCCCCCACAAACACACAGACACCCACCCCTGCCACCAGCCGCCCCCACCCCAGGCACAGCTGGGTGCCCTGGGCAGGCTGCCCCTCGCTGTGAGCGTCTGGTGAAGCTTACACAGAGGGAGAACCTAAACCTGCTGCACACAGCCTGTTTCAGTGGAAGAAACTCTGCAGCACAGGGTATTTCAGTAGTGAGACACGAATTTGTAAATCCTTCCTTTACAACACAAACCAAAAGGAGACGCTTGCAGAGCAAACTGCCATTCCCCCAAAATCAGCTTAATTACATCCTACAGCCTGCCTAAATCTTTTGGCACGTTTCTGACTATTGCTGTTCTAATGATGGAAGGAGCAACTGACATCCAAATAAATTTCAGCAAGAAGTTCCAGTTTACTTTAAAGTCATCGAGTCACTTATGAGGAGGTCAAGGCAAAGTGATTTGGTCATGGTATTTCTTTTGCTTCCTGTTTTAAGTTACCGAGTTCTTGTACTGTCAAAAAGCTGCTGACTTCTACCCTTCAGGTGCCTGTGCTAGAGTGGAAACCGAGACGCTTTTTCTTTCCCCCTTCCTCCTTTCTCTCTCCCTTCTTCCCCCTGTGAGTTACTTTGGGGTTGTCTGAGGGACAGGGACACACAAAGAGCCACCGGAGCATCCTTAAGGAAAAGAACACACATAGATTTTAAAATACAGCTGCATAAGAAATTGGCCCTTTTAAAACTCCCCTAAAGCCAACGAGCATATAAGCACCCCACGCAGCACAGACCTGGAGACCAGAGACGGACGTCTGAGCCTGCAGACCTCGGAGCCGGGCTGGGATTTCACACTGTCCAACTTCTGATGGTGTTAAGATCTGACAAATTAGTATGACTTATTGAGACTATGGTCATGGCTGCAACTCAGATGAAATTTGGGTTCACACTTTTACAAGCTTGAAAGCGTGGATTATTTTTTTTCCTTGAGCCTTAAGTCTTTAAAGGCCTGTGTAAGACCCCAAGGTCTCACGAAAAAGTCAGTGTAGAATAACTCCCCCAAATAAGTAAAAGCCTTTCCTGACCTCACTACTGAAATATTTGAGGCACTAAATGAAACAAGGCAGTAAGAGGGGAAAAAAGGGTTCTGTAGACAAGCTACAGCATCTCCTTATCTTCACAGCCTGAAGAGGGTGGAGCACAATTAGCTCACCTGTGAGAAATCTGGGCAGGCAAGGAGCTTCAAGAAGTGTCCAATTCAGCTCCAGACCAGGATCCTGTTGTCCCCTGGATGGCAGCTTAGAAAACAGCAGCTAAACTGGGGAACTTATTGCTGCAAGAGGCTGCGGTGGCCAGAGGATTGAGTAGGATCCAGAGGGGACTAGAGGACCCATGAAGGCCAGATACCTCAGTAGCCATAAAACTCAAAACCCCAGGTGCAACCCCTACATTTCTGATTTCCAGAGCAAGGAGCATCCTCAGGTGCTATGTCTACACTGTTGATTTCCAGACCAAGAAGCATCCCCAGGTGCAACCCCTACACTGCTGACTTCCAGAGCAAGGAGCATCCTCAGGTGCAACGTCTACACTGTTGATTTCCAGTCCAAGAAGCATCCCCAGGTGCAACCCCTACACTGCTGATTTCCAGAGCAAGGAACATGTAGGAAAGGCACATATCACACCAGTAATGCCCCATTCTTCAAACTTTCTCCTATATTGAACATCAGAGAGAAAATATACAGAGCTATACAGATTTTGCACAAACCCAGACCTTAGGTCCATGCAATTCTGTCTCTCTGAGATGTGACACTGCTGCACAGCTCTCTCACCCTCTCCAGGATGGAGCAAAGCTTTCAGTCTTGGTGTAGGTACATGGCAAGCCTCAGGATGCATCCTCACCCAAAACAGCTTTTCTGAGAAATGGAAGCAGAAGAAGATATTCCCAGGCAGCTGAATGCAAGAGTATTTCAATATCCGCTCATCCAAGCTTTAATCTCTAAATTGCAAAAACATTAACATTATTGATTGATCAGACATCAATCCAACAGGAAATTTAATTAAATTAAAATGTGTCACTGAGCAGTCCTCGCTGCGTCACGTATAAATCTTTGGTAATAAGTTGACAAAGACAGCAGCGATTGATACCGTGTTCCCAGTTTAATTTATCCCCCACCATTTTATTTTCCTGCGTTGATAACGCGCTTGCAGACTCGCAGGGGGACAGACGTGTCTGCAGGGTATCCCTGGGAGGCACGCCAGCACCAAAGCCCCCCACATCCCCTGGATGTGGGTTATTTACAGCCCAATGGGCTCACACCAGACGGCTTCTGGGGCATCACATTCGTTCACGGCGCCGGCACAGGGCTGCCCCCTGCTCAGCGATGGCTGAGCACAGCTTTCCAGTTTCGGACCGTCTCCTCCTAATAGCAGATTTGTCCCCAAAGGCAGCGAGGTCCAGAGAAAGGCTGAGAGGTCCCTGGCATTCCATCGTTTTATTCCCAGGGTGAGCACACGTGGCTCCAACCCCAGCCCCGGCGCAGCTGCAGCGCAGCCAGGCAGTGGCAGCTGGCAGCCCAACGACTGCATCCAGCAGCGCCGCAGCCCCCACCGACGCACTGGCACATGTGGATAATAGCAAGATGCTAAGACGGATGATTAAGAAACAACTCCGTACAGCAACTTCTTCAGAGCATTATAAATCATTACAGCTGGCTGAATAATACAGAAAGAGATTAAGAAATATTTTTTCCAATCCATTTCTGAACAGCAGTGGGTTTGGTTGGCTGTCACCGACGGCAGCACGATATTTACTGTAATTTGTTATTATTCTTGCTGCTATTCAGGCAGCCACTGGCTATTTCTGAAAAAGCTTTAGAATCCAGGAAGTTCATATGAGGGTCCTTTTTTTCTTTTTCTTTTTTTTTTCTAAACTGTTTTTCATACCTGCTGGGGTCTCATTAGTTCCCCAACATTTGCTATTCTCGTTCCCGAGCGGCAGCGTCCCGAGGGGAAGCCGAGGGGCCACACGCCGCTGAGCTCACGCACCGCGGGGACGGGGAAGGCTGAAGGGAAGGAGTCAGCAACTGCTGCTGGCCTGAGATGGATTCGCTTTCAACAGAGTGTGGGGCGGGAAGGAAGGGAAACCCAAATCAGTATTTATAGACAACAAAATCCAGCACTAAGCATTTTGCAGAGAGAAGGAAAACAAAGATAAGGTTACCCAGATGAATGTTATTCGCAGTCAACAACTTCCACGCTCAGCCAGGAGCGTGCAAACTCCCGCAGTCTCTCTGCCTGCCGAGCTCTAGGCTACGTGTGAGGGGTGCTACCTCCTGCAGTACTTTTGGGGTTGCTTGCTTTAATTTTTCTGAATCCATACTCCCATTCCATTTCTTGAGAGCTGTCCTCAAAACAAATCCCGAGGTAATACCGATCGGCTTGTGACTAGATGTGAAAATAGAGCTGTCTCGGCACGGAGTCGTACAGACAGAGCACAGATTTTCTCTGTCTCCACCTCCCACTTGCAGCACCAGTACAGTTTTCATGCTTTTGTCAGAAGTGCCAACCTGGGGAAGTTGCAACGCACAAGCAAAGAGAGGAGCCATGAATTAACCTGACAACGTGCATTGCTGACAGTAAATCTCCTAAGAATTTGATCCATCGGGGTTTACTTCTCCACGTTAGGGGTGACTGTTCTCGGGGTATCCCGTGGCACGCAGCACGTACTTCGGCTCAGATGTGTATCTGCTTTGCAAAGGAAAATCCTCACTGCACAGCACAAAGTGAACGCAGCTGCATGGGGAAATGGATCTGGAACTGCATTCAGAGGCAGTGACTTACATATAAATTATAAAGTGTGTCAATTCCAGACACCCATTTTGATGGAGTTTGTCAGACCCAGCTCTGGAATGTGTACTGCCTGCAGAAACCATCCAGAAAACCTAAGAGGCTGCTGTAAACCCCAGTGTGTGAAAGGCCCCAAACCAGGATTTAATGGATGAGTAAGGCTGAAAAGGACCATCATAATCATCTGGGTTTGTTTCCTGTGTAACACAGCTGAAGAACTTCACCCACTCATTTCAGCATCAAAGCCATAACTTCTGCTGAAGCTATTGCGTATCTTCAGAACGACACTCGCTCTTGACTTGGAGACTGAAATTAATGCTAAACCCGCCGCATTCCTAAGCCAACTGTTCCAGCCGTTAACTACTCTTGCTGTTAAAAAGGCACACTTCCAGGGCAATTTTATCTAGCTTCAGCTTCCTACAGTCAGATCCTGCTATGTCCTTCCTTGCTGTATTAAGGAGCAGATCACAGTCAGGTTTAAGCTGTGGGGACTGTCCCATGAATCACTGCATGCTTTCTCTTCTTGGACAGTCTTGCAAATATGTCACCTGCGAAGATTTATGAATGGACAAATTCACTGAAAATATCATTTGCAAGAACAACCCCCTCTCTTCTGATGAAGGACTTCTGGGCATTTTTGTGCTTGTATCTGTGGTTTATTTGGCTTTTAATTTGGTGACTCTGAGGTGATATGGACAAAGAGACGTAGGTAAATATGCGTCACACTCAGAGCTCTCCCTTAGCACGTTAGTCGAGGCGTAATTCTGCGCATCAAAGCAGCAGTCTGTGTCACATCCAGCACAGACACTGAACAATGTCCCTTTAGAAAGGGCAGAGGGTGAGAGTAGCTTTATGACACTATTGATTTATTCTGTGCCTGCAGTTAAAAACTATACCCAGACAGACAATAAAAATAACTGCTCTAACCATATAACAGCTTCCTGCTACTAAAATGGATTTTACACTTAAAGTCATGGAGGGCTTATCTTTCTTTCTTTTTTAAGTCTCAATTATGATCTTTTTTCTGAATAAATGGAAATGAGAAATTGTCAGAACTGGTTTAGTCCTGATGTTGTCCCTTTTTCTGCTTTCCTCTGTGTTTAAAAAGGCTGGGAATTTTTTTTCCTGTTGCAAAGTTGTGTTGTAAGCACACTAGTAGGCACAATAACCTGGTATTAATCAGACCAGATAGTTTGGTGCACAATTCTCACGTGAAGAAATACACAGTGAGAATGGTAATCCGGAATGGATTTACCATACAAAATAAAATTTATTATGGTCTTTGTGGTCAACTGGATGAGCTGGGATTGAGGTCTTGGCCTTAGATTTGAATGTGAAAATAATATCTAGAGCAACAGGATCATCTCCTAGAAAACCTATTTCCACTCAGAGGACCCCACAGATTTGCACGTTGAGATTTATGCAAGCTGCAGGTGCTTTCCTGCATTGAAACTGGTGTCTCAAGCAAGTTGCTAGCAAGCTTCTACGGTAATTGGCAAGTTTAAATGATAATAGGGAGGGAATCTTAAGAACCGAAGCCCTGTCTGTGTGGATCAATGAAATGTTTTAAGACTGTATAACCCTTTCTTAAGGTTTTTACCAAAATCCCTGCAACTGCTGAAAAAAATGGAGAAGGCAGTGCAACAGGGCCATGAGTTAGCGCCAGTGCTGGCTGGAGAGGTCCTGCCTCTTTGTACCTGTCCTGACTTGTGTCAGCGCAAAATTTTGGAAAAAAATGCAGTGATTCAGACCAGAGAAATTATCAATCTGAAATTTGGGGTGGTGGGGGTGGTGGGGGTGTCAGACATTTTTTGGTGGGATCAGTTCTCTGCTCCAGTTCATCAGTTCACCTAGTTGCACCTAGAGGCACAAAACATGGATAGTGAGGTGATATAAATGAAAGCCCGGAGGCAGAAAGGAAAATCCTAATCTGTACATAAATTAGCGTGAGACAGGACGAGGAGTCGGGTAGAGCAAGGAGAGACGTGCATCACAGCCTGTTTCTCTGCAGAATGGAGATGAGCAGCCTGCTTGCGTGGGGTCAGATAGTATGAGGAAGAGTATATCGGTCTGGAAAAAAAACGTTTTGGGAGATACTGACTGAATAACACATAATGTGAGATGCTGTAATGTGGCCTCCTGTCCCTGGAGATGCTCTCGGAAACCAGATGATTCCATCAGCAGGGTTTTTATAAAAGTGAGTAAACATTAGAATAAATGAACACAAAGAGTGAGGAAGTCAAGATTAGACTTTTCACATCTGGCTGGGGGATTTTCCCCACTTACGCTCTGTGATAAAACTTAGGTACATTAATTAACTTGCTTTAAAAATGACTTATTAAGTATGTTTATAAGGTACACTTTTATTTTAATCTGTAAAATGTACAAATGAGAATATTTACACAGAAAACGACCCTGTGGAAATTGTATGCTCTCCAGTCCAGGGAGAAAAGACAGAAGATTTTTTTCAGCTTTGCTTTCACATGTCCTTTTGGTGGTCCTGCATTGGAAACCGTAACTTCAGTTCCAGCAGCGGGTGGCATTGCCTGCTGAAGCGCTCAGGTGGACGTGATGCTGGAGACAGGGATCTTTTTTGGTTTCTCTGATTTTCATGTAATGGTTAGCAGGCAGTATCTAAGATGGAAGTTATTTTTTTCCTTTAAATTACAGAGCCAATCGTTAATCTTCATAGTTTTCTTCAGTCCCCCTGGACACACCAGGATCTGGTCCTTGCATGCCTACATACACCTCCACACCTCCTCCCTCACGCAGGATTTGCAACACAATTCCAAGAGTACAATTTTCCGGTGAATCATTCCTCTCTGTTCCTTATAGCTCACTTTCATTTTTATTACTTTTGGGGAGCATGATTATTTCACATCCTTTCAATCATCAGCCTCTTCTGAGAGCCCCAAATGTTTGACCAGTTTTAAACCAAGAGGATTATACAGTTCAGCTGGCAAAACTCCCCGGCGCAGTGCCATGGGGCTCCTGTGCGGACATCACGGATGGCTCCCTACTCAAAAGCAGCTCGGACAGAGCCCATCTTTCAGCGGGGGTTCACAACCCATCGCAGCAAGTTGCACGAGAGCTTTGTCAGCCTGGAGGGAAATTTTGACCTCTCTGGATGGGAAGCTTAGCTGGGAGAAGAATTTCTCTCTGAAAGCCCTAAGAGCTCTGCAACACTGGAAAAAATCCTTATGGGGGAGCGATCCCCTCTGGTGCTTTTCAAAGCCTGCTCTTCAGAGGAGCAGGTGTATTTATATTGGAGGTGGGTTGCTAAGCACACCAGGAGCCAGGCACCACAAACGAGCTCCCCAAGTCTGACTCTGTGCTTGAGTACAGCTACATGGATGTAGGGGGCCGCACAGCTCAATAATTGTGATAGAACATAAATCCTAAATAGGAAATTATTTAAGGTAGCTATGGCACCTGAGGGTCTGCACTGTGCAAATGCTCAACAGGAGCTAGTCTTCCCAGAAGTAATGAAGAGGCTGATGAGTTTTATCAGGAAAGGAAACCATTCTTGATGTCTGTTGGCACAGGTCAGAACACAGGCAACATCTCTGGCAATGAAGTAGATAACGGGTCATGAAGCAGCCTGACTCCAAGGGGAAAAGGCCGCATCTCACCTGGTGTGGCCCCAGCGTTACAGATTTGCCATGCTTAGGCAATGTGAGTGCTCAAAAACTTGTGCCAGCATCAAATCCTCGAATTTGCACGGTTCTGGGATTTTGTGCTGTATCTAGGAGGCTGCTTCAACATAGCTTCCCAGAGGATGGAGCCTCATCCATCTCCCCTCCAACACTGGTGAAAGAGCAGCAGAGGATCTGATGCGCTGGATCTTTCTGCACTTCCAGCTGAAAGCTTCATTTGGGAAAGAAACAGGCCAAACAGAACAAATAGGAGGCAAACCTGAAAGATCTGAGTGGATGTTGCTGTCTGCAACTTCGCGAGCTGGTCTTTGAAAAATACTCTGTTCACTAGCTGGATGCCAATTGCCAAGCGATGCTATCAGTTGATTAAAACACAGCCTGCCAGCTTCCTGCTTGATAAAACTAAGTACAACCTGATTGGGAATTCTCAAATCCATTACAGAATGACTAGTCCATCACTTAAATCAGCGTACACCATTTCACCATGAATCATCAACATACTTTGCTAATACATTTGCAGCAGCTAAACCCTGACAAAAACCCTGACAGGTCATCAAAACTGTCCCTGAATGCCGGATTCTGGGGGGTGGGAAACGGCAGGGGCTTCGGACCACGAGGGTTTCCTGTTGTTCCCTGCTCAGCTGGGTGAAGGTCATTTCCTCTCCTCTCTCACGCAGAAGAAGCTGAACCCTCAGGCCTTGAAGATATGTCAGTGAGCTCCTAGGAACAACAGCCAGCCCCTACGAGGAGCCATCTCCTGCACAGCCATGCTGGCCAGCCAAGACCACTCCCCAAAGAGACCTGCTGCTCACGACACTTGCTTCTTTGGAGGTGAATAAGGTGATCCCGGGCTGCAGAAGAAAAAAGTGCCATGAACTGTTTCAAGCCAGTCTCGCACTTTATTTTTTGTGCGTGCTGTAACACAAAAACCCCCAGGGCTGCAGAGCCAGGCTAGCATTCCTGAAAAGGAAGGAAGGGGCACGCTGCCAACGCATTAAGGATTATCCACTAGCGGGCTGAGGTGTTTGAAAAAAGCCCTCTTTTGTTGGCTCTTTGGAGTGCTTTTTATCTGCTGACTTGGAGGTGGGTGTCCAACTCCAGATATACATCAGTGTTTGCACGTCAGCTGCAATGTATTCTTGATCATCCCAACGTGATAGATGTGTTACTCGACGAACTGCGGTGGGACACTCGCTAGCTAAATAACAGCACTGATACACCAGGAGAACAAGTCAACCCCAGCAGAAACATAAAGTCTTCATGCCTTAACAGAAATAAGATCTTATGAGGGGAACAAACTGATGAAAAGTCTAAAGAAGAACAACTGCAACAAAATTTGGAGGCCACTTATTACGTAGCACCTAAGTAACAGATTATAACAAAATGGTGAGGTCAGAAAATAATTCCTGATCATAGGAATTCTCAGGTAATGCTTCGATAGACTGCGCTGTCCTCCAACTCCACCACTCCCCATCTGTGTCTTTCCACCTTCTCTCTTCTCCATGCCCCTCCTTTGGTTCTCCCTCCCCTTCTTCTTTTATTTTGTTCCAATGAAACATTGCAAGACCTACTCGGGAAATGTACAGATCATACAACACTTCTATGTAAAATGTCAATACAAATTCTCATCCGGTGAAAAGTCAGTGTCACTCCATCTCTGGTCTTAATACATTTTATTTACAAGAAAATGCATAAGCAGGAGACAAATATCTATTGTTTGCACAGTTTCAAAACCAAACTATAATATAAGGGGTAGTTTCTGCTCCCCCTCAAACTGCTGAGAGTCTGGGAAGTCTCTTCAGAAGCGAGACTGGCTTGGGATAGGTGTAATGAAGCAGAGATTCACAGGCACAGTTTCTTCATTTAAACTAACACAAAGTGAGAGGGCAAAGAGGTTCCCAAAATTCTGCCCTTGTGGTTCAAATTTGAATATATATTTTTAAAGCTGGCCAAGCAACTGAAATTAAGCCTCATGTAATTAAGTTCCAGTAATTTGAGCAGAAAGTAGTCCTGGGAAAGTTAGCAGGATGAAAAAGTCATGGCAAAGCAGATACATGAATTTTTTGTGCCGTTCCTATCACATCAGAAGTCCACAAAGAGGAAATTTAGGGTAAGTCAGAGTTTTCAGTCTCTGGTGTGCAAAGCCCTGAGGTCCATGGACTAAACCAAACAAGCAGCTGGCTGGGTGCAGTTTTCCCACCTGAAGATCTCTTCAAGCTTTCTGTACAGGACTGTGACACTGCCCCAAAGTCTCCATCCTCAAGAATGCTGCCTTCATCCTCTCGAATGCATGTGGCATTGCTCTCTGTTCCTTACACCCACCAGCACTCCTGGCTTACCTCCTGCTGCTGAAGAAACTTTTGGCCTCCTCATGGTGCAGATTTATAAGCAGTGTGATCTCCTCTGCATCCGGGCGTCACCACTCCAGGTCTTCTGGGAGACTAAGGTTGGAAATTGGAAAAGGGATCACAAAAAGCGATAAAAGTAGAAGAAAAAAGGACAGCAGCAAGAAGGAACAGCTACAGAAGATGGGGCAGTTAATAAACAGAAAGGATAACGAACCAGGAGAAGTCTTGGTGGAAGAAAGAAGAGCAGCAGTCACAAGAGCTGCCGGTCACCAGCAAAAAGGGTGTCACACAAAGCATTTGACCCACTCTACAGCACAAGCTCCATCCATCCCAGGCTGGCCTGGGAGTTCTGGGCAGTGTGACAGCCTTCCTCGTGCAAAGCAGGGTTACACACCCCCTGAAGGACTTTGGGTGGTGTGGCTGACCCCTTGGATCAGAGCTGAATGTCCCACCGAGCGCTGGCTTGCTCTGGGAGAGAGCTCCCCATGGGGTTTCCTCTGGAAGGAATCTGTGTGCACCAAAGCCACCCTGCAGCTGGACTAGTGCCCAACAAATGGAGACAACCAGGGGATTACTGTAAAACCACCCCAGGCCCCTAACTGGGACACTGGTGTAGGCAGAGCTGAAGCATAATCCAAGAGAAACAAGGCTCCTGTCAGTCGCCTTAAATCCACTACAGGTACCTGGGGAAAAGCTGCGGGGGATTTATAACAAAAAAACGTTGAAAAACACCAGGAGATTTTTGTAACACACTGCTATTTCACTACATTGTATTGTACCTTCAGCATTTTCAGACTTCAGCTACCATCAGTCTGATCTCTACTTGACAAACAGTGGAACACACGGTTTGCCCAACGATGACTAAATTACTCAGGAGGAACTGCAATTGATAAGACAGTGATTTATGGACCTATTGTTTTCTACGTTCTCGTAAATAATCCTAATTGGTGTTAATAATACACCCTCTGCTTTGTGTTATCACCAAGCAAAGTACACTTCCTAAAGTAACTATTATAAACCTTGTGAAAGGCAAGACGGCTATTGCCTTCACGGGGATCTGGATTAAGGCGCTCAGCCAGAGGAAAGTGGCTCTGGAACATGAGCAAAACACATCACGCTGCCTTCCCATGTCTGCACTGAAAAGTTTCTTTTCTATATGCACATGGTAAATTCAGTGAGTTACAGTACTCCCTACCGCAGCGGCTCTTTGGTCACTACCAGCTCAGCCATGCACCACGTAAGATCTAAAGCTGCTGACGCTATTACTGCCGGTTCGCAGCTCCTGCCCACATCCCCGTGCACGGGGCTGGTGCTGTCATACCTGGGAAAGCCTGCTACGGACAGTGGACACCCGCACCAGGGCTTGGGGACTTTCTGTCTTTCTTAACCCTGAAGAATTACTTTGATAATTTGGTGCTTCATCATTTGTCACGCCAGACCCTTGTCGGGAGGGAACCGCGGTGCTCGAGAGCTCCTCGCTGGAGGATTTTAGGAGTGAGGTTTGGTGGGTTCAGTTTTAACATACAGACGAGCTTGCTTGACCTTAACAGGTCTGCACTTTAAATAACGCTTAAATAGCATTATAGAGGGTACAGCTGCACGCTGCTTGCTTACAGAAACTACAAGCAAACCAGACAGCTTTTCAATTCATGTATCAAAGAGAAGGAGATTTACACATAAAAGGCTGAATTATTTTGATTTGTGGTTTTCAAGCCACTATGTATTTTCCAACGTAAACGTTCCTTTGTCTCTGGTTTTTGATAGTTCATATCAGGTTCAGTGGCCTAGATTTTCAAAAGTGGTAATTTTGAAGGCCAGTATTTCTCCGTGTCGACTCAAGGTCCCTTAAAGAGACCAGATATTGCTAAGGTACTGCCTATCTTTGGAAAACCGGGCCATTCTAGCATCTCTCAAACTAGACACTCCAAAGCGTGTAAAATCATCAGGGGTGTGTTTGCCAGAGGAGTAAAAGTCTTTCCCCCACTGCACCATCCCTTCCACTGCACTGTTCACGCTGGTCCTCACAGCATCATCCCGCCATCACCGTTAAAGGTCCCCGCAGAGTCAACATTACCAGTCCTTTTTGACATTCTCAACCACCAAACATCCTCCATAACCTATAAAAAGAGCTCGTCTCCTTAGCCATCTCATCTTTGTAATAGCTATCAGAGAAAAGTCTCCTAAGGCCTGAGTCCGGATAGCTAAAAATCTAGCTATATGTTATTTGAGGGAGAGGAGGGGAGAAACCCTATCCCATTATCTGCATTATCCCGTTACCCTTGGATGTCTTCCATGTACTTGGAAGAGCAGTGCCCCATTCTTGAGGCTTCACATTGCAGCCACTGCCTTTTTGGCAGAAGAAGGGTGGATGTGGCTCCCTTCAAAGTCAATCAATGTCACATCTTTAATCAATCTAGAAGGTCACCACTGTACTTCCATCAAGAGGAGCTGGGTACAATTCTCGCTGAGTCCTAAATGTTTACGGGGGTCTCAGGTTGCAGCGGGTGTTGGGAAAAGTAGTTTCTGGTCCTGACCTCAGCACATCTTCTATGCCTTGGCTCTTTGTAAGAGTTTTAGGATCAAATAAATATAACCAGGACTCAGACACGATGATGCAGAAGCGTGTGTAAGGAACCCCCAAATTACACAGAACTGACTTAGTTCTCTGTTTCATTATGGCTTTGAACACATCCAGTTTTGCTGAAAGGTTCAGAAAGCTCAGGGAGCTTTTGTGTGAAGGCAGGTCACATTTTGAGCAAGCTTGCAAGGATTTTGAGTTTCACATCATAATCATCTACGAAATTTCATTGTTCGGCAGGGATGCCTGCTAGTGATCACAAAACAGAAATGAATTAACATTTCAAGGAACTGTGACTGGGAGGGAGGCTCAGAGCACCGCACGTGTGAAAACCATTCAAGCTCGAAGTCAGGACCCCTTGTACAAGCAAACCTACCAATACAAAACGCTGAATCTGTTAAGCCAGAACATTCTTCCCTAGGTTGGAGTAATTTCATTACCACTCTGGCACAACTGGAGCAGGATCCAAAGCCCAGTAAAGTCAAGGGTAGAATTTCCATTGATTTCCAAGGAGTCTGGATCAGATCCTAGATCACGTTGTCACACTGCAGCAAAACCCAGCCGTGTTGCAGTGCACCCACCTGCTCTCTAAAGTCTCGGCTCTAGCCGTTCAAATTCATTGCAGGTACAATCTAGGTTATTCCAGCCTTTGCTCGGTGCAGTGCTAAATAAATGCCGGTTACCAAAATCAACAATCCTGAATACTGCTCCTTGTTAGTAAATTAGACCAACTAATGAATACTTTTTCTTATGAAGATCTGTCTGTTTAAATCCAAACCAAGTGTCAACCCCCCTCATTCTACCAATCAGACCAGCAGTGCCCTCCTGTACCAGTTGCAGACCAGGGCTGGCTAAAGACATATAGAAAAAATGAATGGGGACCTCACAATATTTTTTAATAAGGTACTTAGACTTCTTTTATTTTATGAGAATGATTCAACACTATCTGGTTAGGTAAGGATCAGCAGCTTCTGTGTAAATAAAAATAAAAGAAAGGAAGAAGGAAAGAAAAAAGGAAGGTGGGCAAGAAGGGAGGAAGGAAGAAAGGAGGGGAGGAAGACCCTGTTTCATTTGCTAATACTTCATGTTGACAAGTCACAAAAACACGAAAACCTTCTTTAACCTCTTGCCTCCTCTTGACAAAATCATCCACCTACAATTAAAATAATCTCCAGACATTGCCTCAATTATTTTCTTGGGCAGTTCTGTAATGTAAATTGTTGTGCACAGTAAGAAATTGTTTTAAAAAGAAGACATACAGATTTTTTTTTTTCTCTGCAAATCAAAACAGAATTCTTCTTCTGTATCTGAGAAGAATTTCTGGGAAGAACAAATAACCCTCTGGAGCTGGTACTAGAGTAGGTGCCCTGAACAAACCTACAGAAGGAGCACAACGAGGCAATGATTTATTGCGTGCTGTGCAACTCTCACTGCTGTGCAGCGCCTTGTAAGAACTGGCAAAAGGGAGAGGCTGTAATCATACAGCCTCCTCCTCCTCCTCCTCCTGTGTTTCTGGATATTACCTGCTCTGGATGTGACTGCATGACACTGAAACAGGGCTGCAGCCACCCTGAGCTGCAGGATTGGCAAATCATCTTTGTGCTGCAACATTTCATCTGGTACTTAAAGCTGCACCATCTCTTCCTACCTAAAAAAAAAAAATAAATTAAAAATCTATATTTGCATACTCTGAAGCTTCACACAAATATAAAGTGTCATTTGTGCTGGATGTGTTATTGCTCTATTTGCACAAAAAGGATTTTCAAAAATGTTTCCATCAGTAGGTGGAATACTGGATCTTCCAAAGTCAATGGTAAAACTCCCCTTGGTTTCAAAAGGGGCAGCATTTCACCTACGCCATTTTTAATGCATTAGGGACTAAATACGAATAGCAAGTTCTGCACATGTAAAAATACTTGTAAGAAAATCTTGGCCCTAAAGAATTACAATCAATCAAACGAGGAGCAAAAAAATGCAGTGTAACCGGTCCTGCACCAATCAATACAGATCAAGACGAGTCTGATCCTAACTGGGTTGTATTTGCAATTAGCTGTGCTTTTTTGCAATTTAAAATTCATTTGGATTCTTGTAATGACTGGTGGCTTACTTGCAGTTCTGCCCATATTCCTCCAAATTTCTCCAGTTTAAGAATAAAAAAAAATTCTCTGCAACTAAGAATTCATCTTCAGATGTGTTTGGCGAGTTATTTATAATGAATAAACGTGAAAAAAATTACCTGCAGAATACTTGGGCTGAACTCCCCCCCACCCCACCCCCAAAAGGCTAGATCAGTGAAATAAATTAATTGCTATGAATTATTCAGCTCTACCTGTGGCAATGAAAAATAGCAAGAGCATTAGGTTTCTTCTTTGTGTACTAAGCCGCTAATTTATAGAGAATGCATATTAATAAAACACAGGATATTCATCAATATTCAAGTCACTGACTGCCTGGCTATTTAATCTAAAATTACCAGCCAGCTCAAAACTCTTACTAGTTAATCATGCAATCTAAGCCATTCTGATATTGATGGTTAACATTAATTGCCCAACTGCCATTTATAAAATCCTCTCCTATATCTTTCCTTTGCCTAGCAAGGAACCCTTTGACGCATTTAACTTTATGGACAAGCTGGAGAAGGTCAGCTCATCTGGACTGTTCTTCAGCCCAAAATGTTTGTTTGTTTCCCATAAAAGGGATATTTTCTCCCATTGTGGTTTTGCATTTTGAACATTATCAGAAAAAAAATGTTCTTCATTATTAAGATCTTTGATAAGCTTCTCTTCTTCTGCAGATGTTCCACAGGTGGCGAGAAGAACCAGCTGGTTTCCATCCCACTGTACAGAAGGTGTTGTCCTTCAGAATGGAAGCACAGCATTCAGATCAGGATGGTGAAAACAATGGCTCAGTTCCAGCCACGAGCTCCACAAGAAGCCACAGACAGTGGATGCCCTCTCCAAGCCCTGACTTCAGGCTCCCACGGGGATGGCTGGCCCAGAGCAGTGACACCTGCAGACATCACCAACTTACGCCACAGGACTTGCGCTGCACACATTGAGGTGCAACAGGAGAAGCTGGGGAACGTTTTCATGTGATGCAACTTGGCCAAAATACAGGCTCAAACTCCTGAAGCTCATCACACTGGCAAGAGATGCTGCCAAAGGGGGTGCTGGGGACAGCTTCCTAAAGCAACGCACCATCGCACCAAACCTGAGCCAGTCCTGATATTTATCACCTATAAATTTTCTTCTATCTTCTGCCTTTCTATTTTTTATTCACATCATCAGACTAAAGCAAACAGAACCCAAAACAAATCAAAATCTTTCAGTTTGTTCTAACCAAAAACTTCAGGCCCTGCAAGTTAAGTGTAAATCAGCAAATTTGCAAGGAACTCACTGTCCTCACTGGAGCAGAAGCTTTAAACAACAAAGATAGAGAGGCATGTAAATGCCGCTGAGTAAGAAATAAAAGGATTCTTAAAAACAACATTCTCAACCACTTTCAAATTATTTTACCCTTGTTTCATTTAAGAAGAACCAAAGAAAAATTTCGCAAAAACTATTTTTTGAGTAAAGAACATCCCTTTTCTCTGTATGCAGATGTTCTCTGCAACAGCAAGAGAAATTTTCTGAATTTTATAATTTTGTCCATCTGGAATTCAGGAACTGTAAATTCAATCAGTAATTCTATCTTCCCAGTATTTGAGGGCTGCTAGTTAGCGGTGGCTGGTCAGGTAAGGCACATGGCATTCCTTCTATTCCCTGATGGCTCTGGTGCAAAAGCACCCTCCTGGCCTTGAGACTTATGTAAGGGAACCCATCCATCACAGCCATGTCAATAAGAACTTGAACCTGAATGTTTGCAGAAAGCAAACACTAAGAGTGCAATAGCAGAGTCTACCCCAATTCATTTCAAAATTCCAGTAAATATTTGTGAACAATGTTTTGTAGCATTCGTACAGGTCCCGTCGGTGATTAAACTCCGCTTCAGAACACACCGAGGGTCTCGGTGAATTCCGAGCTGCCGAGAGGTAACAACATGCTGACAGCAAGGAGAAAATGATGACTGCAGAGTGAAACACAGCCTCAGAACAAGCAAAGACTAAATAAACTCTCAGCATAGCTCGGTAATCCTTTGTGGCATGAAACATGGCTTGGGCCTTGCCTGAACTGGGCTTTTACCCGAGTTAGAAAACCATGTTTAAATTAAATTTAAAGACCATTCTTCGTAAAAGCACTTCTACAATGCTTTGGCTGGACAGTGTGTTTTTCTAACCGATGTTTACATAGTTTGACCCATTTTCACTTCTTTGCTTTAACTGAGACTATTAATTAAGCTATTTAAAAATTAAATTGAGTATATGCCTCCTTTGGACTGGATCTCAGGCTTCATTTAATTGTTGGTTCTTGTGCTGAGTTTGGCTGTGAGGGTGTGTGAATCTGTCTGCATTTGGAAATGAACCCAAAATTACAGATATATTTCACAGAGGCTATGGGATTGAGTAAAATGCCAAAGACATGCCCTGCTGTAATTGTTTTAATTGTTTCGAATATATCCGCGTGATATTAAAAATTACATCTGCAATAAACAGGGTGACATGAGCCCGGTGTAACTCACTGTCAAAACCAGCGTGTGCACCTTTAAATGCCTGAGCTGGTGTTAGAGGCATAAAGCAAAGTTTGATTTTGTGAGCATGAAAACATTCACACATCGCATGCCTTGTGATTTATATGCCATAATCATGTGGGATTTTCAAGTAGAAAGGGTGCCTAGAAATTACTGAAAAAGGGTCATCTCTATTTTTCTATTTGCAACGAATATAATACAGGGCTTTCCATCGCACAGGGCCCAACGTGCATACCAAAGTCTGATTTAGATTTTCCCGTTGAACGGCTTTTCTGTACAGAAATCTCATGAAGACACACTAATCCTTTAAACTTCAGTGTTGATGCTGAAATTATGCTGTGTGTCAAAATTACATCAAACAACTGCACTTATTTCCACCAGAAAAATTTGATTATTTCACTCTCATTTATATTACATTTTTTCCCCACTATAATGCTGACTTGGAAATTCCCTTAGGTCTGGACACCTCCAAGTAGACTTTTTCAGTGGAAAGAAAGCTTTCATTACATTTCATAATTTTTTTTCTCCTTGATTTGAATGTTATAATTGGATTGGAGAGATATTTATTGCGAACTTCATGTTTTGCCAGGCTTCACGAGCGGCATCTTTTAATTTCTCTCTTTTCAATGAACCTTTTGACTTGATAAAAGCGGCTCTAAGGTATTTTTACAAAAGAGGCCAACAGAGCCAGTTCATTTTAAACCCCTCTCTTTAAAGTATCTCATTTCCTTATTATTTCTTAATAGAGGCACTATCCTGCAATGTCATAAAGAATGCCGCAGTTTACTTCAGTGGGATCAGGATCACTCCCTACTGTAATTAGTTCTATATTTCAAAATATTAGAGGTCATTTTGGTCTTTTTTTTTTTTTTTTTTTTACTTTAAGAAAAGAAAACATTTGGGAAAAAAAAAGAGAATTTCAATGGTGACTGTCAGTAGAATACTAAAAATAAGTTGCATGCATCCCAGTTGTTAAAATTTATGCCTCTAATGAAATTTTCCTCTTCTCACTTACTGCAAATTTTTAATGTGAGTTTTTACAGCCATTGATTCAGGATCCTTAATCTTCCACCAATATTAGATAGAAATGGAACTAACTAAGGAAAATCCATCTGGTTATAAAGCACACTGTCTATAAAGTTGTTCAGTTCATCCAAACCTACTTTTTTTTTTTTTTCCCCAGTGGGTCAGATAGGATAAAATTATAATATTTTGAAATACTGTTAATACTACTCAGAGATTAATGCACTTGTAATTAATAATAAGTTTAAAATATTATGATGCCTCTGGAGAAATCAAAGGATCCAATGTCAATCACCCTGACTACAAGGGATAGGCTAGATCCCACAGCGCCAGCTTCTGATGCTCTTAATTACAGTCAGTAGCAAAATCTACTCTCTGAGCCCAGTAGGTGAAATCCAGCCCCAGCCCAAACCAGGCAGGGAGCACGTAATTTCCAGCTACTCATTTATGCGGGATATGCCAGGGTTTGCATGAGCAAAGGTCTGGGAGCCAGTCTCACAGGGAGAAAATAGCCGAGCGCCCACACCCCAGGTCGTGGCCTTGCCGTCCTTCCCTTTGCCGAGGGCTGGCCACAGGCTCCACCAGCACCACCGTTGCTCTTTTACAAAGAGGGCTGTGCCAGTTTACTGGGAGCTGCTGGGCTCCCTCCCCTGCCCCGAGCTCCTCTCCCCGGCCCCGTAACCACGCCAGAGCAGACACCCTTTGTCCGCTCAGTCTATTTATAAAACCCCACTTCCAAAAACGTGTTTTGGCCGGTGTGGGTCAGCTTCACAACACCAATTAAAGCAGACGAGCTGCACGGCAGGAAGGTGCAGCACCCAAAATAAATGGTCCAGGGCCAGTAACAACTTGACCCTGAGCAGCTCTAGCAGAGCAGCACGTCTGACCATTCCCTCCGAGCCGGGGAAAAACATACACTTTTCCCTCATGAGCATCGTGTCAATGCTAAAAATATAAAGCACTTCAACCCTGCAAAGAGCTCAACTGTGCCCGGTGCACAGCCCCTTTAAAATCCACAGATCTATAAGGCAGAATGAAATCCCGCACCCACTGAAGTGAATGGAAAAACTCTCCTGTCCTGTGGGGTGCCAGGAGTTCCTTCCCAGGGCAGGAAAGTTAGGGACACGTGCAAGACATTGGCAGGACAAGGGACCTATTTTTGGACACTGTCTATGCTAGGTATTTCTACCAATCCTGCTAACACTGTCCCAGAGCACATGGGAATCATTCATGCATTTCCTAATCATAAAACGAAAAAGGAAGATTTGCCCAGATCCCCTGGATAATGAACAGGCGCAAAGGTGGGTCTGTCTGCCCAGGGGCTACTCCTGGGTGCGGGGGCCAACTGGGACACGGGTAATTCACGCAGCCTGCGGCAGCAAGGCACGGGAGATGCAGACCCTGAGCCACCTCCTCCACCTTCTGCATGCCCACGGATTTACCTTTCCCAAACCCTCCGCCCATGCAGTAACAGATGAGCCCCTGCCAAACACCTGCCTGGGTCTCTGCAGCCACCACGCTTGGACCTGCACTCGCGCATCCTCGTGGGAAAACAGCGCGCAACCCCCCCCCGGCACACTGCTGCTGAGACCTGACCTGTGTTCATCCCACCCCGCTTACTTCTCATCACGTACAATTTCATGGCCAGGATGCAGAAGAAGGTCCTAACAGGAAAAGATTGCTTAGCTCATACTCTCCCAGGGCTTCATCCAGCAGCACATGCCAGCCTCCCGGGCACAAATCTCACTGCAGCTTCCTACAACGGATTAAAGCGTGGTGTGGCACTGGCCGGCGTGGTGTGGAGCAGCAGAGGTGAGCAGCCCGCACGGCTGCGGCCACCACTCGGCACACAGAGTGCCCCAGCCACGCACAGCCACCCCCCACACCCGGGCTGGGCACGGCGGAGGCCTCGGGGCCATGTGCACGTGCATCTTTTCTCCTCCATCTCGTCTATATCTGGCACAGGGAAGGAGTGCGATCTCACAACAGCGTGAGAAAAAAAAATAAATCTCTATTTATTCTGTCTGGAAGGGCGTCGCGTGCAGCGAAAGCCCCCCCTGCCCCGCTCACGTGCGCGCTCAGAGGAGACACTCTTTGGGGTGCTGACAGGTGAGCCCCAGTGGGACTCCCACGGGTGGTTACCCCCCGAGTGCAGCTGGCAGGAGGCATACCTCCACCTCCACTGCTCGGGCGCACAGTCCGGCATCCTCACAGTGCCTGCGCGAGGTCGGTGCCGAGCGCCGGAGCTGTGGGCACACGCTCCTTCTGCTGACTCGGCTGAGCTCCGCGGCCCCTCGGGGCCGACGGCGGCGGGGGCACTTCTGTCAGCACTCCGCGGAAACAAGTTAATTGACATATGCTAACACGCTGTTAAACATAACACAGTCGTGTTTAAAAATATGCTAGCTAGTCAGATCAAATGCATTTTTAAACATGCCTGCTTTTTTTTTTTTTTTTTTCCAAAAAGGAAGAGGTTTTGGTTAACGTGCTAGTAAAAACATTTTTCAGCACAGTAGAGAGGCAGGAGTTGTGAGAGTTACAGCAAGTGTCCTTTGGCCAAGTATAATCTGCAGGGAAAGTTGACTTAAAAAACAAGTTTACCCTGATAAAGTTAATTTGTTTACATTGTCCAGTTCACAGGATTTCAACACGAACACGCAGCAAAATGTTTATGCGCAGCATAATACCCATGTAATCTGTCCACAATGTTTGTAAATTCAGCCCTAAGGCGCTACCGCAATAAACACCACCATCATGTAATACGATAATAACAACTCCCCAAAAGCATTACAACTCTTCCTGTCAATACAGGTATCCCTTTAATGACACGTTAAAACCGAGAGCAGGATTAAAACCAAGATGTAGTTTTGTGTCTTTAGTGCTAGTTGTAATATACATCTAGGGAGCGGACTACTCCCTCCAGCTGAAAGGAAGCCAGTTTCTGACTGTCCCACGTTTCTTCTTTTTCTATAAATTGCTACTGCTGGAAAACACATAAACCTTTCCTCTCTGCATGTTCTGCTGCTGCTGGCTGGTCCTCCAGCCTAAGGATTCACCTACAATAGCTTTTTACTTCTCGTTTGAAGCCAGGATCCTCAACGATACGATCGTTTCCAGCGAAGCTGTTCACACCATCACAAGCCAGCGAGTGTGACTTTGGCTGGTAGATGAAATAGCAAGTGCAAGAGAACACGAAGAGACAAAAGACTTTGCTTCCATGCAAATGTAATGTGGGACAACAAATGGAAAATGGAATAGCAAAATCTAGGTCAGTGAAAAGCTTACTGGTATGAAGAGACAATAAGCAGAATTGCCTCTAAATATAATAAATACTTACTCAGGTTTTTACTGAAAGCATTGAGGGTTCTTTAAACGATATCGCCAGGGTCTGATTTGCAAATCTGCATGCCCGAATATCATGGTGCAAAATGAAGTTGAGACTCAAAAATGAAACCATACATCAAACGCCTGGCAATGAACATATACAAATACAGGCTGTGATCGCCCTTCGCCTGCGCCCGAGTCGGTGTTGCCGCGGAGTTGCACGAGGGGTTTTATATCAGGCTTTGGGAACGAAGCACAGAACTGAGACCCATCACCGTGCTTAAATCACGGGGGCTATGGAGAATCTGCACCAATACCGCTAAAAGCTGACATTTCTGTTAGATTAAGTGAGGCTTTTTAAGGTTTACATTGGATTTGTGTGCAGGGTTTAAAGCAGGGGAGAAATTAAGACAAAGATGACTATGGAGAGGAAAGGAAGCCAAGGGGCACCTCAAAGCCAGCCTGTTGCTGCTGAGCTGCCTGACCCAGGGGCTCCCCAGTGCCAAGCGCTGCTGCCAGATGTGAGGGCAGCCTCTGAGCTCGGGATGCCTGCACTGGGGCTCGACCCCAGGCTGATGGGCACATCATCACAGCGCCTGGGCCAAGATATGCGGCAACCTGATGCCATGCCCTCATACACCCAGGAGATGTGGAAGGCAAAAGCAGGCTGAGGCTGGAGCTCAGAGCAGGTTGAACATGTTCTCTCAGTGGTAACTGCTACCAGGAAGAGAAAGGAGGAAAAAGAAAGGAAAAAGCCCAGGTTGAACATTTATTCCAGGCTCCTGCCCTTTCCACACTGTGCGCAAGAGGAGGTCAGAGGGCTGCCCTGGCCGCCGTACCTTGGAGCAAATGCTCCTGGTGAGTAGATCTGGTGAAAATCTGCAAGGTCCTCTGGCCGTGCTCTTCCCCAGAGGAGATGATATTATCAGATTTTTAAAAAGAGCAAGTGAAAGAAAAGCCTTCTAGCTTATGAACTTCCTTGATCTGAAGCTCCACAAATTCTTTCCATGGTTTTGGTACAGCACCTTATGTGCAGGGTGGAAGGGGAAGCTATTGAGTGTTGAATTACAGAGGGGAAAAACATCTCAAATTCCTTTCTATTTATACTCACAACTTTTCCAAATCATTATACACAAATCCCCTAGCCTCAGCTGAACTGCTCACGGGTTACAGGGCCAAGAAAGAGGTGGAGCCTTCATAGCCTGTGCTAAGCTTTTCAGAAACTTGGAGAAAGTTCCCAAAAAATGAAAGCAATGAAAATTACCATGTCAGGCAGAGAAGACTTAACCTCTACCATGCCCCACAAGCACAGAATTAATAGACAAGACAGTAGGAGGTTGCTTTCATAACAGGGAGCACAGGTTGCTTAGTTGTGAGAAGTTAAGCTGAGGCTGACACTGGGTACAGAGAGACAGAAATTTGACAAAAGCATTGAGCGTTTGGGGGTATTTGAGAAAAAAATCTATTCTGGTAGTCCAGACACTAGGCTGGGACTTGTTAAGTTGTGAACTTGTTAAATTCCTGCTCCACCAACGGCTTCCTGCATGACAAGGAACCAAAGCCTATTTCTGCTGGTACAAATTCTCCTTGACTTTATGAGATACTGCGGCCTTTGTGTTTCAGCCCCTCACCCATAAAGACATGTGATGACTGCTTCCCCTCCTGCCACACACATCCCACTGAACATCCTTGCAATGCATCAGTACACCAACAGGCAGAGGGGCTTTAAGCTTAGGAGACAGATCCAGGTGCAAATTCTGAGAGCTGCAACCCCGCACACTGCTCCTCTGCCTCCCCATATAAGCCTGCATTTGGGTTGGCTTATAACACATTTTAAAAAATTCCTTTTGCCTCTGTTACAACCAGCAAGGTGGGTGGTTTTCAGACTTTAGTTTCTTTGCCATTATTTATGGTGTTTCCCTGTTTTGCCTATGTTTTGTTCAATGTTTTTAGCCAAAACAGTGAATTACATTAGGAACACCTGGTTTTACTTCAGTTTCTGGTCTATTTTCACTTCATGGCTTTCAAGTTCTAGCAAATTGATCTTATTTTTGAATTTCCAACACTGAACAGGGCAATTACAGACATTAAAGTGAGAAATATGTAAATTGGACTACATAATAAATGTAAAAGTTATGAGAACTCTTGAATCATATGAGATTTGGAGGCTTCCATCTCTACACTAGTTATCTCAGTTCTATACGATTTAGCACCAGGCTCACCAACACAGCTCACAAGTACAACGTGCAAGAGCAAAGCACCCCATGCACTCCTCCAGAGATACTCATGACACCTTACATGGGCAAATTTAAGGTCTTATATCACAGCCATACATCTTGATTTTATAAGCAGGACCCTGGAAACTCCAGCAGCAGCACAGGGATGTGAAGTCCAGGACTGTATCTGGGCTCCAAGGAGGACTCGTGATAGCTTTGAGAGGACTGAATGGAAACACCCCATGGGGTGATCCAGAAGGGTGGCAAGGGTGGCTTCTGTCCTCATATCTTTTGGGGGAATCGCTGGAGGGTGTAGCACATGTCCTACAGCCCAAATTGCCCCCAGAATATTCACTGCACCAAAAAAAAAAAAAAAAAAAAGTCTTCAGAGGAACACTGAGGGCCAGGGAGCTCTCCCACCTTCTCCATGCGGGAGGGACGGATCCGGGCTCACAGCTGAGCTGCCATGCACAAGCTGCCCACCGAGCCAGCGAGGTTCAATGAAATGTGCAACCACTGTACTCCGTTATGTTTATGCATACCCAAGTGCTTTTAAATATGGACTGCTGAGTTACCCAAAAAGCACCTTAGCCAACACACTCTCAGTTTTCCAACCGATAGCCCTTAAAAATAGAGTGGTGGCTGTTTCGCCCCCATTAAACAAGTAAATATAACATTACTAGAGGTCTAGAGCCTTTTGTGCTGAGCTTTGACCTACAGCAGTATTTCCCTGCTAGAAAAAAGCAGGCTGGAGTCGGTGACATAACACCAAATATACAGATGGGACCATACTATAATTAGCAAGGGAATGTCATTCCTGCCATCTTTGCTTCGTTTGTAACTGTGCCTGTAAGCTCTGGGGAATGGTGTGCATTTCACACAGTCTGCACAAGAACGAGGATTGCCAACTGTCCCAGTTCTGGTGGGATACCCTTGGGCCTCTGCCCTGAGGCTTGCGGAGATGTCAGCAGCACCACGGGACAGTGACACCCCTTGCAATGCTGCTGCCGGGACCCCTCGTCCCGAGGCAGAGGGGAGGGATTTCTCTGCAGAGCAGCAACAACTCAGCTCCTGCTAAAGTACCACGTGCTCCCACCCAGAGGAGCATTGCCCATTGCTTCTTGGCAGGCTCCTTCACACGCACCCAGAAACAGTCATTTGCCTGTCTTCAAGCCAGGTGCACAGCCTGGACCTTACAACAGAGGCCAATACCTGCTCACACTCAGCTTGCCCCCAGGAGGGAAGAGGATTTATTCACTCAGCACAAATACGGGTATTTTTGCTGGAGCTGGGCTTTTCAGCATGCAATCGCTATTTTTTTAAATCAATCTGGCGGTTCCAGTAAAACACCAAATCACCATTTAAGGTTTTACCATTTACTTTTAACATGCTCAACAATATAAGCCCAGTTCTCTTTAAACACTTTGTCATCGTCTTCAGGCACTTAGATGAAAAACTTGCTGTCGGCTCTGCTCTGCCTGTGGAGTCCAGTGAACTTGTTCATTTTTTTTACCAGGCTGCACAAACTGGTGAAACAGCCAAGGGAACAAACCAACCCTTAATAATAACGTAATGTGTTCCTTGTCTTATGCCCAAAGTTCAAATCGGCTTACCCAAGGAGGCTAATTCATCCTATTGAGTCCAGAGGGACCTTGCCTCTGAACATCTCAAAGCATGTTCGGAACATCAAAACCCCTGCAAAATCTGTGCCATTTAAACAGAACAGATCCCTGTGAGCATCTTATCAGCTCCTCCTTCATGACAAATATTTTCCCCCTATATTTCTTGCATGAACCCTAGATGTTGAGATAAAGTAGGACATATTTTACTGGTAAGGGCTTCAGCCTTGATGAAAAACTTCAAATGATGGTGAATGCACCACATCCCTAGCTAAGATTCCCAAATAATTCATTCTCTTTGCCATAATGAATCCATTTGCTCAAGCCCTCCTGCAGCACATCGTAATAACTGTATAGGTGGGTAAACTGAGGCCTGGAGAAGTCAGGGCTTCCCTAGGGATACACAAAGACGGAGTACCTTCTCCTGCTGTTCTTTGCAGCTCATTTAAGCCCACGCTGCTGCCAAAAGGGCCCTTCTGTTGTGCACTGCCTGTCCCTGCCTGCACCCTCCCCCTGCCGTGCAGCCCTGCGGGCACCCCCACACCAGGGGAGGGCACCCCCAGCACCCACCTGCACCCATGCTGCCCAAAAGCACCCCCGGGGCTGCGCTACGTGGCACCAGCAAGCCTGGAGCCCCCCAAGTCCTGCCCGGGCTGTGATGGAGGGGTACGGCAGCTGCTGCTGCCAGCTAGAGCCAGCGTGCCGGAGCCTGGAGACCTGGAGTCCACTCGCAGCTCCGCCACTGGAGTTTTGCAGATCTGCAGGGAAATCACTTATTTCCCTGGGATTTCCCCATAAATTTGACAGAGTGCCCTGACGTTCCCCAAGGAAAGGCACTGTTCAAGTACAAAGCTTAATTATGATTGTTATAATATAGTCATGCCACTAATTCCCACTAAGAACTGCAAATCGCTCCCATTCCACTCCTCCATCCCCCACGCTTGTCGGTGCCAGTGGACAATTAATTCCCCAAAAAGAATACATTAAACAGATGTGAAATCTTTTCTATTTGCATGACATCTCTGAGCAGATCGCACATCACCTCAAACATATTTGTGATTTGAATGCACCAAACGAAGTATTTCCATACTATTTTTTTTTAAACGGCTTGAGAGAACTCATTCAAAATTCAAGTTGTGACTGGCCAAAAAAATCTTGCAACATCCTTCCTATGCCCGTGACCAACCAAACTCTTCCCCCATGTACAAATGTAAAATTCACTTTCTGTAAAGCTCACGTAGCTGGCTTCAGAAACAACATTGAATGAGCATTTCTCCTCCCTCCCCCCCACCCAGTTAAATTTAGTGATTTTGAAATCCACAGGAAGCAACCTCAGGAGAAGCATAGAAGACTGAGGTGAGTTCATTGAAAACCTCAAATGAATAAAATCCATTGTAAATGCCTTGCATTTTTGCCCTGCAATAAACACCAGGGCTGCCACAAGAAATGCATCAGCCCCTCTCAGCCAAGCTGAGCAGCAACAACTGCAACTTTCCATAAGCCTAGAGGTTAATGAAACACACGTCATAAGGGTTAAAGGATAAATTCAGTCCTATGGCCACCGCTTAGGGAACGTTTGAAGGGCAGTTCAATATCCCACCTATGAAAATCACCCCCTTTGCTGCCAGTTCCGCAACCAGAGCAAGGAGCTCTGGGATCTATTCGTGTAATATTAGGCCTGAAAAAAATTATGAGTTGTGATGAAATTAAAGACATCCAAATTTTTCGCCATTCTCTGCTGATAAAGGCCCTATTATTACCATTTACAAAAGGGAAACACAGCCAATTATAAGCTACTTCTGGCACATGCCAGGCCTCAAGTAGAAGATAAGCCAACACAGCAGAGTTTGCAGCTGGAAGCCCAGAAACCTGAAAACGAGCTGACTCATGGAAATATCCTCATATAAAATATTGGATGGTTATTTTTCTCTGCCTCCTTTCTGTGTGTCTTAGGAATGATATATGAATTGCCTTATTTACTTTGTCCCATAAAACTTACGTTTTTTTATTAATGCGCTGCCAGCTCTGAGAGCAGTAGGTGTGGGAGCAGATGGAAGGAGGGGAGCACAGAGGGGAGCTGCTCTTTGGGGGGCACAGCAGGGGAAGGGTCCCCAGAAGCACAGCAGGTCCAAAAGCACAGCAGCGAACTTTTCAGGTGAGCTTTGTCCTGCTCCCAGAGAACAAGCCAGCTCTTCCTTCTGCCCTGATTTCACCAGGGGCGGCTGCCTTCGCTCGCACTACACTGGGGAGAATTAGTACAAAATGAAAATTTATGCTCCTACCAAAACACAAATTGTGAGAAGAGAGGTGATTTCCCCTGGGCTGCCCATCCCAAAGCCCAGCTCCTTCCATCCTGCCCTTCCCCAGCAGGCAGGGGATGTGGCTGGCTGTGGGCTGCCATCAGCAGGGACAGAGACTGAATTTACCTGGTCCCAGAAGAGACACCAAGAGTGGAGCTTCTCCTTGCACTCACTTTGATTTTCCTGAGGACTCTGTAATGTTTGAGACATCCTTCCCCTTTCAAACCCACCTGCAAGTTGCTCACACCTTGTTAGGAGAAGACTTGGTCCAGGTGGGTGGGTGGTGGGATGCTATATGCCTCATTTCCTTAGGAAACCAAGTTAAAAACCCCTGCCCTCCCCCAGCTATACTGCACTACTGAATTAAAGATGGTGAATGCTCATTATGGCAATCTAACAATCTATTTTTATCTGATTCTCACCTAGACAAGCAGCAGAAGGAATTAAAATCTGAGGGGAAGAGCTACAGTCAGGGTCAGTTGGTGGGGTGTTGCTTTCCATCAGCTCAAAGCATGTTGAAAAAGATTTCAGTAAGACAACCTTCCTTAAAAACTCCTGTCCAAAAAAAAGACATGCTTTGGATGCTTTTTCTTTTTTTTTTTTTTTTTTTCCCTGGGAAACCCATGTCTAATAACGACAAGGGCACAGGCTGCGAGTATATTTCCCTTTTACGAGGGAAGAAGGCATGAGCTTTGCAGTGTTTCTTGCACCAGCTGCTGGCCTCCGTGGTGGCAGGGTAGGTAATTAAAAAGGACATCATGTAACAGATAAATGCAGGATAGTAAGTAGTCATTACTTGATATATAGTATATCATCTATTATTAGAGGCTAATAATTCTCTAACCTATTCATGTTAGTCTTTTGTCCGTGCAGCTAGCCGTTTGGCACACTCTAAATTTCTCAACATAAAATTTACTCGATGTTACAACTCATATCTAATCCTGAATTTCTGTGCATTTCACTTCAGTATATCATGTAGCTAGGTAAAAGCTCAACACTAAATCCTTTGCAAAAGGAAAAATGAGCCAACAAAACTCCATGTTTTCACTTTCCTGCCAGAAAAAAAATGGTATAGTGAATATTTTTCTTAGTTGTAATTTTAACATTTATTTCCACCTTTAGAATGCTGCAATTCTAGAGGTGCTTAAGCTGTACTTTACACAGCACTCAGTAACACACTTTCTGCCTGATACTTTTACTCTTGTTGAAATAACCTGTATTTGCAACACATTTATACATACATTTAAGTACATTTTAAAAACTGCATTCTAAAGGGAACCAAAGGAAGTGCTATTGTGTTTAATCACAGGGAGCAAAATCCTCAAATCATGTAAATCATCATTTCACAATCTGCTCTGCAGTATCCCAATTTGGAAAGTGCATGATAGCAAACAGAGCTGAATCTATAAAGGATTCTTTACACGTTTAAAACATTCATGTAACTTAGAGTGTCAATCTCCATCAGCTGTCGTAGATCACTCCAAAAAACAGAATTTATTTATTAGGATCTTTATTTCTTTCCTTCTGATAGTTACTTCTTTTTATTATTAGTTTTCTTTTACTTCACATCACTTTATTTTATATTATTTCCAAAGCCCAGTCTAAAAACTTAACTTGTGCTGTGAAAGAAGCCAAGCCACTCAAAGTACCCAATTACAGTGTCTCCAGAAGGTTTAGAAGTCAGAACAGCACTGATAAAAAAAGCCACATGGGATGAAGCAATAATACTGCGTTCGCCTGCAGGATCTCTGCTGATGAGCAGCTATACAAGGACTCTGCTGATAAGGGTTTACAGCCAGGAACCATAGTAGCTGCACCAAAAATGAAACCAGATCTCGGCTTCTGTCTTCTGGAAATTGTTTTCCAGCGCAGCACTCTTCTGGGAGACAGAAAACATTTGCTGCGGGTTATCAAAACCTTACACTTTCAGTTAACCTGGCCATGCTGCCAGCCAAGGAGTCACTCCGAAACACGGGAGGGAGGACACAGAGGGAGGACACAGCCTGCAAACTGCCGGGAGAGGCTGGGGAGACCCTGGGAGAGGAGCGAAGGGACCCTCCCAGCAGCTCCACATCCACATCGCTCCACATAGCTGTGGATTACGGCAGGATCCAACTCCGGATTGAAAGGAGAGTTGAGCAGTGGAGTTAGGAACTGACACAGCCAGGGAAAATCCTCTCCCAGGGATCAGGAAGCATTTGGCATTCAAAACGTGTGATACATTTTTTATGTTGTCTTGTTTACATATCCTTCCTATAAAAGCAGGATTTTGTCCACCAAAGGCTACTAAAACCTACGTGCATTTTTGTAGTCCTGTGCTGTTCATTTCCCCCCGTCAGCAACATTGCATGCGTGCTCATTTGAATCCCATTCCCCACAGTTTTGCCCAGAACTGGCACTGGTCGCCTTTCCCTATAGCAGGATTCTGTACGCTGCACTATAGCCGTTATACTCCACCCCAGAGATTGCTGCAGTTCAGCTTGGGAAGATTTGCTTTCAGGCTCCCTACAAGAGTACAAGCATTTGGGGTCCTTTCACTGTTTTAGAGAGGGAATAAACACGGTTGGTTAGGACCCGGAGCAGAAATACAAAGGTTCCCATAACGAGAGGCTCGGCTCTGGCTCTTGCAAAGATGCAGGGAAGGCTGAGCCCATGCGAGCGAGCAGCCTGGCCCAGAGCATGCCGTGCTAATGTGATTACAGAAGGCTGATATCTAAACAGAAAAACCTTGTGCTGATATTACAGCAATAGCCAAGGAGGAAAAAGCCCTGTCAAGTTTCTTAAAAACAGCTGACCCACTTCTACGTCAACCTACAAGCCCTCACTTTCTCCCTGAGCTCAGCAGCCACCACCCCACATCACTCCCGGTCTCCAAGGACCTTTGGTAACTTTCTCCGTGTTGTATTTAGGAGATGGGGAACGTTTTCCTATGGCTCAAATCTCTCTTAAACCAACTGAATTAGGAGGGAAAAAAATAAATTTAAAAAAAAAGAAAGAAAAAAAAAAGAAAGAAAAAATGACTTCACTTTCTAACAGATGCACAAGTGCACCTTGGGATGAAAGTGTTACAGAGTCCAAGCTATCGCCACCTGCCTCCCAATTACATTTGCTGCATTGTCCCTTGTGGTGTGCACCTGTGACATGTTGGCACGCAGCGGGGACGACTGGAGTGTGCAGGCGTGGACCGAGCCACACGGTATTTTCCTTTGCAAAAGTCTGCCAGCGATTATTGCTGTGCTTTCTTAACGCGTAAGGGACAATCCGCAGCAGCTGGTTTATTTATTCCCCCCCCTCCTTTCGATACGATGAATTAACACAGGGAACTTGCGGTCCTGTAAAATGGCAAAGCAGTGAAACTATAATTTAAAAAAACTCTTCACCTCAGGATACCAAATGTCCAGCTGGCCAGGGACCGATCTAACAAGGGAAAAGGTCATTTGTGGGCTCCCTGCTACCTCTTACTCACAAAGACACCTAGCCAGCCAATTAACTATCTCTAGCAGTAATTCCCATCAAATTTCAATATGATTTTTTTACACCTGAAATAATAGAGGAATCCACAAGGCTGTGACTGTTTGCAGCAAGAATGATGTACAAAGGAAAACTGCCAAGGTTGTAGGATCATTATATTCATTCCAGTATATCGTACTGGGTTGGTTGGTTGTTTTTTTTTTTCCTTCTTTCCCCTGGTAGTGTTACAGCTCTTTAAGTGGCTGAACAGCATCTGCACCAAGAGGACCACATGATGTGAAGCAGAAGCAAGGAGACACAGTATTATGCATATCGTAAGGGTACACTGAGCAATGCACTCGCAGTGACGTATATTCTGACAGGATTAATTTGACATTGGCAAGTGAAAACTTATTTTGTCATTAAGCTATCATAATTATACCATACCCTGAGCCAACGCACACCCTAGCTGAGAACCCTACATATGCTGCCTCTGCAGCGAGAGGCTAATACAGAATTTTAACATCCATCTATTTTTGATGGGATTGGTACAGGGGCGCAGATCGGGACACCTGCTATTTCGTAAGTGCCTAGTGGTAGTCACGATGACAAAGGTACTGGGAAATGGCTGAGGGGCATTTGCAGCCTGTTAACAGAGGTCTTGCTACCCAAAGCCTGGAAAGGCAGGGAGACTTCCACGGACTCTAAATCCTTTTGTAATGCAGCCTTTCTAAATGTTGCTCCTGACTCATATGTTTTCAGCAAGGAGGGTATTTCCTCATAAAAGAGGGACAGAAGCTCCACACAAGAACGACGCTCTCTAGAAGACAGACAAAACATGAAGATCCTTTGCAGGTGACAGATATTCAGAAAAATCAGTCTTTTGTCCCTGCCCCCCTGCCATTTATTTGGATGATTAGATATGCTTAAGAATGGAAAAGCCAGAAAGATACCAGGAGAGAGGAGCTGCAGCACTATTAAGGATGTGGTATTGCAATACTTATTGCTGCTGAGATAGAAGAAAAACCAATGTAGCATCCAAACAAACAAACAAACCCCCCAAAACTTAATGTTTTCAGGGTTTAAGTACAGTAGCTTTAGGTTACCTTAAGGTAACAATTTATAAATAGAATCAAATTGTGTAATAAGTTAAGCAAAAAAAAAAAATCGGTTTCATTCTTAGTTCATGCACTCCCCTGCCAATGACAAAATACGCTATTAGTGGCCTCAGTACAATTGTGAAAATATCCCTTACTTACAATTGAACGTGCTGGGTGTTGGGTTTTTTTCTTCATTGTTGTGTGTTGTTGAGCTAAAAATGACAAAGCCCTGGATTTCGTCGTTCTTGCAAGCTATTCTTTTCCCCTGACTTCCTGTTTTCATGAAATTTTAATCAGGCATTTAAAATAAATAGCTATGCAGAGTCTCTATGCCTCTTTGAATGCTTGGGATGGATGTTTTGGGTAAAGTGATAGTCCAGAGACCTTGAGAGCATTTAATCCCATTCTTACTTGGCAAGACAACAGAAAATTAAACCACTGCTCTCTCTCCACTTCTAGCAACTCTAGAGAGATTTTGGGGGAGGGATGGAGGCGAGCCCGGTGCGTGGGACAGCACAACGAGATAATGGGTCTGTCTCCTTGCCCCTGCTACCACTACTGACAGCAGTCAGACCAATTTAGAAAGGTCAGCTCTCTCAATGAGAAGATCACCTCTTCCCCAAAGCCCCCAAAGAGGTGGGGGTGATGCTGTTTAAAGGGCCAGGTGTAACGCACAGCCCCGCATCGAGCATCCCACGGCCCTGGGCAGGCAGGACCCCCGCTCCGCTGCCTGCCCTCGCTCAGCCTCACACAGTGCAAGTTGTACAGCACCGACTGCACGACACAGTTTGGGGTAGGATACACCCACGTGGAAAAAGCCAAGAACCAGCTTAGGCTGGAAAAGCTGAGGAGCAGGAGGCCAGGTTCAAATCCTCAGCCCGTGGGAATCACCCTGCCCCTTAAGAGTTTGTAGCTGACAGAATAAAACCTCCAGATTTTAGGAAACCTGAGGAAAGCTGCTTGAGTTCCAGGGTCAATGGTTCAGTTATTAATGAAGGTGACACGATTTGGTATGAGAGTCAACGACCCCAGATCACAGCTAAGCCTGATCCCTGAGCCTTACTCTAATCTAAACTTCTGCGGGTTTTTTATTATCATGCATATTAAGAGGTAAGGGCTCCACGGTACGGGCCGTAAAACAACACCGCCCAACAAATTGCTACCAAGTTAAACCTCTCGTCAGGGACTAGTCATCTTCTGGTCATGTTTCCTGGATAACTGTGTTTGAATTAGAGGGGTTTAAACACAGCCACATCTTCAGTCGCCTGTGTGTTTTGGAAATGTTTCATTTCCACCGGCACAGGGGTCAAGGTTTTTTGCCTGAACCAGGAGTAAGACAGAAATGTTTACTCTGTAGTTGTGTACACTGCTCATTTCTAACAAGGGAGAAAAGAGCTCACAATCAGCTGCCACCTCGAGAAAAAAAGAAGTGAGAGCAACTAAATCATGAAGCAAACTTACGACAGCAGCTTGTAAAAATGAGGGAGATGTAGCCACTTTAGAGATGTGAATGAAAGTAAGAGGATTACGGAGTCCTCTTGAGAGGAGACGTATTTGGCAGGGCTCACGAGATGGCACAAATAACGTCTTCTGTCGAGAACAATACAGGAGAATAACGATGAAAACTTCCAGGAGTCCATGCTTAAGGAGTCATTCCCAGTTTTGGGTGTCCGTCTTCCCTGAATTCTGCTTGACTCTTGTTTCACTCCAGCTACTCCACTCACAGCCCCAGCAGCAGTTTTTTTTCTCCTCTTGCCGTGCAAACCTTTTGAACCCTACTCATAGGTGCAGGAAGCATCATTTACACAGTGGGATACATATTGCTTCTGCACACCACTGTGAACCATTGCAGAAATCTCTGTGATGGCCAGCTCGCCAGCCTCTCCTTGGCATAGCCCCTGACTTTCATATATCAAACGAGCAAAAATATTCCAAGCAAAGCAAAACAGAGCAAATCTTGGCTCCTTGTCCTTTAACATACATATTCAATGTGCAGGAAGCTAGGAAGAGCTATTCATGGGGTTGGCTTGTTTTTGTTGGTTTAGGTTTGGGGGGAGGGGGAGCATTTTCAATGCATACTGCATCCTCCACAAATTTTAATAAGTGCTTTAAGCCACAGTGATCCCTTTCCCTTTCCTTTTTTTTTTTTTTTTTTCAGTGTTCAGTTTCCGCAAGGACATTTCACTTTAAAAAGAAGAAAGGGCTGCACCATAAGGGCTGTGCAGTGCAAAGCTTTTTCTAGTCATTTCCAACAATATATTTTGGAACTGTTCCCAGTAAACAGGCCAGATTAGCTGCCTTTGGTTCACATTTTACATTGTTCACGAGATAGGGAAGCTCTGAAAAGCAGACTCTGTCCATACTGTTTGGTTGCAATAAAGCTAATTCTATTCAGTCCTATAGCAGTATGATAGCACTTGTGTAGGATTTCCCTTCGCTTGCATATTTATAGGGTCTTGTAGAGCTCTGCTGTAGCTCAGTGCCAGCATGAAGAAATCAAGCTGTCAGTAGTTTCTATTTTTGTCCCTACCTATAGTTTCAGTAATGACAAGTGAGTGAGGCAACATATGCATTTCCCATCTACAGGAAAAAATTACTGTCTTCCTTCAGTGTCTTACATCTGTGCTACAACCTATTTTCCTAGGGCTTCAGATTATGTTAGCTGATAGTTAACATGTATAAGCACTGGTCAGGTGCAGTTGATTCCAGACACTGCATTAGTTGAACCACGAGAGGCAAAGTTCCAGTGATTCAAAATTCCTGGTGCTTTTCTGTTCTGCCCTTAAAAAGAGAGGGGAAAAAAACCGCAAACCCCTTCCTGGGAAATAGCTGTTACTGTATGGCATCCCAGCTCCTATCACACTTTGATCAGCACACACGTTCAAGCAAATGAGGATTCCCCTCCTAAGATTAAGGGAGCCACTGATTATATTTAATGCCCTCTTCTTGACCCCAGATGGTTAACTCGGTGCTGCAGCTTCTCGGGAGTTTCAGTGGGAGCAGATAATGCCAAAGCCAAGCCATGGTCAGCAGTGCAACGCCACACTGTTTTATCAGAGCAAATGGAAGGGATCTGGGGACCAGGCTTCGATGCTAACAGAGAGGCAATGTCTCCCAAAAGCTGCTTAATTATTAAGGCAACGCCTGCATCATTCACAATCTTCCCTCTTCGTCTGGTACATACTAATTCTGCATTTACTAATGCTTCAGCCACACCAGGACACGGTCATCCCGTCAATGCCACAGAAACCAGGCCAAAATTTGGGAAATGCTGCTCGTGAGCCCCAGCAGCTGGAAGACTCCAGCTCTGAAGGCAGTGCCAGGGACGGCAGGCACCCACCCTTGCTCGCAACCGCTTTGGCTTGACAGCATCCAGGCATTTACAGCCTCCGACACGACTGCATCAGATCTTCAATGACAGCTAATAAAACGGAACTACACCCCACTGCTTTGAAAAGCTGCAACTCAAAACTCCTTCAGAGATTATACTTATTTAAATAAGAGAAAGACACTGGGCTTTAACAAACGCTCATAAGGAAAATAGCTTGACAAGTTTGATAACAAGGAACACACTCTTTTTCATATTCTTTGCTCTCCTTCCCAGCTCCATCCTCCCCTTGCTTTCCCTGCAGCCTGGAAAAGCAAATATTTATCCCTCACTTGCTTCAACTTATGCAAGACACAGAGCTTGAAGGAGGATGTGCACACCTCAAAGTTCAACCTTTATCCGTGCTGCTCCTCCACCTAAACCTGCTGGGGCTCCAATGCACCAAAAGGAACAGGCAACATTAAGATAGGAAGAGAGGGAGACAGAGGACAAAGCAAGAACCATTGGGCTAGGCTGTAAATAAAAAGCAGAAAAAATATGTTAAAAAATACAAGGCGACACTATAAATCCCTCTCCTGTGTGAGCAAGCTACTGTGTTACAGAGCTGGAGGGGCTGTGAGACTTCCCGTTACTTTATAGTCCATGACGATCACCCTCTTACAGTGCCACAGTATAACAAGCAAATGTCCCGACTCCCATGAAGCCGCTCATAAAAAGATGCGCTACAGTGTCTTACAACCCTCGGAATAAAAGAAGCAAAAAGAAAGGATCGCCCCCACCCATAAACTCATTACTTATTTCGCTAATGTTGTTTGAATTGTGTGCTGGAGCGGAGGGTGTTGGAAGATGGGGAGAAGGAGAGGGTGAGGAGGAGGAGGAGGAGGGAGGCTGAAGCCAGGGAGCCTTCCTGCTTGTTAATACACAGGCAAAATGATATGCACATATACAGCTCCGAAAGCTACCGCGGGGAGGGAAGTAACACAAAGGAGCCATTTATTGCCTGAAAACTGTCTCTGAACAAACCCATTGTGTTAAAGTAATACAAATTCACAACACCTTCCTGCCTCTTTTTCCATCTGGAGCTGGGCTGGTGTGGGTGAAGGGCCCCGCCGCCCGGCACGGGGCCCGTGCCCTCAGACCCTGGCGCAGCCTGGGCTGCTCAGCATCCTTGAGAGGTTCCTCTTCGGGCCAAATGCCATGCTGATAACACAGAGGTGAGAGAGAAGGAGGGAGAGAGAGAATAATTTGGCCAGGAGACTCTTAAAATCCATCAACACATTTCTGGCCAGGCTGTGGGTTTATCTGGAGAGGCAATTTAAATCCAAGAACCAGAAGGAGGTATCTTTTGATATAACATTTTGTTCTTTTTCTGAATACAAAGTTATTCCAGGCAATGCAGTTGGCCTGAAATAGTTATCAGTTACAAAACCAGGACTGCTCCTATCTCCTCTCCTTGTGCAATGCAAAGAAGATCCTCCCGCTGAGCTCCAAAGTAGGGGAAAAGCTATTAATTAAAAATAATTCTCCACGTTAAGGCTTGCTGCCTAAAGCTCAGTTAATATGAAGGAAATTCCAGCCGTTCACTCCCTGCTGCTGGAGGCTTTTCTTTCTCTATTTTGTTTTGCTAAGCTCTTTGAGAAGAAGGGAATAGGGATATTGCCTCGATGCCTCCAGCCCCTTCCCTCTCCTCCCCGAAATTTGGGCTCCGCGCTTCCCCTCTTTGGGAAGGACCCAACCCATCAAACTGGATCACCGCAGAGGGCAGAGCAGGTTTATTCACCTTCCACCTTCTCGACTCGAGGTGAGGACAGGGGATGTCCCCTAACCTTCGCTCCACCCAAGGGATTAGCACTGGCCAGAAGAAATGGATTTTTCCTGGCTCACCGCAGGACTGCCCCTGTCCCCTCACTAGCCCCGTGCTCCTGCTGAGCATCACAGCTCTGCTTCTCGAAATACCTGCCCTAAATTTTCCAGCCACATACACACTCTCCTCAGCCACAGCCTGGCACTGCCTCTTCCCAGGGAACCACTCACATCATGCAAACCTGTATCTGCTTCTCCAGCTGCTGCTGGAACCCCATGGACCCTCTGCCCCAAGCACCGGGACACGGGACCTAGGCGGTAACAGCTAATACGGGAAAAGTACCTTTCTGTGCTGCTTATTGACGGCGACGTATTTCAACCCAGTGATGTTAAACATCGTGGAAAACTTCTAAAAACCAGTTTGAAAAAAATCTTTTACATTTTATTGGGTATTGCCATGCTGTTTGGGAAATGCAGGAGGAGTACAAAAATGGAAAGCTGAAGAAAACAAGAAACTAATCAAACTTCAAAAACATTCTTCTCTGTGCTGGGGAAGGGTTGAAATTATATGTTTCCCTATGCCTAAATACTGAAGAACTGCAGCAAATAAGCTGATTTCAACAGTGATGATATTACCACAAAATTCCTGCCTTGACAATATTGCAAAGTACATTTTGCACTCAGCAGCTGCATACAGTTAAAAAAATCCACTCCATTTCCACATTTTTTTCCTGAATTCATGCAGCATGCAGGAATCTTTTAGAGAATGGACCCCCAAAAGCTTGTTTTATCAAATTCTTTTACCATTTCAAACCCCATCTTGCTGAAACTTGATGTACAAGCTGTCAGAACAAAAGCCTCATCTCTTCAGTGCACATATTGTAAAGCCATTACTTTCATTTTTCAAACAGCAACAAAAAAAAAAAAAAACAGAAATACCTTCAGAATTTTTTATGATTCCAAATTTCTTTTTGAAGTTCTTTAAGCCTCAAAAAGGTTTAGTTAAAACAATTTCTATGTTTTCAGGCAGTAAGTTTGTAGCACAGATTTTTAAGTGTACTTTTCTAAATGTTCTTTTCTACTGAGATAAAGGTTAGGAGAAGGCAGTGACAGAGACAGTATATGATAAGGAAAAGTATTTCATACACCACTGTGAATTTACATATAGCTGCAAAATGTGTTATGCCAAAAAGGATTTCACGAGGACAGACAAATAACCTCTTTATTCTGGAGCATCAGTTTTACTAAGATGCGACTTCAGATCTTGATTCATTAAAGTATTAAGTTCGTACTCAGACACGTAAAGCTGAGTCTTACTGAAATCATAGGGGCTGGAGATCAACTTAAGATTTTATTTACACGGGGATTTTGGTCTACAAAAGCAGAAGAGCTAGCCCATGAAAAAGCAAATCACCCCTTGTAGCCACACTTGCTTTCAAAACCATCACTGCACCACAGTGCTAACACACATCCAGCAAGAGCAGATGAACATGTTCCCATGGGAATTTCAATAGGACTCCGAGCACCCATTACCCGGAGTTGACTGAATTCACTGATAACACAGGATTCACACTGAATTACCTCAGAGCTAAACTAAGGCGGCAGGCGGTGCTTTAAACTATGCCCTAGCCAAAATGTGGCAACTTCCTCCTGCAGATTTGCAGCAGCAGCAGCGATGAAGTAGCCCGCGATGCCTACCCCTAACGCTCCCACTGCCCCTTTCACAGGGAAAATAATGCAGAGAAAATCACTCTCTGCATTATTACTACTGCGTAAATTCATTAGACAAACTGCTCGGATTCATCAATAGCACTTGAATATATTTCAGTTGGTCACATAAACTGCACTCCTGATTTTCTAAGTTCTCATCCTTCCCTTAAAACTGACTGTTTACCCAGCCTGAATTCACACACATTCGCGCTGAGTGTCTCAGTGAGTAATCCAGGTTGTTTCATGAGCCACGTCAATTCATCAGCAAAATGTTACCGTGAGCTCTGTAGGACCAAAAACCACAGGATGTTTTACTTGAGCTGCACAACGACGCCTTTCCCAAATCCTAGCTGAAGGATGTGGTGCTCTCTGTGAGCAGCGGAGCAGCTAGTCATGCAGCTTCTTACTCACTTATCTTTCATGGGAAGCTCATCCCAACTGCCTGCGAGAAAAATTACCAAACACAATACCACTGCCTACATCCCTTTATTTATATTGCAATAACTACAAGTCAAACACCGCTTTTGATGTAAAAGCTACCGATTGAGAATTTCACTTCCATGTGAGGCTACAGTGATATTAATTTCTAATTTCTTTCCCTGTCTCTGCAATTACTTTTTAAGCCTCTCTATTTCACACCATCATCAATCCCACTTGTAAGACTGCAAGTCACCCAGGTGCCATCTGTTGAAAAACAGAGTGATGGAAAGTCTGAATAATACACTGAGTCAGGGTTACAGATGCTACATTTTGACATACTCAGAGGCAAAAAGCTGGGGGGGGACGGACATGACACCAAACAGATTAATAATTACTTTACCCGAAACTAAATCAGTTGTTTCTTATAGGCCTGACCGCAGGCTGAAGCTAGTTCTATAAATACCTTGGTCTAGTCTGGACTAATTCAAACAAATATGCAAATATTCAACACTCCAACGGCAAGATGCTTTCTCTGATAGTTCTTGCTTTAGCATGTCAATCTGAAACCTTGATTGCTTTTCTCACACTTCTTTGGATGAAAGGACATAAACAGCTATGAAAACCCATTCTTTAATATGCTACTTTTCAATTCAATTCAAACATACACTTATTGCAAAAAGAACAACATGAACTGAGAAAAAAAAAATCAGAATGGAGAGCACCATAATGTAATAGCAAATGCAAAGCAATTTTCATTCCTGGATCCTCGAGGATGCATGTACAGAGCAATTTTTCTACTACACAGCAAAAAAGGGATAAGGGGGAGGAGCACATTTTCCCAGTAGAAGTTGGGGACAGCTTATGAAGGACTACTTTTTAACTTAAATACTATGTTTTGGCAAGCTTTTTAAAACGACTGCTAATAATTTATATTTGGCATGATGGAGAGTGTATACATATTATTGCAGAGGACAAAAAAGTCCTAAATCTTACTGGCTTGGATTCTTTGACCTCAACAAATTTAGCCTGAAAACATTTGTTACATGATGAAAAGCTTTGTAAGAATGCTAATAACATTCTTAAAGGGTTAATGATGCCTAACTGATTGGCACTAAAAACTAGATTTCATTTGGTATAGTGACAGAGAAACTCTGCCACCAGGAGTATACGTTCATGCCCACATTATTATAGGACAATTTAGGTCATCTTATTTTAAATTTCATGGCTCTGTAACATAGATGTAAATCAAAGTCAGTGAGGCAAATGATGATTTTTCCATACTGAGATTTTTATAGTCTTGATCTTGAAAATATGCTTTGGGCCCAAGCTGTCTATCAAAAACCTTTGAATTAGCCAAAGGAGTTTGTGTTGCTGCTAGTGTACAATTAGAATGAGAAAACAAAACCAGAAAGTTTTCAGAACAAGGCATGTCTCAGAATTTTTAAAATCTGTCTATGCTAACGATCACCATTTTTAAAAGAGGTAGAATCATGAGCTGTTCAGGTCTAGTAACGTGTGGATACTGTAATGGAGAGATTTCAAACAAATCCTAGGTACACCTAGGAGACTTCAGCAGATACCATATGCTGTTAGTGTGGCTCAAAACACTGCAAAGATATACCTGTGTTTACTTTGTGCACATATATAAAGGCACGTGTGTGTACAGTTGCACATATAATTTGTTATTGAAGGATTTCAAGTACTTAATTGCATGACTGTCGCATGCAGGTTCAGACACATACAAGCAATTCCTTATTTTAATAAACACTGTGCATTTGACATATTGGTTGTTTGCTTTTTTAGACCTGATTTATCCATCACTTCCATTTTCAAGTTTGATTTATTGGTCAATTCCTTTTCATGATTTGATGTATTGGTCATTTTCTTTTCAAAATTTGATTAAAGCACATTGCGTAAATCCTTTCAGATCTATTTCTAAATATTACATGTATATCTGGTATGTATGTTTAAAATCTTAATTCCAAAACTTTCTCGATTAATAATTCATCTCCTCCTATCTGGGGCTAGTCTTTGTTACACAGGAATATAATCTGAATTAGATGAAACAAGCAATTACGGTGGACATAAAATACAGTAAGTGTAGCTTTACAATAAATTGCTCTCTATGAAGCTTTAAAGAGAGTCTGGAGATTTAATAAAAAGCATTAACACAAAATAGGTAAAATTTGAGTTCTAGCTTCAACGTTTTTATGCTCTAGAATTACATGCTGCAAAAGCAAACAAAAGGGAATTTGTGCTGTGCAGCTCTGATTGCCCTGGGGATACCAGAGAGGGAATCCCAACGTAAGGCAGGAAACTTTGCTTGCCAGGATCAAAAGGCACCGGGGCAAATCTTTTTGGAAACAAGGCACACAGAGAGTCCCAGGGAGCGTTCCCTGGCCCCAGCTCTGCACCTGCTCAAGGCAGCCCAAGGTGCAAGATCACGCCTCAAACTGGACAAGAACCCGACAGTTACAGACTCCATGGTGAAAGCCATGAAAGGAGGGAGGCAAGCCGTGACTTACTGGCCAAGCTCCAGCAGAGGTAATTAAATTCTGCCTAGCTAAAGTCTCTCTGCACCCTCAACAAGATACAGGTTTGTTATCTACTTCCTAATCTGCCCCAAACTGCGGGCAGTGTTGTTTTATACAGCCAGACAGCTGCTTGGTTCCACTGGTGCGTGAAAGGAGCTGTATCCATCCATCTCTTATCTGCCTCACAGGGGTGTTTTGAGGGCTAATTAATAAATATTTGGAAAGATGAAAGACATCCAGGAAGTGCAAGGCATTATTAT
>JAVJGJ010000033.1:16780348-16791710 GCA_035590215.1 Microhierax caerulescens
ACAACAAACCAAACAACCACAAAACCCAACCAAAACCCAAAAACCAAACACAAACCAAACCAACCAACCAACAACAAAATGGGAAAATACCATGTGTTTGGAGTTTTAGTGCCCTCTGAGTGCTGGAATTTATTTGCAGCAAGCAGAAAATAGACAGCAAGCATAAAAATTCAGCAGATTCCCGCTAGTAAAATTATTTATCAAGCTAACAAGGGAGGAACCCTTCTAGTAGCAACAAGCCAGCAAGGAAAAGACGTGCCTTTATATTTTACCTTTGGGTTAGCACACCAGTAAAAATGCCAACTGACAAGCACTTCACATAAACATTTCTTTCTAAATGAGCTGCCTTGTTAGAAAAAAAATCTAAGCAAAGGAGCACTACAGTCAACAGACAGAAAAACCCAGGATGAATACTACATTGCTCCATATTACAGGAAAATATAAATAAAGACATAAAAATAATGTTGATGCATAAATGACTTAAATAAATTAACACTTCATTTTGCATTTAAAATAACTGCTTGGGCTGTAAATCTATCTTAGTTTCAATTCTACCAACAAAGAATACATGCCGGTTATCTATTATTTAGGTCTTTCTTACCTCCAGAATTAAACATATACACAAACATTCAAAAAAAAAAAAATCTATATCTGTGTGTGTATATGCATTCACCCTGATGTTGTTAGCTGTGCTACTCAATCCCCATTGCAATATTTATCATATATTTCTTTTACGACTGAAACCCTGAAGTCTGTTCTACAGTTTAGTTTAACGATACCAAACTTTGATTATAAATTATACGTGGCTTTATTGCAGCCTGAAGAGGCAAAAAATTCGGAGACACTTGATTGCCTGATCCCAATTAAATTTTAAAGAAATAGTAAAGCGACACACATTGGCTGAATAGCTGAGCTCTAAGGAGCACTGCAAATTACTCCTGTCGGCTGTGCAGCGGGGCTATACCCTCCGAGGACTTCTTTGCTAGAATGAACATTTGACAATTGTCAGCAAGCTTTAAAATAAACCCAAACTAAACAAAACAAAACAAAAAAAATCCCAAGGATCTTTCTCAAGCATTATTATTTTCATTGCAGAAAAAAATAGCTCGTGGGAGGGTAGGGGGCAAAGTCAGACTCAAAACTTCAGCTGATTCTGTAACTCAGGATGTAAAACCTTCCACAGCTGTTGACAAAGAGGGGGGAAAAAAAGAAAGTTTTGCACTAAACTGAGCGGTCAGAGGGATGCACAGGTTGGAACAGCATTTCTGACTGACAACAGATGAATTTGTGGCCACAACTATAAGCCAGACTGTATTACTCACTCAGAACTCCGAAGGCAGGCAAGGAACATGGGGAAAGGAAAGGAAAAAACCCCAAACAATTTAAGAACAAACAAAAAACCAAAACGAAAAAAGTCTTTTTTGAGCTTCTGCTCCCCTCAAAGCCTAGCATTCATCTCGCCTCTGCAGCAGCTCACAATGCAGGGAGAGAATGCAGCATCTCCCACTCCCTGCGCCAGCACCCCAGGGTGCTGCCCCAGCCAACCCCGTGCATTTCTGGGGCTGGGGGAGAAAGTCCCCAGCTCTGACATTCCCCCCCAAGGGCCTGATCCTGCATTCTTATCACACCCAAAGAGACCTGCAAAAACAATAGGATTTTTGGGCGTGCGGGAAATGCCGAAGTCAGCTGGCATTTGTTAACTGCTGATGGATTACATTAATATGAATATTTGTCTGTAGGGGACAAACACTTTTGAGAAGCGAGCACAACATTATGGGCAAAACATCAGCAATAATAACAAAAAAGTGTAGAGAGAAACATCATTGATGTAAACCATGAAATAAATAATATATGTCAACTTTTATGTTTCTTGCCTTTGATCTGGGTACAGCTGACATTAAGTCCAGGAATTGATACCTTTTTAGCTGAGAAGACACAAGATGTCAAGTTATATTTTTTAGCGCAAGGCCAACACATGAAAACAAAGCTAAAGGAGTTGAAGCGAGCATAACAGAAAACACAGATTATCTCTTGTCATAGGAAAGAAAACGATAGGCATTTGCATGGAAGCTGAGTGGTTAATATAATGCTGTCTTCGCTTTGCCATTCTCTCCTTATTAGAACATAATTTGGGTCCAAGTGATATGGAAAGAGATTGTTACTGAGCACAGCGAGGGAGTGCTGCGGGTAGAGCCAATGCAAAATGAGGTCTACAAGATGTACGTACGTAGGTATGCCTTGCTCCCTGCCTGCCTCTCATTTTAACTCGTGTTGTAAAGCTGTGTGAAAGTGGAAGCTGTTTGGAAGCGCACATAAAAGCATCCATTAAAAGGCATTACATTAAAACCCCATCGGTTCCTGCCCAGGTGATACAGGGGCAAGCTAGAACATCACCACAGAGCCCCGGGAGGCTGCTCCTGCCCTGGATGGGACCGAGCAAACCCGGCCTTTGTCCTACCTTCTCACTTGCTTTTTACCAGCGCCAGCCCTCTGACACAGCTCTAAGCCACTCCATCAGCTGCCCCACGCGCCTGAGCATCTACACCAGGAGCAGAATTTAGCCCTCAGTGTCTATGCTAGAGCTGAAACTAGGTAAGTGGGATGCTCCCGTCCACGCTTACAGCTGTTCCTGGCTCGCAGGCACGGTGGAGAAGTGCCACACCATTTCCTCCCCTTGGAGAGGTGCACCCCTCCCCAGGGAAGCAGCCCTTCCTCAGGGAGACTGTGGATGGGCTGTGGTGCACCCCTGCCTTTACAGCCTGGCCTCGTTAATCACTTACACACCTTCACACCCTCTTGCCTTAATTTAGCCTGGGCCTTAATCTTGGCAACTTCGGCAGGCTGGGCTGCAGGCAGAAGGGCTGGGGAGCGCGGCTCGGGGATGTCAATAACCCAGCACAATGCCTCTGCGCAACACGAAGCCAGCTACTTAATTACCTATCACTGCTAACAAAAGCCCTCTTTATTTTGATTAACTTTGAGGGAACGAGGTTCCCCACCATCAGAGTATGTTTAAATAATTACACAGTGCAGACTAACATGCCTGGAAACACAAAAAGAGGGGGAGAGAAGAAAGGGAAGGCATAAGCTCGGCTTTACTTCCCAATTTAAACTAGGGATGACCTCGGGGTCAATTTTTCAGAGTATCTCAGATCAATTCAATTCTCACCTCCGCTGCCTACCTGCTAGCAAATGAACTTACTGTGCCTTCCAATAGACAGAAATGACTAAAAGGAAATCGCATTTAGCTGCATCTGAATAACCATGGTTATTAGATGATGCATGCAGAGGAAAAATTACCATTTCCCTTCTCCTTCTCCTCCTTGTGATTGTCATTCTCACCTCACTGGTGATTAAGATGTAGGATGCTCTCTCAGATTGTTAATTAGGTGTTAATATCTGCAAGGGGCCACAGCAAGCTCCTACACCTGAGGTCATTTCTCAGAAGTCAGGCTGTCTCCGGTGACAATACCTGTAATTCCCATAGCTAGTTTGATTCCCACTCAACAGCTGGAGCTAGTGTTTCTTTCATGTCTGGTTTCATTTCCTATCTGAAATTATATGAGTGCTAATATCTTTATTATCTTTTCCGTAGAAGTGCAATGCTGGAGCATGGCACAGCGTGCTGTTCAATAGGTTGCTTTTTTTTTTTTTTTTTTTCCTTTCCCACAGCATTTTCAAAACATTTCAAGCAAATATCTTTATGGTTAGCAAATTTACAGCTGAGGACTCCATTACAGATCGGGGGGGGAGGTGGAAGGTAGGAGGAAAACAATAATAATTTGGGGACGGAAGAAAAGAAAAGCTGAATTATAATGGCTCGAACCTTGGGAAATAAAGGTAATGGCAGGAAGGGGAGGAATTACGAGGACAGTGTGACCTCTACATGTCTTGCAGGTGCACAAGAGTTATTCCAGATATGTGTGTGTTCATATAGGTATTAAGGATACATTGTGTTTAAGAGAGAGAGGGGGCACATAACCTAGCTGTGATTTTGCTTACTTTTTGACTCACTCAAAATCAGGGTAAAGCCAAACCATGTGTAATTCAGAAAATGACCAGCTCCTAAAGCACCTGATCTTTGTACTGGTGGCCTGGCGCACTCGGGAGACTAAATTTTCATCCCGGCAGAAATGGTGCATGAAACTTGGGCAATACCAATGATTTCTCATCCTAGGGTACGAAACAAGGTAAATGACAAGTACTTCAATACACCAGCTTTCATTAAAGGGCTTCAAGGAACATTACAGCTTTTTTAAAACTCCCACAAAAGCCTAGAAGGTAAGAATTAATTACCTAGGTTTATAACTGTGTAAACTGAGATATAAAGAGATCAACGGTAACAGACCTTTAGAAGAAACCTCAGATAACAAGTTTAAAGTGCTTCAGTATTTTGCTGAATCTAGAATCAAATAACTGGGTCAAAGTCTCACAAGTGAGTCAGACTGTAACTCCCAACTCCCGGTTTCTTCACTCTCTAAACATCGGGACTATATGTGGAAGCCTGAGAAGTAATTTTATATGTGGGATGTTAAATCAGTACTTTTCCTGTCTCATCAATCTCCTGTATTTTGGTACAGTGTGAATCATTTGGTAAGTGGCACAAATTAGAAAACCCAGAAGAGATGTTAAAAATATTTCTTTTTTTTTTAATTTATTTTATTTTATTTTATTTTATTTTTATTTTACTTAACTTATAATCCTCTATTAGAACTAAACAACAGCAAAAGCCACATCACTGGAAAATATTTTAAAGCTTATTCTAAACACAGGGAAAACCATTAAATTGACTTTGCTGGGAATTTTGGGGGGAGTAAAAGTTGTCACGTACGACATATACTTTCTCATTGCTCATAAAGACCCAAGATGTTTTCATACTTCAGATTTATAGGAATGAGCTAGAAAGGAGTTTGAGACATAGCAAAGCCGTGCTTTTTTTAAATACTCAAGAACATTTTTTTACCTATGTAAAAGGACCCGTCAATTGTATGAAATACCTTTAGTGAGAGGAAAGGAAAGGAGAGGGGTTACTATAAATTTTTTTAATCAAGAATAACATATTGTATCCCATTTGAAATAAAAGATTCTCATTTAGACTTAATATAGCACATCTGCTTGAAAAATACATACAAGGCTCCCATTGACTGCAGTGGGAAACTTGCCAATAATATTTCACGGAAGTTATCTTGATATCAGCTTTGGAAAATAAAGACATTTTGCAGGGAGTACTCATGCAACAAGGGAAAGTTAAAACTAAGTCACTCACATGCAAAGAAATTTGGTTGTTCTTAGCTTTAATTCTCAATTCTATCAGATGTATGGTCTAGGAATAAAACTTAGGCAATAAGGTCTAGTTTACAGTGAAGTCAGGCAGCTCGACATGGCAGGCCTTTGCCATGAAAAGAAAAATGATGTCACGACCAGCAGTCTGACATGATTGCACATCAAAAATACACACGAACAGTACAAGGATGCAAAAGGTCTTGCACAAAACACAAATCTCTTTTAAAAATGCATGTGTGAATGCAGGAATAGCAGTGAAAAGTAAGTAAATGTATAGTTTAAGAGTGCCATGATTTCCCCTGTGTGAAAGGTCTTAGAGGTAAACTGGAAAAGGAACAGAAAATATATTTCTGTTCTTTACTGCTCCTTATTCTCCCCTTAGTTTTAGGGCTCATCCATATGGGGAAATAAGGTAGTAAACTATATTCCCGAGTAAGAACATCCATCCAGGGAATTCACAGCACAACTACCGTGGTATGAGTTCGGGTCTCGCTTTTTATTACTACGACCTCCCCTGTAGGCATTCCCATTGTGGTGGAAGTGTGGGCCCCGGGAATTCAACCGGGATTCTACCAAAGCCTGCAGTGGGGCCAGGAGCCCACCCGGGACCTTTCCCCTCACCTGAGATGCAGGTCGGGTGCAGTTTAGACCCCAGGGTCCACCCTTGCCGCATCCTGCCCTTGGGGCTCTGCTGAAGTCCTTCACAGCCTCTTTGGCAACTGAAACATTGTTATACACAGGGCTAAAACCCACCAGATCTTTTTCTCACACTTCATTTTTAAGAGAAAGCCTGGCTACGTTTAGTCAGAAGCAAATTCTACTTTCCAACATCATCATGCTGGTCAGGAAATAATTAGGAGGGATATTTTGTTTCTGTTGGTTCCGGGATGCTGGAAGATGGAAGAGCCTCTTCTCCACCAAACAAAATACACTGCAGTAGGGTAAGATATGCCTGGGGCTATGCACGTGTTGTGAGGGTCACTCACTGGAGCTGCTAGGAGATGGAACAGCCCAAGACACGGCCCTCGGTAAATAACAGCTGCCTTGTAAAACACCATGATGTACCCTTGGTGGTATTTGATGGGACAGCAATTAATTTTGTTACTGGTGTAAAAGCTCATATCATAAACAGAAATCTAGTCCTGCAGCGCTTACTCTGAACAGCCCCAGCAATCCCCCGCAGGCTCCAGGGCACGGAGCAACACCACCGGCTGACGCCCCCAAACCCCGCTGCCATCTGACCCACGAGGGACACAATGGTGAGAACCTCTTAACCAGCAACCACCAAATATTCCAGTCACACTCATAAAATGAATTGCCTTGAAATGCTAAAAGTATGCCAGAAATAACATAATTCCTTCAAAGGAGTCAAGTTAGTAAGTCAGACCGCAGAGACTACTGTCCACTACTATAAATGTACAGTCTTAAATTCCCCCAACCAAACCACCTCCATGAATATCAAGTAAGTGCACCTCCAGACAGCGTGGAGGATTGGAGTTTTCATATCTCAGCTTATTATTCCTAATATCACAGAGACACTTCCCTGAATTGTCCTTCTCCTTCCCAAATTCCCCATCTGACCAGATGTCTTTCTCTCTCTTGCTTTCACCTGTCAATCATGTTCACAGCTGAAATTTGATTTCTCTCCCAACAGTAACCTTAGATGAAATATTACCATAGGGGTCAGAACTGTCTGAACCTTGCCATAAAAGTTTGTTAACTCTTCCGAGACCCGAGAGCTATTTGCTTAAGGGTAACAGATTTTGCTGCTGGTTTTTCTTCCCCAATATGTGAAAGTGCCACCACAAAATATTGGAAGGATGGCACAAGGAATCATCCCGGAGAGCAGTGGGCTAAGTAAGTCCTGAGATCCCAGGTGTCCACCAGGGAAAAAGCTTTTGCTTTATTATATGGATAACAAGAATATATATCACTTATATAAATCTAATAGTCACATATATAAATTACAGGAACCACGAAAGCTTTCTTACAGGATTGTTTAAACACTAGGAACAAGGTGATGGAACACGTGCTGCACCTTTGCGATGGAAATATGTACGTAATGTATTTCCTTTAGCTGAATCATGCCTTGGCTCTGTTCTTGCAAAAAGCATATTGCACTTTAAGCTCTCACCAAAAAAACAAACAAACAAACAAAAAAAAACCAAACTACCAAGTGGTCTGGTGCCCCTCTCATTTACAGTGGTGAAACACAGGAAAAAAAAAAAATGCATGGCAGGCAAAGCCCTACCCAGGGTGCTCCTCAGGGAAGTGAGAGGAGCATCAGGCTCAAAATGAACCTCTTCTGGCGCTCCTCGGGAGACCTATTCCCACAGCCTTTATGCCAACAAAACCTCCTCTCAGTGCTATTTAATGTGGAGTCTAGAGCACCAACTACATTTTCCCCTCCTCTCTCCAATTTTAAATAATAAAAAATAATGAAACAAGCTTAATTCCATGAGCTAATACAATTCAGCTGTTTTCCAATAGCATGTAACTGCTGATCAAAGTGTGGTACAAAGCTGTACGGCAGCCTGTGTTCTTAACCCAAATAGGAGTTTTCATAAAAAAAATGACACAGGAATCTGTCATCGCAACCTTGGTGCTCACTTAAGCCACTTAGTATTTTTTATAGTCAAGGTTAATAAAAATCAGATTCCACGGAAAAAAATAAAGTGCCTGTTTGAGTTGAGCAGTGGGAGGGACTGAAAGTTTTAATTCCCACTTTTTCATTAGTGGCGTGTTATTTAGTCAATGTTGACCTACTGAATGAACACGAATTTCCAGAGGAAAGCAGCACTGTGAATTAAACTCTATTGTAATTTATAAGTGCGGAAGTCATCTAACACAGACTCGTGATTTTCATCAAGATCTGAGGGAGATCTTCAGAAGACCCATCCTTAATCCCTGTAGCTGATGTCTGAGCGCTAGCATTTGAAGAAAAAGAAGGAAAACATTTGCATAGGATTATATATGAGTTGTGGGACACGGCAGAGCTGCCTGGCTGACAAAAGTACAAAGCCCTATCATTGCAAATGGTTCTCGTAGGCACCTGAAAGTCAGCCTCATCCCAAAGCCCAGGAAACTGCACCACAGACTGTCACTGGCTCCCGGGGATTGGACCAAAGAGCATCGTCTTAGCAGCAGAAAACAAAGCAGCGAAATTACCACCCCTGCTGAACTATGTCAAATGGCTAATGAAAATGAAAACATACCTTTTTTTTTTTTTTTGACCTCAGGTAACAGGGATTTTCACATCACCGTTGTAGATGATTCTCTCGGGTACCTAATTTAGTAAATATATTAAAATAAACCATTATTAAAAGGAAATTTTAACATTGTAAAACATGTCTGCCACTACAGTACAGAACAGGACCTTTTATATTCAAATACTAAATTAAATTTAGAAAGTCTCTTGTACTGTTTATTAACTGTGAATGAGTGAAGAAGAAATTAACATAAAGTGAAACATTTCTAGCTCACATATTTAGTCTTTACTTCACATTGATAACAGGAGACTCTTACTGACAAATTCCCTTAGAAACACGTATTTTTGCCTTACCAGTGAATATCAGCTTCTAAGACCTGAAAGCGTGTAGCTTTCAGTATTTCTTTCTTAATGATTGTTATTAGTGGCACTAATGTAATTGGCAAAATAATAATCAATTTTTGTACACACTCCATTATTTTTCAGATAGTAGTTTAATAGCAAAAGCAGAGCTGTCATTTCTCCCTGCAGTTACTCACACTGTACAAATTCATCCTGTCAACACATATTTAAAATCTAATTTAAAAAAACATTCAACACAGAGTGCATCTTTGTACAATAAGTGAGGTAAGTCAGTGAGTCAATCCGCATTTCTTAAATATGGATATTTTGTTGCGTCCCTTATAGCTAACTTTCTCTCCCTGAGCGTGCACACACAGGCATATACATATATTTTCTATAAACCGCCTGCAGGAATGCTTCAGCTCCATCCATTTATTGTAACCGTACAGCATAATCAGAGCAAGGATAAACCACAAGTCTGATCGGTTTGAATAAAAAAAAAAACACAGGCAAGACAAACCATAGGCGCTTTTTCAGCATTTTGATTCCAGATCAGCTCTGCAGCTTTGAAAAAGTCCGCTGCATGTTTGGTGCCAGCTGAATGATCCCTCTCCCACATCCCACCCAAAGGTGGAACAGGCACGTGGAGATGGTCCCCACATGCTACCAAAAGCAACGTTTCCTCTTTTTTTTTTTTTTTTTATTTTGGTTTTCTTTTATTGTTGTTTTTTTGGTTTTGGGTTTTTGGTTTTTTTTTCTTTCGAGAAAGGGGACAGTGCTTCCTTAAATGCAATACTTGGCACACGGCCCGGGATCTCTTAAAGCAAATGACTCCCGTAGACCTTTGGTGTCATTTCCCTCAAGATGACCTCTGCTTTCATGCCAATCGGTGAATCCATCCTGTTATTAATGCACGGGGCCGAGCAGAATGGGTACTCAAGCCTCACACCTGAAGAGCATCCAGCAAGCGATGTGGTCAGCGTGCTTTTAGCAGCCTCAGCCCCTGCTGCGGCCATCCCTGCTCTAAAACCACAACCATTCACCCACATCACAGGAAACCTGAAACAGGATGGCACCAACCCGCTGTCACCAGCAAGGCACATTGATTCATTTAGCGGCTTTATTTAACTATCAGTTTATTAATAAGGAAAGAGTCAAAGAAAGTAAGACAGCGTGAAGGCAGCCAGAGAGACTAAGCAGATTTATTAATTTAAGAAGGCTGATCACTTTCCTTCATTTTATCTGACAGAGCTGGTGCAAGAGAGTTATACTTCAGTAAGTTTTCTACTCTATACTGTGCTATTTTAAAAGGATTTCACAATAAAGGAAGCTGAAAGACTGTGCACAGTCTGGAGACTGTATCTGGTGTGACATGAATATAGTATTTTATCCAGATTTAATCTTACAGTATTCCCTCCTCTACAATGACTTTGCAGGAGGAAACGCTACAGAGAGGAAAACCTGTTCACCCCACACCACAAAACACTGAATCGCATCGCAGGCTCCAGCAGCTCTTCCTACATATTAAAATGCTTTCATCAGGGAACGGTAGAACAGTTACGGAGGGGGGGTGGGGGGGGTGGGGGGGGTAGATACTAGGTCTTGTTTGGTTCACTTTGGGGCTTATTTTCATTGTCACTCATGTTTCATTGCAACAGCTCTACAGTGCTTGAGCAGGGGCTGTTTGCAGCGGAGGGCACCGCCGCTCTGGGAGCTGATACCAACAAACCCAAGGGATTCTATGCCCATCCCCTTCAGCACCACCACAGCCTGCTGTCAAGGCCTCGCCACCAACTTCTGTTTCAAAATCGGAGAAGTTCAGGCTGCAGGAAAGTGAATCTGCCTGCTTTCTTAGAGAAAAGGGCTTTAAGCTTAATCGCAGACATGTTCTGAGATACAGCCACATGGACTTGGGAAACTTGGCCCCAGAAAAGTGCCGTAAATCCTGCCAGCCCCCCACCTTGCGCCCTGCAGAGATCTCAGGGCCTGATCCAAAATGTCATTTAAAAAGCTCCTTTCGCTTGCAGTGGGGTTTAGATTAGTCTCTGTGTGAGCACAGGTGAAAAGAAAATAGGGAGGAAGAAGGAAGGAAAGGGGGAAAAATTAAGAACAAGAAAAGAGAAAGGAAGAGAAGAGGGGAGGATATGAGAATGAGAGAAGAGAAAAAATAAAAAAGAAAAGAGAAAATAAAAGGGAGAAAGGAAAAAGAAAAGGGAAAAGAAAGAGGAAAAGGGAAAAGGAAAAGTGAAAAGGAAAAGGAAAAGGAAAAAAATAAGGAAAAGGACCGTGAACAAAACACGAGGGAAGTGCTCGGTGAACATACCTAGGGGCCGGTCCGCCAGCTGAAGCCGCCTGGGGACACGCCGGAGCTAAGCTTGGGATGCTGGACGGATCCTTTAGTTAGGCGCAGAGTCCCCTTTTGTTCCGGGAATTGAGTTCGGACACAGACAAACAAGCAAACAAACAAACGGGGGCTGCTGCCCGCACCCGGCCCCGGCCCGCCCGGCCCCGCCCTAGGCCCTGCACCCC
>JAVJGJ010000033.1:16829377-16849421 GCA_035590215.1 Microhierax caerulescens
TTTTCCTACACAGAGAATGATGCCCAGTATACAGGGAATGTTGTGCAGCTGAGTTGCAATGAAGTAGGCGTACGAGGCTTCTAGCTGGTTTAACGTAGGGTTTACTTCTGTGCTGTTAAACTGTCTTTAATAGCATCATGTTCCCTAAAAACAGGGCTGTTGGTGAGCTGAAATGCATTGAAACATGTCAAGGCAGCCTACTGCAAGTTTGCCTGCCCCTGACACCGCTGCGGTATGCTCCACGGCTGTCCCAGGGGAAGCTTGGCACGCTTGCTCCCTCAGTCTGAGTAGTTAAAAACCATTTTCAGAGTTGGCCCTTAGAAGGCGATCCCTTGGGACGAGGCTTGTTTGGGAAGTTCACCTGAATCCAGTGCAGATTGCACTGGCTGGGGCTACTTGTAGCTCCCAGTATGGATCTGCATGACTGTGATTAAAAAAATTGATAACTTGCAAGACTGATGGGCATTTTCTTTATTTTTAAGCTGCAGTTACACCCAAGGCCTCGCAAGGAGATACCTAGATTTCAGCACTCCTCTTCCACTTTGCGGTGAACCAGTAAGCCAGTTTAGTCCGAGCATTTCCGACATGCTTGACAAAGAACGGGGTGACTATAGGGCTGCTCCAAAGCCTGCAGAAACAAGAGTCTCCGCAGAAAAGCTTTGAACGTGAAGATCAAGGAGGTAAGCTTTCCAAAATAAAGAATTGGTAAACCAGTTAGAAAGCAGAGTGGAAAGGATATTTCAGCCCTAATACAGCATACATGTTGATGTCTTCAAAATCCTCCCTATGTCATAGAATGCACTCGTGCCTTTTGTTGGAAAATAGGCATATTTCAAGTCATTTGCCATAATTTCTTTTCAGAAATCCCTGCAGAAAATGAGTTTGGAGCATTTCCCTTACTTTTATTTCCCTTCAGCTTTACTACAAGTGGAAAATAAGGTAACGTTTTAATGTGACACATAGGAATAAATAAGCAAATAATTGCTCATGTTTTATTTTAAACAGTGTTTCCGTTGTGGTACCATGTGCGACATTCAAAAGTAATTACGAGTTTGAGATACCGGATAGGAAAAGGATAAAAACAAAAGATGACTCAACCAAAATCAACTAATACGTTGTCTTAATCAGTGTTTGGATTGTTCTGATGAATCTGATATCAGTTCTACAGAAAGGAGAAGCCTATACTGGTGATCAGTTCATTTCCCAGAATTCAGTGAATTTGCAAAGGGGGTACTGATGCCCGTAATCACCTGTAAATGTATAAAAAAGGCAGATGCGTAACTTCTGAGGAAGCCAATTGTGACACAAGCAAATCATATGTGTAAATACTAGGAACCTATCTGTGTTGAGGGGGAGGAGGATATCCAGGATTATATACCTAGAGTAATGAAGAGCAGTGTTTGACTGAAACACTAAAACGTGTACCAAAATTCACCGTCAGTCGGGTGTACTGTTTACACAACTTGGAAAGAAACCTGTCACACTGGAAAGGGAAGGAAAATGAAGTTACAAACCCACAATTTGTATTAAGACAACTCTTCCTTTCTAAATTCCAAATAAAATAAATAAAAAAACCAACAAACCACCACCTCGCAAAGAGGCTTGCCCTTTATTGTCATGTCAATTGTGTAAAATCAATAGATCAGTCAGACCAACCAAACTGCTCTCTCATAAAGGAGAAACAGCCAAAGGACCACAAACCGATTGCAGGGCAGATGCGTGCACACATACACTTTTTTAAAAGGGGAACCTAAATTCCCCCAAACTGTTAGCAGGAAGAAATTTGGGGCTGTAGGGATATTTGGCCATGGGCAAAGGTGACAGCTAATAACTGCATCTAGCCTAGCGTTGGTACGAGTATCTCAACAAATCTGAGGAAGGATGTTCCTTTTCTATGGAAAATGGGAATGCTTTGTCAGTTACAAAAGACCCCAATATGGTACAACTTATTTTCTTATTTACAAACACAGCCTCTTTATTCCAGTAAGAGGTGAATGCACTGTTCAAACACTGTTCAAAAACCGCAGGAACGACGAAGGTCTTAAGAAATTTGATTCCAAGGACATATTTAACCATTGGCACCGCTATACTCGGCAAATGACAAAGTGGGATTTTAATTTGCACGACTTCGGAGAAAAGGGAATCACCAAGACAGAGAATGAAATTAAGTAAAAAAATATTCTGAATGAAAACCTGTAAAATTTCCAAGTGGTAACTGGTATTACACCGAACAATGGTCTTCAAAAGGAAGCAAGGCAAAAACCCTGTTGCACGGGCCTTTTGAAACCGAATGGAACAAAAAGCTTCAAAGCATCTTCCAGGGCCATTAGCACTATGATAAAGAAAAGCTTGGGGTTCTGAGCGAGGTCCATAGCAAAATTTCAACACGGTAATATTATCATAGACAAGAAATAGAGTTTACACAGCAAATTAGACAAATCATGAGAAAGAAGAAAGTGGGACTACAGCAGAGTGCTTTGGATGGCAGTAGGATGTATGGCAGGTCACTTGTTTTGGATTGTGTGCCCACAGACTCCACCTTGCTGCTCACCAACACCGCCTGAACAGACAGCTGGATGAAATCAAGGTCCTGACACGCAGTTCCTCAGTTTACCTGTCTGTTAATCACCTTGATTTATTTTTAAGTTCAAGCTAAGGCTTCCACTAACATACAAAGCTGCAGTCCTTTAGTGACTTAAGAATTTAAGTCCCAATTGCACAAGTCTGACGGACGCTTTTGAAAATTGGATTCATAATTAGTAAACCAGACAACTGGACTCTTAAGATCATTAGAAAGATATTAGGTAAAAACTTCAAAGTCAATGAGATTTGTACACCTTAGTCACATAAGCTCCTCTGAAAATTTTCCTTCATGTCAATCTGCATTCAAATAATTCTTCTCGCACTTGGCTAGAGTGTGTTTGTCATGACCACTGAGCGTGATAAATCAAATCTCAAAAATCCGGTAGGAATAGAAATTAAATAAATGTCTCCTTAAAACTTTAGATTTCCTAAAAGGTAAGAGAAATTGTCACTAAACCACAAGGGGGTAAAAAAAAACAAAAAAAAAGGTAGCTTGTTAAATCAGACTGAAGTAGTTCCAGCTCATCCAAAGCCTGTTCCCAAGGAGATCAGAAAGCTGTGACTAGCAGAGCCTAGGCAAAAGCAGATGTTGTGTCCAGAGCCCTTGTTGTGGAATTCAATAGCTGGTTTGGCGAATTGTTTGAACTGGCCACTTGGGAAGGCAGTGCCAGCTTAGTTTATGGTAAGTTTGAACAGTCCGATGTTTGAACAGTGCATTCACCTCTTACTGGAATAAAGAGGCTGTGTTTGTAAATAAGAAAATAAGTTGTACCATATTGGGGTCTTTTGCAACTGACAAAGCATTCCCATTTTCCATAGAAAAGGAATAATTTGCCTGGGAAGAAATATCATCTGGCAGTATTTCTAGAGCCATTCTTCAAAGAGAAATTTGAAGCCACTCTTGTATAATGTGCAGGCATTAATCACCAAAGGCGAGATTCTCATAAACAAAGTAATCCAAACCAGTAACACAAACCCAGTTCCTCTCCCTCCCCAAGCCCTGATCAGCGTGGAACACACGAAAATCTGGGTCAAACCCTCCTTCACCAAGGGAAAGGCACCTGGCCCCACCACCCACGGATCAGCCCCTGCCCTTGTATCTCAGAGCAAGAGCGTTGCGTTGCCGAAACCTTCCAGCAGTGCAAAACACGAGCAAAGCCAAGGAGCCTGGAGCAACAAAAATAGCAGCAAAGGAAGCAGAGAAAAATGTTAGCTGCCCGGCGGTGGGAGCAGCGGGATGAACGGCTGTGTCATAGGACTGTCACCTGAGCGAGCCGATCGATGCTATTAAGACCGAGTCAATCTGCGTCTGTACAAGTATAGCAGCGCTTGAATGATGACAAATCTCTGGGTCCAAAGGGAGGCATCCTTCACCGTGTTGAGAAGTCAGAAAGCGGCTGCTGTGATCCGTTTTGGCAAGCGGTTCTGAGCCGCACCTGGACCGTTCCCATCAGGTGTCACGTACCGAAGCTTTCTGCCTTCGCGCATCACGGCGCTGCTGCCCCCCGCGAGCCGCGATTGCTGTGGACAGGCCGTGCCGACTGCTGTCATGTCACCGGGATGAGTAATTATACATCTCCCGCTCGAGCTGATTGTTTGAAAGATGTGAGAGGGAGCGTGCAGGAGAGATGCTGCTAATAAGGGAGCTTTCAATGCAGCTAACGTTGCCTCCGAGGGAAACTGGACTGGTGGAACGAAGGGTGGATTCCAGTCCTGCCAGCAGTTCATGGCATCAGTGATGCTTAGGTGGCATATCTGCGAGCTGGTGGGACGCTGAAGCTGACAACTTTTTTATGGAGGGAGCAACGAGGGGACCTTATTCCAAGCCCGTTTAATAGGCCAGTCTGCAAACAATCTTCTCTGCTCTTGTTGCTGTTCTACCCTTGTCTCTCCTTCTTGGCATGGTGCCTTTCCCCCCACCCCCGAGCAGCAGCTGTGCACACTTGAATAGTAAATCAAACACCCTAAAAACTGTTGTTCCAAAATCTTTTCAGATCTTTCTCTCCTCTATTTCTGTTCTCTTTTTTCTTGCTAATGATTAAGGCAATTGGATATATATATATATATATATATTTTTTTTTAATCTGGTATGAACTCATTCTGTGTTGCAAACAACTTTATGTGTCGCCATGTCTATCAATGAAAGGACCTAGAGGTATGTCTAGTTCATCTCCCATCAACTCATGAGTTGTTGTTGGGGCAGGGGGGAAAGCAGGGATGGACACACAACTATCATAGGCAGTGTGTGATGGGGAGCTTCACACTTCCTCTGGGAGCAAGTCCCAAATAATCTTGGGAAAGGACAAAGAAGATGGCAACAGCCTGGATTTCCAGGTGATAGATAGTAATATAAACACACTCCTGTCAGGGCTGATTTACGCTAACCAGGGACCTGAGCCCAACATCCTAAATGGCATTTGTTTTTATGGTTTCAAGACTATTTCCACAACAGAAATGCCTAAAGGATTAATATTGTAGAGAGAAGGATGAAGGCAGAACAGCAAAATACCAGATAATTAGCACCATGCAGTATATCATAGGTGTTTTGTTTAAACCAACATCTATCACAGACTAGCAGTGAGTTACTCCCTGGAAAAATGAGTGCATTTTTTTCCCCATAAAGGTTAGATTTACAGAAGGTAACCTAGTTGATAGAGATGCCTCATTCCTGCCCAAAATAACAAACAGCTTAACTGTTCCTGTATTTTGAAACTATCGCAAGAAACTCATGTTGCACCTTTAAAGAGATCTAATCTGGAAAAAAAAACAAACCAACAAAACAAAACAAAAAAACCCCAAACCACCCCAAGTGTATCATTCCAGTATTGCCCCTTTTCTGTCCCTTTTATTTGCATGAGATACTTAAACCCATGGGTAGCTTCTCCCTTCAGTATGTACATCTGCGAAAGGGATGTGATGGTAGAGCTTTAGCGGAGAAAATACAATGTATGCTCTATTACAAAGAAAACCACAGTTGGAAAACCAGGGAAAACTCTGATTCACCAGCATGACTCACACATGCACTATAGAGCCTGTAATCCCTTTAGCAAAGATGCAAGCCCAGCAGCATGTAAGTACTTGCAGAGAGAACATATTTTCCCCAAATGAATGATCTTTTCAAGTGCCTTATCTTCCTTTTTTTGAAGGCGGTAGAAAATCTCTCACTTGACTTTGGACAAGGGCCTTCAAGGCAGGAGGAAAGTGAGTAGACACCATGTAAATATCCACAAAAATGACTCAAAGTCATTATCAAGATAATATTATCGTAGGAGATGGGAAGTAAGATTTCTGAGAAGCCTCTTAGGAACCCAGGGAGGACCTGTTACCTTGGCTAGCATCTGATTGTGATTAGCAAAGCTGAACTTTTCAGGAAATGAATACTTCAGGGTTCCCACCTCAGGAGATAATTTTGACACATTCTCGATTTCAATAAATGTGTCTGAAAGCAAAAAAGTCAGGGGATTTTTGGATGCCTTCAAAAAATGGAACCAGCTAGACTGGAAAATACGCTTGTTTGAAGGTAACAACTCAGCTGACTTGCAGCACCAGGGAGTTCAAAGGAATTTCATATTCAGCGATGAAATAATTCTGTTACACTACTCCAGCTCCTGAGACCACTGGTCCAAGTGATTATATTAAGGTGTAATACTGGAGTGACACGGCGAGGAGTCAGGCTGTTAGGGCCTGCCATCTAACAGAGCATCCACTAGAGGAAAGAAACCTCTTTGAGCTGTAATTACCATTAATTTTGTCTGCTGGGGCTATGAAAAGTAGTGTAAGAACATGCATGGGCCTTAGAGGGAGGAACTCAAGGCACAGATGCAGGTAAACCTGTTTATTCAACCCTCTCAAATACATGGCTTTGCTTTCAGAAATGCAAAGTGACACTTTGCTGTCACTGAACCAGCCTGACAGGGGAAGGGGCTGGGTTAGAGCTGCTGGCTTCCCACTCCATCACAGCCATACCTGGGGCATCCATTTTCCCAGTGAAAATCAATCCTGAAAGGTTTATTCTTAATGTAGTGAACATATTAACATGCTATAAGAACAAAGCTCTTAGTTTGCTTTCCGATTTTTTTTTTTTTGCTTTACTTTTGGATAGGAAACTTTAACTATATTTTGTACATTCTCAGGATGGAAGGAAACGGTCTCAGTTTAGCACCCAAGGAAGATACATCCTTCACCATTTCTTTCCACGTTGCTGTGGCTGTATGGAAGCCACCTCTCTGCCCTGGGTCTCTTTGAAGCCATTAATTCTGTGATATATCTCCCCATATACGTACCTTCTGCTTGAGCACACCTGCACGCAGTCAGCTCTACTGTCTGCAAACTGCAGGTCTTTAGCCACACGGGCTCATTTTCCCTGGCTTTTGGACTCTAAATAGTGTCTTACCATGCCTCTCACCCTCATATGAGAGTCACAAATTGGGTGAAACCTTGACTATTTAGCTTGAGCTGTGGGAGTATCAGGCCAGGGCTTATGTTACGTACATAAGTTATGTTACGTACAGGGCTCGGTGTTCCGCAGCAGAGAAGGGCAGATGTAAGATTAAGTCAACTCAGAACCTGCACACTCATCTCTTAACCTCACTGTGCTCACATGAAAGGTCATTTCAGTCTCACAAGCGCTCACGTGTGTATTTCCCTAACTAACAAACTCCTCCTTTGGTTTTCAGACCTGCCTAGAGTCTTTCCACGCTGGAATTGCTGAACTCCGGAGCCGGCGGTGATCATTAATGAAATGCATTCCCTACCATTTCCACGCCATCAGCTAACTTGGCTTTGCACTTCAGTATATTATACATGACTTCTGGGTAAAAACAGACAGTCCTTTTAATTTCATAGTATTAGGCTGGACCTGCAAACTTGTGAAAGGCTAGAGTTGGGAAGCATTATTTATCTTGCTCAGAACAGAATATTGATTAGTAGCCATATAAGAAGGGCGTATTAATATTAATCAATACTTATGCAAAAATTTTACATAGGGAATTAACATAAGATATTGGGAAAAAGTCTTTTACACTGTCTGAAAAGAGTGCGCTGCATTTTCCTCTTCCTAAGAGATTAAACGTTTGTATTCAGGGTTCCTGGCTCTACAGGTATTAGATCTATGGCTGACCAGAGAATGCCATTAAGCAGAACTGATTTATTTCACAGTTCACAACGTTACTGCTGGGAGGAGGGGGCAGGCGGGAGGCTGGGCTAGTGGGAGACATTATCTGAGGAATGCTGCCCTCAGTTTCAGCGGAGACGGGATTTCACCTGGTGCTGCTCCCCTGCCTGGCACCTAGCTCGTAGCTTCTCCGGAGCAGTTACGCCGTGAATGCAGACACGTGAACGTGAAGCTATTCGGGTTCATCTGCCCGTGACCTGACGCAGGGATGTCCCGTGAGCCGGTGTATTAAGGCACATGTATTTCTACAGCCCATGAAAGAAAACCTTACGGGATTACCAACATACACTTCCCTAACTGAGCAAACAAAAAGCTACGTCTGTGGCTCAGACTCCTGCCTCTGCATCCTCAGCAGATACTTCAGCTGTTTTAATGCCCTTGCCCACATCACTGTCACCAATAGCAAAAGTGGTGGGGTATTACAACCAGAGATGGTTTATCCCCGTTTCTTTGCTGCCTCTGCGGTGACACTGAGAGTACTGGCTTTATAGTGCCCCTTAAACATGGAGGAAACAACTATAGCATGTGTGAGTGGGATAACCTCCCAAGCCCTTGCTGTCATTACCCTAAGCCAGCATCCAGAGCATCTTGAACAAGAGTTTTTCTCCAACGGGAAGCGCAGCATTTTCCAGTGTTTCCATCCAGAGATTCCTCTCCTACATTGCCACATAATAAACTTGTCATAAGAGGTATCTTGCTCAGATAGGTGACTGCATTTGTGCTACAGAGTTATTTGTTATATATAGACGAGATGATGCGTTTGCCCTCACTGAGCTGGATGGTATCTCAAGGACGCACCCCAGGAGAGAGGAGGGAGGCAGCTGTCCATCCCAGGGCAGCACAGGGACAATTCCTCCCTATTTCTGTTTTGTTTCAATACCAACCCGTTCCTATATGCTCTAGGTCAAGCTGGGACAGGGTGATAGCTGGTCTTTGTCTTTCTCCACCCAATAGTTTATGAGTCCAACTCCAGTCTCACAGCGGCCACAGAAGTGTCTGGCTGCCCCTCGTGCCTTTACAGGAGCCCAACTTCCACAATCCAGCCCTGGTACCTGTGTTTCTGTGTATGGATACGGGGGAGTTATGAACATGAATCTGCACAGCAAGATGAGAGAATACACAAAGAGAAAGCTTTAAAAAAAAAAAAACCAACAACAGTGAACATTTTAGAATAAATTGCAAATAGAGGTGCATAATTTGTGGTTAGAGAGACTGAACGCTAGTCATTATTCAGTATCACTCATTTCTTTCCTCGAAATATATGTATGAAAGCCAGGAACAAATAATATTTTTATAAACAGGGAGGAGGTTTTCTTTTTTAAATTAGATTACGTTAAAAAATAATCTAGGATGACTGGAGTGACATTGTACCTATACAGAAAAATTACTATACAGCCGAGTGAATCATTAATCCAAATATAACGTATAACTTTACAACAAACAAAAGCCAGGCATATTAAGAGTGAATTGTTTAAAATAGAGAGTTACATATGAAAATGTATGTATAATTGTAACCTTCTGTTAACACCCTCTTGAAGAGAAGAAACACCAGTTCCAGGCTTTAAAATGCTGTGACCATGCGCAGTGCAGAGCTCTGTATACCATGAGAGCAGCATACACGGGAAGGAATCTCGCACATAGAAAAACACCCAACCAAAACCAAAACTAACAAGAAAAAAGAGCTCCTATGAAAGCATTTAGCGGGAGTTGCTCCGTCTCCATTTGTTTGTATCAAAGGAATTCATTGTCATCTCCAGAGACAAACTTGGGGGAAAGAAAACGTGCTTTATTGAAAGTAAGACATATGATTTAATCTGATCTCACCAGGATTTCATTCTAGCCCTAGGAAGGTTGCCCTGGTGACATCACACTTTGCATCATGTCCTCAGCCCACAGGCATCCATTGTAAGCTTCAGAAGAGACTTGGCATGAGTTGGGGACAGGAAAACGCACACGCTTTGGAGGACTGAAGTGGGAGAACAAATGCATCTTCCATCTCTGCTACTAAAAGAAGACCAGAGCCTCAGCCTGGGTTTGCACTGATGGTCTCTACCTCCTCCAGAAAATCATCAGGGGCAAACAGAGCCCCTCATTCGCACCAAGCTCCTTTCCCAAACCTTTGGAAAGCACTTGACAGAGGAGAGCAACTGTCAGGTCTTCGACCATTTAACCAGTTCAATCACCAAAACCAGCTTCTCAAAGCAGTATAGAAAACAAAAGAATCAGGTTTCTAGCTGTCTTCCCATTAAGAAACTGATTGGAAAAGCCTCCTCATCACCCATTAAACCAGAGGGAAACAAGAACAGAGGAAGAACAAAGTATCCTTTGAAAGGGACACGCTCATTTCACTAGCAGGCTGGTTTTGTCCCCTGCAAGCCCACAGTAATAAGCACCATTACTCCACTCCACCAAGAATCCCCTAAATAACCTTCTCTGCATATTTGTTGCTCTTTGCATGCTCACATAGGTTTGGCAATACAGCCAAACCCCAGCTGCTTGCCTTGTCCCATAAAATTCCCTCTTTCACTCGTAGAGGAAACACTTTCTTTTGAAAACCAACCTCCCTGAGCCCAATCCTCTTTGCTCCCTCCGAGCTGGAGCCCTGTTGCAGCCTGTATCGGGTGGGAGCTGGACCCTTGGGCTGATCCCCAGCATCGTGCGTTGGTTCAGCCCATGGGGAGCCAGCTACTCTTCCAAGACAAGCACCCCACTTACAGGCACCAGAGAAAGTGCCAAGGCACATTCACATAGCTCCAGCTCGCTCCACACAGCCATACGCTGTGCAGCGCGTGCACAAGAGGCATATGGTACCCAAGCTCTGGGAGCTTAGGAACGGTCTTTACAGCACTTCTTGTTTATTACAGAACTGGAAACCAGGGAATACAGTAATTCAGAAGGTAAAAAGATGTGGGGAGATCTTATTCAGAGATGAAACTCCAGCACAGACCCCCCTGCATCTACAACACCTGCCAGGAAAATAATAGAAGCTACAGTCGACACAATACTTGCGTGTATCCCATGTACTCACATTTCAGCGTCACTTCCATGCAATCACGTGTCAATATTTTCCATCTCACTGAATAAATAGATGGGACTCGAAATCCCTCAGACGATGCGGAGTTTCCCAACACAGCAGGAGAACCCAGCCTCTCTCACCCCCTTTCCCAGAGCCAAATGCAGGAAAGCTCCTCTGCCAAGTCCTCTGGGCAGGTGACAGACCTGCTCGTCGATTGAATGAAGACAATGAGAAAGTGAAGATTGACTTGCTTGTTATCACAAGGTTCCCAGCTGCCTCGCTAACATGTTGGGAGGATAATTTCAGAGGAGCTTTGTTGCAAGTGCCCCTCTTTACCAATCAGTAGGCATCATCACAGCCGGATAAGAAGCTAACACAGATACTAGCCTTCCAGTCATTACAGTGACATGTAATACTACAATTTTCTGGGCTATTGATTACTGCTCTTCTGGCATTGCAACCCAAAACACTGGAGGAAGTCAAGTAGGGAAGCAGAAGAGGTGGATTTAGCATGCTGGCGAGCTGGTTAAAATACCTTTGCTGAAAAAACCTGCCCTGTCAAAATCACAACTTTTGGCCAAAAGGTAGGAATTTCGAGACAAAGGTGTTGCAGGTAGTTTGGGGATTTTTGTCTGGGTCTCCAGCCTGCCAAATTATTTTCCTAGTCATCCAGCTATCAATTATGCTCCGTCAGGTTATACTTTGGTTTATTTCGCTGCAGTTTCATTCTGAGCTGCACTGCAACCGAATTTTTGAAATGCCTCAGAAAACAGTGTGTTTTCCTGTCCCCGACCCCTCCTTAGCATTCAGACAGAGGTAAATAACTCTATCATAAACTCTATGGGGGTTTATTGAGAACACAAAATGGTACGTTTTGCTTTCAAGACATTGCTTACTACAGTCAGGACAAGAGGGGATGTGAGTCAGAAGCTTTCTTCTCGGTTTCACTTGGTTCATTTTTTCACTTGGTTTACTGAAACCGAAGTAGCTGTTAGAGCTAGAAGTCCTGAGGCGCGTGTGTTCTTTAACACATAACTTAATTTCCAAAACAAATAATTACATCTCCATTTCTGAGTGTCACCCTTCCCGGGAGCATCTGATGCATATGCAAAAATGTAAAAACTTGAAAGCTGATGCTCTGCTGTGGCTAACTGCTCTCTCTGTTTCAGGGAGGTTTACCCTCCGCGCTCCTTCTTCCACTTGGGCAGGGGTTTCTACTTCTGGATTACTTTTAGAGAGGTTACTCCAAGCAAGCAGACGGTGGCAGATCGCTGTTTTGTCATCTACAGACCCCTCTAGAAAAACTTATGCATTGAACAGATCACCCTTAACATCAGCTGGAGGTAACTCTCAGTTACCCTGCAGAGAAAGCTTTATAATTTAAACGTTCAGTATTTTGCATCGTTAGGAACTGGCTCCACCCCCCTTTAGCTATAACACTGACCTAATTACACAGAGCCTCAACGCTACAGTGCGTAGCAGTTTCAAGTTCGCTTGTTATGTGATGCCTGCAACAATATTTATTCAAAAGCTGTTTCAAAAAAACCCATGTTGTTTTACTGCGTTAACATCAAAGCTGAGCTCGTCGATTGTACTGGTTTCGTTTCTGTGATATGCATACCTACACATATATGTGTGTGTGTGTGTATATGCACACACAGAGATACGCACACGCACTCTTGCTCAAGAGAAAAAGCAACTTAGGGCTGCTGATAATAATAACAAACAGCAACTGATGCTTGAGATTCTGGATCTTGCAGCACGCACTGGTCTGGGTGCCTTTCATATTGAAATCCAGGCGCGGAGCACAGGCAGGCAGCTGCCTGCACACCGCCTCGCCCCACCGCTGCTGCCTGCAGAGATGCCATGGCTTCCGCCCCAGGGGGATCCCCTTCTCCCCTACCCAGCTTAGCAGCAGTTTAAGGCAGAAGTCCACCTCCTCCAACATCTCTGTCGGTCAGTACAGGTTTTTATTGCACTTGCTTGAGGTGGTGGATGGCTGTACGCTGAGCATCGACCAAGGCAACAAGGCTGTGATGCTTGCCAGAAGCTTTTTGGTAAATTCTTATCTGCCAGACATCACTTCTGGTAGGCTAGGAGCAAGCTGTGAAGGTTTTCTACACACCCAGCGTACCGCTTCAGGTACTTGTACGCAGTACCCCATGCACTCCCCAAACCAAACCAGTCCACTTGTACACCTGGAATGTCTATCTGTTCATAAAGGCACGTACCTTTTCCTTATGTCTGATAGTGGTTGAATTAAAAAATAAATAAACTGATGTACACTCATCAGTCATCTTAGCCATGACTAGGTCAGTGTATCAAGAAGTAAAGCAGTACAGGTCTCTGTTACCCTCTTTCTAATTTCCCTATTCTCCGCCTCAACCCTTTTCTTCCTTTCAAAGTTGAAACTGAACCTTTAAAGAGAAGAGTAGATGAAAATCAATACCAATAGTGAGCTATAACATGGAACTTAGTGCCAACACACACTGAATAATATTGATTTGTCTAAAATATATGCTTGTGAAACCAAGCCCTTGCATTTTGAGGTATTTTTACTTTTGGACTATAAAACCTCTGCATTCTCTAAAGTCCCCATACTCTTCCTTCCTCCCTCTTTTTTTTTTTTTTTTTTTTTTTTACAGTTCTCTGAAGGTCTGCATAAACATTCCTACAACAAGCCAAAGAAAAGGTATGGTTCAGAAATAACGCAGGATCCTTAGTTCCTTTCGTCAATTAAGCTGTGGGAATCTAAACTATTTGGTGACAAACATTCAGCCATTTGGGAAGATGGGGCTCAAGTCCTCCTGCTCCTCACTCATAAGCATGGGAAAGGAAAACATTAGCTACAAGAGCTGAAGGTCTTCTCCCCCTGTCTTCATTTGGCCAGTGCAAAATAGTTATGCCCATATGGTCTATAGGGGCACAGCAAGAGCCAACAAAGGCAACGTGAGAAGGTACAGCCAAAGACCTGAACTGGAATAACAGTACGTGGGACAAACTGTGATCCTTCAGACGTTTCCCTGCAGACTCACCATTTCTCTTTGCCAAATCTGAACCCTCCTTGCACAACATAAAGCTTTCCCAGCAGAGGTGGCCTGGGCAGCATCTTATTTTTTCATTGCCAGCAAGTATTTCTGAGAAAGGCTAGAACAGAGCATGCCAGAGTCTGGAATTAGATACAGATTAATTGCCTGTAATTACTCAAGAGCATCAAGTATCTTTTTGGGATTTTATATTATTGTTATTGTAATGATGTTCAATTTGCAAATACAATTACTGAAAATTACTCTATTGATAAATTCAGCCCTCCTATTGTGTGTGATCACCTCGCCAGATTTCTTGTGGTCTTTTGAAACATGAGGGTTTTCAGCCATGATGAAGACACAAGTAGAGCTGAAAATTGATTGCTGTTCTCACAATGGCTTTCTGTTCCTCAGAAGTGGGGAATTGGTAAATTATTAGCTTATGATTAAATTACAGTGTCGCTGCAACATCTAAGAGGTCAAAGTCATAAACAAACTTTATTTTTGTCTTTCACTAGAAGCCTACTAATAATAAACTAACACATATTTTCTTAGCAGTGTTTCCTCTTTGATTTGATTTTTTATTTTTTCATTTAACATCCACTTGGGTTGCTCTTATCATTTCATGTAAAGTAGGGCTGCCAATGCTCCAGGGAGGTGTTGGGAGGGATAATAAACCAATGCTTAAAAGCCTTTCAAAAGCCAGTTTTTATGTAAAATATGTAAGATTGGTTAAACATTTTCCTTCTTGAGCTTCCTCACAATGTGTAAGTAATAATACACACAAACATAGCGAGACATCTGAAAATTTTCTGTATTGGAGCATGCATTCAGCTAAAGTCACTGGTGCTCAGAAATTCCCCAGGCATGCTGCATCCTGACAATTTAGTACATTGTTTGGTCAATAAAACCTATAGAAGAAAAAAACCTATAACTATAGGGAAAAAACTATAGCACAGTTAGAAGGGAGAATGCTACGCAGTATAGAGAGGTGCGAGAGAAAGAAGTCATAAAGAAGATAAAAGAGGAAAGGGAAAGCCATAAAAAGGAAAAGTCTTACTCTCAGACTCTTTTCCTTCATCCCAGAAAACGTTTCTTACAGCCTCTTCTCCATGCAGGGAACTACCTGTCCTCCTCAGCACAGCCTTTCTCCTTTACATTCACCTCCTTTGAAGTCAATTTTCCAGTTAAACATCTTTCTTCTCTTTATCCTGCTCCCCGTTTTAAAATAAAACCCTTTCCCCTCCTCCCATTATTTTTTTTTCCTTGCCAGTTTGGTTATTTTTCTGTATGGTTTAAACCGGAGGAAGGCAAATTCAGGTTAAATATTAGGAAAATCCTCTTTGATGGTTCAGACAGTAGAAGCACTGAAACAGATCGCCCGAGGAGGTGGTGGAGGTTCCATCACAGGGTGGTTTTAAGGAATGAATTCAGCAAAGATGTGCTGGGGCTTTCCTAAGTCTGGCTGGTCTTGCCTTGGGGCAAGAGGATGGACCAGATGACCCTTTCAGATCTCTTCCAGCCTTATGTTTCTGTGATTCCTTTCACCTCTCCAGGGTCTGAGGTTATTTAAATGGCTCAGGGTATGTCAGTGCTTAATTAAAACTTCACACAGCACAGGGCAAGTGTGTAAACCTGCAGAGATTATTTTTCCAGGGCCACTGTGCTTACATCCAGAGAGGTGCTGACACAAGCGCACACAAACACACGTGGTGTTGTAAGAGGTGCGCTCATCATTTATTTATTAAGTTTATAATCTGACACTTAAAAAACCCCCACACAAACACCAAAACAAAAACCTAACAGGCTCCAGCATTCCACAGCTGTTGAAATGTCACCCTTCAGATACAGATATTGATTTACAGTTTGAGACCCAGTGCGTTGTATTCTGTGCTAACAAGCCAGTACAACTCTACTCGACATTTCTCCGTGCAAGGGACGGCTAAGTCATGCTTGGTGGCATTTGTTAGAAAGCACTGGCTTTTCTGGGTGTATTTTAACATTAGGCTATGAACTGGGGAACCTGTAGACAGGTCTGTTCTGCCTGAGCAACTGGGGGAAGATTAAATGAGAGTGTGAGGTATTTATTTAAAGCCCACAGGGCTGCAGACAGGGTTTCTGAAGGAGTTTGGTACAGGGAGACCCATGAAAAACAAAGCCTAAATGAAACCTGGCCACTTGGATGCTTCTCTGGCAGAAGAATAAACAATTTTAATCTCTTCCTTTTTACAGCTTCATGGAGATCTCCAGGCACCAGATTCAGCCACAGGCTGAATCTGTTAATCCAAAAAATTTTGCATGCTAGAGTATGTTGACCTTTTTTGAATAATCACCTAAAGTGGGCTAGCCCAGCTGGAATCCATGTTGTCTGAAATGCTAAAAACAGGACTCACAAATCCTGGAGAACATATAAGCTGGCACAGACGGAATAAACCCACCGTGCCAGTGGTGGACAGCTGACCACCGAGGAGGTGGTGAGAACAAGGTGACAGCTACATGAAACAAAAGATCTCCAAAACATGGTTTTGCTTCATTTGCGTGGAGCTGATTTCCAGATCAGAAGGTAAACATTTCAGTTCCAGCAAAGGCAAAGTTCCTGCTGGCAATGCTGGGACAGCAAAAAAGTTTTCAAGACTTAATTGAATATAAACTTAAAAAAATTAAGTCCCTGGTGAAGAAATCTGTATATTTTCCATCATATTTCCATTGGTACTGAGCCAGGTACAACACAAAATTGCATTTGCTGCTACTTTTAAAGCAAATCTGTAACTCCAGAATCTATCTCAGGCATTGATCGTTACGTACACCTGGTCAGGCACACAATGAATACCCCATCCTTGACACCCCATCCTTTAACCACTGTGTAAGGTCAGTGATGGACTCTCCTTTCTGAGAGTCTTGGCCACGATCTGCTGCTTACTCTGATTTTATTTGCTGTTTTCTAGAACGTTTAGGGCCAGGTATCTCACTTGGAAAGAGCTGTGCACTGAATTAATCATGCTCACAGCTTCAGCATGATATAATTACTTACTTTTGCTGTCTGTCCATTTGTTGATAGGCGGGCAGATCATGCTGCAAAGAACAGGTGAATTTCTGGTAACCAGGAGGTATTAGCAGATTGTCTTAAAATGTCCCTCTTTCTTGCTAAGCTCCTAACTTGGCTGCATGCTTTACTTAAAAATAATAGATTTCCTTTAGATGTCTTGGCCCAAATTTTGGCCTGCTTATTTAAATAAATGATTGCCTCCCATCCAGATTTTATTTTGCCAAAAGATAAGCTGGAAGACCTACTGAAACCTTTTTATCATATTTCTAATCCAAAGCATTCTAATAATGTTAACCTTGCTAATATTACACTGAAGAACTTCCATGCAGCCTTTATTTTTCAAAAGAGCCTTCAGTGTTTTGCTTTCTGATGCCACCCTTTATTTATTTATTTACCGTGGTGCTTTGTGGTGGTGGTGGGTGCTCGATTGCACCAATGGAAGGATCTGCAATCAAACTTGCAACGAGACAGTAGTCTCTGATTGTCATCAGCTGCAGCTCATTATTCTCTCAAGGATTCCTTGTGCCAATCGATGATAAACAATGTGTAATCACTTGCAATTGATTGCAAATCAGATTGCATAGACTGGCATGTGGAGTCCTTGACGGAATAATGAGCGATGCCTTTTGCCCACTCCCGGGTCTGTAAGGCCCACACGCCATTATCCGATAGCTCCTCTCCTCTCTTTGACTCAAATGCTAAGCAGATCGTGGAGGACATGCCAGGTCAAGGTTGTGCTTATATTTGGCATTATGGCATTCCGACTGCTCCCTTCATACCGCTCTTGTCTCTCCTATGTGCGCTCTAGCGCTGTATTTTCCCGGGATGTTGCTCTCAGTGCAAAGTCGCAGAGACAAAATCTGAGGGCTTAAGGGGATGTGTATGGCTCAGTCCCTCAAGAATGCACTAGATCTGTTTTCCTTTCTAAAGGTTTCTAAATATCTCTATTTTCCCCTTCAAAAACAGACAGCTCAGTTGTGAAGCAGTTGGAAAAATGGTCTGGACAAGTCACACGTAAGAGAGGAATAAGGCCCAGGTGACTTGTTCCAAAGCCAAGCGAGCTAAGTGGTGGATTCTGCTACGCTTTGCTATTTAGACTTCTACCTTCTAAAGTAGTGTTCATCAGATCTGGTCTATTGACCACTGGCACAAAATGTGCTCACTGAAATTATGGCAAAAATAATAAAAGATGGCAAACCTCTTCAGTAGCTGCTTTTTGACTAACGCTCGTGGCTGCCACCAGGCATAGCTGGTGCTGTAAATCAAAATGCTGGTAACCAAACAAGAATATTTTGATCTTAGAAGTATTTTATTTGTGCAAATTTTAAGTATGTTATTATTTACCACCCTCTTTCCCAGCTGTTGTAGGATAGTAGATTTCTGGGTCAGAAATCTTTTCTTTATAAAAAAGGTTGATGGGTTTTTTTATTAAAAGAGGTCAAGAAAGATAAACTCAATTCCTTTTCTGGACATTTTAGTTTTCCAGGCCTAGGTGTATGTGAGACGGCGATGATCTCATTCCAAGTACTGATCTTAGAAGACATGAAATCCCCTCTGATTTCCACAAGAAAAATAAGCAAAAAAAAAATTCTATTAAAAATAGTCATGGAGTAGGTTGTTCAACTGATAGCAGGGTTTTTGACTTCAAGCAAGCAGGGTCTTGGCTTGATCTTTATATTCAAATGAGAAAAGAATAACATTAGCATTCACTGAATATTTTGATTGCGATAATAATCTCTATTGATAACATACTTCCTTTTAAACATCTGTAAGGCAATCAATTGGAAACTGATGCACTGCTCTAATCTTACTTCAGAATCTGGTTCTTAGTAAGGGCTTGAAAACCATAAAGAACCAAAAAGTAGACTTTAATGGAGATTAAGCTCTTTTAGTAAGTATGCTTTTAAGATATATTTTAATAGTTGGGTTTTTGTTTTTGTTTTTTTTTTTTCTGAAGAAAAAAAACTCCTAGTTTATGTAAACCGATGTAAACCTCCACAGATTTCAACAGAATTAACTGATTTACCCAAATATCAGTGAGGTCAGGGAGAAAACTACTGAATGAAAAATGCCGAGCTAATAATTAAAAGCTGGCCTCGTTTTGTAAATCTTTTTCCAAGTGTTTCATTAATAGTCATTGGTGTGTTAAAGTACAACTTTTTGAAGCTGCAGTGTAGCTTGCAACTGCTCTTCTATAAGCATCACAAAGCCATCGTTAAAGAGATAAAGCACATATATTAACTGCAGCAGGCTTCTAGAAAAATATTATTCCCAAGGGAACTCCCCCTTTGAAACCAACAAGGGTCATGAATTTATTTCAAGTCCATTTTCCTTCTCTGACCAAAACTGGTATGTCAACAAAGGAAGCAAGCAGACAAGTTTGTTCCCCCCCCCCCCGCTTCCCCCCAGCACTATGCCCTTCACCCTCACCTCCCCTTCCCGCAGTGGCTGGCTGGCTTCAGCGCCTTCCTGCTGCCCTGGGCTCCTGCCTGGCTCCGTGCCTTCTACAAGCCTGTGCACATCTTTTTTGGCTCCACCATCCTCATGCTGTCGATGGCCTCATGTGTGTCAGGCATCAACGAGAAGCTCTTCTTCAGCCTGTGAGCATCACAGCGTGTGTGGGGGGAGCCCTTGCTGTGAGGGTGGCTCCGGGAGGAGTGTGGTTTGGGTTGATCATTGTTTCTTGGTGCTAGAAGTGTCATCAAGTGAAACTGAGCATGGGGTGGCAAAGGGAAGTTAAGCAATTCCTGCTTCAGGTGTGTGGTTAACCTGCACAGCTCCCCACTGCAGGGTGGGTGCAGGGTTGCATGGTCTTAGGGGAAGGCTGGGCACATGCAGGAAGGCTCTCGGTCACTCTTCTCCCAAGGAAGAACGGGACGACTGACTACAAGCACCTGCCTGCCGAGGCTGTCTTTGCCAACATGCTGGGGCTCCTGATCATCCTCTTTGGGATGCTGGTGCTGGGGGCTCTGGCCAGGCCGAGCTGGAAGCGTCCCGACGCCGACTCACCAGACTCTTGTCAGGTACCAGCTGTGCTGTGGGAGCACACCAGGCTGCAGGGTGGCTTTGGGGAGTTGAGCTGGGGGACCTGCCTCCCACCATAGAGAATCCCAGCAGGGTGGAGGCTGGAAGGGACCCCTGGGGGTCACCCAGCCCACCCCCCTGCTGAAGCAGCTCCCCTAGAGCAGCTGCACAGAGCC
>JAVJGJ010000033.1:16849521-16865054 GCA_035590215.1 Microhierax caerulescens
ACTGGTATGTCAACAAAGGAAGCAAGCACACAAGTTTGTGCCCCCCCCCCCGCTCATAGTCTCAGTTTATAAACAGAAACAGAAGGAGATATTTTCTTAGTTTGTTTTTTTTTTTTTTTAAAGTATAGTCTTATCAGAGATCTAAAATATGTCAAAATTCCCCAGTATTTTGAAAGGTCACATCTTTGAATAGTTGGTTTAAATTACCTACATTAGAAACAAATTCCCAGCAATTCACCTCCCAAGCTTGAGAACACACTCCAAAACTATGTGAAGCTTTTGAAAGATTACAACACGTTACAAAACATGAGCCAAAGCGTTTTGGAAAGGAGGGAGCGATTTCTCACCGGCGTGAGCCATCCCTGCACGGCCACGGCCAGCAGCACGTCACACCGCTGACTTTAACAAGTTCTGAACCAGGTCCTTATACTCTTTCCGAAATGAATTTTGTTGTTGGAATGAAAGACTCAGCTCTGAGCAGCGCTAGCCCAGGCGAAGGCATCGCTGTACCGGAGCTGCGTATTTGGGCAGTACGCTGTTCACGGGCAAGTGACTGTGGGCTCATCACTACGAACGGGGTGGGCTCCTGCAGGACAGTGGGCTCCAGGGGTCCCCGTGTCAGCAGGGCTTAGCAGGTGCTTTTCATTGCTCCTGGAGGTAGCACACACACAGACAGCATCTCCCTCGCAAGCCAGGGGCCTCCTCTCTCCATCTGCTCTCCAAAGAGATGACCTTCTGAAGGCGGTGCTGCAGGAATGCACCGTCCCCCTGTGCGGGGCACAGAGCACAGGGCTGCTTGAGTTACGGGGCTGTAAACCTGCCGTGGCTGGCAGGAGAGCTGCTATGAGATGAGCTTTCCTCTGCCCTGCTGAAGAGGAGGGTGATTTATACACGGTGTGTGTCTGCTCGGTGCTTGAGCTGCACGGACAACTTTATATTGGCTTTGCTACACGTCTGCAAGGAGGAGAGCTCTATCCAGCCTTGTGTGATAAGGGGATGATGAAGGTGTGGATGGTATGCTGGTATCTTTGCTGCGCCTACAGATGTCTTGTGTAAGAGGAGTTGTGATGTGGTATAAACTGTGGGAGACATCCCATCCTACATCGTTTTATTTATTTACACTGAAGCTTTTGTATGACAGATAATCCAGCATTTTACATGTGGCTCCAATGTGAGTCAAAATGTTGGCCGGTTTACAAACAGAGTGGGCATGGATACTCTGCAAACTGCTTGGTAAATAATTATACCCAGGTTTGTATTAACTGCTTTTGCTTTCTGCAGCGTGCTGATGGAAATATGCAATCGCTGAGCATCTGTGATAGGTGCTTGGGTTTCTTCTGGTTTTGCCTCACCATAAGAAAAAGCAATTTAATTACAAGCACCGAAATAGATAAAACATAATTTGTCGCTGCTTTGACATTTGTTAGGGATATTTAAGCATTAAACAGTAAAACAAGAGCTACAGCTCTGGCTATAGATAAGTAATTGCAGCAACTGTGTAGAATGATGAAAATACTAAGGAAGGATTTAAATCTTCAGTGTGATAGTAAAGAATATACAAACCCTTTCACTGAAAATTCTTTCCCTGAGTGTACATATTGTTTGCTGTGTTGAGCAACACCTGTAAACCAGAGGTGAACAACCTGGGCACATCTGAGAATTGGACAAGACTGTCCATACCGAAGAAGCAGGACTGCTTTCAGCCAATGTCAAAAATAAATACAGCATTAAAATATGGAGTGGCGAGAAACATGTTCGTGCCTGGAGATGGATTCAAGTTACGGTTAGTTTGGGGTTTGAGGTTCGGTCGAGAGACTTAATTCAGACAACGGTTGTGTTCAGCTGCAGAGAAATATCAAGGAATTTCAAATTCTCTGGGACAAAACCTTCTAAGAATCACTGTTTTCATGAGTTTATATGTCTGGCGTATGCAAATGGTCCTCTGGGCTTGGAAGTGACTTAGAAGCAAAAAAAAACCCATGGAGAGTTCGGATTTCAAAATCTAGCTTAGCTCGTTCTTCCCTAATGGTAACAAATTCAAGGAAGAAAAATATATTAAAACATTGTGAAAGGGTGAGAAAGGAGATCTACGCCTGAACCATGGAAAGATGATGGGTCTGTATCACCGGCCCATGCCTATTTAACTTGCTACTAGTATACACGGTCTTCTGTCAGGCAGTCTTAAATTGTTGAGCAATGTGATATATTGTTGGAAAGTACTTGGAAAACGTTCATGACTGAAGTGTGATTTACAGGTCTAGTCTTACAAACAGCAGCACACGGCGCACGAGAGAACCTTTTTACAGCATTTTTGAGCAGCGACGCCATGCCACACTGTGCTTTTGCAGGTAGCTTGGTACGTTTTTCATCCAAATGCCGTTTTGTTTTCGCCTCTGCAAATCTTTAAAAACTTTCCCTTGAAGATGTAGCCTCTGTTATACGGTGTGGATTACAGAAATTAAAAGAAGCTAATGAAATCCGGCACTGTTGGTTCACGTGTGATTCATCAGTCACACATCTCTGTTTAATGTGCACAGGTTTGGAGCCTACTGCTCACTTACACAGAAGTCTCACTGCTAGTTTAAGAAATCCTCATATAAATAGAATCCATTTTCTGATGCACCATAAAATATCTAAGAGCAATGAATGATTATAGTCACAAGAGCTATTTTGGCTGGGCTCATGGTAGTTCCCCAGGCCCCGGATTAACACCGCTTTCCCTGTTTTTTGAGAAGAGAGGAATTGTCAGCATCCTCCAACCAGCAGTGACTAAAACCAGATGTTTCAGTGGAAGAAACCTCTCATTAGGCTCGGTGGGAATGAGCTTTGAAAAACTGGTTTGCTTGTTTGTTTGTTTGTTTTAACAAAGGGGAGTGCAAATGCACCTGAGTGTAAATGCAAATTGAGCTTTTTGAGTTTCATGTTGATACAGCAAAGCCTAAAGGAAATGGCAGAAACACACAGCCAACCAACAACCCAGTTTAGGTTGTGGTTTCGGAGCTAAACTCCAGCCCTTGAGGATCACTGAAGGCAAGTCCAGGTTAGAAATTCCACCCTTTGGAAGGAAATTTTGTTTTTTTATAGTAAAACTTCCCAAATTGGTGAGGCAGGTTTCATTCTGAAGAGCTCACACCGGGCTACCTTCACAGCCAGGTACTTTGCTTGTTCAAAATGGTGTTATTTCGGTTGTAAAGAAACAAGAGATGATAAGCTGGAGCTCTAAACATAGCAGTGACACGTGTCTTCAGGTCAGACAGGTTTTTAAACAGTAGCAGCAAGGCAGGATAATATGAAGCTCAGCTCCAGCAATGCCTCCAGTAAAAACACCACCCGAGGAAGAAGGATGGAGGGTGGCGTGTTCCCTGGCTGCAGATAAAAGAACCTACTTCAGACAGCAGGCACGAAGTGAGGCATCCCGGCCGAAGCAGTCTGCTTGGAAAGCTAACTCCTCTCTCCAGGCAGTCCTGTCATGCCCCCCATTTCCCTGACATCTGCAAGGCAACCAGGGCTGGCACTAGGCAGGCAGGTGCTGAGGTACATCCCCGGAGCTCCGCAGTCACGGACACGTCCCGCCACCCTGCTTTTCCCCATGCCTGGCACCTGCCCGGCCGTCGCTGTAGCGGTGCAGTAGGGGCTTGAGGGCAGTTAGCAGAGGCTGAGTGCTCGCGCCCAGCCCGGGCTGCTCTTAGGAGTCAGTACGACCCGTGAGCAGCCCCTGGCCCAGGAACGGCCGTGCCAGGGCGGCTGCCTGCAGGACAGGTGTGGATGGACACGGGGCCATTGCCCTGCCTTGCTCGGCTCATGGCGCTGGTGCCGGTGTGACAGGGCGATGGGGCAAGAAGTGCAAGCATGCACGTGCCCCCTTGCCAATAATAATAATAATAATAACAATAATAATAACAATAATAATAACAATAATAACAATAATAATAACAACAATAATGATAACAATAACAATAACAATAACAATAACAATAATAATAATAATAATAATAATATCTATCTACCAAACTGCAGGGAAATCACTCCACCTGGGTCACGCGACCGATGCAGATCAGGCATCTGCCTCTCGGCGAGGTTTTGAGGAGCAAAAGTCCTTCAGTAATCCTGAGGGCTCTGAACAGCGTAGGACCCCACGACGGCGCGTGCAGAGGGGCAGCCCCCACCTCCTTCCGACTTGCAGGGTGGAAAAATCCCTACCGTGAGATCTAGGATGGCGAGGCTATAGGGAGGAATAGTCACACCAGGGGAGGGATCCTCGGGGGATTACGCATTTTCTGCATGAATAACCTGGTGTGCCCCACTGTGGGTCCTACCCCGACATTGTCTTCTGCGTTTGGGCTCTGGCAGCTGGGGAGGTAGGTGTGCTCAGGTGTGGCACAACAAAACAGTTTGGAAAAGCACACCTCACAGCAGCAAAACTTTGCGCTTTTTTTTTTTTTTTTTGATCAGGGTTTTTTTCCATTGAAAACCAAAACTCTGGTGAAATAATAAGTCCTTAAAACATGTATTATTTATTTTCAGCAGAGTAAAAGAGCCCCTACAGTATTTTGAAAGAATGTCTGTTTTATAGGTCTGCAGTGATAACATGTTGGAAGTAACTAACAATTATGTTATTTTTGTCCTCGCTAATAATGCTCAGGGAGCAATTGATGTTTCTTTTAGAGTTAATAAGAAACATTTGCAGCAAAAGCAGGAACTGTGGAGATAAAGCAATTGGCAAGAAATAGTATGTTTAAATACCATAAAACAGCCAGTATCCAAACAGGTGTGAGACAAAGTGGTATAAATAAACTACTCTATATGCAGCCCATCACACGACAGAGTTGTATAAAATATTGCATGAAATAACTTCACTCCTATTCGGAGGAAAATATAACAAAACCAATCCTCACATCCCCTAATTAGCTATAGCAGCTGAGAAAACATTTCTCATGTGGAAATTTCTAAAAGTTTAAAGTTGTTCTGTAAAAAAGGAAAACAAACAAAAGAAGCAGTCAGATTTGCAAACCTTTTGGAGAACTTGTATCTAAGTTGTGCAAACTTCTTCACCAGTTAAAGCCAGTATCCTGAAGAGACAGTGGAACCCCTTTCAACCATGCAAAGTTACCCTGCCTCTTTTAGTTTTTCTGCATTGCCTAGTGGCATTATGTTACTAGATGATATTTGTGTTATTTTTATTGGTGCTGCTTTCACAAACACACAGACATTTGCCCTTTCTTCATCCAAACATTTGGTTGCATTAAGGGTTGTTTGGTTTAGATTAAAGATTTTCTTTTTTTAAAACCAGTCAAATGCAAAGTAAATCAGCACTAGCAAACATGAGGTGAAAATAATTACCCGTGCTCACATGACTGATAAGCAGAACCATGGAAAATGGCTCACAACAAAATCCACCTGGTTTCTCTTGCTCCTACCAATGAGAAGCCCTTGTAGGTTCATTGAAAGGTTTGTCAAGATCCATTGACCTTTCGGCTAAGTGGAAGGACTTGTCTGTTTTGTTTAATTAGAATAATGAATTTGTTCAAGGTGTGAATTTCAGGTGACGCATGATTTTTGTGAGTCTTACTCACTCTCTTTGGGTTCTTTCAAACCCACGTTAAAGAAAGTCAAGGACTTGGATGTGTCAGTGTGCATGTAGATACCCACAGCGTGAAACTGCCGAATTTTAGATGGTGTTAGAAATCAGAGCTTACAGGTCCTTACTGTAACTCCCTTGTTTGTGAATCAGGTCCCTGAACCCAACTCTGTTGTGTGAAAAGCCAAAGGAGAAACCACAGCACCTCTTTAGAGACTCGTTCTCTGGCCTGTAATACAGCGTGACTGGGATAAAAGGAGCCTCTGCACTGATACCCTCTGCTGACACAACCGTCCCCATAATTCACGTCCTGCACAGCATGCAGGAGTCCCTAAACACAGCGACTTGGTTCCCACCCGGTGCCTGGATGAAGGGAAACACGCTTGACGTGACACCAGTGTTTGCTTCTCCTCTGCCATTCTACACTGCAAGGATTCGGAGGGGCTGATCTGATGAGTACGTAACCTGTGCTGTGGGCACCTCACTCCCAGCCTGCATACCCAGGGGTTGCTCTGCACCATTCCCATTCCATAACTGGGAATAGACAGACGTCGTATCCAGGTGGACACCACGCTTACTTTGGAGTCCTTTGAATCAGTCGCGAGCAGGGCTCCCCTGGCCAAGTCACACCCAAGTAAGTACGGTGTTGCAGAAGAACCTGGCCCCGTGGCTCTTCAGGAGCTCATGTTTTTAGCTCCTAAGCTCTGTTGTCTCGGGCTTGCTGCAGGAACAGAGATAACGGTGGCTGTAGGAGATACCCCCACGAGATGCCCACGTGGCACAGCCAGAGCAGCGCCATGCTCGTCAGACTCGAGATGCACGTGGGGTTTGTTACCTTGCAGCACCAGTGAACTTGCCCCGGTGGTCCGAGCCGGCGCCCCTTCCTGACATGCCGTGTGTTGGGAACGCTGCTAGGAGAGCTCGGAGTTGCCATGTGTGACACTGCACGGTGTGTCCATGCTCTGTAAGAGCAGAGGTGCTCAGAGAGCAACTGATACCGTACCAAAAGAAACAGAGAAATGGGAACACTTCTTCGAGTTGGCTCTTTTCAGTTAACCACCGATAGATGTGATAAAATCCCAGTGCTGCTGCTAATAAGGAAAGGAAAGGAAGCCAATGTTCTTTTATACTCTGACACATGGTGCATTGTGGTTTCACTCAGAGTAGCAAACCTTTCTTTCTCGTAGCAAGTATTATAAATAGGCCCACATCTTATCAGATCCTCCTCTTAATGTTTTTCATTAGAAAACCACAGTTAATTTTAGATAATTGTTGGAGATAATCTCAAATTTGTGTGTAATGTATGCCCCAGTTCTAAGAAAAACATGACATTGGGGAAGGTACTGCCTGCCTAACAGCTTTTCATTTACAAGACTGGTATGAGATCTCTTGTTCTTGTCAAATGAATTCTAGTGTCTTAGACATTCAGACTCCTTTCTCTCAGTGCAGATAAAATTTTAACTTGCTTAGTGTTTATTGTCTTCTATATTTTGTAACAGCTTCTGAGTAGTGCGCTCAGGGACCGCGCACATGTCCTGCCAAACAAGAAGAAAAAGGTTTCCAAACAGTCGATGCTACAATTTGCAATGGCATATCTGACTCTTTAAGCTTTCCTGTGGGAGTCAATTTTACTTTATTTGACAGCAGCGGCATTTGCTGCCAGAAGAATAAAGAACAACAGTTGTTTAAAAAAGCACATGTGTCACCCTGCACTATCAAACAATCTGCTCCACGTTGCAAGAGATTTAAGATGAAATGAAGAGAAGAATTCCCAGGACCAAGGAGAAAAAGTGCTTCTAACACCAAAGGAGTAAGGAGGTCCATCTAGCAATAAAAAGGATTAAAAGTGGACAGCAAGCAGTCCACTAAGCCTTCTGGAAAGGATGAAGAGCAAAACCAAAATGTGACGAAAGTTTAGGAGAAAAGCATTATACGTTGCCCTTTCAGTCCAGTTTTCCTGTTCTGTATAATCTCTGGGTAGTTCTCAAATAGCCTGCAAATAAATATAAAATATACTGGTGTTTGGGCCCGCCGTATGCAAGACATCATAAAAATAAAGAGCAAAAAGCAGTCTCTGACCTTCTGCTTTAAGGAAGGTTGTGTGGAAATAGAGGTGCAGCGATTTCTTTGGGATGCCAGAGGAAGGTCAGAGAGAAAAGTGAGGGACTTGGATATCCTGGTGTGGCTAGTCCCAGGCAAAGCCATCTATTCTGTGAGCACTGTTTACTTTTAACAACTAGGGCTGAATGCTGCAAATATTTGTAGCTGAATTATCTCAACATTTTGAAGACTATGTACCTCGAATGTTGTGCTTTTCTGGGAAAATTAGTGGAAAGAGTTCTTCTTGGCATGCAGAAATGCTAGGGAATTCTAACATCATGCATGAAATTTCAAATCTGCCTTTAGGAAAAGCCAACTTCCTTCATAAATTGGCTCCTTCTCACTGGCAAAGGTGAGTAGGGTCACGCAAAAAAGCAAACACAAGCCTAATTTTAACTTTGTGAGGAAATTTTAAACCCCATAAATTTCAATACATTTTGCCTTTTATTGTGAAGTCCTGGCATATTTCTAATGGCAAGTTTCTTAAACAAAGCTCAGCCCTGCTAGCTTATACTCTCTTCTGTTTATGATATGTGTGAATGGACGGGTATCCAAGTTTACAGCTGACAGCCCCATTGGAATGTCAGCCAGTCTGGAAGTCAGCAGATTTTTGGGGTCAGCCCCATTTTCCCCTCCTTGTGGTCCACGGAAATCCATAATTTATAGATCTTAAGATAATAGAAGGACTGTGGTGTTTTCACCCAGAGTTAATTGTATTTCAAACCATCAGGCATATACTTTTTACTCTGGTACATACCCATAAAAACCATCTCACTTTCATGCTTACTGATGAGGGAGAATAAACTGAAGGCTGATAGCTTTATTCCTACACAATAGCTCTGCTAATAAGCCTCATTTCTTGTCTTGCTGTTCCTGTCTGGTACCTCAAATGAACAGAAACTGCTAGTAACATCAGAAGATACAGTGTTTTTAATAAAAAGATACATTAAACTAATTTTCACCTGTAATCAGAAGCCTTTCCATGCAGATTTAAAGAAGTTAAAAGTTATTGTGTGTATGGTACAAACTGGCTAGAACAAAACATTCTGCTTTTCAGTGCAGATTATTCTTGTGGCTGTATTAGCAAATTAACAAATGAAGGGAAAATGAAAAAAAAAAAATCAAAACCAAACCCAAAACATGAAAAACACACTTCATGCTCATTAAAAAGTACCCATTCAATCATAATGTACCATCAGTGAAAATTAGCTATAATATTTCAGACATGGAAACTAGTACCTTTGCAGTAATTCACTGGTTCTTGCTGTCACTGCAGTGCTTTTTAGAACAGCAAGGCTCTTCGGGATAGCTCATGTCACAGATGTGTCCCTCATCATAAGAAAAGTCATAAAACACACACAAAAAGTCTCTATTTCCTGTTTCAAAACTATAGCTACTTGTTTGACAGCAAGATAAGTTTGACCAGAAAGTCCATCCTAACCCCAGGGTGAAATTTAACCCTATATAGCTGATTAACCGTTTAATAAACATGCTGGTAAAGAGGCCAAACCATTGTCTACGCTCTTCTGGCCAAGGACAAGGATAACGTTAGCTTTTAAAAGGCACACTTTGTTTGCTGAAGCGTGCATCATGCTGCCAAAAGGGATCCTCTTCTTGCAGCAGCTATCACAGGGAAGGTTTATGACTCCCACCTCTTGCCGGCATGAAAATCCGGTAACAAAAGATAAGTTCACATTTAAACAGCGCTCTTTCTTTCAAATGGCTACTAAGTGACTTATTTGCAGAAATACAGGTGTGTATTCCTTCCTCCTCTCCTCTCCTTCCCCCTTGGCCCCATGCTGAATTCAACTCCAGCATAAGGATGGCCCGACACCAAAACCTTCAGCGGGGGTCCAAGGCACCGATGGCAGTTAGAGGATAAAATGCAGAGGACACTTTTCTGCCCCAGTCTCCAGCCTCACTTCCTATGCAGCTGTGGGGGGATGCTCAAACTCATTTACAAATACTTACAAGCTGCTTTCTTCACCGAATGGGGCTACTGAGCAAGGGTCGGGTGAAGTCTGCCCACAGATAACGCTCCTGAGCTACCCACGGGTGCGGGGCTCCACATGGCACAAGCCTGCGTGTCACCATCCACCTCCGCTGCAATCGCAGCCCAGTGATGACAATGACCAAAAAATGCAGCCCACTTTCCAAGTGCAGCATAGCAGAGAGTGGTTTTGGCTTAGTTGCTCTAAACAAGGCACTGATTAGCTAGTAATCAGCAAGAGATTAGCAAAGACAACAGGGTCACTTGGAGTTCAGCGTGTGCATTGTTTTCGGGGAGGCACTGAAAGGCTCGTGCTCAGCGGGAGCACACATGCTGATACGATTGTCCACCACAAACAGCCATTCAACCAACTTGGTTTGGGATATCGACTTGCATCCCATCAAATTTTAATCATACGTATTGCAAAATAAGAATCATGATACCGACCGGCTTTATAAAGCATTGTAAGATGTAGGCTGTTAATGGTTTTGATTAAATAGCTCCAGTATGTAACACATCATCAGGAACACTGTGATACAATGAAGAAACGTTTTTTACTTTTCTTCCAAGATTATTATAAACAAGCAGTACCGCATTGCTCCACAGTCTGGCCACGATCACTTAGTATCAGATCGGGGGTACCAAAACCCACTGACAGCAGGTTTGCGTAGAGCACAACTACAGAGCAGTCCTTTCTGCGTGCAGGCACACCAAGAGTCGCACACAAACCCATCACTGATGTCGAGACAGAAGGTCTTCATTAACTGCCAGCTGACACCCCATGTATGTGTAGGTCTCCTGATCCTCCAAATCAAAGCTTGTACTGACGTTGGTGCATCAAAGCTACCTCCTGTGAAACCTGGGAGTTCTAGCTCAGCACCTTTATTCTGTGAGGTACACTTATGAAAAAGTGTCATTTTCAACCTCTTAAACAACAGGAGAGCGAGGGCAGGCGCTCCCCAGCGATGGCATTTAGGCTAGCTGGAAGAAAACAGATTTCTATGCTGACACTTCTTTGTGTCCACAGTGGTGGACATCTATTCCTGCCAAAGGAGGACTGCCTTAACTGCATGAAAATGCTATTCATGTTGGGAGTCTCTGTCGTCTCAGCTGAAGGAGCTCCATGCAAGGATCATAGCCTTGACACTCAAAATCCAGCAGCTGCAATACATCTACGGAAAAGATTCTTTCTCCACGCACTGCCTCCTCCTCCTCCTCCCGTTTTATTTCCCTCTCAATATCAAGACAGAAACAGAAACATCTTGTAACTAGCACAAGCCTCCTGAGCGGTTACGCCACCTTCCCCAGCATGCTCGTTCCCTTTTGCCTTCAAACACGGAGCTCACCATCCGTTCAGGCACGATTTCCCATTGCCTCCCTGCAGCAGGGCTCTGTGCATCGCTAGGGCTGAGCAATGCCGGGGTGCATGTGTTAACACACACACAGAAATATGTGTCCATATATATATAAATAACATGACTAATAGTGCCAGAAACATGACCTTTAAGACTCCAGCTAAGGACTTTAATACGTTGCTGTACAATGGGCCTCTTAAGAGGCTTGCATTTCCTTATGATATTCATTTGAGTGCCACTGGACTTCAATCCCTGCTTCGAACTTTGTTATTGTTGACATTAACAAGGATTGTAAAGTAAACTCTTCAAACTCACATTTTTGCCAGGTTAAAAAAAATAGAAAAAAAATTCCCTGTAAATCTGACCTCCTTTTCCTTGCAGTGCCTTTCGGTGGTGTTGTAAGAAAGCAGCTATTCAGTTATTACAAGCAGTGATGGCTTTGCTAGAGCACAATATTTGAAGTAAATAAGTACAGCAGACTAAGTGTATGACCCAAAGTTAAGCTAAACCTAGAAACTGGATGCACTGAATTCACCTAGAGTTAAATCAGACTGGAACAAATATGGGCAAATCCTCCAGCCAAGAGACAAAATATTTATTTTTTTTCCCCCTAGTCTCTAGGACACTAAAAATATCCTGACATGGCAACACTATATAATACTTGAAGCCTGATACGATACGAAACAAAGTCTGAAGACTCTGTCCTGGAGCCATTCCTTGCATCAGCTCTGAATTTGATCCCCAATACTTGACAAGCGTGTGTTTCATCAGAGAGTGACCCCAGCCATGCTGGGACCAGCAGCTGCTGGTGCAGGAGATGGCTTCATCCCCCAGAAGAGTCCCAGCCCAGTGCTACCAGAGGTTACTATGCGGTAGAAATGGTGCATTTGAGACACTTCTGGTCCCATCCTCTCCCCCAACGCCTTTTCCTCCTTCAGGCACCGAGAGGGGCAGAAAGCTGAGGGGTGTCCCTTGTGTGCCTGTGACGGAGCAGGGAGGCAGGGCTGCTCTGCGCAGGGTGGCAGGAAGAGTTCTGGTTTGGCCACATCCAGGCTGCTGTAACCGAAGGCGTGTGAAGAAATGTGACCTCAGATGACAAAGCAGATATGAGGCGCATGGAGATTTGCAGGAAGTAAAGCAAATGGAGAGGAGAAATATTTGATTGGGTTTTTTTTCCTGCCAAAATCACACACATCCACAACGTCAGCACCACACCAGTGCCTGCTCACAAAATAATGCCTATAGCGCCGAGGGAAAACATCACTGTAATTATTACAGAGAGATTAAAGAATTGTTAAGAAAAAAAGCAAGACTGAATAGCAGGGCTTCTCATCATAACTTCATAGAAAACTGAGTTATTAAAGTGCCTCTATTAGCAGAGACAGTGCTCCAGAAGTAGCAAAAATCATCAGGAGAAAGCAGAGCAGGAAGCAGGCTGTCGCTGCTTTGGGAAACCCACTTGATTTTCTCTTCAAAGGGAATCGGTTAAGGAAAGTGACCAAACTTCTGATTTTCTTCCAAAGAACACCACCCTTGTCTACCATATGTGGAATGAGCACATGGCTGATCAACATGGCAAGTTCAGTACGAATCACCTTGTCCCCATGGAGAGCATCAATCAAGCTGGGATGGAAAGATATTACAAACCCTTACTGCCTGAGTGGGACGCCTGTGCTGTTAATGGCAAAACATCTGCATCTCATTGTCCATAAAACAGGTACACATTCTGAAGACACCCAGGAAGGAAAGGAACTCATAAACCAGGATTAAAAAACTGGAGAAACCATTTAATGGCAGTCTTTCAGGTTGGGGAGTGTCTGCGCTGTGAGCTTTTCCTTCAGTCCCGTACTTTTTAAGATCATGTAGAGCAGAGAGAGGGATATAGTGCGCATGAGAGAAGCAAGGGAAAACTGGATCACTTACTGATCTCACCTCACCTCTCTGCCCGACACCTTCAACCCTCACTTTGCTGTGGATTTCCAAACAGATTATCCTAATCTTTACAACAGAGCTGGTAGGAAACTTTTCATCTATATGGACCATGGAGCCCTCCATAACTGTCAGGTGAGATAAAACTCTTCTTGACGTTACATCAAAGCTCTTCAAGGAACAAGCGGTTTTGGCATTAAAATTATTTCTGCATTTTAGCCTAATGTGTCTCTCTTTACCCCTTTGGAGGCTGACACAGCAGCACGCCGAGTTCTCAGTGAGGAAACAGAGGCAAACGCAATGAAGCAGAGCGGCCCCGCTCCCGGCGATGCGCTAGCAGCGCGTTCGCTGCCGCACGCAGCAAAACAAGCAGTACTTCCAAAGCTTCTTAAGAGGATTTGGGTGGCTCTTTTCCCTTAATTCCAGAAAGCAGAAGTGTTTCGGAGTGGTTGTGCAATGACCCCAAAGCAGACATAAGCGAAGGAAGAAACAGCAGAAGGGCAGCCACAAAGGGGAATCTCCGCCAGGCCTGAGAGAGGCTGGCTTCCTACTACAGCGGGATCAATACTAGGATTTCAGCTTTTGATTACTTACAGTATTAAACAGCTTGATGCATTCTACTGGAAAGTACAGCAGACACCGGGCAAAGATGATAATACACGCACAAAGGAAAAGGCAGAGCTTGCATCGTTCCTCAGCCTGTTAACTCATACCTGCTTCATGGGTCTCCCTGCCTGCTGTTGTTAAAATAATCCTAAAATTACAATTGAGCAGATCTAGTAAAAATTAAAGCCGGAGTATCAGTCTACACTGCCAGAGGTTCCTGTGCAAATAGAAAATGCCGGCTTCTTGGAAACTGGAAATTCCTATCTCCCAACCTGCGACTCCATACCGAGAGTCATGTGTTCCCAGCCCATCAGGGCTAATAGGCTCGAGAAAACCCAAGGACTGATTATACCTCCAGCACAACACAGCACTGGCTATTATGTAGCAACTTAGCCGGTATATAATTACTTTTGAGGAAAATACATTGTGGAGCAACATCACTTCTCAAAGATTTAAGTTATTAAGGAAGATTAAGGAATTTCACTCTGGAAAAGAGACTTCACTGTGACCTAATTGAAGTTTTTAACATTCTCAAGGGAACTAATAAAAATTGGTTCATGCAAATTCTCTATACTTTCAAAGAACACGAACACAAGAGAACATTATCTAAAAAAATTAGGAAATTGAGATCAAAAAGAATTTAGAACAAAAAAAAACCCAAAAATGAAACCACCCCCAAAAAACCCACCCACAAACCCAAACCAGAATAATTTGAATTAGAGGGGACTATTCTATCAGGTCATTTAATCCATCCCCTCCTCCCCTTGAATCACAGAAGGATTGATTTCCTTATCCTTAAATAATCCCTAATAGATGGGTGTCTAGGCGAGCCAATGATGACAATTCCACAACCTCTCTTGGCAGCCTGTACTTTCAGAAGAATAAACATATTGAATAAATTATTAAAAAAGGCCGTCGTGGGCAAGAAGAATCAATGAAATCAAGGTAGAAGTTGTTAATACAGAGTGGGGGATGATAGACAGGGAGTAAAAATAAGCTCATTAGATGAATGAAAGATGAAAACGGCAGAAAAAGAACAGAATCTTGCGGTGTATTTTTTTTTTTATCCTTGTAGTACTCTTTTCACTTACTATTTAAATAAATTACATAGAAAGAACATCTACACATTTCTCCAAGCATGAAGCAATTTCAAGAATGATCACATGAAAACTGCAGCTCGTGTACTGTCAGCCTGTGACAAAAGGAAACGAATAAAAGAAATGCCCAGCAGAACACACAGGAACAACTTCCTTACAGACCAAAATCAACACATTTGCAAAAGACAGTTTCAGGTATATTTGTGATACATTCGCACATGGGAAAGCATACACAGAAATAAACCGCGTTAATAAAGTACTTATGCATGAAAGTTAGATTTTCAGGGGTGCGAGGTATAAAAACATGAAGCCCCGCATCCCGCAAGCAGGCCTATATTTAACTTCACACGTAAGAGTAGCCCCGGTCAGCTCGTGGGGATTATTCACCCCCACAGTCTGCCAGATGACGTCCCCTGCCTGTGCACAGCTCCTCACTCGGTGCCCAGCACACCCATTAACTCTGGGAAATTTTTGCCAGTGTCGTTGGTGCAAGACTGTCAACAGAAAACCAAGTGTTTTCCCCAAAACTGTCACGTAAATACCTCTGGCAAGACCACAGTTGGGATTTCGCCCTCTAATTGGGGTGCCAGGTAAACCTGGCTGCTGGGGGGATGGCATGGCCACGGCAGTGCAGACACGGTGCCCAGGAGCCATGAACAGCGCGGGGAGGGGGGGTCTTGTGTCTCTTCTCAGATGGAAACCTCATCTGCTTTATTCATGGTGCCGTGGTTCAACCCTGGCCAGTGACCAAGCCCCAGGCAGCCGCTCGCTGACTGCCCACACAGCGGGATGGGGGACAGTAGAAGTGAGAAAACTCGTGGGTTGAGCTACAGACAGCTTAACAGGGAAAGCAAAAGCCACGCACGCAAGCAAAGCAA
>JAVJGJ010000033.1:16875037-16894216 GCA_035590215.1 Microhierax caerulescens
CCCCCCCCCCCCCCCCCCCCCCCCCCCCCCCCCCCCCCCCCCCCCCCCCCCGCGCGGTGGTTCTGCCCTATACCTTGAGGCTGTGGGAGCAGAACGAGTCAGACAGGAGCCCAGCGCTGAGCCCCATCCAGCCCCACGGGGCTGTGCAGCGGGAGCCGGGCACGGGCTGGTGCTCCCCAGCTCCTCTGCGCTGCGCTCCTGGCATCAGCTGGGCCGGGTTTGCTTGCATAAACTCGGCACTTCTTTGGCCCTTTTATTTTTTAAATTATTATTATTAGCAAGTGGGAGAAGAGAGGCTTTTCCTACAGGCGGGCTGGAGCCGGGGCGGCCGGCGTGGGGTGGGGATCGGAGGGCCCCGGCGGCTATTGGGCCATCCGCTTAGCAACAGCATGGAAAGGGCCAGCCCCAGCATTTCCACAGCTGGGCCACCTTCCAAGGATGGGTGCCAAATGCTCTGCTCCTCTGCCAAGAAAACAAACAAGGGCACTTTTAAAAACTCCAGAGTTAAAGAGGTGGTTTGTGTTTTGGTTTTTTTTCTTCTTCTTCTTTTTTTTTCTTCTCTCCTCCACAAACTCTTCTCGCTCACGGTTAATGATCTCTTTCCCTTTATCACCGGAGTTCAAGCTTCGGGGAATTGCCACTTCTGTAGGTTTCAGGAGTCGCTTCCACTTTCCCTGTTAGTGGCAGTCTCCCATCTCTGCAGGCTGGAGCAGGCGCTGGAGTTCAGTCAGCCAACTTCTCTTCAGATGCTGCAGGTTCCCTCCTTTCTTCCTTAACGGTAGAAATCTCTGCCATCTGCATCTAGCATTGAAATCTGCTTGCTGTTCCCATGCATTTATATAACTTACATAATTTACTACCTATGTCACTCTCTCATCTTCCTCTTTGCTCATTTCAAGCTAGCTAGAGAAGCGGAATAAGAAGCACAGAGACTTAAATAGGCAAAAGTGGCTTGTAGCTAGAAAACTTTTCTTCCTGCAGAGAAAGAAGAAAGAATTTGGGGATTCTCATTTCCTTTCATTAAAGACACGTTTTTACATTTTTTTACACAGTCTTCCTTCTGTATCAGTCTTTGTGATTGCTGAAGCTGGGGCAGAGCCAAACTTTTGGTAAGAAGAAACACGGACTATGGTTTTTACTAGCTGAGAAACGCGGAGGTCCACATTGTGACCCCGAATCTCTTCCTTCCCTGCGAAGGAGAAAAGCAGAGAAGTCAGAGCCCATTTCCAAGAAACGCCAAGTGTCCTCAGGCCCCCGTGGCCTAGCGCCTACCCAGAGAGAGCACTCGCCTTGGAGCTTGACTAGAGCACTAGAGGGGAAAAAAGAATGAAATTGATATTTCTGTTGGTGCTGTTGTTGTTGCTATAAGCCACTTTGGTACCAGGTGAAGCCAAGCAGTACCTCTTGGGAAATATTAAACACTTCACAGAGAAAGGCCGAAAGAGGCCAGTATCGCAGCCCCTCTCTCACGCCAGTCATGCCATTAATTTCAGAGACGCTGCTCAGATGAGCGAGGCTAGCAGGGTCAGGCCTCTATTTGCACACAGTAGCACCTCCAAAGGTTAAAGGATGTCATTTGCAGTCATGATCCTGTTTCACTTCCTACCTCTACCTCTGATTTACTGGGAAACCTCGAGTAAATCACTTAACCTCTCTAAGACCAAGTTTACCCCAGTGCAAGAACATTCTGAGCCTCCAGCGATATTCGTGAAGTGCTCCGAGGTCCTTGGAGGAAAAGATGCACTTGAAAATGATCAGTGTAGCTGCTTTTATGCCAACAAACCAAAGTTTCTGTGTTTAAGCAGATGTCCCAGCTGCATCCCTATCCTGTGTCTGCGTAAGAGTGGTTATACACCATAAGCTGCTTGGATTTCATAGGAAAGATATGCAGGAAAACAGCTCGAAAGGGCATCTCACTCCGTTGCAGCCAGGTCCCTTGATCCAGGGAGCCGGGCTCCGGCCACGCTGCATGGTGCGCTTCCTTTTCAAAAGAGTTTTATCTGTATATTCCGGGATGTGTTTCCACAGCTGCATGCTTAAGCTGAAACTGTAGTTTGCTGACACGGTAGCTGTGGTCCATGCACTATTTGCCTTCTCAAACCCCTCAAACATCCATCGTTACAAAAACGGGCCTGGAGAAGATTTTTCTGGATAGCAAAGCAAGATGCTGATGGGAACTCATGTGGCTGTGACTCTGCGCCCTGTCTCAGGCAGAACTAGGAAATATATGAACAACAACAGGAACCTCACAAAAAAAGAGAGTTTGGGTAAAGGTTCAGTGCAGGGAGAAAAAGCAAGGGGCTTCCTTTTTATCTGTACTGGTTCTGCTTATCTTTTATTAGAGGTTGTTTTTAGTGATGAGGAAGTAGAATAAGAAATCCATTTGTTTTTCTCATGACACAGCAAAATACACAACCTAGTAACTCAGAATAACATCCCTTCTGCCCTAAAGAAATAATCTGACAAAATTAAACCAAAACTCTATACAGAAATTGCCCAATCAGTAGTAAATTTCCACTCCACTGAAAAGGCTTCGGATCAAGCCTTTATGTGGGAATCCAGAAAACTGAATCAACGTCACAAATGCTTGGTATTAATTCAGGGCTAGGGTCTTAATTATTTTTCATTCATTGCTTAGGCGAGCAAAGTGCTACATATTTTGATGGCAATTTAAAGGACTACAAACCAGGACAAGACATTATGGCACATAAGGACAGCTGGATCAACCTGTAGGCATCGAGCCAAGAGTCAGCCGATAGGGGCTGAAGCACCATCTATCACCGCGCTTCGCCCAAGAACGGCTTCCCCGCCACCACTGCTGGCTCCAGCACATTCGAAATAACTCCACCACCCTCTACAGCATGTTTTACAACCAGCTGCAATTGTATTTTATTTAAGGGGTACATACATTGTGTTGGTAAGTCCTATATACCCATAACTGGTTTTATAACACCTGGTTACAGTAGGTAGTATAATTTGCCAAGAACTTGATATGAATGCATTTCATAACATGCTTTATATAATCCATTATTAGAGAACATTGCCGCATCTGTAATTACGTTTGCAAATGCATTTTATTGAGTTCTACATAAAAGTAGGCAGTACTGAAACCAGCTCTTAGGCTGCAGAAGTATATATATACATTTTGCTCCCTTCCATATATTTCTGTTTTTTTCTGTGTAGTCAACAATACAAAGGGGAAAGCGCAAAACACAGTGTTGATTTCCTAGCAGACTCCAGCCCCTGATCTGAGCATCCTTGAACCTGGGGACAGTTCAGACCTTCACTGGACTCCTGTCATTTTTATCCACTTTACACACAGCAAAAGTGATTACGTGTGTTTTGGCTTCAGGCTGATCAAACTTTTCAGTGTCCCTTCTGCTGCTGACACCGCTGAGAGAGGCACAAAATAACTTTGGTACAGGTGTGCATTTACCTGAAGAACCCACACAGGTAACTGAGCTGGAATCTAGCATAGCTGGTGCTAGAAACATCAAATACAGCCTGATTCCCAGCCTCTTTTTGGCAAGGTATGAGCTGGAGAGCATCTGGGTTGATTGTCACATCCCAGATTGACTTTGAGTGACCAGCAGCTTTGGGAGGGGAGCTGCCTTCACTGCCCCGATACCTGTTTGGCTAAGTGCAAGCAGTGGAGCTTAGCCTCTTGCCTACAGATTTCCAAGAAAACCTCTCCTTTAGGTTGTCAATTTGCAGGAGCCAGGCAGTTCAGACAGCAGCAGCATCTTTTCTCATACTGCCTTTCCAATAAACATCCTTTCAGTCTGGGTTGATGATTTCATCTGAAGCTGAAGTCCAAGACCACCACAAGCCCTTACACATACCCTGAGCAAATACACTACCACGCTAATCTGTCGTGAGACAGTTATCTGTTGTGTACTTAAAAAATACAGAACGCAAGTTTTGGTGCACTGGTTTTTTTTCATGCATGGAAATATGGTAGAAATGTGGTAAAAAGCTCAGACAAGGTAAATTAATTATAGTTCAAGCCTTTTTCCATTTATGGTGAGCTTTCTCCTTCCTTCCCAGCCCCCCAAGGAATTGCACTGTAAAACACTTTCTCTAATAGGTTTTATCTCATTCTGCCTTGCCTCCATTTTCTGCAGCTCCTCTAGTGAATATTTGTCTTTTCTACCTGCTGCCCAGTTAAATCAGCCTCAGAGGCAGTGACATATGCCAGATTGTGGGGGCTGTCACTTTAATTCCCTGTGCTCATATTTTTCTCCTCCTTGCAGGATGCTGGGGGCAGGTAGTTGGGGAAGGGACCCCTGTGCTGCCTGGCACACTGAAGTCCTGACGATAGCTGCTAATTACGGGAGTCGAAATCCTGGCCCTGCTGACAGTACCCAGAGCTGAACAGCCAGCTTCTCCCAAGCACAGCTGAGCGCAGGTTCTAGACATCAGAAACGAAGCCTTACACCCCACCATAGTTTGCTTCAGAAGCAATTTCTTCCAGTTTCAAGCCAACTATCTCGTCTAACTCCTGCCTGAAGGCATAGGTCTCCACAAGGTGTGCATGCTAACGCTGCTCGGCTCCTGTCCTTCACCCTTCCACAACAGAGCTATTTTCCCATCTGGCCGAAGGGAGATGGAGACCCAAGAAGCCACGGCCTCCCACCCCTGCATCGCATGGGTCACGATGGACTCCAGACCGTCGGTGACTCCTGATTGCTCCACTGCAGCACAGCTTGCTCAGGGAAAATGTCGGTGAGACCTGACAAGGGACCACGGCTGGATGGGCAGCACGTTATTTGTAGCTCCCTGCAACAGGCAGTGGCTGCGCGGGGGCCGTATCACGTGGTGGGTGAGCCAAGAGGTGCACATTCTGCACCTTCTCTCCTCCTCAAAGGGAAAGGGAGCGGACCTCCCCTTCCCCATTAACACAGGCCTGCTGCTCAAATGTACCTAACTCAGGTTTTGAAAAGCTTGTGAGATTTTTACCCTATGGGATATACCTCAGAGCCTTTTGAAACCAATGGAAATCCCTCCGTTGCCTTCACTCGGCTTTCAGGGTAATCTTGACTTTAAAAATCTCACAGGGTCAAAACTGCAGCCCCTACCTGGCTTCTTAGAGGTGTCAGTAATTTTTCTGGTAATCTGACTAAGAGAACCTATTCTTTCACCAGCAGCTTTTGTCAGGAGGAAAGTGAAACCCTAAGGCTTGTGATGGTTTGCTGAAAACCCCCAGCTACATAAACCTTCTTCCATCTCTGGCACCACATGGAGCACCCTAATCTAAGTCTTCCTCAGGGCAGTGGAAATTTAAGGCTTAACCAGATGAAAGCTTGATAGAACAAAATAACCATGATTTATTAGTGGGCTACATTTTGGGTTTTAAACTGATGTTTACTAGGAAAATACTGGAAGGGGGAAAGCAGCCAAATCAGTGATTAATGCAGGCACAACAGCAGAAGCAGCCAAACTAGCTCCTGCCTGGTGGGTACAGTAAAATAGACCATGCCCTTTCACTACCCTGCTGCCCCCCAGCACCCAGATCAGGGAAAGACCCTTACACACTGCTGTCCTGGAAAAAAAACAAAAAACAAAAAACTTTTGTGTTCTTTTTTGGGAAAGATACAGTTCCCAACACCACACCTTTCTTTTCCAGCTAGAACTTAACACCATCTCTAAACAGATAATGATATAACACACATTTCTAAGTGTGAGTGTCCAGGGAGTGATAAATTGAAGGTTTGGGTTTTAGTTACATTAATAATGCATATAGAAATGCTATCTGAAAATAAGAAAGTGATACGTTTTATGCTGTGCAGTTTGTGGGGCAGGAATGGAAAGAAGAGAATTAGTTTTGCATTTCCTTTGTAGCGTTGGGTCAAGGTGACTCCCAGCGTAAGCTGGAACAGCCCCATCGGCAACCTCCTACGCACCTACCTCGTGTTGCTCCAGCTCCTCTCCCCAGCTTACTCATTTCTCCAAGCATATTGTAGGGGGAGAGCTGGGAGAGATAAAGCACAGGATTGCCTATCCCCTCCCTAGGATGGCCTGAGGCGTGACATGGGGGCTCTTTCCACTCCTTTCGTCCTGTCTCCTGGTCAAAGTAAAGCATTTCAGTGGGAAAACTGTGCCTAAGGATGTAGTTGTAAATCATGGGAGAAGCAGCTGGAAGAGAGCTTGCCATTACTTATTACTCAAAAGAAAGCGAGCAAACTCTACTGAACTTCAACCACACAAACGTGACATAAAAGCAGCATTGCAGCCTGGGTTTGTTGCAGCTGTACTGGTACAAGATGCCAAAGCATGGGCATTTGGATCCTGCACGGTTAAGGAACGTGTGCTCGGCTCTGCCTTATTTTATGAGTGCTTGATTGACCCGGTGAATGAAGAGTTCTAGCATGAAGACAACCGGAAAATGGACCCAGAGAACGTTGCAACCCTTGCAAGAAGGACTGCTCACACGTACTGTTGCTTTTACTGGGGGCTGTCGTGACGGAAAACTGCAGTGATGCACTTGGGGATACTTTCTATGAGATGGGAATGGGGCATTGCTTCACAAAGCAAGGCTACAGGCTTCCCAGCATACCCCTGCACTGGCAATTAAATAATCCTCTGAGCCACATGTGACTGTGCCTTAAGAAATTAGTGTGATTCAGAATGATTTGGGTAGAGGAAAATATTCCCTTAAAGGATCCTGCCTGGGCTCCTCAGTGCGTGGAGGGTGGGAGAGGAGAGTTTCCCAGTCCTTGTGCAAAGGTGAACTCTGCCCAGAAAGAAGAAATCCGAGCTCACTGCAGCCACCTAAGGGCATTCCACCAAGCAACATGGAAAATTAATTAAGAGCGTGAATCATTTTCTGAGACTTACTCAGTTTTGTACAGCTTTAGTGTTCGTCTCTTCTGTCAGTAGAGAAGCTCTCGATCCAACAGAGTGTTTATAGCCACGTTTCCATAGAGCCCTGGCGTGCAGAGCCAGCGTGTGCGAATGACCTGCAAGACCTGTTTATAGACCTCCATTACAGAGCCTCTCATTTTCTTGGATGATTATCACAGGTGTCAAATAAAGCTAGATTACCTGGTTTATGTTTTAGAATGATAAGCAAGCCAAAGCAAGTCATTTGGCTCATGTAGTTATACAGGTATACCTAGATATATGCATACATACATTATTTCAAACACTTAAGGCAATCTTACAGCCTTTCTTGTTGAGATTTCGAAATCTTTTCATTTTACCAAAATGTCCCTCTTGGTAAGGTGACGCTGGAATTTCAGCTTCTCTGGCTGAGCTGCAGAGCTGGTTTGCGAAAGTTAACAGAGGGCACAGCACGTGGGGGCACGAAGCCCTTCTCCCAGCGGACTGGTCCAGTTCTCGCTGATGGAAGGGGTGTCTCAGTCCCAGCATGGCTTGGCTCAACGGTGGTGCCCGTGATGGTAACAGGAGGTGAAGCATGTGCTGACAGAGCTCGTTGCTGAGAAGCTTATAAATGATTCCTGACACTACAGTTGGCAGTGGCCAGTGTTACCAGTCCTACCATTGCATAACATCTGCACTTTACCACAATCACCAAAACAATCAAGCAAGAAAAGCATGCTAACGCTTGTTGGAGAATAAACGCAGCAGTCATTCTAACATCACACACTTTTCCAGCCTGCAGCTCCACCTCCTTCTCCTTCTCTGCCTGGGACGAGTGGGCTCCTGCGTCGGTACCCGGAGGCCCCACCTCGCCAGGCGTGGTGGGGACCCAGCCCTGCTTCCCCTGGGCAGGGATGCGCTCAGGCTCTGGGATGCGCTGACTCAGTGATGCACGGCTGATTGCGAGCGGCAGTTTCAGCCAGCCAGCCAGCTCCGGCTAGCGCACTATATGCATTTACCAACAAACAGACACAACCACAAGCTTCTTTTATAAATGGATTCCAGAGCCCGGACGGCAGAGAGCTGGCTCGGGCTGAAGACTCACACAGCGCAAATGAGGGTACGTGGGAGGCCTGTGCAATGATGGCCTTTGCACTCCCACAGCTTGGGTCAGCTAAATTCTCAGCGAAGCCCCATTCCTCAGCATAATCGAGAGATGCTCAGAGGCTGCTCTAATTAAAACAGATTGCCACGGCCTCGGGGAGGCTGTTACATGAAATGGAGTTCAGTTGGACTTAGGGAAGCTCTAGGATAACCCCCTTTCTCTTCCACCTATTCTAATATATTAACTCATGCCCTCAAAGGATCCACCTCTCAAAGGTGCACCCTAAAAGCCAAGAGATTCAAGTCCCTGCAGGACGAGCCCTAGACCAAAGTAGCCCTTGTGAGAGCCTCGAGTGCTCACTTGAGAGCAGCTCACTCTCCTTCCCGAAGGAAGATGTTCTAGCCGACACGCTGCTCCTCTCGAGCGACGAGGCAACGTCCCCTGAGCAGAGAGGGTGTCTCTCGCATAGACCAGCTATTCCGAGGCTGCTGGGCCCGATCCAGAATCAATTGAAGTACATGGCAAGTCTTTCCACTGATTCCAAAGAGGTTTGAATTAGGCCCAGATGTCAAAGCCAACACCATAAACTCTGCCTGGAAGCCAATACGCAGCCAAGTACCAATTCCTCAGCATCGGTGTCATGTGCTTACAGCGAGATACCCTGCTGACTCAGCAGGATGCCTGCCTTCAGCACCGGCTCCTCATTTCCCAGGGGATTTAGCTCCCTTTACTGCATTGCAGTCTTCAGGTGATAAAAACACGGATAACAACACCAAGGTCCACAGCCACAAGGAAAGGTCACAGCACTCCCTGCTAGGCACAGGCGGGGGAGGGAAAACAAAGGACAAAACTTAACAACAAAGTTCCTGTACATAAGGAATGGGGTCTCCGAGCTCTCGGCCAATTATGTTAAATAGTGGAAAAATCTTTATTCCCCCACAACCAAATGGAGCAAAATGATGACACAATGGCCTCAGTGCTTTAATCAGCAGGACAAGTCAAGCCTTTTATTCCTTTGTATATTCCACTCAATGGAAAGTTATTGCTTAATTAACCCCCTTGAATGAATACCTGATAATTAATAAACCCATATACTGTACCCCAAGGCTTTGAGTTTAAGAAATCTCTTCTGTTCAAGTATGGAAAAGAAAACATGCTGAACTAATGGGAAATAATTCTGGTAGAAGGCAAACCAATTAGGATTAGTGAATTCCATTTCATTTAAAGTTCCAAGATAGAGAAGTAATTTATCTAGTAAATTAATAGTGTTAGTGACTTTCCTAATATATTAGCAAGTCTTTCGTATCATATTAGTGAAAACCAAGCTGGCTAATACAATAAAAGACTTATTATAAAGGTATGAAGGTTACTAATGTGATAAGATTTTTGCATCCAATTAGTATTAAAAGAACACTGCTCTAAAATGGACTTTTATATTTATTTATGTGATTACCCAGCCTACTGTAGAGGCCGCAACTTTTATCTCAGCAAATTACTAACTCTCCTCCCAAATTTGGGGCTACTGCATCTTATGTTCCTCATGCAAAACTGCCTGCGTGCCTGTATCTGCAGATCTGCATGGATAACTGGCTCACATTATTTGGTCTGACTGCATTGTGTCTAGCACCACACTACAGTGGTTTTGCATTCTCCTAACCTTGGATCAGCTAGAGACTGGTCTAATCAGATACAGCAGCCTAAAGGCAAAACAATTATGCTGAAATTATCATATGGAATCAAGCCAATGCTCCATCTTGTCTGGTATCCTGTCTTCATCAGTTACTAGATCCTCCCACCCTTCTATGAAGCAAGGTGAAAAATACCTGCTGCACTGAGCTGATGGAATAACCTACTTGTACAAGCATTCTCCAGAGCCTAACCAGATACTGAACGAAACGGCAAGGTTTATGTCCTTTTTAAAATCTTGAGCTTTAAACTTTATTATTATATTATTATTGTATTATTATTATTATTATAATACAAACCCATGTAACTATACCCAGCAAAGGCTACGCTAATGTGTCACTGAGTTCCAGAGGTGGCTTTTCAATGGCACAAAAAGGTATCTGCTTTGGTTACTTATAAAATGTACTGTCTTTTACACTGTATTATTAGATATCACACGAATACAGCTTCCCCCCCCCCCCACCCCAATGCCTTTGTTGTGGGTGCAGCAGCATAAAAGCAGATTTGCCTTCCGTGCCAACTGCAACCAAGGCTGCACACGGTGGCACACAAGAATGGAAAAGACAAGAACCCAAAAGAGGTTTTGCTACATTTTGGATCTGCTTATAGTTAATCTTCTGTATTCTCACCAACAGTTCTGGAGTATCTGCCTATATATATGGGCTTTGCAGCACGTTTACGCACAGTCTTAGGAAAGACGGTTTTCAGATCATCATAAAATCCCTTCTTATGGGGTTGGCAGTAGAATTGTACAGAATCAGAAATGTACACATGGGTACTTAGAAATCAATTGTATTAGAGAATATAATTGGTGCTATTTTTCATCTTTAAAGTTACTGCAAGAGTAGTTTCCTTAGGTAGATCAAATTAGTAAAGTAGAAACAGATGCAGTCGATTGTCCATTGTTCAGGTCGAGGTATGGGTGATAAAGACTGATCACAGTCAGAGGATGTTAATGTGAGAAGATATATTCCTGCACATTCCTCCGAAATTGGAGCTGTGACTGATCTGATTCATCTCGTATCCTTAAATCACTGGAAATTGTCAAAGTCTGGATGTCAGACTTCTGCCCTACTATTCCACCCCCATAAAAAAACACAGCATCTTATACACCAGCCTGGAATTTTGCCTAACTTTGCAATACTCACACCTCTGTACCTCCAAGCCAGAGATAATACAGAGCAATCAGAAGTGTGTGCAGGAAAAAGGTGAGCTATATGTCAGCATTTATACTGATACATGAGTATAAGGAGTTGAAGAGATTAGGATAAATTCCACCCAAGTAGACATCGTTTCTTTTTTTCAGCTCCCTCCCATGAATTCAGACTAAGGGACTTCCTAGTGAAGTGCAAGGTCAGTCTTTTAAGAACACTAAAAATTGCATGTTTTGCTGCAATAGTCAGCCTGAGCCATTGCTGAGACAATTGCTACGGTTAAATTTAATACAGAACTTTTACCTCCCCATGTGTAGGAAGAATAATTATGGAAGCATAATAACAGGTATATTTAACTTCATAACTCATTTGTTGCCCTTGTGGGGGTGAGAAAGGATCCCACATCATTAAACCATACTCTAAGCACACAGCCAGCCAAAATTGGTGCCTCTTGTTGAAACATCAGACCGTGGCCAGATGTGGATGGAGACCACAGCAAAAGATTGGAGTTGTTTAAATTATTGCAAGGGTGGAAGCATAAAGGAGGAAACAGGGACAGCGGAGGAGAGTGAGGAGGGCAGAGACAAAAAATAGGAACAGAGAAGTAAACGGTAGCGGAGAGACAGGTGGGAAGGGGCACGTTAGGTACCTGTTCCACCTATAAGCTGTAGAGACCTTAACAGGGAGAAGGTGCAAGGCAGTGGGAGGCATGGGCCATGGGAACTGGGAGCTGGTGGGCAAGGGTTTGAGCTGAGCCCCAGAGCAGACAGCCAAGGAGCCCGAGGTCCTGGGAGGCACCAGGGGAGCTGCTGGAAGAGCAACTGGAGAAGGAGGAAGATTACTGGAGAGCAAGGAGTTATGGATGCTGTAGGAAGAGAAAAAAAAAAAAAAGACTGACTGTCAAACCGGGACATAAAATAAGACAGCTGAAGAGAGAGGTCATGGGAACAGCAAGTACCAGGGTGGCTGTGGGGGCTGGGGAAAGCGAGAACAGTCATAGGAAATCAGACGATGATTTGATAAGGGAAATACAGATTCAGAGGTCAAAGGGTGAAAAAAGTTGTTGGTGAAAAATAGGTCAAGAGAGCAGCCTGCCTTCATTATTTTGCTTTCCAAACCTTTCATTTAACTGTTGCTAATGACAGACAGTGCACAAAATGACATTTGTATTACCTTCCAACACTGATGTAAAAATAGGCATAATCCTGTTTTTGTGATGATTAATGCAGTGTGAAAAAGATAATTAAATGAGGCCTGGTGTACTTTTGCTTTCTATGCCTCACTGCTATCTTCCATGGCTCCTGCACAATCTCCTTGAAAATCTATTAGGCTCCGCTACCACCATTTTATCACTTTTCCTGCATTAAGTTAGACATGCCCTCCCCAGGCTGTAGACCAGGAGCAATTCCTCAGAGGAGGCAGAGTAGGAGCAAGAGCCGCAGCGTGCCAGCACGCCGCCTGCCACCTCCTACTCATGTGATTACCTGACCCTTATATAAATTCCATCACATAAAGTTTTTACTGGTAATGCTTACTCTTAATTAGCTAGTTCATGTAATAATAGCAACTTTTACCCCTTCACCTGGTTAGAACAACCTTTGGCAGCCAAGTTCACCATTGAAGGTGATGCCCTTCACCAGCTCACAGTTTGAAATCTCATTTCTGAGAAGCACGGGAGGAGAAGAGGGGACAGAGGTGTTCTGAAAACAGCAAAAACACCCTGTAGAAAATATTTGCATATTTGTAGAAAATAATTTTGTAAAAAGTTCTGCTTTGGAAGTTTATCTCTATTTTTTTTTTAATTACAAAAGAAAAAAGAAAAGGAAAAAGGCACCAAATGTCTGAGAAAAGGCTTTCATAATTATTTTCTTTGCTGATAGCCTAGAACTTTGCTGGATTTGTTCCGAAATGAATTGCAGACAAATGTCAGCTTACTCCTGACATTGTCAGAAATGGATTTTCTTCCTTTGTGCTGCCCCATACATAACCAAATGCACGTTCAAAATACATAATGGTCTGATAGTTTAAAATTATTGCTTGATCCTATGGTTGTGGAAAAGCAGTGGAGTCAGCCAGTGTTTCTTTGGGGTGCATCAGCGGCAGGGACAGGACTAGAACTGAAGACACTGCAATACCTCCCTCTCCTCCTTCCAGCTCCCAGAGCAATAAAACCTCTCTATGCTAAATTAGACTATTGATCAGTGGCTACCATTCCTAATGGACATCCTGTCTCTCACGCCTGGGATTAGGATGTTCTTTCTACTGTTGGGTAATCTTAGTACTGAACAATTGCTCTTTCTCTGCTAATGACTGGCTGCAAGAAGAAATATTTCCTGGTTGTGTTTCGTTTCTGTAAAATCCCATCACACAGGCTCACAAGAGGGGAGCTAGCAACGCCAATTTGTGATTTAGTGCTATCTGATCACATTCAATCTAACTACCAGGAATGGGGTTTATTTTCTATGAAGGGGTGTTACATCATTAAACCACCACCTGCAACATGTTATAAGATATTTTGATAATTCAAGCTATCGTGTCATAATATTCATATAAAAAGAAGAAGATTAAAAAAAACAACAACAAAAACCCCACCAAACTTCTCTTCCTGTTCTGACGATGGTCAAATGATAACAATGGGCTGAAAGTCACAACCGCCAAACTTCTGAAAAAGTACCACAGCCTGAACATCTGCATCACGTACAGCCTGTGTGGTCAGGTTTTCAGCTGGGGTAGCCCCAGCACAACCAAACTCAAGTTCTCTGTGAAATAGGGCAAGAGACTCCCTTCCCTGTGACCCGACGCCCACACACGCTCTCACACGACCAGACGAACACATGCCCCGTGCTCGGCAGATCCTGCCTCTGGGCCCTAGGCGGGCACGCAGCGAGTGATGCTGTGACCAGAGAGCTCACCGCGCCGCTTCCCCAGCTCTCAGGGATGCCGGGCAGGGAAGGTAACGGCAATGGCAGAAGGCAGCCTCAGTATTTCTCTACCTACCCCTTCCAGAGAACATAATTTTATGGCAGTTCTTACAGATTCTTTATCTTTTGGGCAGGAAAAGAAGATCGCATGTTAATGAATGCCTTGACATCTCAGCTGTAACCCCGCAGTGAATAAATCGTTACGACCAGACAGAAGGCAATTTTAATCCAGTTCATTGAAAACTTCAGAATTTGCACACGAATTCTGTGTGGGCACACACCAATTTTATTTTCACCTACCTTTTTTTCTAGTCTGAAAACACCTGTCAGCAAGCCAGGCTCCCCAGCTCCATCCCAGTAGCCCACTTGCACGTCACAGGTTAGCAGAGGGAAGAAAGGACCACGTCACTGGTAAAGGTACCCTCAAGTGCACTGTGCTAAATGGCAAGCACGGGTGGTGAATCAGCAGCCCAGACAAAAAGTGGACATCTTTGAGAGTGCTGCTAGCGCTCCCTCCGCCTTCTCTAAGTCTACAACCAGTGTCCACATCGATGTCAAGAGAGGATCTTTTTTGCTTTAAGTGTAAGCTGTTTTCTAGCATACTGCGGCCTGCAACTCAGCATACAAGATGTACTATGGCATTATGAGATAGTGACAGCTGCTGAAGAAATGCTGTGTTATAAACATGCAATGATGCAGTGAACTGGCAAATCCATATGGCTGGAAAAATGATGATGAGGAAGAAGAAAAAATTATTTCAGAGTTTTTGAACAAAATAGATACTCAGTAGTTTGCTTCAGCCTATGTGTCCTAATCGGAGCTTTTTTCTTTAATGGAAAAAAGGTTCATATACATATATATACACACATAAATATATATATATATATATATATATAAATACATATACGGTATTATCCTGAGGATGATCTACATGTGGCTGGAGAAGCAGAGGTGGTATTTTAATATACTACCATATTTCTGCTTCTTATTTCTTTGGGCTCTTTGGCTGGACGATCAATGTCTTGAACTATCACAAGGCTAGCTCCTTCAAGCATCCCCCTGAAACCTATGTGCAGTCCTCCCCACTCCCCCCCCACCCCCCACCCCTTTGCTGGTGCAGATGGATAATCTCTGCACATACACACCAGGGAAAGGTCAATCACTCACTTTCACACCGTCATCAGTCATGGAGGATTCTCTGTGTGTCAGAATAAATGAGCGTGGACAGGATGGACATAGGACATCACTGAGGGAGACCCCAAAACCACATGGAAATGTTTATACAGCTTACATATGCCCTCATAATTGATGGACCGCAGCAAGCCTACACATCCATTGCTTTTAAAAATGCTGATAAATCCAAGTCCATGACACATGTTTCTTAGGAAAGTAAGTATTAAGGCTTTTTAAAAAATTGAATGAGGAAACAGAAACTTGCAGTCATATCAATCCCCATTTTCAAACCTGGCTGCCACAGCTTGCTTCCCATTTCTGAACGCAAGCTCCTAACGAAGGTGACACAGCATCACAGGCACCACGTGTTAATGGTGGTGATTCAGCCCTTTCCAGTCCGGCCATTTATGCTTGGGTCCTAAGTAAATCTTAAAAATCCCAATTTCGTCACACGGGTTTGAACTTGCAGCCCAAAAGCAGATGGAAACAGAAGCTGAAGCTCGTGAGTCTGCTCTTTTGTATGGCACTTTTCCATCCACCTTTAATCAATGATGTCTGAGAAATGAGGGCTCAACGAGTATTCAGTCCAGCACTGGCAACATTTCCCAACGCTCCATAATCATTCTCCGACTTTTATGGGGAGTTTTCTCCCCAGTGATTTTTTTCCCTTGTCATTTAGTGCCACTATTTCAGATTTCCTCTTGCTGAACTGCTGGAGTGTCATCAGTGCATCTATATAGAGTATGAGAATATATTTGGAAAGCTTATTTCCAAGGGCCATTGGAGATGACTAACATTTTTACACTGCACAAAAGAAGAGAAAATAAATTTAGGAGTAGCAAATAGAGCCACTGTGTTATTTCCTTCCCTGTAAATAAATAACTGTAACACTTATATTCCAATTGTGGAGCTGGGTATCCAGCATCTTTGTGGGGAAGGCACATTTCAAACAGCCATAAACGTTCACCCAAGACATTGACAATGAAGGCTTAAGACAGCACAAATTATAGGGAACATGAAAGAAGCCCTACTTCCCTTGAAGATACCACCTGTTTAAGCACCTGGGAAAAATTATTCATAGCACTTTACCACTACACAGACAATAAAGATCCTATGGAAATGTCTTTGTTTAAAATCAACATTTATGGCCCTGATTTCATAGAAGGCTATGTAAATCCTAACTGATGCTACAAATGCAAAATGACGTCTTTAAAAACACGGGCCCTGCACACCAGGCTCCAGCACAAGTCACACCATTTTGGCTTTAGAATTTCATACTTTAGGAGCTGAGAGCTGAGACCAGAATTCCCTTCCTTCTAATCTTCATTCTGGGTCGTTTCACCTCAGTGCATATTTATATAATGAATTTTTCCCTCTACAGCTGAATCCCTATTAAACCGGGAGCAGAACCCACCGGCATTCATCCTAATGCCGCTGCTCAGTTCTGCGTCCTTGCCCAAGTCACTAGAGATCTGGTCCTATATAAGAGCAAGGAAAACCTCTGTAGCTGCCCCCCCTCCCTTCGCTGGGTGGGTGGGTGATGTCTGTGTGCACCAGGGGAAGGCGGGTGGGAGACAGAACCCAGGGGACACGCGCCCTCGTGCCTGCACCCAGGAAACACGCTGGAGCCTCGGCCGCTCTGCGCCGTGCCCGACCTACCTGTCTGCAGGACGGGAGCCGCAATGCTTCACACCGTGCTCGATCCCAGTGATCATTTAAAAGCCTGATGATGCTTCCACAGAAGTTTAAAATACTATGTTTAACAAGTACTGCATAATTTAATTTCGAACCATCAATTTTACAGTTACCTTACACCGCTTTGATTTGTTTCTGAGTCCCGTTTTGAAGAGCTGCTGAAACCAATTAATGGGCTTTCCCCAGTGATCTCATATTGACCCTTTCGTTGCTGGCACCTTTTGTGACCAGATGTTTCACCGAGGCGGAGAAAGCTTTCGGATGTGTTAGGTCTAAGTCACACAAGGCAGAGGAAGCCCACTGCCCGGCGGTGTCTGGAAGCGTCCTGCTGCCGAGGACTGCCTACTCCTTAGATGCCAGGGGCTCAATAGTACTGAGCAGCAGGAAGAATGGAGTCAAAGCACTTCTAACCCTCCTCTGAATCATTTTACCATCCAGCCAGAATTTTTCCCTTATACACGGGTAACTTCACTGCGGGGTCAAATATGAGTGAAGATTTCTTGTCTGCTTGACAGCCATCATCGTGGTACCTTAGCCCTTACCATACAGCACGTGATGGTGCTACAGTAGAGTTCACACTTCGTAACACTTGCTTTTTAGTCACGTAGAAAGCCTGATGACTTTTATCTGCTTTCTAAACTGAGGAAAATACCAGGAACTGTCCTCTCCCCATCCCCCAGCTTCCTTTAGAGAAACCCCAACAGTCTTCAGAGAAATAAGAGATGACTGTTACCAGGCTTGTGGGTTTTTAGGTTATAGCCTTCTCTCTCTCCTGTTTAAAAAGCTGACTCTTCCTTCCATTTTTTTCTGCTTGCCTCCATCTTCCAACTCCATTTCAACTGAATCTCTCTTTCTTTTTGTTTCCTCTTCTAACTCGAATGCTTCAGTCTCCACGAAAGAGATGCCAACAGCTAAGACCTTAAAAGAGCCAAAGGACTGAGTACAGTCAAGTTTGGATATTTTTATTACAGGAGAAATTCTCTGTCATACCCCTCTCCAACACTGCTTCTCCAGAATGAGAAAAGCTGGTGAAAGGCACAAGGAAAATCTTTCTCCTGGCTAGAGCAAAACTCTGGCCTTTGAGAACAGGGTGAGTGGGTTTGTAGTGGGGTGAGGAGCGTGTCCCTGGTTTGCTGGAGTGTGCACAGACACCTCAGGCTCGCAGAGCTCTTGCTATGAAAGCCGCTCCCTTGCCATGTTATGAGGGAGGACTGTGGGGCTTCACCAGAGCAATATTCACAGGGTTAGGCTGCTTACACAAGGAGAAAGTTACCATTCACACTGGCTGCTGTCATGATTTTACACTACGGAAAAGGGACTAAAAAGAGGAATCAAGGCGTAAGAAGTCGCATATTTCGACTTTTTTTTTTTTTCTTCCCATTACTTTTTTCACTGGGTAAAAATAAGTCCTTCAAATACTGTCTAAGAAATCATACAATTGTTTAACATTACTCACAGTGGAAGATTTTCATCGTATTTGGTTGAGGATACAATCTGCCCTGGCAACTGTTGTGGCTGGTTATTCTTCCAAGTGAACGAAAACACAGACACAAGCAGAAGCTACTGCAACCGCTGCTGCCTCATTTCCCGCTGCAGTCGGGTTGCTACTGGTACAAGCGCTCAGTTTTATACAGGAAATACAATTGCAGGTGCAAAACTCCAAGCTGATGTTTCCACCCGCCAGCGGGAGGCTCACCTTCCTAAATGCATCTGTCTATGTGCAAAGCACTGTAGAAATTGCCGTAATAATGACACCTTCTCCGGCGCATGCATAAATATTACAGTGTCCCTTCTGCAGAGAAGAAAGGTAGTGCAGGAGTAAAAGTACATAACTTCAGGTCGCAGCAATGGAACAAAAAAGCCAGGGTTTTCAGGAGCTCCTGCTCCTTAACATTGAGCCGGCTTCTTCATTTTAACTTGCTTTTTAAAATAATTAAAAGTATTGAGAAACTTTAAAAAAACCCACAAGAAGCTTTAGTGAATCTGTTTCACATTTGTTTGTTCTACAGTTGCCAGAAGGTCTTTCGGTCTCCTTGTCATTTTGCACTATATGACCTAAGTAACACTGATATTTATTGCTCATTTTCATTTAGCTCTTTGAAGACCAATCCACTTAATGATCAGAAACCTCACACAATTTAGCAGATAACATCACTGCAGAGACTTGTTGGGAAGCTTTAATAAGTAAAATGAATACTAAGAGGTGGGCTGGGGTGATTGCTGTGTTTTAATCCTAGATGATAAGAATCAGAGTCATACCTGCCCATTCTTGCTCTGCGATTACAGAGACAGAGCAGTTCAAGTGGACATAAATTTTAGGGGATGTTGTTACAGTGACTACCTCAAGCACTTGTAAGACACACATTATGATAATAATGCCTGCCCTTAGTGTCACTTCTATTTACCCACACACAGTTTCTCATGCAGTAGGTGAATCCTGTTACCTCTGATGTGCAGATGGGAAAACCACAGTGACCCCAGTCCCAGCAAGCCCCAGGCAGCCCCAGCCCGGCAGGGCGCACGCTGCCAGCAGCTCGCACTGGTACCCTCCCTCCATCCTCACCCAGCACCAGCTCGGGGACTGGACCGCTCTGGGGCCGGGCATTGCATATGCCGCCGTCAG
>JAVJGJ010000033.1:16894316-16924392 GCA_035590215.1 Microhierax caerulescens
CAGGGAATTGCATATGCCGCAGTCAGGAGGTAGCTGGCACGGGAGCTAAGGGAACCAGAATAAGGGTGACTTTTCTGGATATAAAATACTTAAAGTATAAACGGGAGTATCATGGAGTATAGAAGAGAGTACAATACAGTAGTGCCTGTACTACACAGTAGACAGGCACTGCAGCTCAGTAACTTGTTCAAGGTCCCACAGCAAATCTGTGGGGGGGCAAAGAGGAGAATCTGGTTCCTCCTAGTCCTTAGTTCATGCCCCAACAGCTGGACGCGGCTCTGTGACATATGGAAATATGCCTTTAGTCCCACTGCAAAATGCTTCAAATTACAAACTTCCTACTGTCCTCCGAGAATGTTTTATTTGTGGAAACTTTAAAAAAACAGTCTCTACATAATAACCATGGAAAGCTGTTTTCTTGCAAAATTGTAAATAAAGCAGTATTTATATTATTGTTATGATCTTTCTGGTCCTCAGCGACAGGGTGACCCCCGTTGGTGTACGGAAATGGAGCAATTAATGAGTAATGGACCGTTTCCTGATATGCATATGCTGCAGCCCATCTTTTGTTCTCAGATCTTCAGGGACTATCTCTTATCACAGGTCTTTTCCCCTATGGAGAAAAACTAGGAGGTTGCTTTAGGTAAGACAGCAATGGGTAATTTTCAAAGTCAACTTAAATGAAAGAGTCTTTTCAGCAGTTTTGAGTATGCCATTAGTGGATGACTGCATAGGTAAATGATTTGACTCAGCCTCAAAGAGTTTTAGGCTTAGAAATTCTTGGGTTTCAGACCTCTCGTCACGAAATGAAGTAATAGGCACCACCCCAACATTGTCTTGAGCACCTACAAGTCTCACTTGAAACCACTGGGTTCCTACAACCTGCAGTCTTTGCAGGAAAGATCACTTTGAGGGATGAGTTATAGTGCATTACCTATCAGAAAAGGCAAAATCCTAGAGGGTTTTTTGTTTGTGTGGGGGTTTTTTTTGTTGGTTTGGGGTTTTTTTCTTTTTTTTTCTTTTTTTTTTTTTTTGGGGGGTGTGTGTGTTCACCTTTTATATACAAACAGATGGCATTGGAACAACAGGTCTGTGTGCATAAGTCAAGGTTTTGTGGATGTGCAGCTCTCCAGCAAGCATAAAACAAAGTAAAACCAGATTGAAAACTTTCATTACCCAGCAATGCGAGTCACAACAGCAGGGTTAAATCTGTTTCTATTTAGACAATATCTGGAACAGCATTTTATTATACAGCCTGTAAAGCACTGCCTGAGCATGGGTGGAAAGTACATTGTCTCCTTAAATAAAGAACTGGGGCAGGATTGTTTGGCACTTTCTTTTTTCTTCTTCTTCTTTCTTTAACCATAAATACAAAGTAACCATTTCTCCATAACATTGAACTCTTTGTGGCCTTCCTAGAAACAATAAAAGTATCCGAAAATAAACATCTACTTAGAATAAATATTAACTCAGAGACATTTTAAATATGAAGAAAATAGTCTCCGCAATATCATCTCTTCCCTGATAATGCAAAAGCCACCCCATGGGGTTTAAAACCGAGGGATTTCAAGGCTTCAGGGTGTCTTATGGTGCTCGCTGGAGCGGGCTGAATGCCAGGCTTTGTGAATGACTCTGTCTTAAAAGACAGAGTCCTAATCGCTTTCAACTTTTCTAATTCTTCACATTCCTTCCTAGCAAAATAACTGCCTGCCTTATAATGGCAGAAACATTTGGAGACTAGAAGAAACAAACAAAAAATAATCAATTTTCAAGGTCTGCTTGCAGACAGAGGAACTGTTTATTAAACATTTACTGTTCGGTTGCAGGAGAAAATCTTGTCTAAATGGCAAAAGGGGAAGCATGGAAATACTGGAGGGAGTTTCTTGGAGGAGGTGGGGGTGGGCGTAGAAGCCCTCCTGCACTGCAATTCAGATGATTGACTCTTCCAGCAAACGGATCCCACCCAAGCCTCACCCAAGGAACCGGGAATTTTCAGCTTGGTGGAGCGAGGGGTGGGTGCTCCCACCTCTCACACAAAGCAGGACATGTTTGCTACCCTTCAAGGGGTCGGTTTTGCTTGTGAAAACGTCCCCGGCTTCAAACGGGCTAAACCCCAACGGCATGAGCAGAGCTCACCCCACTGTCCCAGTGCTGCTCCCAGGTCGGTTTCGGTTTCTGCAGCCAAAATCTGCTGGGTTCTGAGACTCACCACATTTTACAGATTTCCCACTGAGAGAGGACAAGAAACTAAAATTTCAAGCCAATCTTTCTACACTAGGCCCATACTCAGCTTTCCCCCGTGTTTTACACAAAGCTTGGCACAGTTCTCGCCGCAGGGCTCGTTCACGCAGCCCCGCACCCCTCCTGGCTCCACATGCCCATCACAAGGGACTGACACATGTCTTATTGCAACCTCATGGATTCATCAGACTCTGCTGACCATTCCTCTGATCATAGCCAACCACCTCTCTAAAATGATCTATCTCCTGCCCATGAGGTTAGAGGCTGGGCATTTTGTTAGCCTTATGGTCTCTTGGATCTGGTTTTGATCTTTATCTTCTATGGTAATGTTCTAAGAATTAAAAAAAAAAAAAAAAAAAAAAAAGCAACGCAACAGCTTTTATTACCTTAATTTAAATGTAAGACTTGCTTTTCAATTTGAGTTAAATAATTCATTTAAATCTTGCCAGAGATGTTGAAAAAGTAATGTGTACAGATGAGAAGCAACCCTTCTAAAAATATGAATGGAAAACATCCAGTCTTTCCTGTTATGTTTATAGTCTTTCCCTTACAGCATAACATTAAAATTACCAGCTCTCATGTGGTATAATTTGGTTGCATCCCCTAAAGACACATGAAAGTAGTCCCAAAAGAACTATTTACTTCAGTGAGAATAGAAGGTGCTGAGTACCTCACTCAGGAACATTTACTTTTTGGTCATTAGTGGGTGGGAATATTGATTTATTGCCTAGATCTCCCCAGACCTCCCTTCCATACACACCAAGACAGAGCCGGGTGGGGTGGCCCAGCTCACATGCCACTTTTCCTCAGAGGTTTCATGTCTCTAGGTGTTGGGGTGCATCACCTTTGCACACACGCAGGAAATGAGGTGTGAGAGCAAAATATAGTTGTACCCAGGCTAGTGACATGGTGCAGAGGACTTGCACAAAGTGGTACACCCCAGAGTGAGCGAGGACCAGAGCTCAGCTTGTCTGTCTCCAACAGCCGCATGGAAACCACAATGTTCCTCTTACTGCTCCCAACTCAATGAGCAAAGACTCCAGCAGCCTTCAGCAGTGGTCTAGCTGCTGCCCTTGGGGCTAATGCCAAAGTTAGTGATGTTTGCCTGAGGGCTCTGGAAAACCAGATCTGCTGCCCAGGAGCTGCTGAAGGACTTCTTTCTGCACGTTCCTTGTCCGTACTCAGCTCCTCACCATCCCTCCACCCCTGGCTTAGGAAGCGCTGGGCTGCACTGCTGCTGTACACTTGGTTACCCCACTTGGTTGTGGAAACAGTCTCTGCTTTGCCCCAACAGGAAGGGTCCAGAGCAAACACATTAAGAACTGTAAATTTGCAAGTAAGTGCACAAGCTATTAGGCCTTAATGTAGTAGAACAGAAAAGTTCAGTGCTTGATTTTAAACTGACAAATAACACTACTAAATTCACTTTAACAAAATTATGTTGCACACTTAACATTAAGCTTACACTTAAGTGCCTGACGAATCAATTCTCCCCCTGTGTACTTTTAATTCAGGTTTGGGGTCGCTTGGTGCCACCTTACACAGCTACACATGCAAGAGCACAGCTTCTCAAAAACAAACACACTGGAACCAGTTTTCACACACTGGGAAGCTAATAGGTGAGGAATTGTCTTCCCATTAAATGTGCCCCTCAATTTCTATCACCACATTTATGGACAGTTTATCACCTGAGTCGCTGAACCTGCAGTTCTCAAGATGTCACAGTTCCTGGATGTCACCTCAGTGCTGCCAGGGTATGGGCTGCATTACCAGCCCTTAATGGAGAGGCACATAAAGTAAGTGTATCTATGAAAATTTGTGTACACTCTTGCTACAGTTGTTAAACCAAATAGTCGGAGCTAAAAGAGTCATTTTGTCTGGCTGGGTATTGCACATTACACTTTCATTGTCTTCACATTTTAATGGTAAGTTTTGTCAGCTTCATAAATTGGTCCGTCATGAGTAGGCAGAAGACTTGTAGAAAGCAGAAGCTCTTTTGCCTTGTCTTTGGGCTTTTGCTTTGAAATAGCTGCGCCACATCTGCACAGATTTGAAAGGAGACATGGTAGGGGAGAAGTGTGAGCAGACTGTTCTTCACAGATCCAAGGAGCAGTCGAGGAATTAATTCTCAGCGCAGTCACGTGGGTTTCAGTGGGTTGCGCTGTCTGGATAAGGAGAAATTATTCCTAGTGCTCCTTTCATTATTTAATCTACATCACTTTCCTAGTAATTTTGCTTTTGGCTCACTTCACGTTTGTGACTGTAACGAGAAATGGTTTCCAGCTAGCCCCATGTTTGCAAACCACCACTGCCATGGGATTTGCACGGGTACCAGGCCAGGACTAGTTTCTGACCTGCATTACCCATGAGAGGGACTCAGAATCTCACCTACCGCCAGACACAAGCCCCCAGCTCCTGGGCGGATGAACAAACGTCCCGTTTCGAGGGATAGTCCCAGCCCTGTCACCCAGATTGCTGCTATGGATGAACCGACACAGATGAGCTGCAGATCCCTTCCCCTGGCTGAAGGGAAGGAATTGTGACCCATAGGGCAATTCTCTTCTTGCTGTGTGGAACCCCTTACCCAGAGCTCGGTATAAAGCCTCAACCTAATCCTCAGAACTGTTTTCGAAGAGTCAGTTATAAAATTCAATAGTTAGCTGAAGCAGCTAATTGCTGATATTCAGTTAAATAAAATGAAAACAAAATGATCTGTGTTGCACAGTTCTAAATGTATATTCAAATAAAGCATGTATCTTATTGAACACATCCAATACCAGGCCTTCCAGATTCAGTATAAATAATTAGACCTGTCTCTCTCTAGACAAATTATCAGTAGGGAAAGCTTTAAAAATATTTTCTTGTGAAATACAGTGCTATTTCTTTAAATAAAGGGCTCTGGCAGTTCTGCGAGGCAGTTAGCTTAGCACCATTAATACAGAATTCAGTCTATCAGCATTTAGTGAACTCTCCATGACCCTGGTGGAAAGTAACTCCTTTAGCTTATACTTATGAAAAATATTATTAAAAAATGCTGTTGAAATGTAAGCATCATTTACAGTCAATGTTAAACCAGAGTGATATTGCCAGCTCTATCAAGCATTTCACCAAAGATGGGGACCAGTCATCTTCTTTTCTGTAGGGGATGTAGGGGAACTCCGGCAGCTGGAAGTGGGAGCTTCCCAAAACATCTGTCGTCTCTTGCTACGTGCACTCACATAGGTTTCTCTTCTATTTGCTCTGTATTGCACCTTTCAGCAGAAATCTTTCAAAATTGGCCTCTACGCTAGGTTTTTTCAGTCACCTGTTTTGCAGCAGAGCAATGACTGTGTGCTGTGCACACGAGTACATACATCCTGGTGGCCTTTGAAGGTCACGGCTCCTCCCTTGGAGAAGGACATCTTGGTCAGGAAGGATCTGGGAGAGGAAGTCCAGGGCTGTATCTGCTCTTCCTGCCTGACGGGGGGAGGAAATTTTAATACTTCTCTGCCAACAAAAGACAGTAAATGACTCCTTTTGGTCACTCAGAGACAAGGATCTTTGGCTTGCTGAACCACCATCGGCAGCACCGTCCACGGGATCACGCCCGCATGGAATGGCCGGCCACCAAGTAGTACATGGGGTCACATAAGAATATAAGCCCTCTGAAGACACACTTTGTGCCATGGCATGTAGCTGTCTAGGTGCAGGTCCATAGCACTACGAGTGCCCAACTACAACGCCTGCGTTGGGATATCTGTTACCTGGGCTCCCTGCAGAGCCAGTGGGTGGACAGGCACCCACAGAGGAGAGATGCACTTCCCTGGGGCACCTCTGCGAGTGCCTGTCTCTCCCAACTGAGCACATTAGGGAGCTTATGTGCCTAATTGAGGCTCCTAAATGAGATGTTACATTTAATCCAGGCCTTACTCCAAGCTTTGGCAGCCGTGAAACAAACTCAAGAAGCTCTTGCAAGCTCCCTGTTTGTGCAGCATTCAGGAAACGCATCTGGAGACAGGGGCTGAGCCCTCAGCCCACAGCGTCGGTGCTTTTGCGGATCGAGCACACAAGGATTGCCTGTCTGAACCCTCTATGTCAGAAAAAAAGGGGGTTTCCACATTTGGAAGAGGGCCACCACTGGAAGCTGAACCTGGCCAGACCAGTTAGCAACATTTTCATGATAAACAAAGCAGTGCATTGCTTTGGCCAATGGCTGATTATAATAGCTATGAAATTACCCCATTTAGTTCACCATGTCAATAAATTTTATACGAAAATACCACCAGAATCTTGGCTAGCATATGGATAACTGTACGAAAGTTACCCAAGCCAATGTGACAACCATTTAAGAGGACTAACCTCTGTCATACGGTTTTCATTCTATGCGCATGTTGTACAAACACAACCACCACAAATATGCATTACAGGCTGCCTGGGACTCACTACTGAGGTGAATTAGCACTGTAGTCTGACCTGTTGAAAAGCTTAACCTTTAACCTGCCAGGCAATGGCGGTTGCAATTTGCAAGCCGTTCTTGTGTTGAGTGGCTGAAAACATACTTATTTACTTGTGTAAAGCCATAAATGAAATGGGTTGGGTGAGCTCAGCTTACTTCCCAGTTCATAGACCATGTCGCAAAACACTACCACATGTTCAGCAAGTAATTCAGCATGAGGACTGAACGCTACTGCATTGTGACCCAAATTCACTCTTCAGAGAACGAAGAGTTTCTTCTACGCTGGAGCAAAAAGAAGAAAATTCAACGTGACTTCCTTTCTAAGTAACTTCCCACTGTCCTTCTAAGAAGAAGAAATTCAAAGAAATTGTTTGAAAATAAGTCACTTACACTCGTGAAAAATCTGCATAAGCTTACAGCTTGAGAAACTGAAATCCTCGGCACAACTGCGCTGAGGTACTGATCATCAGAAGTTTGTATGTCCACTCGCTGCCCACTGGTGAGTCTCAGCTCTGTAGGGTGAAGCATTAATTCACGCACTTTTCCATCTCACCTGCAAAGGCTGCCAGTGGTACTATTTCGGATTAACTGTAGAGACGGAGTTGGGAGGTGGACAGAAAAGTCATTTCCTACTCACAGGTTTTGCAAGATTTATCACTTATCAGTTTTTTGAAAGATGCATCGTTTTGGGATGTGAAGCTCTCCCATGCTAGACCTGCTCTTGTCTATCAAATGCAGCCAAATCAGTAGATAACTCAGGTTTAGCAAACTGATGTTTTGTAATGGAGATAGCTGGGTAATAACTATTTCTAGATCAAAGTCAGTGACTAGGCGTTGCTCTTGGCTTGTTGGCTTTTCTGTCTGACTGTATAACCACAGGTAGGCTTGAGTTGCAAAATCCAGATCAGGATGCAAACTCCGTAATTTGGGAAGTGTTTAGTTGCAGAGGCCTCATATGGTTTATGGAGAAGTGAGACAAGAGTCGGGATGCTCGGAACCAGGTTTGCATATGAATTATGGCCAACCTGACCACAAGTTGCATTCTTTGTCGATCTTCAATCCCTTTGCAATCACATCCCAGAGGAGTCTTCTGATCCGTCTAGAGCCACATTTTGGTTTTTTTTTTTTCCCCTCCTTTCCCTGTATTTACACCTACTTGCACAGACAAATACATTATGCCATTGAAGCAGATACTTCTGATTTTTGTTTTCTATATTGGTCTTGTTTGATTATTTTCTTTTCCCTCAGGTCCTACAACAATGGGGGTGTGTGTGCGCCTTACAATACACATTTACTATGCTTCAGTAAAGACACAGACAAAAAGGATTATTTCTCTCTTACTTCAGAATTTTAACACGATCCAGCAAAAACTCAAAAGCCCTAGATGAGCCAGGAGTGGGTTGGGGAGGGATGTGACGGAACGGTACGCTCCATACATTGCTGCTCTTCACTGCTTTCATATACATACCGTAGGCAGCTGCAGCCCTACAAGTTTTAGGTTAAAATGGGACACAAACCCTGGGATATATCAAAGAATATGCAAAGATGACACAGCAAACACCAGGGACAGAAGAGGATGGAGCAGAACACTAATCTACAAGGGCTGGTTTACTACAGCTGTAGGCACATCGGAGCGCCCACAGCCCCTGCCGTACTGACATCCTACTTTCATTTATTTTCCAAAGTTGGCATCAAATAATAATGGTAGTAGCAATAATAATAACGATTATAAAAATAGCATCATCATTGCAGGCTGTGTGACAACCTACTTTCTGAACACTGGTGAGTGCAAGATTTTTTTTTTTTTTTTTAGAAGAAACATTAATTGAAAACCTTGGGTCTAAAATGGCAGTTTGCAGAAAAACTAGTCTCGGATGGGATCCATGTGACATTCTCCCACCATATTTAAAAGTTGGTTTCCGTGGTGGAGACCAGCATTTGAAACAGTGTTACTGCTAATGGTAGGGTCATAGTTGTTGATTATGGAGAAAGAAGCAGACTTCCCTCAACGAGAGCAACCGGTGTTCCCCACAGGCTGAGAGCTTGCTATGATAGCTCTGCAGTCAGAGCCTGGCAATAATTACACTTTGGGTTTTGCGGTCATTTTGGATTGGTGTGAACATGATAAATGACACGTTTTAATTTGAACGATTGCTCAGCAGGCCTGTTCAGGTAGGCAATAATTCACTCGAGCAGGCAATAAACCTGAACAGGTAATAGCCCACACTTTGAAGTATGCCAGCAAACTCTTTAGCAACAAAATAAATATGTACATGAACTTCCGCCATAAATTGTCTCTGGTGAGGCAGACCTAGTAGGAGTTTCAGAGCTGGCTTTTCAGGTACTCATGAGAAGCAGACTGAGTCAGTGGGCAGATCCTACTACTGCGTTAATTCTTTGAAGCTGGACTAACAAACTGGTCCAACATCCCCTGAAGTTAGCAGGAGTCTCCTGCTCCATGAAGGCAGAGTGAATAAGCTGGGAGGGCAGTTTGGGGCTTTTACTGACATAGGTGAATTGCCTTCCCGTGAAGCCACGGACTTATAAATGAGCCTGTTCCTGGGCTGTCAGGCAAACTGCAAAATTGCAGCACCAACATGCAGAGTAGCTTTGCGACAGCTCAGAGGAGATACAGCCGGGTCCAAGCAGCGCTGGTTCTCAAGGCTCAGGAAACCTGCTGGTGAAACCATGTTTGCACAGCACTTTTCTTCATGCTGCTCCTTTAACTGCTTTGGAACAGGGCTGTTTGTCAGGCGCTCCATTACTTTAATATTACAAATACAACATTTTCAACATATACAACATATTTCAACAACTACAACATTTGGGCAAACGCATGCATTGTTTTAGTTACTCAAGCCACCATGTTTTGTGCAAATTACTCCAGACTTGCTGGTAACGTGTTTCCATCACTGTGGGATGCTACTGTAAAGGAAAGAAGGGGTGCCTTGGTTTTCTTTTGGCTGCCAGTTGGTCTTATTTTTATAGGTTGGGTCCTATAGCGTTATCACTGATTACCCTAATGCATGTTAATGTGATAGGAGGGAAAAAACGATTCAGTGAGTAGCAGGACTCAAGCCATCTTCTTTGAGGTTGGTGTGTGTGAAACTCTTTTGCCTTCTGCTTTATAATAAACAAGGGAAAGAATGCAAAGTCAGAAGAAAAAAAACAGGAACAGATTGAATGGAAAGAAACAGTTTATCATCAACTGGAGATGGCTGTGAGTCCCAACTGTTCTTCTGGCCAACCATGCTTTCATACCAGAGACCCACAGCAGAGGTATTTCCAGATACTTCAGTCTCTGAGACTGTGCTTAGTCCATGGTGATGCCCCATCTGTTTACAGAGACATCTCCATCAAATCACCCAGGAGGACAGGGCGGCGTGTGCCACCGTCCTCTGGCTGGTGGGAGGAACATTTTTGTGGCAATTCACCATGCAGGGCATAATGTTGTTTGCCTTTTCGATCATTCACCTTTAGAAACACACAGAAAATGAATTTCTGTGCTGGGCTTTGAATCTAGATTGCATTCTTTCCTTGCCTGAGGTTGCCTAGCTCTGTCATTCTGGTTTGATCCATCCCAGTTACAAGACCTAGCAGCTTCCTTCAGATGCGAATCTGGACCCCAAAGCCTTCCTTCTCCCTTCCCACACCATCTGGAAATTGGGATTTTCCATCTTTTGTTAAAATAGTTACTTACAAAAGGAGGAAAGGGTTGAGGGCAGTTCACCACGTTTATTTCACTTGGTATGTGTTTGCCTTTGCGTTAACACAGGCTGTTTTCATGCCAAATGACAGTTCTATTTGTTCCCCCACCCCCTTTTTTTTTTTGTGTAGCTTATGTAGAACATCTGGTTTTAAAAGTGTCGCAATTTCTAAACATATTCTAATGCTCTTGGGATCAGAATATCAACAACTGTCTATTGCGGTAAACCGCATGTCTGGAAAACATTCCTGCAAACTGAGTTCTTAAATAAACATAAAGCATCTATAACACATAATGCAAAGCAACATTCACTCGTAAACTCAATATTTAGACCAGATGAGGTGCAAAATACGGTTTTTCTGGACTGAGCCATCATGATTTACAATAACATTGATGGGCTTTTCCATTGTATACAAGAGAGGGCAGAGGTGTGGCACGCAGATTGGAGCCTTTCCTTAAGTGCTCATTCTGCATTTAAACCCCATCTCGTGAGATTTTCTTGCTTCAGTTGGAGAAAGGAGACCAGGAGTATGTCCTCTGAAAAATTTCTACTGTTATTAGAAAGTGGGAATCTAAAAGGGAACTGTAAGGGACTGACAGATTATAAATGCCTGTATCTGATAAGCCTGACCATCTTGTGCAATATCTGCATCTATGCTAATTATCTGCACACATGTGTCTGAAATCCAGAGGCAATTCAGAAACAGCGCAAAGATTAAATAAACCGAGTAAGATGGTGAAAGGAAAATTGCAGTAAATTGGTCTGAGTGGGAAGCTTTTGTTATTTTCAATCATTATTATTATTTATAGGGTGTGGAAAGTGGAACCATAAGCAACTTTATAGAGACAACAGTCATACTTCAAAAAAAAAAAAAAAAAAAAAAAGTTTTACTTTGCAACCCCCCTCCACACTGGCTTCAGAAGCATTTGCTCTACTCTTAATAAGAAATAGTACCAAAGCGAACACACTTCAGATCACTTTTTGGGGGTACTGGTGGCTGATGAAGTGGGTTGACTTGAAATGGAAACGCTGGCAATTTTAAATTAAATTATTGCTAAATGCTATAGATGTATTTTGATTATTCTTCTGTATTGCTGTTTCTTAAAAATATTACCTTCTTCCCCCAAAAAAGAGCACTGAATACTTTCTTCCAATTAATTCTTTAATAATTTCCACTCTGAACTTAATGCAAATATGATTTATAAGGAGACAAGATGAATACATACACCTAGGCTGATGTAATTACATCTGAAGGTTACTGAGAAGTCTGCTGGATCCACCTCCCGCGGCATCTCAAAGTTAAGGTTTATCAAGAGAAAACTGAAAAATTAAGTCAAGCCTTATCATTTTATTCTCTAATATTAAAAAGGGCTGGATCTTTTTTATTTGATGATTAACACCTGGAGTTATGTAAGGTGAGATAAGGGTATTAGAACATCTCACTTCCCTGTACGAAGATCATCTCTTCAACAGTATGGAAATGAGGGCCTCCACCCTGGTACCCCATTATGCAACTGAGAAGATCTTTTGGCCCAAAACCTGCACATATCAGGATGAAAACACCTCCCTTGTACGTTCACCACTGGCAATACACACCACAGGCTGGTAAGTGATTACTGGGGGACGGATCCTGCTTGCTTTGAAGACTGAAGACTTTTTTTGAGGTTGGTGGAATTTGGGGTCTCACAAGGATAAATGCTTAGGTTCTATTCTGCCACACACACCGCCACCCCCTTCCATAATACATTCAAAGTTTTGCATTGCTAGTGTGGGATACTGGGCTGATCTAATGTAACTGAAACCCATTCTCCTTCAAAGCTCAAACAAATGATTTCTAGAAAGCAGAGCCATTTTCAGTTTACTGGAAGCGAGTAAAATTTTAACAAATCAACCAGAGTGAAAAAGGCTGAGCATTCAGCCGAACATATATCAAGCCTGAAACAACTGTGCTTTAAAGCAAAGCAGATTTGTGCCAGCCTGCAGGGACTTCTCAGTCACGGCACTCCCTTGGGATTTACCGGTGTGGTGCAGTTTGGGACAACCAAGCAGCTCAGCCTCTTGCTTCTGCGGGTGACGCTGGAGGAGCTGTGACGTTCGCAATGACAATTAGCTGGCAGGTGACATCCTTACAAAACAACCGCTTTTTGCCAAGTCTAATCACTATACTATGCACCTCACCTTCTTGAATGAGAGGTCCTCATTCAAGCATGTAGTTTATTCAAAAACACATGCTGCATTCATTATAGCTGAATATTAACGAACACCTTGAATTCTTGGAGCATTATTGGTATCAGGTCTCTTGGCTGCTGCTAGGACAGAATGCCTTATGGGAAGCTTGATGCCTGGCCAGGACTCCGATTACAAAGCATACGCAGCTTTCCTACAATATATTGAAGAATCCACTCAACCTTACCTATCACCAAAGTACTTCCCAAACATACACGTTTTTCCAAAATGTCTATGTTGAGATTGCAAAGACTCTCTAAAACTCCAGCTTTCCTTTTTCCAGGAGCTGGAAAACTGAGATTACATTATTGGAAGTTTCAAAAAGCATACCTGTTTCATAAAAAAAAAATAAAATAAATTCTTAGGCTTTTATCAGTTTTGATAAAACCACATAAGAAAACATAAAGAATAAGCTGACACAATGCCAGTTTAGAGCACAGCTTGTACTGTGTCCTCCTGCTTACTGTACCTTTGAGGTAACAACTAGCGTATAGCCATAAACTCAGAACTAGTAGCATTTTCCAGGAATCTGAACTACCCATATGTTTGCATGACCTTCATCACTTGAACATTCAAAAAACTTTGCAGATTGTTGTGTCTTATCGCATAACTTGCCTGTGGAGCACAAAAAAGTTTTTTGTATTTTTAAAGGCTGTCAAACTGTTGTAAGGGGTAAATAAAGTCCCAGAGGAAGTCTGTGGTTGCGTGGCAGAAGAAGGTGGATCACCCGAGTACCAGTTCAGCGTCCTGCCTCTGAGGTTGCCCTTGTTCTATACATAAAAAACAACCACATCTTCCTGAGAGACTCTTATTATACAAACGTATTTCTTAAAGTTGTCTCCAATATAAGGTTGCATTTCTTTAAATACCCTGTTTCTTCAAAGTATTACATCTTTAGCATCACTTGTTGAGTAAGCTGGCAATAAGTGTTTCTGTTACTATTCCTAAGCTATAATATTTATTATTTATTCTGAAGGGTCATGGGCATAAGACATCTCACACGACCTGGGACCAGAGTTCTCCCCAGTTTCTGTTCCACCCTGTTGCAGTTCATTCTCCTAACCTCAAGAACCAACTTGTAGCATCTGCAAAGATACCCAGCTGGTCACCCAGTGAGCCCTCTGGGGAGCTGTAACCCTCTGAAACACTAATGAAGAGCACCCTCACCTCAAATGAGACACCCTTCGTGTGTCCCTAGGGGAAGAGGACAGCACTTTTGAAGGGCTCAGATGTTCACTGTCACGTAAATGCTGCAGTGGAAAGTCTCTTATCCAGTTTCCCAGTGTTACTTCAGAGCATTGAAAGGGAGCCATTTCACAAACTACAACGTACAGAAACTGGCTGGGATCAACCCAGCTCTGCTATTTAACTGAACTATGCCTCGAGATATAAGTGAGCAGGGGAGGTGCTTCTTTAAAGAAACCAACTCATGGATTTTGGGTAGGATTAGGCACAAATATCCTTCTGTTTTATAAATATTGACAAAAGGAAACAGGAAGATAGGTCTGTCCATAAAGAGGAGGTCTGCTAACCATAATGCTGCTCTATTCAAGGGATAGTTTTATCTTTGTATTAAAACAAAAAGGGTAAGGCTAGATACTATTTATTTTTTTTTATACTGATAGTTCCAAACCTCATAAAATATTAGTATCTGTATCAGCGATAAAAATTAACAGCTCCAGATCCTTCAGTGTTGTGCTCTTCAATTTTATTTTATCTCCAGTTTTCCAGTTGCCTGTGTGTGTACGTGTGTGTGTGCACACATGCACACATGTCCCTTCCTTTCTAAGCTGTTTGGCTGCTGATGAATAGCCCATAATTGCTCAGCAAGGCTGCATGGTAGGGTTTGCAAGTGGCACTCCTGATTCCTTTACATCAGAGGTCACTATTGTACAGTGAGATCCTGATAGGAGATAGTGATAAGACGATGCAGAAAAAATACCACGAGAAAACTCTGGTTTTGACAGCACGGATTGTTCTCCTGTTAAGTAACTTTCTAGGCACAGAACTAAAAAATTCTGTCAGGCATCTCAGTCCAGAACTGCCCTTTTTAAATGTTTGGAAGCCAATGTAAACACTAAACTCAGTATGATGTTTGTATTCACTTACCCAATCTAACTTTTATTAACAATTAATCCATCACATTTCAATGCCTATAAAAATCCTCTGAGTCACAAGCCCCTCTGGAAGCCTGTAACTCAAAAACAAAAATTGCAATTACTGGCATTACTTTTTGATGCAGAATCAAATTTAAACTGGGTTTTACAGACTGGAGAATTATCTGCATTTCTACTGTCTAAAGGCATCAGATTCCCTTAAAGCTCATATACAGTGTAAATACATAGGAACTACAGGAGGCAGCCAGTACATATGGAACAGATAAAGGCCACATAGTTTACTGAACCTTGTGGCCTGCTGATGTAACAAAATAAGCTTTGCAATGAGCAGTCAGATCTTAACATCAGGTCGCTCCTTTGCTAGAGTGTAATAGATGATAGCTCTCAGAGGGCCAGATTTGGATCCCCATATTTATCAGGAGTCTTACTTCAGGCTCTGGCCCTCAGTACGCTGAACGAGGGATTTAGAAACATTCATTCGTAATATTTTCTCTTCTCTGAGCACAGTATGGTGAGAGGCAGCTGGAAGGTTTCGTGTTCCAGCAGTCGAGGGGAAAGAGTTCCTGAGATCAGGTATATGAAATCTTTCCAGTATTGATGGGTCCTGCTCTTCCAAACAGGTAAACAGCTCTTTGTCAGGGTAAAAGCAATTTGGACTGAACCACCCCATTATGCAATAACCCCTTGCTGAAATTTTAAACCAACTAGAGGAGCCAAAGCAAGCAATGTGTGCCACTGCCCTTACCCGCTAGCAGCAAGGAGTCTGCCGCTCTTGAGATAGACCCAATTTTCTGTTTCCCTTTACTTTTTTTTTTTCTTTTTTTTTTTTTTTTTCTCCCCCCTAAACTCAGCCTTCAAAGCCTAACCACTCTGGGATCATTAGTAATGAAATCAGCCCAGGAGAGTCTGATGTAAGGATAAGGGAGAAAGTTCTCACACACCTAAAATCTGGTGCTAATGGAAATACCCTAAATGCTGATGGAGACCACAGCGCAGCAAAACTTTGAGGCAAAGTCTAAAAGTATTAGAAGCAGCCATCTGTTCCTGTGTGTTTGGGGACTGTCACCTCTGCAGGTGGAGAGAATTCAGCTTCCAAGGGTACAATCCCAACACTTGTGCCCCAAGGAAACGTCCTATGTTCTTTGTGCGTCTGTAGAGAGATGCTCCTGTTACAAACTGTGGCTGTGGCGGGGAGTTTTGGCCCATGAGGACTGCTTGTCTGCTGGTAGCCCATCTATTAAAACACAGAGGCTTTGTTGCTCGAGGAGATGTTTTCTGAATGGGCACTATGGAGCTGTGGGAAGAATGGGTGACTTCTTCTGTGACTTCAGCTGTGTTTCCAGCTCTCTCTGCATCCTTTTCTTTCTGTACTTATTTCCATTCTTCTGTTGGGAATTAACACCTTTAAACACCAGTTTCTAGGAAAACTCAGGCTGGAAGGAACCTCTGGAGAAATACTATTTCATTCCAGCATCTCAGAGGCCCATTCTCTCCCCACGAGCCACCTACATCCTTCCCAGACACTACAAAAGAGCAAGTTAATGTCATTCTTGCTATACAAATCCCTTTACAAATGTGCATTCATTAAATGAAGAACAGAGCATTTCCCTAACCTTCTCCTGCTCTGGAAAGGCACTTCTGGTTCACCAGACCACACTCATACATCCATACTGCCCACTGAAACAAAGTGACCAAACCACAGGACAAACTAAATGTAAGTGCATTTGAATCCATTCATAACAGAGCAGATATCTGTGAAGAGCAGCTTCTAACGTCCTGTTTTCAGAAATCTGCAGGGAATGAGAAGTACCTTCCAAGATTACGCACAAACTGAAAGCTCTGAAAAACCTGCGAATACTAAAATTGCTGTAGATGGCTCATGTGGGTACAGAACACTATAAGGGAGAAGGCAGCTGTTCACTGGTAGTCATTTAAGGTAAGCAGGGCTGAATGAAAAGGATTCCCAACCTGGGCAGACAAAAAAATACAAATCAAATGAGATCTGATGCAGCTCAGGAGTCAAGCAGCTCAGTCTTAAGCCCAGATGAGAAAGAAGGGGATCACAGTCACCAGTAGCATAAGCAGATAAAAAGACCCAACAGCAGCAGAGACGTGCCCCCAGTGAGTCAACAGAGGCAGGTCACGCAGCTCCCAGCTCCCCTGCAGCTCACGGAAAGCTGTCTCCGTGCCCTAGCCTGGCAAAGAAACCACTGAAGCCCCGGTGAAAAGATTATTGCCTGGTGGTATTCACCAAATTACCTCCACAACGTTCTCCTATCCCAGTAAACCAAGAAGAGAATTGGATCTTTTGCCTACAAAGGCAAAAGAGGAGCAAACATTCACAATACAACAATGCGTTGATTCACAAGTAATAGGAACTTGAGCTCGTTCTCCACCTCCGTAACATTTTCTGCATTGTGTGGGTAGCAGGCAACAGCCAATTCTTTCTAAGGTCATGGCAGCTGTTTTGGTTTAGGAGATGAGACTTAAACACTTCTGGATCAACTATTATTTTTATCTTTGTCGTCCCACGGGGGGGGGGGGGGGGGGGGGGGGGGGGGGGGGGGGGGGGGGGGGCGGCCCCCCCCCCCCCCCCCCCCCCCCCCCCCAACATATGACCTATGAAAATGCCTTCCTAGGAGCTGTTGAGATCCACACACCGACCGATCATAAAGCTTTCATAAGACCTTGTGGTCTAACCACGGGGAGCACTGGTGCAGTCCTGATTACCTCTCATCTTCCAAAGGTTAATACACTTCGTTCCATTTTGCTCATTATGTTGTGGACCTCTGAAAGGGAAGTCTAAAAGCAATGGTCCTTTGTGATTCTTGCTCCTAGAATGTAATTTTCCATAGGCAGATCTCAGCATAATTCTTCACACGGGAGAAATGAAGAATTATTCTCAGGGAACAGATATCAAGGAAAAAAAGACCTACAAGAGAATACTCAACATTCAAAGTCATACAATTATATATTTTACTTTAAAAATATCTGAATCTCCGTACAGTAGTTCACACAGTTTAAAATGAGGTTACGTATTTGCCACAGAGCCCTGTGATGACACGCTCCCTTATTCAGCCTTCGTCCTACAACCTATTTCCATGGTTCCCTCAGATCTGCATTTCAATAATGCACTTTGGGATCCTCAAGAACAGCCATACTACTGAAATGTTCAAATAGTTTTTGTTTAATACATTTTTACCATGAAAGGACAGGAATTATATGAGAAGTTTGCAGCCTAACGCATAAGAAAACAATTATTTAGATAAAGGAGATCTGCATGGCTTATTTATTTCTTGTTCTTCAACTTATTACATGACATCACTTTAATATAAAAGTACTTTGTAATTATGATGCCTTCACTGATAATTCTTTGTCGTACACCACGGGATCTTCCTTATCTGAGCCCAGAGATCTTTTTAGAGATTTTTATACTCACACCTTAATGAAGTCCCACAAAAAGTCTTTCAAACTTTCTAACTCTTTGCTTTGCTTCCGTGTGCTCAGGACAGCATTTTCCGTAGCTTCCACGTTTTAAGCTTTAATCTTTGCCTAGAGGGCAGCAAAACAGCATCTCCCGAGGACTCCAATACCTAAATTTGCTTCCCTTATTCAGCAGAGGACCACGGCCTCTTCTTCTGTATTCCTAATGCTGCGCTGGAAGGTACAGCCAAAACGTAACCAATCTTGGCCAGCGTGGCTTGGCACGGCTACGGCGTGGTTAGCCCCGTCTGTCTCCCCAGTGACCTAACAAACCAAGCTGGGACCTGCCAGGAAAGAGCCTCCACTAGCCATCCCCGAAGGGTTTTGTCAAACCTGCTGCCAGCGACCCACCAGCTATGAGGTAGTGTCTCCAGCTGCTGGGCTGGAGATCGCAGGACTAACTCAATTATTTAATGACGGGGGGAGACGTTACTGCTGAGACTAGAACTTGCAGCTCTAGTTTCTGGGCCTAAATGGGGACTGTGAAGAAATGCTGGAAGCGAGACAAGCGCACAACTGTTCAGTTGCAAAACCCAAACGTCTGTAAGATTTTCTTCCAGTGAGGTATGCAGCTGAGACGCTGCTTCATGGATCAAAAGTCACCTGGCTAGTGGAATGAGAACACAGACAGGCAAGTAGCCTAGGTGCTCTTCTCCTTTTAACAAAAAAACTAATAAAATACACAAATTCAAAACCAAACAACCTCCAGAAATCTCTCTCCAGATCTCTTGTAGCTCTGAGGAAAGACACGTGCCCAGTGGGGCCTACCCCTCTGCTACCCACCAGAGTCTCTGAATTCCACAGGACAATTCACTTGAAGCAGAAGTGAAGTATTTCCTAGATTAGAGCAGATAACACTGAATGTGGAAACACTGGAGTCAACGGGAACAGGAATGCCCCAAGCAAAGAAAAACATCTGAATAACTAAGCAGCAGGTCTAATAAATCTGGCTTCTCATGGCTTCACGTATCCTGACTGGCTCCTCTGATGGCTCGTGAGGGCTCCTGCTACAGTTCCATCCCTTGGGGAATGCATGACTGGGGTCTTTCTCCTCTACCTTGCTGACTATTGTCATGAACCCATATAACAGATTTTCCCTGTGGTATCCCCCCCTTTTTTTTGTCTTCTGTTAAAATTGACCAAAAAGGATTAAAAGTTAGCCAGGAAAGATAAAGATGGACAGACACAGGTTATGATAATAGTCTCTCCCCTCTAGAAAATGAGAAAATGTGCCAGAAAAAAAGTAATTACAATTTAAGTTAGCTATTTGGAGATATGAGGGCAGAACACATGCAGGAGTGTCATCCCCTCAGTATTTGGAATTACTTAATCTTGCTGGGAGACAGTAACAAAAATAATAATAATAAAGACTCACAGCTTGGGTCAGACCCTAGCAGATACTCGCAAATGATTTCAAGTGTCAGTGCAGAAGGGACAGCCCCTGCTTGCAGCCAGAATAGTGATCACGTTCTATCAAGCACCGCCTCTGACCTGTTTCTCATGCAGAGGTCTGGTTATGGTGAGCCACAAACCATTTTGATTTTCTTTGTGGGTGCTTGAACCCCTTCAAAAAGACAGAAAGCTCTCGGAGACCTCAACCAAAATTTCATGGAATTTGAAATTTGCTGGAGTTCTCTGCTTATGCCGATACTCAAAATTCTCAGCACACTCCTACCCACGCTCACAGGCTGCTCTGAGTAACAAACGCAACCTTCCCTTTTATCGCTGGCGAAAATGGAGAAGCAGAGCAAGACGGCTTGTAAAAAGCATTTTATATGCAAGACAGATTAGAACATTAGTGGTGTAATAAAGTAAATAAGATGGCAATTGACCTGAGACATGTGGGGTTTACCCCAATTTTTTGTTTATAGTTGAAGGTCGTAAGCTATACAAACCTCTATTGATCAGAGCCCTCTTTGTTTAAACAGAACCTACTGTATTTATTTGTGCTGTTCCTCTAAAGTCAAACAAAAGGGGACAGTTTTAAGTAAATCTCTGCATGACACTGCTGCCATGTGGTTCATTCACTCAGTATACAGATGTTTTCAATCTGTACAGTTTGTCTTTCATATCCATATGAGATGAAGCAGGCTTGATTTAGGCTGGGAATGATGCCAAAGAGAGAAGATACATCATTAACCCTTAATAAACGACTTACGAAGCATCCCTGGTTTATTCATTAAAAGGACTCTGTGAAGGATTACCATAACACCTCATGAGTGGTAAGAACCCTTTACTTGTCCCTATTATTATGCGACAGGTATTATTTATATGGAAGACAAAATCCTTGGTGTGGGAGATCCTCCCCTTTCGTTCCCTTGCACGCTAATAAGCCCCTACCCAAACTTAGCATTCAGATAACAAACACTGTCAAGAATTAGAAGGACGGAACTCATTTGGGTTTTGCATTGCAACTGATGTGCTGCGAAATCAGGACCCTGTGTGCCGGGCATCACACCAGTCTTTACAGAATTGCTTCTTGCTTTACGCACCTTAGTACATACTACGTGTATATGCACAGTATAGTATATACATAGTATAGGCATTTACTCAATACATACTACATATAAAAGACAAGATGGTGCCTCGTATTACACGTCAGTGGAACTGAGACAGCAGATTAAATGACTTCCCCAAGATGTCACGAGAAGGATGTAGCAGAGCCAGGAACTGAACCAAGCTACCCCAAAACGCAGCCCAGCGAGTCGCTCACACAACCAGCCCTCCTATATTGTTTCCACTTCACTTTCCTCAACATCCCTATCTCCTAACAAACTACTATAGAGCTCTTGACGAACATTCGATGTGTTATGCACAGCATTAGGCTCATACAGAATACAGGAATATTAGAAGCAGCTACTGGCTTGGAAGCAATTGGGTGAAAAAAGGACACGGCTTTTTCTTCAGATAGTTTAGAGGGCTTTGCACGCTGAGTCTATTCTTACTGTATTATTCAGCAAACAATCTGTTGCACCACTACAGAGAAGACACTGCTTATCTAATGCAACTAATAGACAATCTCATTCCATCAGTTTCTTTCTTTATTCAAACATGCAAAACACACTAGTGAGTTTAAACCCGCTGTGCCAATAGTACCATCTCTTGATTTTAGCAGGGAGCACTGCGCCTTAGGAAATAAATAAATAAATAATAAACCAAATCAGAATGGATTTGGTTTTGCCTTCTACTCCAGCTCGGTTAGAAGGCAGAAATTCACCACACCACTTAGGTTAAAAACCTCCGAACTGAGGGCCACTGCTCAGAAGCGTGGGCTGAAAAGACTGCTCCCTGCTATAAAGCTGCATCCCTGCAGGTTTTATGGCCAGTCCTATGCAGTTAGCAGGAGAAAAAGCCTAGGAAGCTGGCAGATACTCTGCCCCATTTCAGGTTGTGTTTGAAGAAGGGGCTATACAGAGTCACGTGTATGTTCAAGCATTCATTTTCCAGGAGGTGTTTGAGTCAGGGAGAGCAGGCTCAGCACATACCATAAAAATACTTCTGCTCCTTATTCTCAAGATCTGCACTACAGGTCAAACAAGCTACACTCGGTCATGGGACATTAAGTCCCTGGATCTTGAACTCCAGCTGACTGCCTCACCCAAGCTTTTGGGCTAAACGAGCATCTCCCTAGCCTAGATGCTAAACGGAGAAGTCAGCGGGTCAGGCTTCTCTTAACCCTGCTGCCAAGAGAGCTCCTCTCAGGACAGCTTTTGCACAGCCCAAACCCTCCCTAGACACTGCGCAAGCAAGGAATCAGTCAAACACAGTTTTTTTCCACCTCCTTCCCTACCATAAAAACCTAACTCCCCCCAGTGCTAATCCCAGTGCTAGAGACACAGCCCTTTTCTAGCTGACTGGGGGGAATTACTTAATTCGGCGCAGCTGGCCCAGCCCAGCTCCCCACACAGCGCAGGCAGCCAGTGCACGCAGCTGGGAGCCCTCGGCGCAGCCCGTTTAACCCCCTCCCCTCGCAGCCCGCTGCCGTCCGGGGGGAGCCCCGTCGGGGGCGCGGAGGGGCAGTCGGGGTGCCCGGGTTGGGGGAGCACCTGCTTGGCTGCCATCGGGCTGGGGAAACACCTCCCTGTTCAACTGCGGTGCTGAGCGCGGGGCGTGCGCGCTGCTTCTCGAGGGTACAGCTCGTGGCCTCTCTGGGGCACACGGCGTTTGGAATTTGCAGCTGGGTGGGAGCCGGGACCCTTTGCAAAGCCAAAAGGCTAAAGACGAAGTAGGACAGTGATGGATGTGAACTGGAAATACCCAAAATGGAAGGTGGATGATCGAAAACAGGTCTCCGAGGCAGGGCTCTGACATAAAACAGGACAGTCATCACCTCCACAGTATGGTCTTGAAAGTCTTGGACTCTGCTCCGTTCCTTGGAGGAACAGTTTTGGGTGCCCCTGCCAGGGAGCGACCAGCATCTGCACATCAAGTGTTCTCCGTGTGAAAAGAGCAGACAGAACAGGGGGAAATCGCAAATGATGTCAAGGGAAACACGGCGATTTGCTCCAATTCATAAACCACGCCGAGAGCACAACCGGCCCAGAGCCCAAGCCCGCCGAGTCCCAGGCTTCTTCACCAGCTCACACCGTCCCAGCCACGCAGCCCACCACCCCACGGAACACACCTTCCCGGAGATACAAACTCCTCTTACACAAAATAAGGAAAGCAGACTGGTTTAGCCATGGCACTTTAAAAGCTGCTTCAGCGAGACTATTTAAAAGTCAATTACTCATTTAAATATGGGGCAAGAACGGGGGATTTAGGGGGAGAGAGGGAGCCACGGTTACTGGCCCCTTCTTAGCTTTTAAACCAAAGCAGAGACAACAGTCAAACTTGGGACAATCCTGGGTAAACCACAAAAGATGGCAGCACTTCTCATCATCCTAAAACAACAACATTTTTCCAAGTCTTTTCAATCAAAAATGCTAGCAAGGCCACCCTGGAATTTGCTACCACTTTTCCTTACCCAAAGCTATTTTTCAACACAAGTATTGAGTTTACATATTAATACACCACTAAAAACAGGATGAAGAGATTGGAATGTTGGAGTTACTGATTTGTTTGGGATTTTCTAAGAAAAAATAAAATAATTCTGTTTCACCAGCTCTCTTTTTTTTTTTTTCCTTTCTTTTCCCTTTTCCCATTAAGTGACTGTTTCAAATTAATAGAAAGAGGATGCAGCATTTCTTGGGTTTTATTTTATGGGTTTTCCCAGCATATGGAATCTTTTTAAACATGAGAAGCTGTGGGTAATATGTTATTATATGCATATTTTAAGTTAACCATTCTTTATATCTTTCTCAAAAGGAAAGATTTACCACTTCATGTCTGAGAAATATGTTTATTTAGAAGATTTACTCTAACTCTACTTATTTCCTTTACAGCGATGTCAAAAGGAAAACTACACTAGCATTTTTTATAATTAAAATTAGGGTGGAGCAGAAAGAAATCATCGCTTGTTGCTTTTCTAGATCATGGAAGCTTTTCATAAATCAGACTTGACAGGTTCAAAACGTTATTTTCTGAGCTCTGTCCCTTTGCCAGCAAGGCCACTTTTAGGGTGGTGGCAGAAACCCTGACCTGTAATGCCAGTGAGCCTGCTGGCACATCCGAGAGATCACAGAACCCCACGTTTCCAGAAGTGGCTACTAAGCTGAAATACAGCTATTGCGGGAGGAGGTGAAGGAGGAGAGGAACGAGGGAAGGATTTCTAAACACCAAACTGGCAGAGGGTGATGGCCCTTGAAAGCTCCAGATCTCCCAGGAGCTGCTGAGCGCTGCTGGAAAGCAAGAGTCATGGGTGAGCTGGAAAAAGCAAAAGCAGCCAAAACCAGCAGCCACAGTATGAAAATATGAATAAAATGTGTATGTGACCCTGCTCACCTCTCCTTAAAATAGATGTCATGACAGGAGATATTCCTGCGCTGCCATGAGCGTTAACAAATGTTTCTAAAAGCTTCATTAGCGATACTTTGCCTGTCTGCATTGCCAGCCACAGGCGGTATCCATAAAACTTGTGGAAACATCCACTGCATCGAGCATCCCAGCTGATACTGAGCCCAGCTGGGACACACAGTTCACTTTCCTCCTTCCCCACTAACCTGAGGTACTAGGATAAGAAATGTCCTACCTCCCAAAATGGGGTCCTCCAAACAGCTAAAAAAATTACATTCAACTGACAGACACCAAAGAGAAAACTAGTTGTATGTAAGACTTGCCCTGGTGTAAAGAAAATTTCTTTTTTGGCTCAGGAAAGACATTTTAATTACACAGGACAAATTACATGAATTTGTTACTGAGCGATAACTGGGGAGGCAGGTTTTTGGATTCAAATTTGCGTGACTTTGGGATTTTGTCTACGTAACGTTCAGTGCTTCTGTGTGCCAGAACTGGCAAGTCACGCCAAATGGTAACATTTATCTCCTCTCTACGCTGTAATTCAGCATTGACCTGAAATGTCACAGGGGGTGACACCAAGCTAACAAGGAAGGCCGCGATACCTGCTCACACAGACTGCCCCTTCCCAAACTGCCCAGCCCTTGGGCAAAGACAAGTCAATCCTGGATTACTGCAGGAACCAGACCCATCATGTTCCCAGGCAAAGAAGTGAACTGCAGGTGGAGAGAGACCACAGCCTGGAGCTACTGGGGAAAAAAGTGGGGAAGTTATGTGAGCTCCTGGGCTCGATGCAGGGTGGCAGGACCAGGAAAGCTGACATCTACGGGGTGTGATGGGCAAAGGTGGAGCCTCCAGCATGGAGGGCTCTGAGTTCAGCATCCAGCTGGCCTGTGGGAGCCAAGTGACAAGCTAGCTGACTTCAAGTTAAACCTAAACTTGCCTCCCCAGACCTCGTCCTGGACCACGGGTCTAAGTGATAGATGCAAGTGGGTCTAACCAGCAGCCTTGGTGTTGCTCTTTCAGCTCTGCACAGGCTCTCATGCCACCTCCATTTCACAGTGCCACCCACAACACCCCCTACAACACCCTCAGGAGCTGGGCTTCGTGGGTGAAGGCTTCTGCAATTTGCTGTTTCAGAGGCAAACTGAGCTCAGCAGTGGAGCAGGGGGTATCCCCAGATCAGGCTGCAAGACCAGACTAAGGCAACACAGACATGCCCATCGTCCTTTTGACATGCCTGGCTTGGCCACACAAGGAAAGGGGAGAGGAGTAGGGCCCACCCGTGCTTCTTTTTCCCAAGCAGGGGGTGCAAGGACGTGGAAAGCGACGTGGAAGAGGCAGATCGACCCTATCAGCTGGGGCTGGGGCTGGCCAAACTGCCATGACTCAAGAGCCTGTAGGAAGATCATAGACAACATTCTCTTTTTGTGCCTCATTTTATATCTGCTTGAAGAGCCTTTGTTGCTCAACAGTTTCTACAACCTTTTATTTATTTTTTTTTTCCCCGCAGCTGTCAAACCACATTGATTTTCAGTCATTTTAACTTGGGCGGGATCAGCCGACCTACTCCCCCAGGTGAAAAGCCAGGAGTGCAAGGGAACAGCTCGAGTTGGCTGAATTATCCGATCTTCTAAGGCACAAAGAATTTGTTTGCTTTGCTTATGAGAGCCGAGGGAAGGATGGCGCAGAAGGCTAAATCCTCACCATCCCCCTGGTACATACTTCACGCTTTCCTATCGATGCAGGCAGAAATGTTTCCAGGGCTTGCAACGCAGTTGGCAGTGTCTATTCCGAAAAGGACCTCTACGGAGCAAGCTCGTGTCTGAATTACATCTCGGCCCTAGGGAAGATGGCTTCTTCAGTTCCCCTTCAAGGTCAGTTGTGGGGTAACATATGTTATTCGTCTCTCGGTCTTGCTAACAGAAAATCTGACTGAGCGACATGTGGAAACTGGGAAATGAAAATAAACAAAATGAATAAACACACTTAAAGGGCTTGGGGGGAGACAGAATCCCGACCTGCGTGTAACATCCTTACCAACGGGACAATGCTAAACGAAATTTGGGATTTGCATCTTGATGGGTACGGTAAATTTGAACTCTGCATGACTCCAGCGCATCTGCTACGCAAACAGAGCCACTCTTATTACAGATGTACAGCACAGAGTCAATGTAAGATCCGGCAACCAGCAAGCTCACTGCAGTGGTGAATAGCAGATTTGGAGGTTTTTGTGTTCTTCTGCTTAGACATTGCTTTTAATAATTAGAACGGACTGAAGTCTTGCAGAAATCAGTATGTTTAAATGGTGCTTCAGCCCTTTTTTAACATGCTGTAGCAGGATGAACTTGTAAAGCCTCTGCGTTCCCAGTTCTGCCTCTCCTCATTCCTCAGCCGCCGGTTTGCAGCTGCCCTTGCCCCGAGGTGCCCAGGCACAGCTGTGCAGCCCACCCCAGCCCCCCGAGAAGGGGGCACACAGCCCTGGCAGCCCAGCCGGAGCCCTTCCACCTGCCTGGTGATTCCTTTGCAGGATGGCGTGGGCACGAGTTTCAGGGCAGTCTCAGTTATTCCTACCAGGGATCTGTGCTGAGTCAGCACAGCCCAGGGACACGTCAGCAAAGCCCAGACGGCTGTCTCAGGTACCCAGTGCCTTAAAAGAGGTTGCTCCTGTTGCCCGTGTTGTGTGCTAACATCAGGGCGCTTGTAGGCAAAACGGTCGTATGTTCTGGGCATCCAGAGCTGCTCCTTCCTGCACGTAGCAGCTGAAATCAGAGCCCACGGTAGCGTTGTAGCCCTGCTCCAGCGGCTCTCATCTGTACAGTCACGTTTGCCATTCCAGCCATGGTAAAGAGTTCCCTCGCTGGCTCACCGATGCTTCAGCACACCCACTTCTTTCCTAAGATTTGGCTAAAGATCAGAGCAGCTTGGTTATAATAGCATTTGGCAGTAAAAGTCTACCAAGCAACCTGGCCCGAACAGCTGAAAGGAGAGCACTGAAGCAAAGTATGAGAGATGATTAAATGAGACTCAAGACTCCAGAAGGAAATTTCTGGGCATCTCTTACAACCACCATATCCTTGGATTTCTATTTTTGCCCCATTCCTCTCTGTCACACTTTTGTGTTCATTCTTCCTTCCCTTTTGTTCTCACAGTTAACAAGGGAGAGGGGCAAATCGTGAAGTCAGGTTGTGAGCATCTGCCTGAGCTTGTGTGTGTGTGTGTGCAGGCACGAGGGCAAGGGAGAGCAACCAGTAGCACTGCCAAAGAGCAGAGCTGGGGCCAGGGTAGTGAAAAGAAGTCAATCTGAGGATAGCGAGTCATAGAGAAGCGGGTGAGAAATGTAGAAAAGCTATCACGACAGCTTCTCTTAGCCAGCTGGCATAGCTTCTTTGCTAGTGAAAACCTAGAGGCTTTCAGTGCAGTATATTTCACAAGTGAGGTATTACAACGAAATTCAATTACAAAACCACACAAAAAGGTGTTCTAGCATTTTCTACAGGGGCACTGGTGCTGGAACTGAAGGGCTTTTGAGCTGGAAGCAAAATCCAAAGCCTTTGCTTTGGTTATTCATGTAACAGCATGAGACAGGCTTGGGCTTCGCAGGAGGTGGAGGACACTAGCATCAAATCTAGGACAAGGAACTCCTCTTCAGGAACTCCCAAGGATCAATCACTGATACAGGCTTCCTGATGGACAAGATTTTGTTTGCAAAGATCCCATGGTTACGGATGTGCTCCCTGAAAAGCAGGTTTTGCCATGCATCTTACATCACAGTGGCCAGGTCCTGGACATACATCAAAGCCTTCACCCTATGAGTTGCAGTAGACATCAAGATGTGCTGCCTGCTCTGATGTGTGCAGCACCAGCTCTGCCTTCGCAGGGATGGGTACCACACCTCACACCACCCTGGTGATGTTAGTGGCATCTCAGGGAATAGCCCTTGCTCCGAGCAGCAGCCTGTTCAGTGATCAGTGCAAGGGGGAAAGCAAGCCAGGTGGGGTTTCTACCAAATTATTTCTGTTCTTTGCAGGACTGGTCTGCTACAGCATATTTACACAGAATTCATTAGCACATCCCTTCTGCTAATCCCAGCTGGGTTTAATACAACGGTGTACATGGATTTTCCCTGGCCTCCAGGACACCTGTGTCAAGTCAGAAGCCTGTGCTTCGGGACAATGTGAGCCCAGGAGCTGGCCTTTCAGAGATGAGAGAAATCAGGGCTCTGAATGTTCACTTGGAGGTACAAGGGGAGTGTATTTATATTATGATTTAAGGGAAAAAATCCACCTCTTGAGACCCTCCACCCTAGCCTCCCACCCTAAGTACTGGGATGTACCACTCTTATCCCAAGGAGACTGTCTGACACATATAACGCTCTGACCCAAACCACGAAACAATAGAGACCAGGCTCCAAATTTATAGACTCCCTCGCCTCGTGCACCCACACCGGAAAGGCCACCGAACAGGACATCCACTCCACCATCCCACAAAGCCCCAAGAACTGTGAGGTGGTCCAGCAAGCTTGCTGCTGACAGTCCCAGCAGTTGAAGGAGAAAAAGATTCTCCTCCTTCTGCCAGCTGTGAAACTGAGCCCCGTCCAAACAGCCTTGGCTCCAAGGCAGCCACCTAATGATTCCCAGGCTTAGCTGAACATCTTTATCCCTCTAAATACCATACGATTTGGGATAGATTCAGTGGCTTTTCTGGACTACCACCATGAATAAACACGAGACACTCGCTCAAGATAAAGGTGGGGGCCATCTGCTGTACACTCAGAGGAGTCCAAACCATCACAGCAATCGCAAACATGTGAACATCACTTCTTTAAAATGCTGGCATTGCGGCACCCGTCACGTGGTTCAACCGCACGAGCGCTGCCAAAACACTTCATGATATCATGTTGGGAGCCACCCCGCGTACGCCTGTCCTCAGCCCGGCTCAGCAACGCTGCTCAAACGCACCGCAAAGCCCTGCTGCCACGGGGAGAGGTGCGGTGGCCGGGGGGCTCCAGCCCCGGTGGGGCACAGCAGCCCCAGCGGAGGTATGCAGGAGAGGGAAAGGGATGGGGAGAGAGGTGGGAATCCAAGCTGGTGGAGGTTTAGGGCACAGAAGGAAGGACGTGAGCAATAGGAAGCAGACACGTCACCTTTCAGAGCTTGATCAGACTTGCACAGAGAGCAGTGCAATTTATTTCTCTGTCTCTTTAGATGTAAAGTATCCAGTTGCATCCAACACCGAGCAACAGCCGGCAGCAGATGTAAAACCATACAAGTGTGGATACGTGGAGCAATTACACTTTCTGGAAAGCTTCATTAATATTACAATCTAGAACGTCAGCTGTGCCCTAGGAAATTCCCAACAGCTAGGAATTTCATTCTGTACTTAGAGGTAAATCTCCAAGTCCAGGTGCCCTGAACTGCCAGGTACTATCACTGACAATGGTGGAGAATTTGTCCACTTTTTATTGCCTGTATTATATCATTTACTATCTGGAACAACGGTTTGGCCATGAAATTTTCACCAGAGCTTATTTGGTAATAAAACATTTGTGTAATAAGTTACACTTCCCAATTTGCAATTTTTCCCCACATGCCTCTCCTTTTTTGTGAATACATTCATTATTCAGAATGATCAGTTGTGTAATGTCAGGTACAATTCTTTGCCCCACCTATCTCATGGGATAGTTGAAGTAAAAATAACTTTGACATCAAATTAGGGCACAGGTTATGTTTCTGCTCCACAATTGTATTTTCAAACTCAAGTTCTCAAAGTCGGGCATCTAAGTCTGTATCTAAGCATAAAGTAAAACCAATATGTTTGTCAAAAGTGTGATTAACTGCTCTTCTGTCACTTTCAGGAAAGACAAAGCATTTAGGAGAAAGATTTTAAAGAATAATATTTTAAAATTTCCATAGATTTCAGCATCTCTTCAAATAACAGATGATTACTGTTATTACTACTACTGTGAGGTT
>JAVJGJ010000033.1:16932586-16945268 GCA_035590215.1 Microhierax caerulescens
CTGCACCGCTGCTCGCCTCGTGTGATCCAGACCTGCACCGCTGCTCGCCTCGTGTGATCCAGAACTGCACCGCTGCTCGCCTCATGCCATCCAGAACTGCACCGCTGCTCACCTCGTGTGATCCCTGCCCAGGGAGGAACTTGAAGCCATCGTTGCTTTGTTCATAGCACAGTATCTTCCCATCACAGGGTTTAAAAGCAAACTGGGTATCACTCCCGGATGATAACCTCTTTCATTAAGGAGTTCCTGTTAAAGGCAGACAAATAATTGCCTGTTAGTAAGTCTTTATTAAATTCAGCCCAAATTCAGCCCCAGCAATCCCTTCCAAAAGCCTGACGGGTTTCATTTTATTATTTCCTTTGCAGGGTGTTGGGAAGTGTAATCACTGGTAACTAATCAAACTTCTTTCAAATACCCACAAATACATAAAGAGAATGAAATGATTAATTATTGGGCTAAGCCATTTCAAATGAGACCTCATCTAAATGAGCAGATTTATTTCCAGAGCAAGCTGGTGTAAATTTAGCTGGTTTTCAAAGCTCTGAATCTAAAGCATGCCTGGATTTGAGGATGGAGTGGGTTATGGGTGTCTGTATAACCTCTCTCCCAGACATCCATCAAAAGTACAGCAACAAAAAAAACCTGACAGCAATTTTATAAAACATTTTTTTTTTTAACGAAGTGTTACCATTGGGTACTGTTAATTATAGGCAGGAGTAGGTTGGGGCATTAAACTGAGAGGCTTTTTAAAATGTCAGTATTTAAATGAGCATTCTTTTGCCCCACATAACTGTTTAATTCAAGGAGAAGAATTAAAAATGTTTTGTCAAATTTTCTTCTGTGTCTTTATTTTGTTCCTGTGGCTTCCAATCTGTTCCTCACCTGCCTGCTTTGTTCCTTTCATTTGTTTCAACATTGCTACCTATTCTAATTCAGAATGGAGCTTTAAGGAGTAAAGAAAACCCAAACATCTCTAGTTTCCCTCTTGCTATCCTCAGAAATCCCTGGAATTTGCAAAAATCTTGCCACAGGAACTTTAACTCGGCACCACTATCCCAGTCTACTGCAGTTGTGATAATCACAGATAATCTCTAACAGTCTCTTTTCTTAGTAATGTCACAGGGTTATTTCTATATATTTATTTAAAAAGGAATATTGTAGGAACAAAATAATTCTATCCATCCAAACCTAAGCTCGCAGAACCACACCTGTCTCCAGAGATATGCAGCATTGCCCATATTAGGAAATACATAATTAGAAATGAGTTTGCATTAATGTGTATGCTTAATATTCTTGTTTCTCAGGCGCAAAGTTAATTTGTAGGATTCAGTTTTATGCAGCATTATGCGCACGTTTCTTCACATAGTGAATATGTTTGACAAACTAATCAGTCCCACCAAAGCCCTACTGCAAGGAATAACCCAAATCGTAAAGCTGGTAAAGAGGCTTCAGTGCATGACGTGGGTTGCACACATGGTGCACATGCGGGCACTGCATGTGTGCTTGGCATGCGCTCCTGGGGTGAAACTGTCAGCACCAGAACCTTTGCAGAAACCTGCTTTTAAATGCAAACATTTACGGAAAGCATCTCCCCGATTTGTGACTATCTAATTGCAACTAATTAGAGCTGTCCCCGCAGTGGAAACGCTCCGTGAGGAGGCTGAGGTGTGCTGACGCGTGTCCAGCCCTGCAAACGCCGACCTGCGAGAGTTCTCCATGCAGCATTCGCGCTGTGCAGTTTTATTTTTTGTGGCATGCATTTAACAGCCCAGTATTTCATACTTGTCCCCAAGGTAATTGACAAAACACGTTTCTAATGCTATTTAACAATTTTAATGACAGCGGCTGAAAGATACATTAAAAAAAAATAACATTCTAAGCCAAACATTTTTTGTCAAATGACACGGTTTCCAAATTTGCTGTTCCATAGCGCTCTATTTCTGTAAAAACTCTCATCGAGGCTGTAGGTCACAAAAGAAGAATGAAGCCTTGGAAACAGATACAATGACTACTTAATATTGTGTGGGATTATATGCAGTGGCCTGTGGCAATTCCTTATGTCTCTCTGGGTAGTGATGCCTTTCCAGCATCTTTTTTTTTTTTTTTTTTTTTGTCATCGCACACTTCCATTGTGAAATATTCTTTTCATGAAGGAGGAAGAAAGAGCTGGTTACACCCTGCAGTGTTTTGGGGAAGACTAAGAAGCGTGGTTTGCAGGGAGTATGTGTGAAATATGACATTTCATTATGTGTAATTATTTTTTAACCAGTAATGTCCACGTTGAAATGAGTTTCTTATTTTTGGAATGCACAGGGAGTGGTTGGGGAGGGGAGTCATGTTGGTTTTTTTTTTTTTCCCTGTTAATAAACTCAAGTCATTCTTATGCTAAAGTAATTTCTCAACAAAACAAATTTCTCTCCATCTGGGTAATGGCACACCCAAATGTGATTACATTACAAGGGATTTTAAATTAAATTTCAAGGTAGGAGCATTATTAATCCAATGCATTTGTCTTTATTATCATTGGATCTAAAACAATAAAAGACTCGAACTCACTTTTAAATGGCAGCTCAGCACTTGCTTTTTACAGCACCGTGGGTTTGATCAGGAATCCTCAGAAATCTGTGTCTTTTGGGTCAGGCCCCAAAACTCTCTCAAAAGGTGGAGCAGGAATGGCTATATCCATCCCGGGAAGACAGGGGAGTTACAGAAGAGGTTCACTTGCTTTGGATTCTTTCTGCACTTAAGTGAGCGATATCACCCGCTGCTACAAGAGATTTTTCAAGTCAGTGCTGACAGGGCTATGAAGGGGCGGGACGTACAGAACTGGCACAGTCAGAACTACACATCTTCCAGACTTACAGCAAATCCAGTCATCATCTTGAAAAGTCAGAGTCCGTGCTTTTAACAAACTGCTAAACGTTGCCCACCCTGATATTTCAAAAAGAATTGTCTACATGCACATGCAAAGGAACTGAATGCCCAAATGACTCATGCTCATCTGCCTTCTTGTGTTCACGGGCATTCAGATTACATTTTGGATGCAAAACCAATTTTGCTTAAGCCTATAGCCAACAAAATGCAGTAAATAAATACAGAATGTATGAATCCCTCTCGAGTACTGTTTTTCAATCCATCACATATGAAACTTCAACTATCTCTGCTTGTAAAATGAATGCGATCAGAATTTGTCATCACAGCATTATTTGTCCATTTTTTTCCTGGGGAACCTGACAGCTATCAGCTGATTACATTTGATCCAGCAACAGAACATGGATTTTACCAACTCTTCACAACAGCAAACAAAAAAAAAAATAACCACAGAGTAGCATGCTAGGTAACGGTATTACAAAACGTTACTGTGTGATTTTCTACAAAGCCGTAACTTTACAAAATGTGCTGTTTTCTCCCATTTCAGCCCTTGGAGGGCTAGCAGGTCCGAGGTTCAGTTCCTTCCACCCTGTGCGTGGTGGGCTTCCGAAAGCAGCAGTGCAGCGGGTAGAAGCAAGCCGGCAGCCCAGCAGCGGGAGGGCACAACGCCCTCTGACAGAGCCAGCCCCGCACCGCTGCGGGGGCTTCCACCTTCCCGAGAGCCCACCCCGGGGTGCGGGCAATGTCAGGCACACCAGTGGGTGAAGTTTGGTAGGAAACCAAAGCGGTGTCTTTTATGCTGTTGATGGGGGCTTTCCCTTTGCCACCCAGACTGAGGGACTGGGCTGTTCAATGCAGCACTCCCGGGCTGCGCGCCGGTCGCACTGGATGCATGCCAGCCTAGCACAACCGCGTGCAAGTAAATGCACGCTTGTGACAGTGGGTGCCCACACAAAGGTCGGAGGGGGGGGCGTTATCTAACACCTGTCCCCCATTTAACAAGAGGCTCCGCGAGCCCTGCTGCCGCAGCACAGAAGCGGGCACTGCGTTTCAGCCTGGGCATCCATTGCCACGCAGAGACAACTCAATCTTCACAGTATATCCCCTCAGTAACTGCCTGTGCATGAGATTTCCAAATGCTCAGGCATAATTCTCTCATTGGAGAGTACAGGCTGATTATGACAAACTCTGTCAATTTTATTAGCCACACAGATGTTATAGATCTATGTGAAAATCAACCATAATTCTTGCCGTGATGTGCATAGTGGCACTGCTGCAGACCGTGCCTCTCCCCTCCACAAGCCCAGCGCTTACAGGCGTCCTGCCATTCAGCCTCCATGTGTCCCCCTGAGCTAAGATGATCTTAAAAAGAGAAATATTAAAAGGATTAAAAATGACACTATTGAGCCAGTGGGTGCCTGCAACCACAGAGTCCCAACTGCTGCTGAAAGAAGCAAAACGCAGGGATGTGATTGCTGCCCTGCGATCTTGCTCCGTGTGGGATTTCTGCTCCCAGGTGTATCCCAGCCAACCTGCCGGCAGGCCTGCGTGTATCATAGCAGTCACCCCTCCAGTGAACGTCTCTGATGCTGAAATACCACGTGGCCATGCCTGGCTGCATCTCTGAAGCTGGCAGGGGGCACAGCTGAGCTGTACGACTGGACCGGACCGCTGAGGTCCTCCTTTATACTTGCCATGGGGTCATGACGCTCACTATGTCTGTCTGTGCAAGGCTGGATGTGAAATGCAGTCTGGAAGAGCTGTGAGAAATACCTGCGTCAAGATCGTTCAGTCAAAGCCTTCCCTGGCTCCCAGCGCTGGGTCTCAAAGGCTCAGCAAGCAGAAGGAAAGCGATGGGTACAATTTAAAGAGAAATATGAAGCCTGTAGGGGGGTTGTTGGTTTAAGTCCTGTTGCAACATGCCTCTAGCAAGCCAGGGAAAGAAGCTGAAATGAGGGCTTATCGTGGAGAGGCAGGTCCAGGAGTGAGAAGACCCATAAGGACTCAGCCCTTAAACCCTCTGCACCTCAGCCTTCCCACCTGTTAGAAGTCCTCAGGTTTAATAACCTGGAGAGAGCGCAACGGGCCGTGCGTGCGGGTGAAGCAATTAGTAGCTGTGAAGTACAGAGAAACTGTTGGCAAAAAGGATCACATAAATGCAAAGTTATTACGGGCACCCAGTTACCATAGTGATTGGTGTCTCAGAAATGCTAATAATAGTAAAATAAATAATACAGGCCAGGCAGGAAGAGCCCCTGGAGATGAATGCGAGCGCTCCCCTCCTGAGGGACTGCATGTACTGCTTTCTCAGCGCTCCTCGCCCCGCCTGGCTCCGGCTCAGCTCCCTCCTGGGGTAACACACTGTGCTTCTGCGAGAGCACTAGGTCAGCCAAGTGAAAGTGGAACTTTTAAGGGCTTTATTATTTTCAGGAGTCATCGGAGAAAACGAACCCCCCCCCAACCACAAATAATTGAATACGTCAATAATATTTTGACTTGTTCATGTCTTGCAAGGTTTACTATAGCTCTGTTAAGTACTTCATTACTGTCCCTCCAGTGATGTTAATTAAGTTCACCATAGGCTCACAAGTCCTTTTCCCCCCTCTCTTTCTTTCCCATTTTGTTTTTGTTGTTTTGTGGTGGGTTTTTTTAACAACCAAGCAGCTCTCCCAAATATAATGCCTAGCAATGGGAGTTGCCATACAGTAGAAGGTACCCAGATTGGAAGGAAAAAAGATGAGGCATCCTTCGTGATGATGGTCAATGTTTCTCCACAAATAGGCTTTCCAGCAATATCAGCTGAGGGATTGTGAAAGTCCAAAGAAAGCGTTAAAGAGCCATGCCATATAAATAAAGAGCATCATCCTCAGCCTTGGGCCGCTGTCACATTAAAATTTGTTTTACCCACATACAAAGGGATGTTCAGAGCCAAACAGCTTCAGTGTTTCACTCCTTTCCCAAGTAATTTAATATTTATGTTACATTTTCTATTTATAATGTTTTTATCAATAGCGGAATCAAATGCGGACAAGCTTAGAAAGGAGAACAGAGCAAACAGCAGCCCAAGAGAAAGATGCACACCTGCTCGCTCCTATGTCGCCCGTCATAAAAGACAGCACCACGATATTTATCCCACTGCCTCTCCCAACAAACCCCTTCACCACCTGCAGACCAGCCCCCTTCCACACTCCAGCCCCACTCCTTGGTGCATATCTCACGCTCTGCCGCCTCAGTAACCGAGACCCTCTCGTTAGAGCTGGGAAGCACGCCGGAGCCAGCAGGACCCAACAGAGATTTAAACAGCGGTGGGGTGGACTCTGCTTTCTGTTACGCTTGTGCAGATCCAGCCATGCCCTTGTACAGGAGAATTCAGGCTAGTACTTCCCCTGCCAGCCACAGCAGCTGCTGTGATTTCAAGCATCTCGCACGGAGTTGTCTACCTTGAATAAATCAGAAAACACCACTTTGCAGCAAACAGCACTGCAAACCCCCCCAGGATGTGTTGTCCAGCCCATCTTAGCCAAGCAAACTTGCTGTTTTACAAAGCTTTTGAAACACAACCAGTCCTCTGTTTTGGAGCGAGAGGATTCCTTGCTCTTACTGTACCTATTTCCATTAAGTTGGAATTGCATTTTTTAATGTTTTTTAAACTAGGAGTTGTTTAAACGAGGAGTTTTTAAACTCAGAGTGCTGCCCAGTGCCAATCAGAATAAAATTCCCTAACAGGGTTTGGCCAATAACACAGCCTTTTTGTCCAGGGTTTGCTCACTGAGGGTTGCTCAATGTTCACATCTCTCACTTCAGACTCCAGCCATAAACACGGCTGATAAATTAGGCTAATACATTCCCTTAAAATGCCCAGAAGCACTAACTCCGCTGCTGAGAACTGTACCTGTGGAACCACCGCCGATACTGGGTGACCACAAACCCACCCTGCCCTTCCTGATGCCTTTGCTTGCAGCCTGCACAAGGATGCTCAGGGGGAACAATTTCTGTATCTGGCTGAACTACAAGAACACACTCATTCTGGGTTACTGCATGCAAAACCAGTGAAGGGAAGAAAAATAATTTGGTGTCTTTCCTTCTACTCAATACTCTGGCACAATCTGGCCCTGTGCCGTGTTCTTCCTGGCCCCTGGGAAAATCATTTAAGCCACCTCAATCTCTTCCCCATTTAACACTAACTACATACACTATCTGATGGACATGGATGCTGAAGAAGGATTGGGTTAGTTCTTGAAACAGTCCAACCTAATGGAAAGTACCACTGAACCCCCTACCTACCACCTGAACCCTGAGTCAACATAAGTGTTGCAGCAGGACTCCTGACCACTTGTGTGATGAAGCAACACAAAGAGAGATGAGTCAAGTACGACATTCACATGGCAGGACTGGGGGACAGGACAGGAAGCAGAGGTGGCTGCTTAGGGAGATGAGAGGTTCAGGTTTTGCCGTGACTCACACATACAAATCAATCAGCGATAAGATGCAGAGACATCATCAGAAAAGATGGGGGAGAAAAAAAAAAAAAAAAAAAAAAAGAAAGTCTCCACCCTTTCCAAGCATGGAAGTGACAGAAGCAGAAGCGAGTAAAAAAGCTGATGGTACAGAAGGAATAGGAGTAGAAAGGCAAAGACTACATAATACCTCCGGTTTCCACAAGTGTTGAGCCTGGCATTAAACTAGTTTCCCAGATACTCAGGCAACAGAGATGGCTGTTTTGAGGCATAAATGAATCAGTAGACTGTAGGGAAGCCAGCGTAAGAAAGATGGTGTTACAGACAGAAAGCTTGCAGATTAGTATAATCAAAGCAGTGAATAAGCAGGAAGGAACTGAATTTTATTTGAGCAACAGTTTGCGCATACCTAGACAAGTTTTGAAGATGTTGACACGTGATCAGCAATAGCGGTCTCCCAGCCTCTGGTTGCTTCTCTGTTGTATGATTGTAAGAAACCAAGAGATCTACTGGCTGTCTGCATGGCCTTGTTCTGAGGAACAGTGGACTGCCAGCACCGGAGGAATGGACCCGAAAACACAATGCTGGAGGATGAAAGGGAGTAGCTGGGAAAAGTGCACTACTGACCAAAAGAGACTCAAATGTGGATAATCAGCCAAAATATTTTTAGGGATTAAAGGCTTCCCCTCTTTTGCCCACAAAACCACCCCAGCTCATGACTGCGTTAGATAAAACCATTTTCCCCTTTGACTGAAGAAGAAAGAGATAAGAGGTTCAGTGTTCCTTCCGAGACCAACATCAAGGACCTTTTCAAGAAGAAGAGATGCATTGTGCTCTGCTTCTCAGCCTCTCCAACAGGTATGCCGTGTAAACCAAGCAATGATGCTGCTTCTCCCTTGCACAATAAACTTCCATACACACAAGGACCTGGGATTTTGCCAGTCGAATCAAAGAGCTCAGCCTATCGCCTTGTCCAGTTATGTCGCAGAATTATCCCCTGCTGTCCCCTCTCTTTGTGGCCTGTTTCAGGAATACAAAACCTATCCTACGATTACAGAACGTCACAGTAGCGCTTTCCTACAGGAGCAAGTGAGGCATAGAGAAGAGGGCTGTAATTTTCACTAGCCATTATATATCTGCTCTTGCTTTGTAAATGGTTTCTCCTTCCCAAGCCATTGCATCCTGTTGCAAGCAAAACATCCTGCCCTTGAGACTACAAAACCCGTTTCCATCAGAATCTATGTGATGTCAGAAATCCGCTCTCCTTGCTCCATAGTAGAATTTCAAAGGCACAGCTCCTCACAGGCACAAGTCACACAAGAACAAACCCTGGTTTGAACACTTTGCTCCTGCAGACTCCAGGAAGACACAGACATCCACCTCAACCACTAGTCCTCCTACTTGCACCGTACCTCCGAAGAGATTGTTAATCGTTCCCTTAATGACTAGTCCACAAGTGACTAGTTAACTGATAAACATACAGATGTTAACTAACAAATCTGAAAAGACTGACATAAAGTAATCCAAAACTTCCTTAACAATCTCAGTGCAGTTTCTTTAGTTATCTATTTCTTTAGTTATCTATTTATGGTCCATAGTAAATGATTTTGTTCATTTCAAGAACTGCTTTCAGCTCCGGCATGCCATGCCTGCTGCATTTTCAGCACTGTGAAAGAACTGCATTATTAGCTATTGTGAAATAATACCTGAAAACAAAATTGCCACCAAAGCTATTGTTCTGTTTAGGAAAAACATGATTAAACACTCCACACTGAGAAGCTGGTAGGATTCTTGCCAATAAATGGATGTCCTGGTTATGTATATATATGATTTCAAATTCATGAAAATAGTATGGGTGCTACCAAGAAGGATGATGATTCTTTTTCCTTCTGCTAAAGCGAATGTTATTTCATGCTCATTTCTATTACTTTAAGGCTGACTGCTGAACAGGTATACTTTGCTTTTTAACATGACACAGCAAAATTTTCAGTAACAAGTTATTTATGCAGTTCAGCATAGGTTGTTTTGGTTTTGGTTTTTTTGTCTAGCAATGTTAACAATGCAAAGTGTTTTAAAGAGGTGATTTTGTAGCACTTGTTCCCTTCCCATCCACAAGAGAAAACCGTAATTGTTATTTGTAATAGTTCACAGTGAGGTGGACACTGGCTTCATTTAAAGCAATGCTATTCCTATCTAGAAGTGCTGGGATTTAAGCATGTGACTCCCATTAACATTAATGGTAGTTATATGTTTAAAACTTCTGCACATTGTGATGGGAATATGTTCCATGGAATTCAATTAATCTGAAGAACATTGCATACATTTGGGAACATTCATGTTGTACAATTTCACTGGCACATGGATTTGTCCTCAATAAAGCTTGCTAGTATCTGGTAACAAAGACATTAACAATCTACTGTACATTTAAATAAAGGAGGACTAGACTATATGTTTTCCCAGCTCAGTGTAGGCAGCTACAAAGAACCTTTTGAGTGTAAACAAACAAAGAATTGAGAAAATAAGGAAGAAGATGGTATTTTAAGAATGTGAATATTTGGAGAATGCTGGGGAATGAACACAGAGGAGGCTGTTCGTTTATAGGTTAGATGCATTTTCAACAGGAACCAAGTAAATGCAAAAAAAAATAAAAGGAAAAATTATGGAGGGAGGATAAAAAGAATATTCAGACTCTGGCTGTTTCCCACACACCGAAGATAATAATGTGAATGGAAGTGATTTTGTTTTAGGGGTCAGAGCAGAGGCTGATATTGCAACCTTTCCAGATCCTGAAAAACATCATTTCATTAAAATAACTGGCCCCGTTGTTCTTGTGATCCTAAGGAGACTATTTTACACGATGAGGACAACAGCAGCAAAGCAGTGAACAGTAAGTTTTAGTGCTTCAGAGACAAAGCACTAGAGACACACTGCTGCTGGAAAGTGTAACAGAACATTAAAGCACATGATAAGTAAGCAGGAATCAGCAAAAAGTTAATTGGAAACCACAATGACAATATGTCCGTGCAGTTCAGTACAATATTTCTCTTCCTTCCCCCTCTCCTCCTTTTAACAGGATGAGGAATTTAACAGGACACAGGAAAGCAATATCTTAGTAAAGAAAGAAAGGAACAACCAGAGATAAAGAAAAAATGGTTCTTGCCACTGAACAAGCTATTCAATTTTAAGAACATTTGTTTGTAAAAGTTTGACAAGACCTCACTTGCCCAAACCTTGATGATCCTCAGACCTTCTTCAGAAAGGTTTCCTTTCTCTAAATGAAGAAATATGTGACCAGAATTGCCACAAATGAATCATTATTTTTGAAGCCTCAATTTGAAACTTGTTTTAAGGCCATCGCAGAAGGATGTTTAGGTGTTTCAGAGGACGCAAGAGCTTTGAAACCATCTCAACTCAAAGAACGTGCGTGGGCAAGCTAATGCAATGGGGGCAGACCCACCTCCCTGTGTAGCACCCTCTACAGCTGTATATTTGTTTATGTCAGCTTCTGCGGGTGAGTTCAGAGCATTCCCATAAAGGCGGTGAAGTTTTGTGCTTGCCTTTGCGATCCATTACATAACAAACACAGAGACCAAGAGCGAGGAGGTGAAAACACCCAAAGCTCCACAGCCCGGCATTTGGGGGAGTCTGAGAAAACAGCTGCATTTTGGGGGAGCAGCTAAACTGGTACACTGAAAAGTTACCTGAGAGCTTATAAATAAAATAAAATAATAATAATAATAAAATAAAAATAAAACCCACAAAGAAATCAGCAAACTGAAGAATTACATTTGATACTTTAAAAAAAAGTTTTAAAAATCCTCTTGCTTAACTAGAAGGGGTTATTTTTACTGTTTTCATAAAGTCATAGAATGGTTTGGGTTGGAAGGGACCTTAAAGACCATCTAGTCCCAACCCCCTGCCACGGGCTGGGACACCCCCCACCAGCCCAGGTTGCTCCCAGTCCCGTCCAGCCTGGCCTGGGACACTGCCAGGGATGGGGCACCCACAGCTGCTCCGGGCAGCCTGTGCCAGCGCCTCACCACCCTCACAGGGAAGAACTTCTTTCTAATACATACTCCAAATCTACCCTCTTTCAGTTTAAAGCCATTCCCCCTTGTCCTATTGCTACAGGCCCTACCAAGAAGTCCATCCTGATCTTTTCTATAAGCCCCTTTAGATACTGGAAGGCTGCTATAAAACAGATTTTCTGGCAATCTAAAGCTCTTGCTGCTAAGGCTAACGGTTGAGGAAGTCCCAGAACTTGCACACAGAGCAGAGCGTACGGGCCTGCTTGGGTGCGAGGTTTGACATGGCCTACTGCGATCAGAAAAAGAGAAAAATATTTCCAAGCTTCTGACAGTGAGCCATGGTACTTAGCAGGAGGTAGTGCTAAGGGCAAACTGCAGATGACAAAAGTTCAAAAAAGGTTCAGGTTGTTTCATGCCCCTGAAATTGAGACAATATGAATGTTTTCCTCCTCCTTCTAAGCAGCAAGCTGGCCCTCTGTGACGGTTTTGTCTTCCCAGTGATTTTGCACTAAGCCACAGATAAAGGAGGCACCATCCCGCTTCCCAGAGATGTATGGCATCAGGCTACCTTCTGCCAGCTATCTAAAAGGGCATAATCTAATGAACTGGGAGACAGTTATCACTTTGTGTATCAGGAAATTGTCTAGAAGTCATGTTCCAAAATATCCTCAGGGCCTAGAAGTGCTCCACACCCGAGGAACGAGGCAGGGCTGTCAGGCATGGAGGACAACGACCCCAGCTGAGCCCCAGAGCACTGTATCTCCCTCCTCCACCACTGACTCTTCCCATTCCATACCCCAGCAGCAGCAGGACTTTGCCATTGCTCATAGGACACAGCTCCAGCCTTGGAAAAGCCCTTCAGCTGCTCAGAGGTGGCCCAGGAGGGCCACCACAGGGCCTGTGCATCATTTCAGGCAGAGAACACACACCAACGCAGGAGATGTGGGGCCAGAAGCGGCGTGACAACGTGCGCAGTGTCTCACCGTCACATGCAGAGCAGTTGTGAACCAAAGCCCTTTCTTCTCCCACAATAAGTAACAGCTTGTCTGAAATTTAAGAGTTTTCTTAAATTGATTGCTGCCAACTCTGTGCCGCCTCTTTTTTTCATCCCTTAATCATGCAGCTTTTTTCCTCCTAGCAGAGCCACGACTAAAAAAAAAAAGTGTTAAAGCCAACAAAGACCATTCACAACTCATTTTTTCACTTAGTATTAAATACTCATTTTACAGAAAGCAAATACATCTTTCTAAAAAAAAAAAAAAAAAAAAAAAAAGCAGAAATAACAGGACCTACACTGGTTTTAAAGACAAAAATTTAAACCTGATC
>JAVJGJ010000033.1:16945368-16987497 GCA_035590215.1 Microhierax caerulescens
TAAATACTCCTTTTAAAGAAAGCAAAGACATCTTTCTAAAAAAAAAAAAAAAAAAAAAAAGCAGAAAGAACAGGACCTACACTGCTTTTACAGACCATAATTTAAACCTGATCCTGAAAAGTAATGTTAAAATGATAAACATGTTGTTTGTGATGTGTTAATGTTTAATGATGATGTTATTGAACACGGAGATTAGTTCCCTATCAGATGTGGTTTTGAAGAAGCTACCTGGACTATGTGAAGATTTTCAAAGGCATTTTTCTTGCTAAGAAATAGCCAGCTCCTTGTATGTGTCTTCTCCCAAGTATCTTAAAAACACATCAAGTTTTTCACCCTCCAGTTCAGTTTTCAGAACTGCTGTTGATCTATTTTAAAGATGTTTGCAATGAAAAAAGAACTGTAATTAATGAGGAGTTTAGACCTTACTGTATATACACGCAAGTTTATCTATCCATAGATGTAGACACATTTTAACTTTAAAATGTGGTTTAAACTTAAAGAACTGATTGCAAAATATTGGCAAGGACCGTTTTATTTAACAAAACATCCAGTGGTTTGCCTAACGTCTAATTCTGCAATGACCTCATTGACATTATCATTTTCCAAAAGGCTAATGGAGAGAGGATTTTTAAGGTGTAAAAAAAAAAAAAAAAAAAAAAAAGGAGAGCTACGCCTCACAACACGGACGATCCAATGCTTGTGCAAAAGAAAACCACTCCAGGCAGCACATAACCTTACCTGACCTGTGGATAGATACTGCCTCCCCTCCCCAGTTTCCATTTACCAAATCCATGATTTTCCAAAACGTCTAAGATGACCATTCCTATTCCATGGTACTGAAAAGAACATCTCAGGGTCCTGGCTAGGGCTGGGTGCCAGCCTGCAGCACCACGCACCGATTGCCTGCTCCGGCTCCCTCCTGCCCTGGCCAGCCCAACACAAAGCCCTGCTCTTGCTGGAGAAAAGCACAACATGCAAATACTCTACAGGGGAGATGTACGTGTTAAGACTGACTACAAAAACACAACAACTTCAACTTTAAAAAGTTTAATCAAAACCCAAACAGCCCTAAATTTACTTTTGGAATTCATTGGATTGCAAAAGAGAAGAAAATAATGTATGAATAGTGCTACCACCCAATTTATTAGCGTCCTGAGCTGCGTACACTCTCTGCACATTTTACAAGTCTACTTATACGTGTGCCTAAGAAGAAATCAGATGACAATTTCAGTACATAACTTCTATACGCTAGTCCCTGGCACAACAGGTCTGCAAGAACTGTACATGTGTTTAAAAATAAGTACATTTTATATATAGGCCTAGTTGTGACAAGAATAGTTAATCTCTTACAAGACCAAAGACCAAAACGTGGTGGAGACTCAGGTGGTCTTTACCCCATGGAAGGGTTAATTCATAATACTCTAATTCAGGTGTCTACCTCCTTCAAGGTATTTGATTTTGAAGAAAGAGGATAATGGTCTGATGCAGAACAGAAAGACCCATGTCATTCTTCCAAAATACGCTACACTGCCTATTCAAGCCAAGAGAGAAGAAAATAAATCCCTGCTTTTTTTAAGGATGGTAACTTTCTAATAAATCCAACACAGAATGCTACAGACAGCACTTATGAGCACAGTGACATTGTACTATCTGCAGAGTTATGGACAACTCTAGGACCCTGGAGCTGAATACCAGAAACAGAATAAATAGATTCAAGAAGTCCTCTCGAACACCACTGTTCAGCCTGAGTCCAGCTCAGTCTCCAATGATTAAATGTTACTTCTTTATAAGTTTCATTCTGGCCAAAACTATCTTACATTAATATTTTGACAAACTATGTCCCAAAATAAACATTTTATATGTGATACAAATACCAAAGTCACTTCAGTTCACTTACTGTGGTCATGACCACTTTGGCACGATTTTGGAGAGGGAGGAAAATTCAATAAATCAGATATTTTCATGATTTAGTGTTTGCAAAGGTCAGAAACCAGCACACAATATCTCCCTACTCTGAATTACACGTCAGTTAATAGAAAGAGCAAAATTTTCCAAGAATCCAGCCAAAACCTGGCATCTGACAGAAGAACTTCATCAATGTGTCCTATCCTTTGGGCTGCTCCCTCCCACCATTACAGCCACAGTGCAATAATGGACATGAGGACCAGTTCCTAAATTAAGAAACCAACAGCAGGGGAAGGATGAACCAGAAACTTTTTTCCTTTAATTGCAATGTTCTTTCATTAGCTAATGTTGTAATATTCGCACTAGAAGAAGATAAACTAAGGAAATTTGGTGACAGAGGGGAAGCTGAGCTTTGTGCTTCAGGTGAGATCGGAGCATCTGCAAAACTGAAGTATCTCTGGGATTTTTGTTTTAGCCAGTATTTAAGAAAGGCTGGGGCATCTGCAGATTCACAGCCAAATTTCAAATGTGTACTGAATGTCATTTTCTCCCATGACAATAAGTCTATTCAGTTTCATATTTACCTGGACTGCTTGCTTCTCTTTGTACCAGTTTATTTTCTTCTGATCTATTCTCACACAGCTAGCTTTTGACAGATGCACACAGTGTTCATCATATGAGGAATATTTGTGATGTGTTGGGGGAAAAAAAAGCCAAACCGACGGATTCTGTTCTGTGATTTGCTGTCTTATTTCTTTAGTTTGGGGGTACCCATCATGTCCTCATCCAAACATTGTTCTGCTTCCCTTTCGCTGATCTATCAACAACGTTTGACCTGAACAGAACAGAGTACAGCTCACACAGCACAACACCCAAGACAGAGCTGTACATCTCCCCATGACGAGAGAGCACCCACTCCACAAGGTTTTCACTGGCGATGCTCCGGGGGTGCTGCACAGGCTGATGCACCTAGGTGAAGCCACTTTCTGCACAGATGAAAAAATGCAGCTTTCTGCACTGCAAAGCCAACAGCGGCTTTGAAGCACTTAGTAAGGCAACCCGACATGTGTAATTGATATGAAAGGAGCAAGCCAACAGCCAGAAACTGGCAGGGGTGCCCCAACACATGCCCCTCCTGCATACATCATAGCATTAAAACCATCAAACACTCCTGGTAGAAAAGCAAACAAACAAGACCGGCATAAGACCAAGATATAAAAAAATGCCCAAAGCAACATTAAATCATCTGAAGATATTCCCATTAAACAGAATTATTGTCCCCATTAAGAATCAAAGCTATTTAGAATCATTGGCTATTCAGCCAGTTCCCTGGGAGACTTTCCGATTAAGCAGATTTTTCCATGTGGGTTTCTTGTGATTAAAGGCCTTATCTTGCAAATCCTTGCTCATATCTATCGTCCTAGCTCAAGTGAGCAGTCCTAATGGACGAAGAGTGCTGGCTTGCTCATCTCACCTACATTTACCTGATTCTGCTGATTTCAGCTTGATTTGCCCGACAAGAGGAGCTCAAGCCAAGGCACCTACTCTCAGAGAAGAGTTTGCAAGAGAAGGATTACAGTCAAACACAAACAGGCACATGTCAAGAACTGCCCAGAGCCCAAATCACCAGAGGTTCAGCCAGCTCTAGTCTAGAAGGCACGTAGCCACACTAGCATAAGACTCTGAAGATGCTGATAAATCCACCTGAAAGGCAAAACTTTTTACTGTAGACACACTCACACCATAATGTATCTAAATGGCTTCCTGACCAAAGCTGGCTCGTGCCCCCGTGGCTTGGAGCTAGCCTGTGACAGCACCAGGCGCTGCAGATATGCTCTGCAAGGTAACTACATCCTATATTGACAGCATTCAGTTGAGCCTTCGTAATAAAATGTGTATTCTACTCGTCTGTAATTGACCGGCCTGCTGACTGTCTGAAACTGCCTGGAGACAGCACAATGAAATGGGACAAATTACTTTAAGAGTAATTATACTAATAAAACATAATGCAGCTTTGTCTGCCATCTAGAAATACCGTTAGCGTCAGGCCGAGGGGCAAGCAAGAATCTCAAATTCCACAACTCAAATCAGAAATTAAGAATTCGCTCCTTTCAAAATCAAACTTGTATTTGCCATGATTTCTGTAATTCATAACCCTGGAAATTAACCTTGTCATCCATCAATTCCCATCTTCCAAGGTTCTTAATATATTCTTTCCACGGATCTTTTGCCATACCCTTCCTGTGGTCCAAACCGGGTTTCTGAAGGCACTGTGCTGATACCAGCACTTTGATGAAGTATAGCGGCTTCTCTTGCTTTCTCTGAGGAATACGTGTATCAATGCCTGCCTGGGTGTGTTTGCATGCCTGTGTGTTTAAGACAGTTGCACTGCCCTTCCCACTTAGTCCTAACAAAAATAAAACCTGATCGTCACAAAGCAATTCTGAAAAATGGTTGCAGAAAGGACATCAAGCCCATAGGAGCCCACAAAGTGGTTCACTCCTGTCCCTGATTCAGACACCCAAGTACAGCATGAGTGAGCATGAAATGTTAACCTTTTATGGTTAGCTATGTGATGAAGTGGATCTTGTCTTGCTTCATTTTTCTTTGACAGTGTTATAAACACATGAAATTAAAGTAGCGCCCCAGCCAAACCTTCTCTGATGGATTTCTGTTGGAATTTTTGTGGGGAGCAGCAGAGGGAGGGAGACTGGGGCACAGACTGCAGAGCTGAAATGCATAACTCTGAAACGCTGCCGGCTGAAACTAAGAAGTGATTTGATCTCTAGGAGTTACACACGGTACTTAGGCAGCTACCTCCAGCAGAGCATCACGGTGGCCAGTGACACGGAGGGCAGGAATGACTTGTTCAGGCATCCTCACCAGCTGACCTGCAAATAGGAGCCAGGACCCTCCATCCACCTAAACGTCCAGTCCAGCACACCTTCAACCGTATTTCAGCTCAGAGCGGCCCACCTGAGACAAAGCAGGGGAACATTAAAAGCTCATACGTGACAGCATCTGCTGGGCATGTCCACGTGTGTCAAGTTCTGCAGGCTCGTTACCTCGCTGTGGTTAGACACCTTGTTTTGAGATCCAAGCAGATTACCACTAAAAGCTTTTCCTTCCGTTCATTACTTCCTACTTCAGTGTTACTCATATTGATTTTCTTATTCTAACTCCTCGGATCTAAAAGCAGAGCACTGAACTCACAGGACTGCTTTCTGACTCTTTTCATAAACAGGGCTAACGTTACTACAGATCAATCACTGTGGAAGTTATTTTTCTTTGCTGCTTTTCTGACTGAAAGCCAAAGAATTTGGACTTTCAGAGCTTGGGTTAGGAGGCATATTATGTGACTTAAATATAATGTCTCAATAGTGAAGATAAGGCACATGGGAGAGGGAAGGGGCAAAAAGACCACATATCTCTGCACTACTGAAGTTCATAAGAAAAAGAAGTCAGGTGAAGCATGTGGAGTTAAAATGCTGCAATGCTGGGGCAAATAAGAAGAAAATCAGGCACTATAGAATAGCAAACAAACTTACAGCTCTAATAACAACAGAAATGCAAGCAACATGCAGCACATATTATATATGTATGCACAGTAGATCTTATTAAAAACTAAAAATATTTTCTCCTTTTCCCTTCTGCTATCGCTCAAAAAATAGAATAGTTCTACCTCCCTTTGTCAATAAATCACATTAAGGTCACTCGGAGAAGCAGCAGAATATAAATGGCTTGTATGCAAAAATCAAACTATGTTTGGGGTATAAATGTGATACAAATGCCATCCAAAATATGCTTGAAAGAGAGAAATGAAGTACTAGAGCATTAGATTTCGCAATTCATTAGAGTGGAAATCATTGAAATCTACTTCTCCCTAAACTATCTCTTTCCAAGCTTTAAACATTCAATAACTTCTCAGCCAGGGAATGTGTGGGGTTTTTTTTCCCCCTTCCCTCTACTTTCTCTGTGGTTTGACTTATCATGCGCTAAATATATTATTGCAACACATTAGTTACTTTGGTCCACAGCTTTGAAACCTTCACACAAGGCTCTAGGAATCTCACAGATAAATCACCCATCAGAATAAACTGATTGTCTATTCTGGGTTCTCTTTTGTAAGATTAAAAAAAAAAAAAAAGCCCAAAAGATAAGTTCAGAAAACAAACCCAAGCCTGTTACTTCTCAAAAGGCCACGGGTTTTCACCCTCAGTCTATGCTTTTGGGATTTTTTTCCAAGTCTTCTGTATGAATGGTAAAAGCTGCATTTCTCTCCAGTTATGGAACAATTGCCCCACAATCAGAATTTACTTTTAAGATTACAAGCTTGGGTTTCATTTGAAGTTTAGATGGACTGTGTGTATCTTCCCTGAAACCGATATTTAAGAAGTTGCTTTTGTAACCTGCTGAAGCAAGACATCTGCGCTACTCTGCACTTTTGTTTTCAATAGATTCATATTTAGACTGGTACAGTTGATGTATAGGAGAGAACATCTTGGAACAGATAAGTCATGAATAATTTCAGATCTTCAACTACCACAAGCACCTTCTCTCAACATCCTCATTCTGAACACCATCTTTTTTTCTTTGCTTTTTTTTTTTTTTTTAAAAAAAATAAATTAGTCAATAGATGCCAGATTTGTGTTATGGACTTAATTAATTTTATGTCTATGACATGTTCACTGTATAATTATACCAAGCTGTGCACTATTAGATAATTATTTTTGGTCCTCAAAAGAGGAATTCAATTTGTTTAAAGTTATTTTAGCTTGTTCAGAAAGAAAGATATTATTTCCCTTCAAAAAGCCATCAAACTAAGTGATAAAGCAACCCCATTCTGGTAATAAAAGACTATGGCACTGAAGTGGTTACAAACCATTTTGTTCAACCAGACTATTTACAAGTAGCAACAGGGTATCTGTTTCCTGTCATCTCCATCATATATCTTGAGACAGAGAGATTGGAGCCCAATTACAGCCTGATATCTAATCAATACACACCTTATTCCTAGAGCAGGAAGTAAAGGAGGAGGCCCCTGGGAGCCAGAGTTCAAATTACTCCGCTGTCAATTCCAGATAGCGGCTAATGATAGGATATATTTCTGGAAAGGGGGGGTGGTGGTGGTGGGAAGGGCAGCACGGTTTAATGGGATTGTTAATACCAAGAACGCATACGTATATTAATTTAGACATCTGCCTCTGAATTCCAAAAGCCCTATGTGAACCAGAAGAAAAGTGACCCAATTTGCTATTCACTCCTATAGCTTTTGGGACTTAACTTTGTTAAAATAATGCATTCAAGTGATAAACCCAGTCCAAAACCTCTAGATGAGGTTTGTAAACTACAGTTGGTTAGATTCCCTGCCTGCCCCCCCGCCCCAATCTTATTAGAATTGCTTTTTCACAAATAAAGACTTCTTTTCGTATGGATAAGGACTTTATACAGCCCCAGGGACATTCAGCCAAGCCAGCGAGCATCTCCCTTTCCCAGCTGCCTGGTTAAACTCACTCTGTTGAGTGCAGGGACCCACTAGGCCAAATCCTGCACTTAGCTGAAGTTAGCTGTCTGTCAGCTCATGGTCAGTTCCTAGCTGCTTGGGAAGATTTTAAACAGATAAATCCTGGGACTTGTTCTAATTTTGTCAATTAGCCAGAAAAATAACCTCTCCTACTTATTAACTGCTTCGTGTTCCTAGCAACGGTACAGAAAGCTGCCTTTTGCTTAGCGATCTTTATGAAAATGGATTTTTTTTCCATCTTCCAAGAATCAGCCTAACTCAGAAATGTAAAATATGAAAAGCAAATAGCCTGAATAATCAAAGAAAGTCACATGCTACACTCGGTACTCCAAGAAACAGAATGAAGCACAGGGGCATAATAAATCTTGTTAGTATTTAGCTTTCAAAATGCTCTGGAAGGCTGCCTGGTGACATGGATTCCTTCTAGGTTTAATATAGGTTTGATTAGCCAGGAAATCATTGTCATTTTCTAGGCAGCCAGACCACAGACCTACAAAATTCACAGTAAACAAAAGCAGGCAAGAAAAACGTTATCCACGGTTTTCTGGTTGAAAGCACTGCAGCCAGCCCTAAACCTCCCAGCTCCAGCGGGCAGAGGCAGGTAAGCCCTCAGCAGGACCAGACCAACGAAGACCTTCAGGTTCCCAACTTAACGTTCTACATACCTAGATCAGGTCCTGGATCATGACATGCTTCACTTACTCATCTGACATATTGGGGTGAGTAATCTTTCCTCTCTCCTGCCTTAACTATTTGTCCATCTTAGGTGCATAAATTCTTCCAGCCAACGATCCCTGCGATGCGTTTGTATAACACTTAGCGCAATTTCAGTTTGGGATTTCTTAGTCTGACTCAATAGTGCTATTGCTAATACAGTTTCACATAAATGGGGCCCAAAGATTGAATGATACCTCTAAGCGCTGCTGTACGACAAATAAATAATTATATGATATACATAAATCTTGCATTTTTAATGCTGAAGTCCCATGAGACAGAAAAAAGATTTTAAACGAGACAAGAACTTTCTAATTACACTGCATGTTGATGATCTTGGAATAGGTACAAAAACCATTAAAGAGTTTTACTTTTTTTTTTTTTCTGCCTCTTAAATAGGAAAAATCTTTTCATCAAACATAGATTGAAGCCAGTGATAATGTAACTCTGGCTTACTAAATAATAACAGTGCAGGGCTTTCTAAATAGCCTACTTCAAATAATGACTTATATTATCCTAAATTCAAAAGCAAACAACTGGGGAGAAGGAAATCGCTAAACGAAGAGCAATATTAAATTCCAGAGGGTGAATGTGTGCTGCTAAAGGTGTGGTCTTAATGGAATTTGACCTATATCCATAATTTTGCTGTCACTCAGCACCAGCTCTCACAGCACAAAGACAGCAGATGAGCAGGGCGTGAGCACGGTGGGGAGCTGCCTGGAGCAGCAGGACTCCTGGAGGGAGCAGAGGTATGACCCCACTGCTTATTCCCCACCACGAGCTGGGACTGCTGTTTTGGGAAAGGCTAAGGTGTGCCAGGTGGTGGCTACTGCCCAGCATGGGCTGGCCTCTCCCGGCAGGAGCAATTGCATCCTCCGGCACCCCGGCAGCAGCAACCCTACAGCCTCAGTCAATCCTCCCGAGCTCCTTCACGCCTCTAGATGTTCAGGGCGCAGAAACAAGGAGGTGGTAGCTACCTACCAGGTCCAAAGCCCCTGGGAGAGAAAACAAGATTAGGTTAGTGAGCTGCCTTTATCCCTGCTGAACTGTTGGATGAACTTCCAAAAATATCCTGGAATTGGCATTCTGCGTACAGCTGTGTTTATGAAAGGCAATATCATGTATGTAAATAAATTCAGATGCTGCTTGAGTTATTTTAAAACAATCAGTAGAACACTAATCATTTTATAGGCACAATCTTATCCCAAAAAAGTGACAACTTGGTGTGTCTATACATGTACTAGAAGTTAGTTACTGTCACTTGCATCTCCAGATAGACATTAAACAAGATGTAGACTTCTCTTATAGCCCCGTGAAAAGCTGCTTTTGTTTGTTGTGTCCTTGCTTGCTGAGGTAAGCTTTAAATGCATAACCTAAAAAAAAAAATCACTTAGCCAGAGCTCTAGGGGCCTCATCCTAGGTGGAGCTCGTTATTGGTAGGAATTAGATGTACCCTGGCAGCACACAAAGCCCCTTGCGTGAAGACCAGCTCCATCAGTGCAACCTACCAAGGGGGAGAAGGTGAGCACCAGCAGGGCCCTGGCTCCCCACCAGCACCCCAGCATCTCGGGGAGCCCAGGGCTCATCCACAGGGTGCCCCAGCCCTGCTCTCCTGGGCAGGGTGGCGACTTTGAACCCAGACTGGAACCAGCCTGCTGCTGGGGCTCAGCCAGGGAGCACGTGTACCACAGAGCTCCCTGGGTTTAAATCCATTAATTATCTCACAGTGTAAACAGTTTGAGAGTATTGCGGTTGCCTGCTCATAGGGAGATAATGCAGTTTAACCACTAACGTCACGGCTGAACCGATAGAAGGAAGGTTGCAGAAATACCTGCGTGAGATGGGCAGGCAAGCACATTTCTGGATTTGGCTCCTATCAGCCTACGGCAGCTTGGGATGATACTTCACCTTGGCTGGACCAAGTTAAACTGCGGCCGTCACCTGGGCTGGGTCAACGACGATGCTCCCTCTGCCTTCGAGGGAGCAAGGACATCAGCTCGTAAGACAGCCTGAACTTTGTGCTTGTTTTCCTAACATATACTACAAAAATAAAACTGTTAGCTTATTCCTAGCAGTCCCACAGTAATCCCAGGGTATCCAGCAATCCTCTGCTTAACATTTGAAAAAGCAAAAGTCCTGAACAGACAGTATATCTGGGTAGTCAAAATATATAAAAGAATAGCTACTTCTTTATGCCAAAAAATACCATAGTAGAGTTCTGTAATTCAGGTGGCTGTTTTATTAAAACATCATATATTGTTCCCATTTATTCTTTTATTATTGGAGAACAATCTGGGACTCGGAGGGTATAATCTGTCATAGTCCGTTATGTACTATGTTATCATTTTTTGCCAGTGCTAGCCTCCAGAGATGCCATGCCTGGAAATATGAATACTTTGGTTAATGTTAGCTCTGGTTTGATTTACATTTTCCTTGTTGAGCAGAGCTCTGCTCAGCAAGGTGAACTGGTTATTCAATGAACTGGTTACACCGTGAGAGCTAGAGAGAATATGGCCACATAACTAGCAAAAGCGTCATAAACATCAGAAGCAGACGGGAAAAAGTGCTTAAAACTTGCATGGTGAAAAAACTGAAGTCCACCTTGAATTTCATGTGTCAGCAATGCAGCATCTCTTCAGGCACAAAACAAAATCTGGTGGCCAACCAGTATCACTGCCATTAACCTCATCCTGATCTCCAGGGTCCAAAGCAGGAACTTAAAATAAGGGGGGGTTTAAAGCACAAAAGGCACCCTAGAAGACTACGAAACCGCAGGATTACAAAACATCGATGGTTATTGCAAACTTCCCTCACAAATGCTAATGAATTGTTTTCTTTTTTTTGCTCCAATCCTGTTGTTTCAAATGAAAACACATCCCTGCTTTGTTGCTGAGCACTTTCTCCCACAGTGCCCTGCATAAAGACTTGCTTGTGCACCCTCTGGAATGTGCTTATTCCAAGATGTTTAATTTTCATTTCTTCCACCTTACATCAGAAGCCTGTCACTTGCATTAATTAGGTCCATAAAAATACGCTTGAAAACCCTACCATTTAAATACGAAAGAGAGAGAAAGAGAGAGAAATGAGCACTGTAATTTCCAAGAATGACTAATGTCTTGCTGAAGTTAATTCTCTGGATTGATGGCCTAATTGCCAACGTGGCTGAGGTAAGGCATACGGTAAGATCCCAGGCTGCTTGGCAGTGAACATCACCTTACTAACATGTATATGACAATTTTTAATTGATATTTCCAACTATGAATTTGATTTAAACGAAAGACTTGTGGAACACACAACAAGCTGCCATTTATTGAATGCACACACAGAGAAGAAGGGGAAACCATGTCCAGCCACGGAGACCTGGGAATTAGAGACTGAGAGAGTTCTGCGTGGTTACAGGGGCAAAGCAGCCCACCAGCAAGGTCCGAAGTTCCTGTGCTGCAGTATCCTGCCTCCAGCAGCATCACCTCCAGATGCCTCAGAGAAACTTGTAAGCAGCTTCTCCGGGGGGCTCATTTTAAGTCCCTGAAGTAGCCATGGATTTAAGACCCTTTCCTAGCCAGGAAGCCCAGGCTGGATTATCCTACCAAAGTAATGTGAACATCAAGTAATTTCATTTATACTAGTGGCATGGCAGCAGGGATTTATTTGCTGTGAGAGTGGGGAGGCATGGCAGGGAAGGCACACTGAGCTTAAACCAGCCCAACTCCGGCAACAAAATTTTAAAACAGCTTTGCTCCTGCAGTAAGTAGCCCCGTGTTCTCTTTCTTGCCCCACCGAGGACATCTGGTAGCCAGGGCTTTCAAAGGGCATTTATCCCCTTCCCACCACACACCCCTCTGTCATCCAGCATGATTTTCAGTTCCCCCTCAAACATGCACCTTCCCTACAGCTGAAGGTGGGTAATGCAGAGAGGTCTGGTAATTATTTCCATGTTGCTGCTGCCGCTCTGCTGCAACGGGAAGGTTTGTGCCAAAGGGGGGCACTGGGGCACCGTCACCCCAGTGCAGCTGCCCCATGCCAAGAGCTGGCCATGAAACGACTCATCAAGCTGCGACACTACACATACTCAAGGCTGCACACTCACTCCTGGAGTCCCAAAGAATTCAGGGAAGAAGATCCTAAGGAAAGGAAGAAAACTGATCACAGTCTGTAATACTTGGGGTATTAAATGCATTAAAGGGTATTAGGATATTAAGGTACATGCACAGCACAAGAAACACTCATTTGCAGACAGAGAAGTAAACTGTGAGCACGATCTCTTGGACATCACTGGTGTAACAGTGGAACTTGTAGAACTGAATATAAAATCAAATAGAATTTAACTTTAAAACTTGGGCATTTTCTTGTGTTGAGATATTTTTTCAGACTCAAAGGAATTCAACTGCTTGACTTATATAGCCCTGAAAAATGAGACTTATTATTCAAATATCAACTTAATTCTTCTAGTATTAATGGCTTTTACTTTTGCTGGGAGAAAATTCTGCTGTTTGTTTAGAGTGACCAGAGATATATGCAAAACGTGCCTGGGAAAAATATACAGACAATGAATTGCTTTCTGAAAAACTAAACCAGGTTTATATTAGTACAGCAACTGTATTTGTTTTCACATAATTCTGATATCCAGAGTTAAAACAAATGCACGTCTTTATAAAATACATGCAGAAGTATATTCAAACTATCTCAAATAAAACATCTTCCACTAGCTTTTCTGATTATGATCTGTATCTTTTAGATTTATAGCAACACTTATCTGAGGAGGTCAAAGTACTCTGTAACACAAAAAAAATGAAAGTCGCAACATCCCAGATGAATAGTAAGCACGATTATAATCTATTTTACAATTCTAAATATGGTTTTACAGTAGTCAGACACAGAGAGGTTAAATACTTCGCTCAAAATGAACCCACACAGCCCAGCCCTAGCTTCTCTCCCTAGTCGTCATTTTTTTTCCTCTGCCCCTGCTGGTCTGGGAGAAGAGCTCGGTGGCTTTAGTGACAAGTTACGGATGGACGCTGGCTCCCTCCCTGCCCCTTTCCCCAAAACATTCCGTCTGAAGCAGAGGCAGCAGAAGGGGCGGTATGGGCACCCCCAGCTCACAGGAGCATGGGCAGCGTGCTCACCGACTGCTCGACCCGCACGCCATGCTCCTGCCACCTCGGCGTAGGACTGGACCCCAGGGACTGAGCCAAGCGCATCCAGTAAACACCACCACTAGAAGCATCCTTCTCTTTTCCAACACACAAGTTTGTTTTGCTAAAGATAAGTGAAGGTCTGAGGTGGTTTTAGGGCTTAAAGGAACCCCCTTCAGATCAGCTTTCTCATTAGAAGAGCCCTGCAATATTGCATCACTGCTACGGTATAGGTAGTTCTGTGATTCTCACCAAGTTATCATCCGCCAGTGCAGCCTACAGAAGGCTGAGCCTGACATCAGCACATACTTGGGGGTTTTATTTCAATAAATCATAAATTTTAATATCCAGATCAGTCAAAGTGAGTTCTCTCAGGCAATTAGCGTATAATTAGACTAAGGTAATAATATCTTTAGTAGAATTCACAGGTAATTGCTACAGTTAAGTGCACGCACACTAACCTATACTGAACCAGAGGTGGGCCCTCTCAGAAGCGAGCATCCCGAACCCTCACGCTTTGAAAAGCTCAAGGTAGGGATCTGAGTCTTGCTGGTAACCTCTCCCTCCTTGCAGCCTCACTCAATCAAGTAGGTGAGGTTCCAGCAGCCATCCCACAGAAAATGGCTGTAGGTCCAAAACCCAGAACTGAAGCCCCACTTCTGAGATTTCCTTTTCCCCACAAATAATTTCTAAAATCCAGATCCGATTTCTGTGGCTCGAGCTCCTCTCAGGTGATGCCTGCTTTCCCTGCTGCGTTTTATCTTTGATTCACTGCTCTGTGTTAAACCTCAATCGACCCATTTGACAACAGCACATTTTATGATGCCAGTTCTACCGATGAGAAACCCGAGATACAATGAGACTAAGTGAGATGTCCAAGGCTGTACATGACATTTATAACAGAGCTGGAAGCAGACTGAGTCTCCAGCTCCTCTTTTCTCTCCTCACCAGCAGGACTGTATTTTCTCTTTATTTTGTCCTCTCTCATACTTAAAATAGTTGTGGCTTATTGAGAGATTCAGCAAGGGGCACAGGTCAATTTACCTGTTTACCTGGAGCCTGCAGTGTTTCTAGAAGACACATGCCTTGGAGCTATATGCCACATGATACCTAAAGGTGCTGGATGGCTTGCCTAATACTTAATTGGAATACATAGTTGTCTGCCAACTAACTGTAACTTATTTTCAGAAAAAAAGCTGGTCTAAGGGGATGATATAAGTAGGCTGGAATAAGTAAAAATCTCAGATATACGTATAGCCCTTCAACATCATAAGAACTTGTAGCAATATGTTTATATCTGGCCCAAAAGCTACTACCCTTTGAAAAAGGAGGACCTCTCTGTTATCATCCCCAGTTAGGTGACAATGATGATGATATTTAGGGTCCATTCCCAAACCAATCCATCAGTGACAGATAGGTCATCGCTCCTGGTAAGACACAGATCTCACAAGCAGCATCTGACCCCAGTGCTCCAGGGTTCACACTCGCTCACTGGCAGTCTCTCAGTCCATGCTCAGGGCTTATTTTGCCCAGTGACGACTGACCACCGTGAGCCGACCCCGCACACTCAAGGAAGGTTGGACCAAGTCTGAAGCAAAGCCCCAACAACGCAGAGGACTGCCTCAAACATCCAGTGCCACTGCAGTGACCAGCAGGTAGGCTGAAGCTGGCATTAAAGAGGAGCAAGACATATGTGTTTTGCTATAAAGCAGCTGCCAGACAGACAGTAACTCTTTCCATAGTGGTCCGTAATAGCCTGACTGTTGTACTTTGGCCAAGGCGGCCCTCTTGACTTAACTAGGGATTGGATGTGAGAATGGAGCAGTACCACCTAGTAAGGAAACATTATCAACTTGATTTTGTTTTCAGATGGTTATTTCCTCTCCTGGTATCAGGTTTTATTCTGCTTGTGGAGTACATATTATACATTTTTTTTTTTAATAAATTCATTGCAAACTTACCCACAGGCAGAGAGAGAATAAATTAACAGGCTACTTAATTGAGTTCTTTTCAAGATCCTTAGCATCAGCTGCAACTGAGTGAAATAAGGAGGAATGTAAAATATGCCAGTTTACATGCCACCAGACCATTTATTCTTCCAGCCCGCTCAATGCAGCAGTTAATTCTTAATCATTTATAATAAAAAAAAAACCCAAGAAATATTGATGCATCAGCTTGGTTACAGAACCACTGCACCCAAAACAAATGCCAATTTCAAGAAAAGGAAGAACTGTTCCTCCTTTACTGCTTCAGAAGTCATAAACCTGAAATCTAAAGGGTGTCCAAATCCTTCTTGATCTCAGTGGACACCAGGGACCTAAAAACTTCTGAGGATGCAGGCCTTTGTTCTTACCCTTTCATTTCTATGCATAATGGGGGAAAAGAGTCATTAATTTACTTGACCCTTCCAAACTCCAGAAGAAATGCAAGCACCTTTCTTTCAATTGTACTTTTAGAAAATCATTTTGAAAGATCCCTTTCCCAGCCTCGGTGAGACTGTCAGGCATTTGAGAACACAAAATCTTTCCCAGTTTGATTTTTACTTTAACATCAGTTAATTTCTATTTGTTCTTCCCCCACCCCCCAATTTCACTAATGCCCTTTCTGTATACGCATATTTGTCTGTTACAATCTACAGAACAGTCACCCTAATTGATCTAGTGTTAACCTCTACCAGCTGAAGATCCAGACTGTTTTTATCTATTGCTCAGTCCCAGTCGCAGCATTAATTCCCTATAGTGCTTCCATCTCTGTCACCATCACCAGCCGGCTCTTCACAAGAAGCACCTCTCTAAATGCATGCTGCTGTAAACCGGCCTCACAACGGAGTGGAGGCTGCTGAAAAGCCCCCACTGTAACAGTTTGGTTCTGCCTTGTGCTGTATATAATGATAAATTTCATACAGGTGTCACATTTTTTAGTGGGAGGTGAGGATTGATGGGGAGCAGTAGAATGATCCATCATCGGAGGCAGGTGGCACAGTATTGGAATTTCAGAAATCTGTTCCCAATCACATCCACTGCTGGATGACTCAGTAACGACCCTATTTGCGATGCGTTACTGAAAATCAATGTGCCGCATTCAAGGTCAATGTACTGTTAGAAAACTCCTTAAGCACTGATGGATGGATTGTGTTCATTCAGAATAAATGTGAGAAGAAAGTGACAGCTGAGCATCCCAATAGTTGTGCCAACTTTAAGAGAACAGCTTCCTCCTGGAGAGAGAAACATGATTCCCTCGGGGATTACATCATTCCTTATATCCTTTGTTCTTTCTCTTTTGAGCATTTATGTAATTGTTTAATGTATCCATCTCCGTGCAATTAGGAGACTTCAAAGTTTGAAGACAAATACTGATGAACAACAATCTTTATGGACTTCCCTGCCTGAATAATATTAATCATTATGAGAGACTATCAAAGTTTATAAGGATTAAGTAGACAAGAAGGAAAAACATTTGAAGAAGAAACTATACCCACACACAGGTACAGAAAAAAAGCCTCTCTGAAAAGAGCTCTAAAGATAAAATCCCAAGTCAAAACATGGTCCTGATTTTTCTGTTATTATAGTAGTGAACAAGATACTTAGTGTCTTTACATATCTTTACATATTTTTCAACTCTCTAAGTGGTTTTGCATAACTTTAAATGTTTTAAATTAGCTGGGAACTTGCCATGCATGGTAAAACAGATTTTAGCTTATAAAAGATCCATGCTTATAAATAAAGCTGTCTCACTTTTTCTTTTAGCAATGGGATGGGATATCTTATTCAACTAGTTTGCTAAATATGAATTAATGGCACTTCAGAGACTCCTTCCAGAGGGATTCAGAAATTACACTCCTTTTCTTTCCTGAGAAATAATGAAATTGTCTTTTAGTTGATGGAGGAAAAAAGTAATCATCAGCTTCCAAAAGGAAAACAGGATTGATAGCTCAAACAAACAGGAAGGGGGAAAAGTGTAATTTACCATGTGGTTCACCAGCAGCTAAATCTGTTCACTTGACACAATAAATGATGTCAGGCTTCCTCACCCACTGTGTCAACAAAATGGGTGTTGTCAAAAACATTAAGACATCTTATTGACAAACTCTCAAGTCATTATACTCTTTGAAGTGGTTTTGTCTTCTGCCTAAAATTATTGCACCGACAGCATCGATTCATCTGATACATTGATACTGCAGGAACAAGCTCCGGGGAGGATTCTGAACACAGCCAAAGAAATCATCCAGACAAAGTTATTTCAACTATTTTGGTAAGATTCTGAAAGGTGCTTTTATCAGAGACATATAGTTCGTTTCTAATATTCAAGCAACTATACTTCTGCAAGAAAACAATTTTTTGCTATCATAAAGTAACCATACTACTATACGGAGCATTATCAAAAAGAGGTTATCATCAAGAGCTATCTACTAGGGGTTAATTGCATACATCACCTTAAACAGGGTGCTGCACATTATTTCAGCCAGAATATATTGCTTATTCAAATACTTTAGGGAGTGCAAAGCTCTCAGAGCTCCTTTCCTTACTCAAATAGTCATGCTGAACTCAATTAGACTAATGCTACCAGGAAAATCTGAATGGTTTTGCCAAAATAGTTACGTCTGTCAAAGAGGATTTGGTCAAAAATCTGTGAAATAGCTTAATCACTGTAAGTGAAGAGGTCAGAAGGAATTGAGGCTTGCCCAAGAGGCCAAAGGGTGAGTGTGTATACCAGTGCCTTCCCCAGCCTACATGGATGTGGCAAAGGAAGGGTTAGGGCAGGCAGAGCTGCCTGCACTGCTGCTGCCCATCAGTAACTCCTGCTGACAAACAGGAGACATCACGAGTGTGATTTACACGTGCTTCTGACCCTTAAGTTTAATACATCATAGGCCTAATCCCCCCTTTACATCAACGTGAGTCAGTAGTAACTCCATGGAAACCAACAGCATAACGGCAGCATAAAACCAAAATGGGAGGAAAATCAATTTTATAAGGGATTTAGTGTATATTCACCCCAAGAAAAAACAGCCCGTTTATTTATTCCCTGCCCCCCCCCCCCCTCTCCTTGTTGTTCTGCTGCACAGAGGAGCCTCCAGCCCACGCAGAGCCAACACAGCAAGCTCCAGCACTCCTTTCCCCCACTTGCCTTCCTGGAGCAGGGGAGGTGTGGTAGGTACCGCTGGAGGATGCTGCATCCCTGCCTCCTCCCTGAGCACTGCTCACACTGTTCTCCTCCTTGTTGGGTTTGGCACATCCTAGACCCACAGGCCAGCATCAGGGACTAATAACCAGGTCATCTGATCCCACCACAACCCCGCACGCAGGCTACAATCGTGTGCCACCGAGCATTTGGCTTGCTGTCCTTAATGTAAAAGTACAGAGCTGGGGATAGAAGCAGGCTGAGAGTGCCAGTTCTGTCCATTGTGGATTTGTGATTAAGTTTTGCCATTAAAATACAGTATATAAAACACTAATTCAGGCCAAAATTATAGACTCGGATAATATATGGAATGACTGTGCCAACAATCCACAAAAAAAAAAATACACAGTACAAATAAGTGAAAGAATCTGATGTCAAAAATATGGATAATGAAAGTAAATTGTAGAAATGTAATTAATAAAGGTTTGGAATGGAAATTTCCAGCGTGTACTGGCTGAGCCTAGATCCACTGAATATCCACATACTTTTCTAAATTTAAGCTTGGATAGTAATAACCAGCTTCTTAAGTTTTGCTTAAATTGTATCTTTTATATCAGAAGGCATCTAGGAGTCTCCACTAAATTGTTTTAATTAAACTAGCCATTATGTTTTATTAGTTCCAACTTTGCCACATTCAGATGAGAAATAAAGATGCACGTAAAAACGAGACTTTGACATGAAGAAATCCATTCCTGCGCAAGTATTCACAGCTGCTGCCTTGTGCTGCCCCAGCTCTGGAGATAACAGCTACTGTTTTGCTGGACTTGTCATGCAGCCTGGAAGCCTGACAGGGCTTTTGTGATCTGTTTGAAGTCTGTGCACAGCTTTTTCTAAGTATTTGTTTTGCTTTGCTCAAAAACCTGAGCTTGGGTGGCCTTGGTGAAGGATTTTCAGATCCTGCTACTAAGACAATGAAGAAAAGACTTTTTTTGCATGAAGTACTTTTGCTTAAAAAATACCACTGAAAACATGGAGAAAACGGGGTAAGACAATGTCCAGCTTCTTCACAGCCTCTGACCTCCTGGCTTAGTGCTGTACTTAGTAGGATACATTCCCATAAAAACCAGTAGGATCTGGCGTTTCCATCTAGCTCTCCACGTAGACAGGCACGCACTAAGAGGAATATGCATGCTGTACTGGGATATCTACATATTGCACTGCAGGAACAAACGCATGCATTACTTACACAAGCCAAGAAGGTGAAACCCTACCTAGAGCCCAAATTTTTGCTCTCTCTAGTTTCGGTTTATCCATTTAACGAAAGGAATGTCTTCCTGCTATCCTTGACAGGATGGGAAGGCCATGAGCCACTGAGGTTGGAGAAAGAAGCCCCTTTGCTCATTAGGGAGTGGATTCCTAGCCTAATTCAGGGTTTTTTAGTAAAGGTTTTAGTGCTCACAGAATGAAAAGTTGCTACCAGTTAATCCTCACAGCCTACTCACATTGGGTAGTTTGTGTAGTTTCACACAATTTTAATACTAAGGAGGCTGTCCTGCAGACATATCTCTTTGTTTCTGATCAACTTTTTAAGAGATTGCAGCCACACCAAATTCTATTCAAACGTATTTTCCATCTGTAATCACAATGCAAGTAATTAGTAAAGTCTCCTCAAGAATCTGGTGGAACCACGTGGCTAATTAGTCCACTTATACCACCCACGCAAGGACATAGCCCAGCAGAAACCAGCTTCTGGAACATCTTTCCATGCCCTGTTACAGACCTTGGGTTGGGAACTTTTGCCAGTATCCTGGCCACGCTGGCGGCAGCTGCACAGCGCTCCCGTGCTTTTGGGGCTCCCTACAACCTGGGCAATGATATGAAGGAGCCAGTGCCACTGCCTGCACAGGAATGAGAAAGAAGAGCCACTGGGAGCGACGCGAGCCTCCAAAACCTTCCTCCAATAAGCCTATGCCTGCAAACAGGCACACAAGGAGACACAAATAAATTCCTTGCAATTTTTGTAATAAACAAAACCAGAGTGAATCACTCCAGAATAACAACTTCAGTAATTTGAACTCTCTTTCAAACCAAGCAAAATTATTTTGTACAAATTAAAGACCGTTTCTGTTGGGAAATGAGAAACAAAATTCCAACTAATGCAAAATATTAAGCAATAGGCTTAAAAATATTCACCCCATCCCTATACAGGAAACATATGCCAACCTTTTACTTCTGAATTAGAAGCATATCCAGGCACCTTTCTAAAGCTGCTTAAATGCATTCCTACATTAGCATCACTATATTTTTAAGCCAGTTATCAGGTATTTAGCAGAACAAATAGCAGTCTGAGGTCTTGGTTGCAGTTTGGCTCTGTGCTTCCAGTCTGCAGCAGCCTCCAGGTGCAAACCAGTGATCTTTTCCAGATCCAGCTGCAGAAGCTCAAGCCTGCTCATCAGGCAGAGGTTACCACCCAGCACAGGGAATCACATCAGTCTCCACTGCCTGCTTCAATACCAAGTCAGGTATTTGACTGTCTTTGCAAAGTCAGTCAAAATTTGACTGACACTCCATCGATATGGGCAGGGCAACAACCATTCAGAACTTCCATTTCCCCTAACAGACCTTGCAGTCCAGCCTAATTTCACCTCCTGTGGCTTTCAGAAGGAAAATACTCTGTTTTCTTTCTTATCCACACAGATTACCACGTCAGTATAGCTGTGCGGATCATCATATTATCACGCATTCTTTGTTTCCTTCCTGCTCATCACTATCTTACTTAGCAACTATTAAAGGAATCCAGGCAAGTTTTACAGAAAATTCTCCGCACTCTTCGTACGAATGATGCCAATGACAAATGTTCCAGTGATGTCAGTCGGTGTATTATCAGCCTCTCTACGGCACGGCTTTTTTGGTACATTATGTCAGTACACTACATTAAACAATAATTGAAGTTACTCAAAAGAGGTTTCGATGTGCTTCCAAATGGAAGTCTTAACAGAAGGGATTCAAAAGAAGTAAAAGATACATATGTTTTGATAATCTGAAGTGAGCCAGCTTACCCAAAAAGCCACTTAATTACACCAAAACTGAAACATCTGGTTTAGATCATCTGCTAGAAAATAGTACAGTGAAAAGTAAACCACTTGGAGAGGAAGCATTAACATTATTCCTGACTTACAGACTGTCACAACAGAAAACTAATACCTTTTTTCTATTATTATTGGGTTTGTATCTTCGTATAATACACAAAGAGGAAACTCAGCAAAGAAGTCCAGTTGCCTTCCCACTGGATCGGGAAAGAGGAGGAGTTCTCCGCACCCAGTTCCGAGCAAGCTGTAGGATGACAGTTGCAAAGGGACTGCAATGCTGGGGGATGCCAGAGGTACCACGCTAAGCTCTGTCCCTTGTGGCTCCTTTGGAATCAGTGTAGCTTTCTGATGTCCTGCCATGTTCAGGGTATTTCCACAGGGAAGAAGTCCCCAAAAAAATCCACCTGGCAACATTCCCCACTTTGACTTAAGAGCATTCCTAACACTCCTGTTGTCTGCTATGATTTATTTCCAATTCTTTTCCCCCCAGTTGCAGCCAAAGCAAAACAAACCATGCAAAAGCGATGCCAGCTCTTCCCCTGTACATACAGTAGGTACTCCCCAACCTGGAGATACCCAAATCTCTCCCTGGTACAGTAGCCTGGTATTTCTTAACAGTATCTCCAGCTGAGAAGTCACATTATAGCACTTTAGAACATTTAGAACCTAAGGAAAACCTTTTATGTGAGCATTTTAAAGCTCAAAGCTCTAATCTAGGACTTGGTATATTTATCCAAGTCCTTAATTATTAATGTTACTCTATTGATTTGATACCTGAAACTAACAACAAAACCTGTGCAAACTAATTATGCTTGGCTTCTGAATTTACAGGGCTTCTTTGCTCCTCTTCCAAGTCTTCTTTTTCTTAATCAATAAGGTCTGATTCATAAAACAGTACAGAGATGCCAGAATTGCGAAATAAAAGGCATATTAATTATCATATAAACTGTGCAACATCTATGCACATTGCTGAAGCATTTATTCACCTGAGGGATCCCAATGATATCAAAGTTTGTCTTAGTTTCTTATCCTAATGCAGGCAGCACAATCAATCCTAACAGTATTTTAATTAATTCAGAAATATAATTATTTTTTTAAAAATATTTGGCTTCTCCATGCAAGGCTTTGCAACACCAGTTTCTTAGAGGCGGCTCAGCTTTGCCAGCTTTCTGCAGAAAAATTAAATTCACAAATTTCTAATCCCCACAGGTTCCTCCTGTTGCTCCCGGCAGCACCTCTACGGTACGAGCAGCAGTGCTGTGCTGTGCTCTGCTCGTTCCCAAAGTTTAGAGGAGCCCAGAATCCCCTCATCTGCTTTCAAAAATACTGAATCAATTCCCTAATACAGCTAATTCAGGGCCAGAGTCTGATGCCTTCCTTCACTGCAAGTAGTATCCTTAAGACGGGCAAAATTACTTCTGGAGCAGTGGCCTCACAAGATCACCACGAATAAAGTAAGTTTTTAAACAACGTCACCAAATCTGTAGTGCGCAGTTTCGAAAGCGTGTAATGCAGAAACTTTGCAATGCTCATTCCCGCTCAGTTAATTATTTTTTTTTTTTCTTAATTTCATGTGGATATGTAACGAAACAGAGGGGGGTAAATATTTAATTGTCAACAATGTATTTGGTGCTCCACAAAAGTAATGACTTGGCAATCTTGCTAATACTCTGTAAAGAGGACATACTTGCATCTCTTCCTAAGGTACGACACTGTCAAACTTAATTCCGAGACAGAGGTGTTCCCAAATGGAAGACTGAATAACTATGACACTGTATAATCTTAACATTTTTTATCAAGGCCACTATGAAGCATGACTTAAAACTTAATGATGATGCTGACTCTTTGATCACAAACATAAAACTATTTTATTGAGAAGCAAATGTTTGGGACAGTATGGTCCCACTGGAAAACTATTTTCATTTATTTGACCCTTTGCAAATTTGGCTCCTTTTTAGAAGATAATTTATTTTTCTTATGGAAGAAAATACACTTTTTTTTTTTGACACTTTTTCACCTTTTTCAGATGGCCACCCTAAGGCAAGCTGTTGGTTTACACCTTCATTAAGTAATGGTTGATCTTTCTTCTCTGGATCGCACCATAAATATCTTTGGTGTGATTTCTGGAAATGTCATGTGCAGACCTTTGCAAACCAAACCTCTGCCCTGAACAATTACTCCCAAGGCAGTACGTGAAATACATTGGCTCCTGTTCTCAGCAGCCTGGACCTGAGTCACTGCTGTCCCAGAGAGCATTTTTCTTTATTGTTTTCCCTGGATGCCAGTGACTTCTTAAGAAATAACAGTGGAGAATTAGGCTGCTCCTGCTTTTCACTACAATGGCCATGACAATGCAAGAAGTACCACAGAGAGGGACCTGTGATACTGCAGTTGTCACCTCTTGGCACCAGAGCAAAGATGGGAAATAGATCATCCCCCTTTTGACCACAACTGATTTTCTGTTTTCTCTTCCAAATAACAAATGCCCAAATATAACAAATCCTCATCTATTTTACACAGAATGGAGATCGCAAACCACATTTTAGTTGTGAAAAGTGGCTCAGAGAGATTATTAGTACTTGACTATAGGTTTAGAATTGGTCACCAAATCTCCTCAGAGCTGTACTTCTGAAACTTGTATCTCTAACACAAAACTGGGAAGTGAAACAAGAAATCAGGTCCTAACATATTTTTAATCTTCACATTTGAACATCTATTTCACTTTTATTATTGTCATAATCACTGTGTATATAGACTTAAGAATTATTTTCTTCAAATCCTCTGATCTACCCAGTTCTTAAATATATTAATCTCAAATCCTCTTGTTTTCTAAATGTCATTTCAGTAGAAAAATATTTTTTAAATGTGAATCGGAAAAAAAAAAGGACAAGTTCTAAGGAAGATGCACAGCACAATTTTTTTATTTTTTTTTTTTTTTAGCTAAACCAAAAGTGGACTAGCTGAAATTCCTAAGTTCAATGAGACTGCTCCAGGTTTACATCAAAACCAATGGTGATCAGAATTTGGTCCAAACATCTCCACTATGACCAAGATCCATTAGTTCCATTGAACAGCAACTTACATCACAGAGGGAGGTAATTTACAATTTTTATAACCATCATAATTTGTAGTACACAACTAACCACATGGCCATTCTTTCAAAACATCAAGATAAATCATGAGAAAATCAAAGGAGTGTTTAATGTTTGATGACAAATGGCTACTAACCAACGTTTACTGCAATAAATTTTTGTTAAAAACAGAGATTATGAGAAAATGCTGAACAAAGGTGATCAGGACCACTTACTTTAAAATTCTTTTCCATTGCTTCTCTTAAGCGCACGGACCACCAAGTTTCATTTAATCCTTTCTAATTCTGAGCAAGATAATTATGGCAAATAATGGTGAATGAGTCACATGCCTGTACAGGAGTACCACAGCCATTGTGGCATTTAGATGAACGCTGTGTCAGAGGATTAATGTGGTATAATGCTGCATTTGCTTTTGCAGCCTGTTATTTTAATCTTGTGAGCTGCCTTTCATCAAGGTGGAGAAATACAGTAAGGATACTGTTGATCTCAGGCAGCCAGAGAGGATGCTGTGTGACATCCAAGTCCTTCAGTCCTACAGGGGACTCTTGGCAGCTCCTGAAAGTCTTGTTTTCTGCATTAATGGAAGGAGAGGGAGAATTTGCCTGTGCTAGGGAAAAGTTGGCAGGTGAAGGCACAGCAAAAAAGACGCCATTGTGCCAACAAGCTACTTAGTTCTGAGTATTAGGCAACGTGCACCCAAGAATTCATGGGGTCCTAAAACTGCAGGGACAGCAAATCACTGACTTGTCACTCGCTGCAGACAGGGAAGCGGAGATCTGGCAATGGCGCACAGCTAGATGGACTGTGGTAGCCGAGCAGTCTGTAGGAGAGCGCAGAGTATGATAAGGTCTACAGAGAAGCAAAAAAACCTTTTATGACACTTTCTTTTTCCCTTGATACAATTTCTTCACTATCCAGGCTGAAGCCTTTAGCATTATACTGGCTAAAGTATCCTGGTGAGAGGCCACTTGTGAACTTGGTCATGGACCAGCCTGATCCTAATCAGCCCAGACTTCTCTCCTGTGGAATAACGGGGGCACTCTGATGTGCTAGAACTGTACATTCAGTTATTGTGCCTGTCAAATGCCCACCTATGAATGTGTGCTCCACACTCACAACCTCTGTGGAGAGCAAAGCAGCATGGGGGTGTGAAAACCCCTCAGAAGCAAAGACTACTTGCCCGAGACACTGCCTAAAACATAAAAGGGATTCAGCACACACTGTGGATCAGAAAAAAATCCATTAAATTCTACCCATTATATTTTCAAAACAAGATGGAAGAGTGCCAAAATACCTAAACAAAGCATTTTTTTTCATGCAATTTCCATCCCACTGAGAAGTAATAAGTTCTGGAGATCTTATAAAGAAACCTGTTCTTGGAAAATTTACTACCCAGATTTATAGGTCCAAGAAGGGAGGATGGTTCAGATTAACTTTCTATAAGCATCTACTCTTGAGTTCTTCTCCAATCCGAACCTGAGCCAGAGTTGTTTTTTACCAGTTAGCTGCCCTTTTACCCTGGCTGAGTCATGTGAAGGAGATGGAAGATGGCCACAACGGTGTGTTTGAGAATTCCCCAACTATGGAGAAAGGCTCCAACTGCTCTGAATCACTGGAATCTCTCCTTACACTTAGATTGCAGATGAAGGACACCAAGCACACCAGAGAGCTCTGCTGAACCACTCCATGGCTGGTACGCAGCAGCTGACCTACTCTTAACTGCTCTTGGGGTCAGCAATATGGAGCTTCCAAATCCAAGAGCTTTATCCAGTTCTGAATATGCAAAAGTAGCTGAGGGGTTTGGTTGGGATTTTGTTCTTTGGTACATTTTGGCTTTTGGTTGGTTTTTTTTTTTGGTTTTGGTTTGGTTTGGTTTTTTTTTTGCTTGGCCAAGGGAAAAAATATTCACTCAATCTGAACAAAAGACTTTGGATTACATTTCATGTAAAAATTGCAGAAAAAATCCTTTCAGCTGAGAATGCTGAAATTAAATATTGACTTTTTTAGCTTTTAAATTTTGATTTGACACAAGTAATTCAGGGAAGTCAACGTGAATTAATTGGTGCAATGCTGGGCTGCCAAACTGGCATTATTGTTATTATTACTAGTTCTAAAAATGGATTTGGCCACTCAGCAGGGACCAGCTTTTCTTATAAAAGATAAACCCATCCTCAAACTTTTATTAATTATCAATTGTCCACTCTTCTGTGTTGTCCATTACCCCAGATAATGCAGAATAAACTTTGCAGGTTTAACAATGAGAACCCAAACCTTGTACAGCTCATCTCAGCAGGTCAAGTGAAGTTTTCAACATCTCATTCAAGATCTCCTGAAGAAGGCCGTTGCATGACTTTGTATGTGGGAACCAATAAACAACTCAGCCCAAAAAGAAAACTTTGAAATGTGGAGTCCTCTGAAAATCTGGCACCAGAAAGGCTATAGACTCCAAAAAGGCAATGAAAGACTGGGAGCCACACGCCTTGACTTTATCTTAACTGCCTTGATTAGAGGTGAACCTAACCAGACATTTTACATGAACATAAACCTTAACCACGATCCATAAAATACTCTGGAAAACAACAGTTAGGAAAAGCTAGTAAAACACACATTCGCTCTACTTGAGAAGAAAAGTCAAATTAGCATTAAAGAGGAGGCAATTTAGGAATTGAAGATAAAAGTATACAGAGAAAGACTAAAAGCAGAGAGGTACTTCTAATCTGTACATACAGGTGGATGGTATGATAAAACTCAAGGTGACAGAAATTTGTTGAAAATATTTTGAGCCCCCAGATTCTCTGAACCATTTCTGGCTGCTTCCAGGCCATTTTTTCCCAGAGGGTAAAACAGAGTTCTGAACAACAGTTGAAGCAAATAGAAGTCACATCAGGCAAGCTGAAGTCATGCAATTTAATCCTGCACATCCCCTACATTATTATATTCATTTATGATTACACTATACTTAGAGAAAAACATGTGTTCACTGGCAAGATGCAGAGAAAGCAAAGGCTGGTCATATCTTAAGTCAAGACATTGTATAAATACAGATTTGAATACAAATTTCCACAGGGAGAGGGAATAGTGGTGAGATTTCATTTTCCATTATTACTACATGCTGGTAATGTGCTTGATAGTGTAAATATCTTTAATTGACATGAACAGATTTATTTTTTTTAATTTATGGGTCTTCTCTCTCACTCCGCAGTAAATCAGAACGCACTTTGCTGATATCAGTGTTGTTGTATCACTGTATAACTGAGGTGAAAGGAGAATTACAGCTACTATTTTAAGTAAGAGCGGTTCTGCTTCAGTATATATTCTCATTTGAAGCACAGATGAAAAGGGGAAGATGGTCTATAAGGCTGGACTGAGAATCCAAGATGGCATTTCTACTCCCCATTCCACCACATAATTTTGGCACTATAATTTCAGCAAATAATCAAATAATTTAGCATTTTTATATCTCAGCATCTCATGAAGCTTTCCTAACACTAAGAATTTTTGTAAGGGGGGGGGGGGGGGAAGTTAGAAACGCTAATAACAACCAGGGCAATTGTTTTTCTAGTAAATACCACTGCAGTTTTACAAGCAAATTTGGAAAAGCGAGATAATTTTAATGCTATTTTCGTGTTTTCTTATTGTATTAAAAACTGTTGGGAGTAAATGCAGGACAAAAATACCTATTAATTTACAAAATAAATAAAAGGAAAATTACAGATTTTTTTTTTCAAGTGAATCAGTTACCATGGATCTATATTTTGGCAAGAACGCGCCTACTCTATTGTACATTTGAAAGCTGTATCATGTGAGAGTATATCAAGGTAAAAAATTACTTCAGATTTCAAATGCAAACCTTGGTAAAATGACAAGAGATTGAACTAGCTTAGGGGAAAAAAAAAAAAAGAGGGGAGGTGGGTTTAATTCAGTCTCTGAAATAGGTAATAGTGAAAAGCCTGACTTTGTTTATGCCAAAGGCATTTTGCCATCCACTTCCACAGAGCCAGGACAACTGTGTTGTGTTTTGTAGGACCCCAGTCCTGCAAACTGTGTGATGGAGAAGGGAATTTCTAAAGTCAGTGGGATTCCCCACAGCTCTCAGGATCAGAAATTTGTGGGAAACTATGTATAGAACTTGTTTGAATTTTGGCCCAAGAGTTTTCTCATTTCCTTTGACAGTCTCCATAAAAACCCTCTTGTGCAACTCCACTATCTTTTCATCTTGGGATGCCAAAATACAAGAGTCTGAACATCTGTCTGAAAAACAGAATATGCCAATATTTAAATTAGCAACGGTTTCTTTTCCCTCCAAGACTATCAACTAATTATTTGAAATAGATTTACCCAAATATTGCACTTAGTTCCATATTACACATGCATAAATGAGAACAGAATTTGGCCCAATATGTTTAAGCTAAGCACATTTTTGCAACTATGAAAAGTAATCTGATTTCCATGGAATAGTTCATACGTGGCAATTTGCCTTCCTGGGCCTCAGTTCATGTCAAGCCTTTTCACTCTGTTCATTTTATGAAGATTTAATTGAATCCTACTTAAATAGCATCAACTAGCACTTATTCATAAAGCCATCAAGCCTTTCATCACAAATTCATAGTTTTGTAATTCTTAAAAAAAACATGAAATAAATCATATATATTCAGTCATACTATCACTGGAAACACTTGAAACAAACTCTTCTGTCCGCAGTCCTCTACCACAATTTTGAAACCTCATTTTGAAGTCCCATTAGAAAATAATCATATTTTGACCAAAGGTGATTTTATTTTTCACTGTTTTTCTGCACAAAGTGTTACAGTGATGGTGAAATTACTGCTGCAAGGACAAGTAAGTTTTGTCTTAGAATGAGCTGATAGAAAGAAATAGAAAATAACAAGAGGTAGGAAGAGCAAAGCTGTTTGGGCAAACCCAGCAGGAATGTTGCCCCCGTACCAGAAAGGGATGGCATGGCCAAGTTCTCCCTAACCCAACTCTGTCAAGAACTTAACCACCAGCAAGCATGGAAGATGTAAAACACATACAGGCCCTAAAATGGATTACGCCAATATCTACACAGGCTTTGTAGGGCCATCAGAAACTCCTGAAGAAGGTAAAATCTGACCTCAACAGGTGTGATTTCTCAATGAATAAAGACATTTGGATCGCTAAAAAAAAAACCCCTCCAAAACCCAAACAACAAAAAAAAAGCCAACTAAGAAAAAGATGCCCAAAAGCAGAGAGGAGAAGCCTTTCCTCACCAGCCCCCTCCCACAGCCCAGCCACCCTGCTGGGGGAGGCAGCACTCCTCTCCCTGCCTGCAGCCAGCACCACCACCATCTGCACAACCACTTCAGTTACCACCACTGGTTTATCTCCCAGTTTATTATCTCTAGCACCTCAGCATCAACACTGCTGAAAATGTATTTTCTGGGGAAAAAAAACCCAACCAAACTGAGCACTTTGCCATTGGGTAAATTCTTTAATTTACTGCCTCCCCCCTCCCCAAACCCCTTTGACCCAGGTTGTTATTTGCTACAACAAATTGGGTCTTACATTATTGGTTCTTATTCTTTACAGTCGCAGAGCTGATACCATGCTGTTCATAACAACCTTTCCAAAATAACTCAGACATGCCTCAGGTAATTAAGGAATTATACCCCCTCAGCCAAACAATACCATATTTCTTATTTCCATCATATAAATGATCCCACAAGGGACCAGGAAGCCTTTTTGTCTCATAAAAATAGCTAACACAGGTGCATACCTAAAGCATGATTTCTTGTTATTATTTGGCATGGTAAAGACATGGTGAATTTAACTTCTTAGCGGTGATGAAAACCGTGTGGATTGTGGCAATGCCCACCAGTATAGATCTGATTGTGCAGGCAGAGCAGGAAAATTGACTTTATTCACCCAGGGCAGGATGGACATGATTTGTATTGCCTATGATTTTCAGATTAATTGATTCTGGTTTACACTTCTAACTAAAGATGTAGGGAGAGTCCTTTCAGTCTGAACGGAAAACTATGATAGAGATGAGGAGGTAGCCCATTCCAGACCTACCTCACTGTCCTACCAAAACGCGATGGTGAATGAGAATTGTTTCCCCTTTTGCTTCCTTATTTTCACATAGAAGCAGCGCAAATAAAAACCACCAGAAATTATCACAGCAACACAGAGGAAGGGAAAGGTAAAGATGGGGAAGTGAAAACTTCAATCCGTGACTCAAAAGCAGGGGTGTGGGTGTGGAGGGTGTCACACAATTCTTGTACCTGATGTCCCCTCCTTAAGGCTGACTCCAGTCACTTTAGACTCACAGATGTTCCTCCGGTCAGCCCTGCACTTTCTCTGCCCACGTCACTTAGTGGTTGCACTAACCCTCCCTTTTTCCAGCGCCCTCACCTTCTCCTTGCTTCATATTCAGTCTGTACCCGTTCTCTGTGACCTCCCCTCACCCTTCTCCTGTTTCATGTCCTCCTTTTTTTCTGCTTTTTTCTCTCCATGTAGTTTATTTCTTCCTCATTGAATCCACCAGAACACAACCATAATGCATTCAAGCTGCCATTCACTGGCCTGATGATGTGCTCTCCCAGCCACGTCCCCACGAGCCCAGTGACGGACAGCGCAGAGATGCGCATACAGACCTGCAGCCAACAGGACTGAACTCACGTGGTCCCAAGAGTGGAGCAACAAACGTCCTGTCTCATCTTTGGGTTTGCTCTCACAACGATGCTGCCCTGCTCTGCTCCATGCCCATCATTGATCTGTGATTTATTACCATCTATAACATCTTCAGATACCTGCTTTTAGGCATTTGGGTTGATTTCCTCCACTTGCAACAGCATGGACAGATTTTAGCAGAAGAAAAATTAGTTCCAGAAGTCTGACAGATGGGTTCCAGTGCTAACGTGCTGTTGAGGGTCCGCATCCACGTAGCACCCATGGTAGCACCCATTCACCCCACCAGCAAATGGTGTTTGCTCAGTAGCAGTCGGAGCACTGATGGCTCCTCTGCTGACCCTTTGGCTCTGTGCGTACTTGGAAGGCTTTACTATTATTTTAACCTCTTAGGCAATCCTCCCTTTTGTTCACTTTTACTTTCCTTATCTTACTTTTACACCCTCTTATCTGCATTCTTTCACATCTTTTTATTTAAAGAGGTTTTCTTCACTACTGTTACTATTCTTTAGAAGTTTAATAAAGAACTTCTGAGCCTATGTTAATGAGGTTACTCATCTGTTACTACCTGTCTGCTCGTAAGGGCAGTTCATTTCAGGGAAAATGAACACTGGGGCCTTGCTCTCTCCTGTAAGTCAAACCCCACTTCCAAGGCACCAAGCTGACTCCTTCCAGCCTTCAAATGTACGGGACTTGGGCTCCTCCCTACGGGCTTGTTCCCCCAAATATTCAGTCTTAACACGTGGAAAGTATCTTGATTGATCTAACCCCAGAGAATACATACACAAAACTGTTTGAAATTAAAACACAGTTCAGCTGAAGGACTTCCCTGCCTCCTCACAAAGGGTTGGATTCTCCTTGCCTGATACATTCGCAGAACCTGTCAATATGCACATTTTATGACGAGCATGTTCGTTCACTGAGAGGTCCCCTCAGCTTCCTCCCGGAGCCAGGTGTTTCCTGACAATACCTATTGTCCTGCCTGCCTGGCGGCTCTGCGCTCCATGACACCTACCGTAGGGCTCTCGCTTGCTTCTTTTGTCAGAACATAATCTGCTTCCACGCATGCTTTTCTCACACTGAGAAAGTATCTCCCATCTGGCCAGAATCAACCTTCCTTTCCTTTCTCACCAACCCTGCCAGATAACAACGGGCTCATCCTCCTGCAACCAGAGCCTATGGCTGTGTTCTCCAAGCAGAGCAGGACTGTCGCCAACTCAACATCATGAGCAGCAGCACGCTGTGAGACAAACAGGGACATTATTCCAAGTTTCAGCTTCCTCTTCCCTTTCATGGTACAGTATCTGCTTAGTTCATCAAGGCAGAGAGCAATGTGCAGTCCAAAAATGTGTGCCAACATCCTTCCAGTGCACATTAAAACCGAGTCTCACAGCTATCTGCACTAAATTAACTCCCATACACTGCACAGAGCATTAACCACTTTAATGCACCAGGGTGGACAGGGCAGGACATGCTCTTCTCCGTGGAGAAGGCACCGAAATGCCTGCTGGCACTCGCCTCTACAGCAGCGTGGGCTGGGGTTAACCCCTGCCAGGCCAGCAGGCTGCCAGAGAAGCCGCTGCACAGCCCCCAGGGATCTCGGTGCCATTTCCCGTGGTGGCTGAAGGTGGGACACCTCCGTGGGCACCAGCAGCCAGCATCCACTCCTCTTCTCTCCCAGCGTGGGCTGTTGGCTGCACTGAGCCTAGCTGTCCCAACACCTCGATGTCAGCATTAAAAAAAGCCTCTCTGAGGCTGCTGTAGTTCACACCAGGGCTCAGGAACTCCCTGTAACAAACATCACTGCTGAACAACCCACGGGCATCACACACTTCACCCGGCACACGGGGGAATGTCAGCCTTGTGTGTCTCCACATAGGGTCTTTAAGTCACCCATAATTGCATCCCATGTTGTAAAACAGCCAGAAAAAAAAAATCTGTTCCCCCAAAATTCCACACACACAAAAAAAAAAAACCCAAAACCAAACAACCAAAAAACTCCAGCTTAAAATTAAATGCTAGACCTTGGCTTTCTCTTTGTCAATGCAGTACCTTTCCCAACTCCCTTTTTTTTTTTCCTTTGGGCAAGATGGGGTTGCTTTGTTTTGTTCCGATTTGTTTTTTGTTCCTGCCAATTGTGTGAAATGGAACATATTTGGGAGGAATGAATTAAATTTTACAAAAGCTCTTCTAATAATATATATTTTAAAAAAATAAGCAAAGAATAACAAGTATTTGCCCAGTAGATGAACTGTAAATGTTATCAGGCAAAGTAAACATTCCAACTGTAATTGTTATTGTAGATGGATGAATTCATAAATATGGAAACACTAAAAAAATAGTGTAATACAGAAACAAAATGCAATGGACTGAGAAAAGAATGCAGCATGCAGCAGGCTGGGCAAAGGCAGTTCAGAAAGGTTAAATAGCTAACAAGAGCACTGAAGAACAGAGCTTTCTAATGTGGCACCAGCTCCATGGAAGCTGGTGCAAACGTTTGTCACCTATTCACCCCCTGGGATTTCACTGACACCGCATAGGAACCCAAAGGAAAGCATTCCTACGCCTCTTGCCCAACACCGAACAACATGCCCTCACTACTACGTACACCACTGCTTAGGCTGCATCAGGGGAGCACTTCTGCAGTCCTTTCCCCGGCTGTCCTCACCTAGCATGCTCTGGTTCACAGCATGGGTGGTCTTGGAGCAAAACACCCATTTGGAAGCCAGAGAACATACGCCAGGGATGCACCTGAAGTGCCACAAACCCTAACAAGTTCCTGGGCTCAAGACTAGTGGCAATCCAAATCCCTCGCTAATGAGCCCTGCCGACACCAGGTACTTGGCACTGAGCCTTTTGCTCCTACTACACTGAGTGCCCTTGCTGACACTGACGTACCCTCCCACAAGTTCCCCAGGCTGGAGGCTGCTCTACCAAGGCTTTGGTGTCGGTTTCTCCAAAGGATAATTCACCGAAATGCGGGTGCTCTTTGCTCTGTGCTGCCCTCAGTAAGACTTGTGCACTCTCATTCGCTTCCAGTGCTGGCCATTAGGCAACATAAATACATATGATAAACCCACGTTGACTGACTGAGGGGGTTTGACATTAACGGTGTTTTTCTTAAAACTCTGCCTTGCAGGAGACCCCGCACTCCTGACACGTGTCAGACCAGAACTAAAGATGTCCTGGCGTGTTTGACAGATGGTCTCCAAAATCACTTTGGGCAAATTCAGGGGAAGCAATGCAACCAAATTCCCACCCAGCCCATGGGGCTCGTCCAAAAATGAACTCTTCTCTGTGCACTGCACCGACAGCACAAATCCCCACACCGTCGTCCCTTGGCCAGAGCACAGCCGGCAGCAAAGAGGCAGGCCAGGCAGCCCCGCTGTGCCCTAGCACACCTCTCCTGTCCCCGCGTCTGCAGCGGGCAGCACCACGCCAGCAAAACTGGCAAGGACCACCAAATGACATATTTTCCCCTATCCCAGCCCCATTCACACCTGACCATGGACCTGGACACCGTGTTTTCCCTCCACTGCTGTTCTGCCTTGTACACATATAAATGGCCTGTTAGTCCTGCGAAATCAGGATGGTTCTTTTCCAAATGTTCCAGAGCCCTAGTGGGGTGGTCTACAGCAGCAACACACTTTTCAGCTTTTTCAGTTTCCAGCTCATCGAGTTGCTCTGCTGAAAGCAAGTTGTACTTCAAGGAAAGGGGTAGTATCTTGAGTCTGACACTTCAAGAAAGTTGCCTTTCATTTTGCCAGAATACCATCAATACTTATACTCCTGGTTTCCTCTCTACAGTGCATCGCAAGCACAAATACTAGCCCTTAGCTGATCTGATCTTCAATCATAAAAAGCTGTCTCAGAGCTAATGCCTGCACCCACGGTTCATTAGCAGTCAGAAAAAAAAAAAAGCTTCTAAGAAATAGGAAGGCTGGCCCTCTGCTCATCTGAAAATTTATCTCTGAATATTCAGTACAACCTCAGTCATTAGTTTCCAAAGTCACATACGGAACAGATAGATGTCAAATCAATATCAAGACAGATAACTTCTTATCAGTAGGAACGGATACTGAGAAACAGCCTCTGTGTGATGGTATCATTTCATTAGGTTAGTTATCAACAACCAGTGCCATATGTGACAATCTCATATAGCCCTGAAAAAAGCCTGAGAGATAATAGTATGCTTTATAGCTTAATTCTCTGCACCAGTTAATTATATGGCACATTAAATCTACCTCAAAATAAACAAATATTGTAATTATAGCTAGAAAAAATTTATGTCATTCTCATCAAGCAAAGTTTGACTGGGGGAGCTGACTACATTTGGACATCTAATCAATATGTAGGTCCTGAAAATGGATATTTAAATTACTTCCAATCCTTACTTTTAAAAACTGTTGTGTTGAACAGACAGCATTAAATCAAAATATTGCTTCTTTTTAGGATAGATGCCTTTCTATTTTTTACTGTTTAAACAATGCCTCCTACATTCAGCTGCTTTGCATACCTTCTACATATAATTTCCTTGAAATGTTAAGGAATCCATATTTTAGATTCATCTTTACTACTCTTGCATCATATGGAGTATGCAATAAGATGCAACTGAATTAATTTCATCACTGTGATGGATTACTAGTATGCAAATCTAATGGATCCCCCAGTGTTCCTTTGCTATCATATTACTCCTGCTTACAGAGGATTGCAAAACTTCCATTATGTTGGCCAATCCGTCAAACACTGAATCAGCTAGTTCATCTTTTTCTGTCTCTCCCAGTGGTTCTATTTATATCAGCTAAATGTTGGACAAACCTCTAAAGAGCAGCAACTAAAATACTGCCCTCTTCCAGCAGCAAGGACCTCTAAAATCAGATTCATGAAAACTCTTCTGGCCCACCTCTACCGCAGGTAGAGCTGTATGGGCTGTATCACAGTGCGCTCTCTATCCTGCACCTCCCTTCTCCCAGAGTAAATAAACTGGACTAATTAGGTTAAGGGATAACCATGAGTAATGTCACAGCTGAAGCAAATGGCTCTCAGAGAGGAACTATGGAATAACTCAAGTATTTGAAGGAGTACAGAAGCAAGTGCTCTACAATAACCCACCATATATCAAAATAATAGAAAGAGACAGAATTTGGCAACAGTGAGGACATAGCAGTATTGACATACATAGAGATGTCCAACATAAATATTTCGAGATCTTTTTATCAACAGTTGCTAAACATAACAGGAATGTGCATAAAATGCAGCAGCTCAGTTCCAAACAGAACCATGCTAGAGATGACCAGATTTTAGATTTAGATTGTGAGTGGGGTGGAGAAGAAAGGAGGGGGGGGACCATGGTTTGCAGCTTAGCAGGTCACTTTCAAACAAGCAGCATTGGTGCCAAATGGAGCTTTCTAATTACTTTTATTTTCCCGCTGAAACTGCAAGAGAAGCACAAAAAGCTGCACAGTGCTGGGGTGATTCACATGTTTCTGGAAGCTGCAGCCCAGGCAATCCCTCCCTGGCACTGTGGCTGTTGTCTGTTGAGGGAATTAGGGTTTAGTAGCTCCAGGCTGATCTCATGAAAAGGAGTGACAGATATTCAGTCTATAGAATTGCAGCAGGGAAAACATAAACTTTTGCTTTTCAAGTTGTGTATTTTACCAGTAGCAAAAAGATTTTTTTTTCCATATTTAAGCTCCATAAAAGCTGTCAATTCATAAATACTGTAATAACCATACCATTTATCTGTGTGACAGCATTTGGGAAAATCTAAATTAACATAACTGTTTTAAGCTAATCTTTTTCCTCTTTCTGAAAACGCATGCTTAAATGTGTGGAAACAGTCTGAGCCAGGCACAAAGTTATTTAGTCTCCAGATCACCTGTCTAGTGCCACACTGAGAAATCTGATTTAAGAATTCTGCACATCTCTCCTACTGGGTGTCCCCAAACTTCTGTCCAGCTTTCTCCAAGACACACTGACAGTCCTAACATAGTAAAATATGTTTCTACTTTCTATTACTTCTGTGGTTACCATTAAATTTCAGGGAGTGGTTCCTTGCAACCTAATGAGCAAAAAGGTGGGAGCCACCCCCTTCAGTTCAGCCTGCTCTAGGTGTACCTACACCCTCAAAACATCAAGGCAGAACCTCGCAGCACGCGTCTGACCAGCCGTCTACTCTACACTCACCACTGGGGTGATTCAAAGGATTCATGCAGTGGCTATCAAATTGCCACCAAACAGTCTGCAAAATGAATTAGTGCTGGCTCCTCTAACCCACTGCAGACACCACGCTTAGTATCCCAAAGTGAGCTGAAACAGGCAGGAAATAAAAGACTCCAAAGGGTCCAGAAATGCTCACAAAGACCCAGAATGTACTTGTCCTTGTTTTCAGAATCTAAAGAAAGAGTGGAGTAGGATTAGAGCATAACAAGCAATATATAAAGATAAAAATTACATGTTTAGCCTTGAATACCTAACTTAAGACTGATGTTTTCTCCAAAATAAATAAAAAAAACCCAAACAAAAAAAAAAGGGCGTGAGGGTGTGGAGGGGAAAGAACAAGAAAGGAAATATAAGAAGTCCTACAAATCCTTGCATGAGCCAGCTTTATGGAGAAATGACATGGACATCTGCACTCAGAGCCCTGCAGATATTTAGAGGGAACGCTTTTCATGCTCTTTTACATCTTATACAAAGGAGCCATCAGCCATTAGCTCACAGGTTAGACCAACGCCACGCAAGGTGACCCCTAAACATGCATTCACCAAAAGGATTTTGGGAGACACTGCCCTTGCTCTTGGATTCTGGGAAAATACAGGATCATTTTTTCCTGTTCCTCCTCTGCATCACAGATACACTATCTAGGCTGAGAAACCCTCTGTGGAAGAACATCAGAGATGTGCTGTTAAGTACAAGCGTAACTGTTCAACACACCACCCAGCACAAGAGGGGGGAAGCCCGTAGAAGAAATTGATTTTATTTACAAGTTAATTCCCATTTTCCAAATATCATTTGCAATGTACTGTTAGCAATATTTTTGGCTGTATTAAATATCTGCTTGCTACAAGTGGCATTGCTCACCCTTATTGAAGTTGATGAGTATTTAAAAATCTTACACATTCTGCCTTGGTTTTGCTCTACCTGGAGCCTCCAGCAAACTATTGTTCTGGCTTGTACTTCCAAAGAGGGTTAAGGATCTGTGAAAAAGACTATTGCCTCAGCATCCTTTTCTCCAGACGTTCATCCCTGGCAGAGTGCAAGGTATTGTAGTTTAATTCCATTAGGAGACCCACCAGCAAGACACTGGAAATATCCCAGGGGCTGGCTGTTTAAAGGTGAATCAGAAAGCCTGCTGGCACCCAGCTGGAGATAAAGTTCAGTTAGGCATCATGAGATCTGGTGACTGTATGGGTTGGGCTTCTCAACAGCTATGTTTTAAGGAAGTGGATGCTTCTTTGTCACTGGGGTGGTTATGAAAAACCTACCCCTCAGTCCAAATGCTCTGATTTGTTCCATATGTTTTACACATCTACTTATTGATCTCCCTAACTAGTTTTGGTGTTATGATCTGTTTCTCCAAGCTGTTAAGCAGGACTTTGACCTTTTACTCACTTACCTAAGCTAACGACACAGCTCCATTTATGAGGTGTGCTCATCAGGCCTTTAAATTCCAATATATTTTTAAGAAATGTCATGAGGAAAAAATATCCGTGGCTTTAAATTTTAAAATAAACATAGCATCACACAGATGAAGCTTGAAAGGATGGGTCTCACTGTAAAACTGACACCGCGCTACTTTATCTGGTCTGTAGAACATTTACAATGATTTTAGACAAGAATTCTGTTAATTGTGCAAGTTGAAAAATACTTAATTTGCATCAAAAACAATAAGTTGGCAAGAAAGCTTGCTAACTGTGCCAGATCTAAAGGTGTTACCATGACGGTAAGAAGAATTGGTTTAAGAAACCATTTATTTGATGAAATTGGAGGATCCCCAACTTCATAAATCAATTCCCAAATTGCAGGAAAAAATATTACCTTTTAAATGTCCCTAATTGTTATTCATTATTCTAGGCCCTCTAAGCCTCACCAGAGTGGTTTATTGATGATGTAGTCTTCAAAGAACATTATTCAGGCAATGGAAAGGGGAAAAGAGAAGAGGGAGAAGGGAAAAAAAAAAAAAAGGTACTGCATCAGAATAATGAATTACAGTGGACAACACTGAGAAGTTTTAGTTTGTTTGCTTTAGGCTAATGTAACAAGTAGAAGGATTTTGGCTTTTTCTCTTCTTTCTTGAAGTCAGTTTAAAAAGAAACAAATTTATTTAAAGAGGAAAAAGAAGGCAATGAGATTCATACAGAATTACTGTGCTTACATTTTTAGGTTAACTCTTGCAATACCTAATCCTTCAATACGAGATGGTGTTAATTTGCTAGAAGACTACTGACTGAAGGTTTTGTGTTCTTGGAGTATTTATCTGAGGGCTTAACAGCTGAGGTGATATGCCAGTTCCACAGATGCCACAGACAGCTTTGGCATCAGCCACAACCACCCCAGGTTTCACACGTTGACTTTAAATTACAGTTTTTTTGGACTGCAGAATTTCAACTAAGTCAGGGGAAGTTCAGTGCACACATTAGACCTGATTTAGTGAAGGACTTCAGTGTGCCTAACGTTAAGCATGCAAATCGTCCCAGTCATTCCACCGGGACTAATTCACCGGGTAAAATATTAGCTCAAATAAAAGTATAACTCCCACGTAGGGTGTTACTTTAGAGCAGATTCCTTCACAAGACAAAAGCTGATGGAGGTGCCAGGCAGACACAGCTGAGAAACTGGAATCAGGCAAAAATAATCAGATAAAAGAAGGAATAAACTCACATTTGGATGAAGTTAAAAAGAACAGTCTGCAGAAAAGTCTGAGAGGGGCAGATGGTGATAGAGAAAAGGTACTAGACAGAGTGAGGAAAACAGGGCTCTGCAGGGGACTTGAGCAAGCCTCCCTGAGGGAGTGCAGTTATCTGTCCTGGGGGGGGGGTGGTTAGACACCCACAGCAACTGTATTTACAAAGGCCTTGAAAAAATTAAATCTAAATAGATGAAACAACAAGAACTCAGGCAGAACAGCTACAACCTTCCAGGTGTTACAAGCTGAGGGCAGGACACAGCCACCTCTAGCCCTGGGCAGGAAAGGGGCTCCTGGACGCCACAGGCCTCCACCGCGTGCCTTGCGCTGGGGTGTGGGTGGGTGCCCGCTGGCCCTGTGCCCCGCCATGGAGGAGGAGGAGGAGGAGGAGGAGGAGGAAGGCTGGGCACAGCTGCCCTGCCCAGGCCAGAGGGGAGACTGCCAGGCAGGCGGCAGAGCCCCCACCACAGGGCTGCAGCCCCGTCTCTGGCCCACAACACGGAGCAGTGCTGTGGAGATGGCTGGGTGGGAGCTGCCTGCCCAGGGCACAGAGCAAGCACATCGGCCAGCCAGGCACCCTGCTCACACCTGCCAAACCCCATCCTCAGGCTCTCTACGAATCTGTTTGTTCTCTCAGAGAAAACAAACCAACCCCAAACAAGCACAAAAAGGTGGTTTTGTTTTGCACACAGGTCATGGAGGAACCATGTTTCTGAACAGACACTACAGGCTGCTGAACTCCTGATGCTCTGCAGCACAGGGGCCTAAACAGTTGAAAATCAAAGTTACCAGGGTGTTTGTAAATGACACGTGTATAATTTCATCCCTACCACAGTTAGCTTTTCATGGTGTGGTCCCTTTTGGGGGCAAAAATCCAAGCCAGCAGTACTGCCAGGGTAAGGGAACACATCTGTATCTCACCTGCTTGAGATGCATGAACAGATAGGGGTTGTTACAGGTCACTGATAATGAGAACAATCTGCACCCCGTGTTTGAAACTAAATAAAAATAAATCTCAAACTTTGGAAAGTTGTTTTCAGTACAGTGGGTTCTGCACACAGGATGCTGTTTTTAAAACAGGTACAACTAGTTTCGCTCCTGCTTCGCTTACTGCCGTGGGTACAGCCTTACTGACTTCAAGTGAGGACGCGTTCCCATTAGCAGCAGTGGTAACCGTGAGTTTTCATTCTCAGCGCAGCTAATATTGCATTTCAAATGAAGCCGTGAAGATGCCATCAGCACACGTTTATCCACAAGAGCGGCTAAGAGATGGAACACTTTCTGGAGAAGCAGAAAATGTTCAAATAAAACACAGAAGGTCTCCAGCAGCAGGACAGCACAGAACCAAACAGACAAAACTTCATCAACCATGGGGTGGGGAAAAGCACATATAGCACATAGAGAAGAGGGGAAAATGTGCATCCCAGGGACAGACTGAGGTGATGTTCTTGGAAGCAGGAAGTTTACCTGGAATTTAAAAGGATTTCTGAGTGATTCAGAAGTGAGACCTAGGAAAACAAAATAAACTAAGTATACAGCAGAGGATGTCATCTGTAATTAAAGCAATGCAAAGATGAAAACGAAGTAGTTTCTTGCTGTTTTCCTGCCTAAGGATCAAATGTTCATGAATCCTTCCTTCGCTTTCCTGAACAAGCTAGCAAAGCAACAGATTGGGATTCTTCTGGGTGGACTTTATCATTAATCAGTATATCAAGTAGGCTCTAACTACAGGTTTGATCATCTTTAAATTACAGGGACACTCTTGTTCCCTACATCAGAACAAAGGCAGAGATAAACACATGACTTTAAGAATCAGCTGTATCTCCGAGTAGCCTCAATGAAAAACTGGCTTTGTGCACACAGACACACAGGTTACAATCCGAGTAATTATAGCCATACAAAGGAGAAAAAGCATCACTCTGGAGATGGAAGCACTTTTTACTGCAACTCATTCAGTGACTAATATGATATTGGGGTA
>JAVJGJ010000033.1:17004267-17017576 GCA_035590215.1 Microhierax caerulescens
CCAGCCACAGCTGCACCTTATCTACATCAGCCAACCTGCTGCCCCTGAAGCCAGCCCACAGCTGTACATTATCAATGCTAATTAACCCAGCTTCATTCTTCTACAAAGGTAACTGTGCATGGCAGACCAGTCCCACGGTTTGGCTGGAAACCCTCACAGGCCATCCCATGTGTGTCTGGGAGTTTCTAGTCTCTTTTCAGCTTCAGCTGCTCTATACTCAGCATAAGTGAATTTTCATTTAAAAAGCAGCTCAAGTAAAATGATGATAGGTGGTCACCTCATTCTACCACAGACATTCAAACACAAAACCATGTCCCAACTGCATATTTGCACTGCCTAATTTCAAGTGTCCAGTCCAAGTGCCTGGTTACAGCTCATGTTCTGTACCTAGACAGCAGAGTGCACCTCTGGCATAGGAAGAGTCAACCATAATGTACACACCTATATTAGATGCCCCAAACTAACCTTGAAACATCAATCTCAAACATGCTTTGGTATTTTAGCCCATACTTTAATGCCAATATCTTAGCAACACAAGGATTTTTCTGATCGTACAGTGATCAGTGGCACTTCAGTGTGAACTAGACACAGGCCAAGTAACACTATTTTTTGGTTCAGACTTCTTTGCTGACAGTCCCTAAGCAGCCAGTGGCCAAAAAAAAAATATGGAGTAACACTCGCTCATATTTTTGCACTCTGTCAGCGTTGTTCAGATATGGTTGCTCCTGGCCCTACAGTCCACTAACACACCGAAAGCACAATGATCAGCAGTCCAGTCATCCACCTTCCCTGCGGGAACACACTGAAGGCTTCTGCACCTGCCACAGTCACTCCCTAGCTGCAGCTCTTCACCAAGAATCATTAAGACCCTCATTTTGTTAATGGTTTGGTCTCTAACAAGACCATCTTTGAAGTTCCCAAGCCCCCACACCAATACTTTGCACTATGAACATCTATTCTTGCTTCAACAACTTGGGCTTCGGTTAAAAAAAGAAACATACGTTCCAATTGCTTTCTCTTAAGAGTTCACAGAATTTGCACATTTATCAGCTGCTCTTCAAGGCACTATTCATGTCAACAGCATTTTGCCTGCTTTTCACAGAACAGAACCATTTAGGTTGGAAAAGCCCTCTAAGATAGAGCCCAGCCATTAACCTAGCACTGCCAAGCTTTCACCCTCTTCCCAGGGGAACAACAAAACATTTATCTTCACTTTCTGATCTTTATTCTCCATTGTCACTTCATACAGAAAAGCTTCTGCTTTGCTTCTCTACTTCCAGATCATTTTGGGGGGTTGTTTTTTGTTTTGTTTTGGTTTTTTTCTTCTTAAAATCAGGCTTTCCTGGGTGCTGTTTTCTTCTTTTAATCATCACTTTGCTCTAAGTTTTACTAAATTGGCTTTGACAATTTATCCTACTCTGGATTGTATTACAAAGTGCCTCCATGCTTTTAAATTTAAAGCCAGCCCTTCAGCAAGAGAACTAGTCATGAGTACAGTGATCCTGAAACACCAGCACGTGCCTAAAAACTGGGCCTATTTCAATCACGGTTGATGACCAGTGGCTTTCCTAGTGACAGCTTTTTGCTAATTTTGTTCTTTTATTCTCACCCTTAATTCTATGATTAGATAGGACTGCAGACATGGCTGCCTCCAGGTATTCAGTTAGTCTGGGTAATTTGAGAAACAGAGCATGTTCGGTCATCTGGAGACTACACATAGGGAAAACAGAACAGAAAGGGTGAGGGACACCTAGGGCATAGCTAATTACACCTTCAAGAAAAAAGTCACAGTCATTTTAAAAGACAACTTATTTGTATAAAAGTGTTTGATCAATAAATAGGGGAGTATTTGTCAAGCTTTCCTAATAGCCAATGCAGCCTATACATACACATGTATATATGCCTTGCCCTGTTGCCAAACAGGTTCATCCTCTATGCACTGGAAAAGCACAGTCCACAAAATTTTACTGTAGACTAGAGCTTTGCTACTCCCTTAACCCTATGGAAAGTAAGGATTGTTAGCAGTGAGTTAAGTTGGTGTGGATACTAGAGTACTGTAAGGAGAGATGGTATTACCGGGGTGGGGGGGTTGGGGGGGCTGACATATGAGCAAATATAACCCTAACTCTCAAGAGAATCAGAGTAAAAATGGGGTTTCCCTATTATCCATAGCTATTCATGATGGCTTTTAAGAATAAATAAGCTAAAAAGTATCATCTGTCTTTTTATTTTATTAGGAATTGGTCATCTTTGCCCCATCTGCTCCATCACTCAATTTCAGAACATCTGAATGTAATATTAAATTAACATAGTGTGGGATACTTATTCCTGTTTCTGTTTATACAGCAGTATATTTCAGTTTTGGCTTGATCCAATATAGGTTTTATGGGAACAAGTACATTACTGAACACAGTTTTTAAGTTTCCTATATATTTTCTATAAATTGAATGTATAAATATTCTCTACAGCAAGTTACTCTGATATTAGGAAACCCATGGCAAAGTTGACTTAATGTCTGTTTAGTAGCACAGCATGGCAGAAAGCCATGTGCCTTTCCCACCTGGGTCACAGAGCCAAAACTGACCTTCTTGCCTTGATACATAATTATTTTCCAAGCTACAAGTGGAAGAGGCTCATCACAGTATGCAGAGGCCAGAACCCCACTGCTGAAAACCACGGTAGCCATAAGTCAACAGCCATCACCATGTCAATGAAACGTTGCCATGTGGCTGGGAAACAAACAAAACAAATTAAACATGGATTTCACCATCTGAAGTTCATCTAACAACTGTACAAGGTCAGCAGCTCAACTGAAATCGTACTGAGCAGTTGTTTCGTTAATAATACAGTAGGAAACGTGAGAATCAAACTTCAGGCATTCACCTTTTGGTCTTTGGGTTAGGAAGCACAAGTTCACCATGATTCAACAGCTATCACCGATCAAGCTTACCAGAAATAGCTGTCACAGCTAAAAGATTCTTCGGGTCAGAGAAGTGGGTCATTTTTGGTTCTAGAGATCACTTGAATTTATTTTCATCTGGATTCATCTCAATATTTAAGTTTCTTTTAATTATATATCAATATAGACAATATTTTTTGACCCAAATGACTCTGTCTTAGTACAGGCATAAATAAAAACTTAATGGAAAACTTTCAGCGAGGTTTAGTCTTCAAATTTAACAATGTTAATCTAAACAGAAGATGTGCCAATGCCTGGGAAGGGTTCTATCATCTGTTGTGTCACTTTTTGCTCATGGATGTAAATCTTCCCATTCTTAATTACTTCACTAGGAACTGACTGGCCTTAATCCGAGACAGAAGACAAACCTTGTGTGTGATTTCCCCCCCTACCCAGTCAGCCCCTTTCAAACATTGTCAAAAGAAGGAGATCACGTGTGCATTTATATAAAATCAGAGATAATTAACAAGACAATTCATGTTTACAAGAAAGGGTCTACTAAATAAATACAGAAGACTCACTATTTTACAGGTAGGAGTAAATACATAGGAAAAAAATTACAGTGTCCTTAAAAGAGAGCGTCTCAGAGAAGTTTGAATTCTGTCAACCATCACAAGGTGACAAACTACCAGATAAATTTAAAGAAGCCCTAGGATCTAATTAGTATGATTTTGTATGCAGAGCCTATTGCAAAAGAGCAAAACACAGTTACCACCTCCTTCCCCTTCACTCAAAAATTCATCCTAACTAGTGTCAAGAAAGATAAAGGAAAAGCAGAACAAATATTTAAAAAAACCCAAAACATCAATACTTATGGTCTTGGATTTAGACCAGAGTGAGACCATACATTTATGGTGACTTGCCAGGGATTGCAAAACTGCACAGAACAGTAAATAGCTTTGCAGAATCTGAAACAACAGTAAAACCATTTTCCTGTGCTTCCTAGACGCTGTTTTCAGCCAACGCTATGCCACACACACAAGTTTTCCTGCCGTTCACATGCTGTCAACAAAATAAATGGGCAGTGATTGGAAAGCGCCTTTTGCACAGCTGGACTGTGCCAGCACCGACCATCACATTCCTAAACAGAAAACTAAGGAAAAAGGAGAGGCACGAATGGAAAATCACGTGCAACTGAACAAAATCTGGGTGGTTACGCTTAAGCTCTGTAAAAACCAGATAAAAAAATGCAGAAGGGGAACAGCCAATTTTGGAGAAAGGAGGCCAGCCCAAGGTAAGCCGTACGCACCTGAGGCATCTCAAGCAGGATCAGCCTAGGGCTGGCTCTGAAGCCTCAGGTTGGACTACCTGACCCTTGGTGGTTTCATCCTCAGATTTATCTTTTCATTTTGCACTGTGTAAAGCACTTTTGAAAACATATGGTAAATGGAGATGTTCTTGAACACATCCCATATAAGTGTTTTATGTTGCATAATAAATAACCAGATTCAATTAAGCTCAGCATAGGAGCCATATTTTGTGAGCATTGTTGGGAATTTTAACATCTAACACACTTTTAGAGTACAGCATTTTATTAGAAGCTTTGCAACAAAACGTTAAGTTAGATAGCCTGAAGTCTCCTTTCAGCCACAGGAAAAAGAATCTGGATCTAATTATCATAGTAGTCCTGAGAACAAGAGTCTGACCTCTCATTGGAACAATCCAGGAATCAATCCTTTGAATCTTTATCTTTACAGCTGTGGAAATTGGACACTAGACCACAATTGGTTTGTATTAGATTTTGGGACAGTGTAATGTAGGTGGTTAAATCCTAGCTGCAGTGGTCCATTTGTTATTTTATATTAAAGTCTTTCAGGCTGCCAATATCTTGGAACAAAGTTGGGGGACCAAGGAATTGAACTTCTACCTTCTTAGAAGGAAGCAAAACTACAAAGATTCAAGTAAAAAAGGATCCTTGAAATTCAGCACAGAATAGGAAACTTTGCTTCTTGGTTTGGACAGGCTTTTTTAAAATGCTACCTTTCTACTCCTCTGTCATAGCTGCGTGTGTAGCAGATCCTTATTCCATCTGTTTTCAAGGTTTGAAATTTTGATAGTCTCAAACTTGGTGTGTGTTTGTGGGTTTTGGGTTAGTTGGTTTGGGGCTTTCTCTTACTGGAAGTAAAAGTTTGGTCACAGGAGAATGGAAGTTAAATGAACTTTCTTCTGTTTGGAGCGATATTTGAATAAGTATCCTACTAATTTGATTTGCAAACAGATAAGTAAGCATTTATTACAAGGAGTATGTTGATTTGACACAAAGATGGGGAACATTTTTAGGTAACTTTATTGGATCGGTGGGCTGAGATTTAATCCCCTGAGCATGCAGATTCATTAAAAACATGGCTAGATCAAGCTCCTACTTACTGATTTATTAAGGAACTCTTGTATGATACACAGTTGCTAACAAAAACCACCCCAACAAGGAAGGGGTAATTACCCAAAGGTCAGAAGGATCATTATGAGCATTGGAGTGACTAAAGCCCAAAAACATGGGAACACAACTTTTTTAAAGGTATCCAAGCTCAAGTTAAAGACTGCAATAACAGGCTCCTTCATATGCCTGTCTTGTTCCAGAATAAGTCTGTTTGAACAAAAGTGCTTTATATCATAATTCATTTGCCTGCTTTCCCCATTGGATTCTACTTTGTTATGCCCTGCTGGAAGCAACATCTGGAGTTGGTAACAGTACAAAGATGAACCTTGCCTATAAAAATAGGCATTAAAAAGACTATCCTTGGAGATCACACACTTATTTCCTACCCTGAATCTCCTCTGACAACTAGTTATTATATTTCCTACACCAGCTGTGGTATTTCAGTTGTTGATACTGTGGTAACCATTGCTGAATGACAACTTTTTAGTGGCAGATGCTTAAGCTGTACAAAACACTCTGCCTGCAAAACGTGCTATGACTTGGTTTTCAGTCTTCCATCTCCCTAACATCCTCAATCTACACTAACTAGAAATATTTTTTCTAATTCTTCACCATTGCAATAAAACTGTCCAAAAGTTTAAAAGGGGGAAAAAAAGATTCAAAGTTTCTGGATGCTTTGAATTTTCCATTCAAGTCAGTGGAGTTTCTCCAGGTTTGCTGGAGCAGACTGTGGTTCAGTAAGATGCATCTCTTGTGGTTCACCCAAGATGCTATTTGGTAAAATTGGGAATCTTGCAAATGCTATACTATTATTTTAAAATAACTTGGTAGTTCTGTTTCTTATGATGCATGCAGGATGAGTCTGGAAACTACAGCAATCAATTGTGGCCAAGTTTTGGATGATAGTAGAGATTTTAGTACTGGATACTTGTCCAAGATATCCTATAGATGGGGACTAAGAGCAAAACTTGTATTTCCACTCTAATACACTACCACTGCTACTGCCATTTAATTCTTTCATTCTGCCACCACCACATTTATCTGGCTTGTTATATTTTATATCTATATCTTAAGATTCACAGGGCTGAAACAGATTTCTTTGCAACTTCTCTATATAGCACATTCATGGGGAGATGTAAATATTTGGCCAGAGTTACTAGGTAGATAATACCAAAAAAGTCCTCTACACAAAACTGAAAAGCAGCCTTCAGTCTTTCAAAAATAGGAGTTGCAGCTCAGGTTCTCAAAGCACGAAAAATTACACTCAAGGGAACAAAGCAAACTGTTGTCCATACCGTCAACACCTCGAGGTTCTCCCTGCTTCAAAGCAAGAATGGTCCCAGCCCCTCCAGCCCCCAGTTTCTCAGACGGTTCCTCAGTAACAAATCCCTTCATCTGCCATAAGGCCACCAGCCACAGGCAGCTCTTGAGCCTTTGTGAGGCATTAGACACAAAAGCAGTCCAAGAAAAATGAATGTTTTTTGAGCCACCGAACTGAGATGTTAACCAACTTAAAATGAGAACAGCACCTTTGCCAACATACCAGACTTCCACTTCACTGTTCTTCACCCAGAGTTGTTTGTTTTGATGTGTTTAATTTGCTTTATAAATAAAATCACTTACTGGTGTAGATGGAAAGTATAGTGTGCTCAAACATTTACACCTGTTTATGTAGACTACTGTGTGTAACAGAATATTAAAGGGCCTGGGCACCTTGTGGCACTCCCATTTGATTTAGAGAAATGAAAAGCAGTATCAAACAAGTAAAATACCAGGTTACATTATGTTTCATGTTGACACATATCTCATATATTTCATAAACCCTTGCAATAACAGGGGGGAAAAAACAGGAATAGAAAAACATTACTGGCATTTATGATAACCTGTACCTTGAGTATTAACAGACCTGCTCAGTTTTTTTAGTCTTATTCTTCCCTGTAAATATAGTCTGAAGCAAATAACAGACAACTGATGTTGCATTACAGAAAATCTCACATCAGCTACATTATAATATTTCAAAATAATGTTACAACCTCTCAACCATCATACGCTATCAGCATTGCACTAGATTAGTTTTCTGAAATTTTTTCATCTTTGAAAATCTGGACAGGAGATTAGTTTAGGTCATACCATCAACACAATGAGTTTGGTGATTTCTCAGGCTAAATTAAGGACATATATCTTTATCACAGGAGCCCAATTTTACCTTTGTTACAGAAGCTGAGTGCTTTGCACTTACACATGTATTTAAATTTAGCTTTCGTTGCATTTTTACAGTACTAGCTAGTGTAGCAGTGATAACATGGTTTAAGTTTGTGTTATGCATGTATATGGGGGCTTGTACGCAGGATAAAAATTTACAAGCTAGATCATATCACAGTAAAGCTATAGTTATCCCAGGCTAACATCCTGTAAGTTCAGTTATTTCAGCATATGAATGTTTTTGCTGGATATGCTGCATACAAAGTGACACGGTCAGTGGCAAATCTCTGATAGTAATTTCACATACCTCAAAATACTTCTCCAGCAGAACTCCCCGGCTGTTGCACTGGCTTGACAGCAGTCCTAGAGAGGGGCAATTCTGACCTTCTCAAAACAAACACTAAAAAAAAAAAAAAAGAAAAAGAAAAAGAAAAGGGTTGAGTATACTAGGCCAGTTTCCACATTGGATGAAGGTGACTTTCAGTTTTAAGAGGAAAAGGAGACTCACATAAGATTTAAAGACAATTTGGTAGGGATCAGTTTCACAGCGAAAAGAATTGCTACATGAACATCCATTAATTAATTACAGTTGAAGGTGTTGCACACTCATCAGAAACACATTAGCATGAGACTTGGAGTAGGACAAAATCCCCTTCCCGGTTCTGGAATTGGAAGGACTGACAGCTAAACAAAATAAAATCTAGCTGAGGTGTACATGAAAGACATTTAAATAAGCCAGTACCAGTTCAAACGATTAGAGAGACTTCACCTCATTATGCTTGTACATACACTATACATTCACTATATATATGTATATGTATCTGTGTGTATATATATATATGTAATTCTTTGTTCTTTCAAAAAATCCCACACGCAATGGTTTATGATAACATAAACCGTACCGATTTCCTTCAAAAGTCTATGCAACGTACTGACAGGTTTCAAAGCCAAAGGCTGAAGCCCAGCCCCAGACATTACTTAAAACAAAGCCACAAGACCTCCAAGCCTCGATCTGGCATGTTCCACCAGAAAGGTGATGATTTAAATCCACTGAATTTCACCCAGAGTAAGTGAACTGCTGAAACTTGGTCTTTAACCAGTGCTTGGAGCAGACATCAAATTGCAGGGTCTGAGATGAGAAAGGTTCATCCAGAGGACACTGCAACAGGTCTGAGCCCAAATAGGTATAAACAACCAAAGCAGTACAGCTGCCTCCTTATTATACTCAGATGGCCAGAAACTATTTTATGTCTTGATGATGCTGTGTACAAGGGGTGGGAAAACCAGTTCTCTACTATTATCTGGAGATTTTAAAGACAAACACATCTTTAAGAAGTTTGAAGGAAAGAAAAAAAGAAAAATCAAATTAAGATCCTGCTGATTGTGAGTTTATGTTAATTTTTGTTTCACTTGAATCGGAATCAGCAAGATTTATTTTTGTAACTATTGGAGCCTTTAAGACAGTTCATATGTCTCTTGCTCAGAGATACCACATGAGAGCCCCGTGCGATTGATGTGCATAGGCATCTGAAGGACCGGAGAAGATGCTCCTTCAGTCTCACGCGGTTGGATGCTGTGCCGTGAGTCAAGCGCTTGCACCCACCGGCAAAAGCACTGCCAAGTCAGGAAGTACAGAGACACCGCTCCTCACCTCCTGCTTTCATGCAAGGTATCTAAAAAACCCACCAAGCAAGGCTCCCAGGGAAAAGCAGGTTCAAGCCAACGATTCCTGGAGCCTGAACCTACGTTCTGAAGGGTCCCAGAGCCCTGCTGTCTTACAAGCTTGTTACTGTGTCAGTGGGGGATTTCCCATCCATTTCCACAAGGGACACGAAGGACCCAGAAATCACCACATCCCAGGGCAAGACCCACTGCTACTGAAGCCATTCCTTGGATTAAAAGTCTTTGCACCAAACCTCAGAAACACCGTAATGGGTGATAGCATCCAAACGTAAGAAGTTAGCGTTAACTGAGAAGTAGGTTAAATAACAATATTTCTAGATCACGTCTAAGATTTCAAACAAGCATCAAGGTATTTGTTTTACCAAAGATCCAGATACATAAATGATAACGCTAGATAAGGCATAATATGTCCTTAACTAAAATCATAATTCTTGAAAAAAAACTGATCACCACTGGCAGTTAATATCCACCCAAATAAGGTTTAGACCTGAAACAACATTCTTAATGGCCAATTTTAAATAGGTTTTTTTGAAAATGGATCTTAAGTTATGGGAGCCATAACTCCATATTCATAAAATTAAGTGGTTGCAGGATTTCACAATTTTCTTAAAATGTGTTTTGTAGCAGTCATTCACCATTCTTCATTTGCCATAAGGAAAGGTTATCACAGCTTTGTGAAACAACGTTTGCCTACAAGTTACCAGTATAAATTTCTGTTTAACTGCATTAAGTGTGACCAGCCTCAAGGAATTTGCCTGCAAAGAGGACAATCAAGATCAGTCCCTCTTCCTCAGAAACTAGCTGGAACTTTACTCTTCATTTTGATGAGACATAACAAGATCCACACTCAAAACGTAATTAGTTCCCAATATATGCTAGTTTTCACTAAATCCAAGAACAAAACACACATATCCCTGACAAAAAAAGACAATTCATAATCAGTCAAGAGTAACAGTGTCAGATTTCACTAGATTATCTATAAATTTCATTATGATTCTACACTTATTTGAGGTCAACTTCCACAAATTACGATTAAGCCATCAAAATCTAGTTAACTCCAAGAAATTGATTTTACTACCACATATGGATGAGTTCTTAATACAAATCTTTTTATTTCTGTTAATTTCACTGCTTGACTCCACATTAGAGCTTCTGCTGTCTCCTTGCTGATGAGGCAATAGAAGCCTTGAGGTTATTTTTTTTTTTTTTTCCCCAACAGGAGAACATGGCATATAAAAATAGCTTAATCAGGTCCTACTTACTTTCAGGAAGTATCCAAAATGAGTGATTAGAAGCTTAGTGTGGTCTGCCAGATTACCTAGGTATTTTTATGTCTAAACAAAGTTGGTGGGTTTCCTTACATTAACAACAATACAAATAAATGAGGCACTCTAAACAGCAGTCAATGCAATACACTTCTTTTGCTTAATTGCATATAATCTTAGTTTAGTTCTATATAATACTAGCTGCAAACAATTAATCACAATAGTAAGCAGTTCATCAAACCTAAGGAAGATCCACACCAAGAACTCCAACCTCTTCCCCCTCAGGTTAGAAGATCAGAATTATACTGAATCATATCCCTACTTGCAGCCCCATTACCTTTTCCTCCTTTAGGTCTTACACAAAAATTGATGAAGAAGCCTAACACACAGATTTTTATCAAGCAGTAAGAGCAGATCCATCACCTGGTATAAATCCACTTTGTTTCCCTGAAGTCAATGGAGTTGTATTAGTTTGCTTTAGCCAAGGTCTGGGCCATTGCTTTTATCTATTCAAAGCTACAAGAACCAGATAACAATCACTCTACATTTGCTCTTTTTTTTTTTTCCCCACCAAAACAAGCTCAGCACATCAAATACCTGTTTGATCTTGAAGAGATTTTACATAGTTTATTGGCATAATAATTTGATGCTCTTGAAAACACTGGTTGAATATAAGCTTTTATTTTTTTCTGTTCTATTTCACCTGTGCTACACAAGTGCATTGTATGTACTTACAGATCTATAAATTATTAAAATCTAAGAGGGCTGTGGGGAAATTGTCTCAACTGGTCATTAGCCATACCTCACCTGTCTAGACATATTTGCATAGCATTTATTCCCTTCTTTAAAAGGGGCCATAAATTATAGGATCCATAGGTGCCAAATGAGGATGGAATAGAAGCTTCTTTCTTAAGTCAGGCACGTAAGTCCTAGCAAGAGCCACTAGCTCAAAACCATTTAAGTGCTTTCACAAACTTCTCACAACCTCTTGTCTCATCCCATCTAGAACACATTTCATTTCCACAGACACCCATCATTCATCTACAAACGACATTGACTCCCACAAACGTCTTGGGAGTTAAAGATTAGGAGGTTTGAATGAAGGCTTTAAGAAGGTAGGGAATGGTTGGCAAACACCAAGAGACTGTAAAAATAAATCCCCCAGCCTTTGTTTTTCAAGGATCCTTCTCCAGAGATGCCATTTCACTCAAGCAGACTTAATGTTGTGAAAATACCACCTTCCACAGAGGGCACAGAGCAAACAAGAAAGTAGCTTGAAAATTAATATACAAAGTACACCCAGAAATCCTTCCTCTCTCAGACAGAATAACTAATTTCACTGATTATTTAAGAAATTTAAAAACATGCTTACAATTCCCAAAAGCAGGTCATCTAAAGCAACAGCTCAGGGTCTCGGTGATCAAGCAAAATAGTCATTTTCCTCCACTACAGAATCCCCTCCCATCACAGCTACCAAAAGGAGCCTCCGAGCGCAGACTGCATGTTTTATAGCCTCTCTGCAAAAGCTAATTCACTTCAGCTGAGGCCAGCACCATCCTCCCCCACCTGGGCCCCCCGGCAACAATTTTGGTGATAACCAACACCTGTGGTAGGTGTTCAGGTCAAGGAGAAGGTTACCCTGCCCTGTGCCAGTGATTTAGCCCGGGTCTGCCCACATCTCATCACAGCCTTAACACACACAACTGTTCCAACGAAAGCAGCCTGTTCCTTATTAGCAATTTCACAGAGTCCGAAAATAATGATGTGACAACAAACTCAACAAAATTTGCTCTAGGGCACAACAAGAAATAGACAAGATTTCCATATTTTTGGAGGACAATTTACTGTACTTGAAAGAGATAAATTCTCTCTGTTTATATTAACTGCCTCACTATTTGGTCCAATTATTCCTACTACTTCAGCAATCATGTTATGCTTGTTCAAGAAGAAAGAAATAACAACAGCTTATCTTGTTGAGAGCAAAGAACAAACAGTAAAAAATCAGTGGATGCACTTAAGCACTACAGTTGTTGCTATTGTGCTAAAGAGATGATTCATGTTCTCATAGCAACTAGGGTGAAAGAAAAATGCTCTTCTGAAAAGGATTCTGTTGTAGTGGTTAAAGAACTCTTGAATAATCAAGCCAAATGGAGAGGGGAAAAAACACTTCCCTATAAAATTATGTGCACTAAACTCAAGGACATGTTGATCTTTCTATTATATCAATCCCATACGTATCTCAATAATTTGTCACTGTTGCAGGGTATTTAAGCGAGGACTGAAAAGGACAGCATCAAATATCAGAAAGCGGTTTAAATAAGGTGAATCTTCCAGCCAGCAGCTGCGGTAACCGAATGTTTATCGAGGCTTGCTACAGGAGCAATCGGTATCATATAGTCGAACGCAAACGCTCTTCAGTCAAAATCATTCGAATGATTAGCACCAGCTCTTCGCAAACTGCCCCATACATTTTGCATTCACATGGCTAACTGGCCACAAACAGCAAGCACCAAATCTTTTCTGGCATTGCTGTCATGCCGTGCTCCTGTGTCACTTCGCTCTCACTGGATGCACATCACAGTCACAGCACATCACGGGGAGCTGGCAGGAGCGACAGAGAAGTTCGAGTGGGCCGCAGTCACGTTAAGCTGACTTCATGGTTTCAGTGCACTGTGATCTTGTCCTCACCCATTGAGGTTCACACTGTTATCACAGTCAAAATAGATCACAGTTTGCTAGCACATCGCTGTCATGTTTTATTCATGCTGAATATGCTTTGTTGGGGGGGGGGGGGGGGGGGGGGGGGGGGGGCGGGGGGGGGGG
>JAVJGJ010000033.1:17017676-17028408 GCA_035590215.1 Microhierax caerulescens
TAATGTTTTATTCTTGCTTAATTTGGTTTATGCCCCCCCCCCCACCCTCCATTCATGGCAAAATGGCTTTCACAAAGCACTTGGTAAGTTGCTGCAGGCATGGAGGGCAAGCTTGTCCTTGACCTGTGTTTTAACACTCTCCTTTGCGGCAAGCTTTAGTTTCAAATAATGGCCAGGTTGTGGAATTAGGAATCAATATTCAGGAGCACTGGCAAGAGCGAGAGGGTTTCATTTCCTGATACATGTCAGCATGACAGCAAGTTAGACCTAGGCCAGGTAGCATCAGTTACCAGCACTACCTTCAGGGGCTGCTCCTAGAATGAACTTCCTGAGCAGGGATAAATGCATTTGCGATCAGCTTCGCTTCCCTGCCTTTACTTTCCTTTCCTCTCTCCCCGACTTCCTCTCCATCATCCTCCTGCTCTCCACTCACTTTTTTTTTCCCCTTTTCATTTAAAGGAGCCTCAGCTGTCACTGATCCCCTGTGCCAGAGCTGTGTGCAGCTGGCACCACACAGGATCCCTGCTTCTGGCAGGACCGGCTCAGCCTAGCAGGCTGGAGGCTGTTTGGATGACAAAAAGCCACAGTGGCCAGAGGAAAACTTACTAAGTGTCTGGAACCCTGAGCTGGGCAAAGAATTACAGTAAAAATTAGTAGAATCCCACTCAAACGAGAGTATCCCGAAAATACGCCTTTTAATCTTACCAAGGTATGCTCCACGTTATCCCTGCAAGGAAGTATTCTGCTCGTGGCCAACAGCTGGCTGCAAGATGGGCTGCAGCCTTTAATGTTTATTTCCTCTGCAAATTTGTGTTGCAATTCTGTAGCCACAGAGAGTCCTGTGAGGGACCTTTAATTAACAGTTTCAAACATGTAACACTCACGAGTATCTGCAAAGCTAGCAACTAGCATTTTGAAACTTAAAGCCATATTGGTAAATTCTCTTAAATTTTTTCTCAGCAAGCTCTGATGGCTTTAACACAGGGAAGTGGGGTGGTAGCAAGATATCTATCAAGATATTATTACACGGTTTCCTTAAGCTTATTCAAAGCTTCTTAAGAACTTTTTGGAATGTCCAATGTTTCACCATCCTCTCTCTACATCAGCTGGGATTTTGGCAGAGAAGCACAGCTGGGTATCCAAGAGCACCAGAAGATGCTGGATTGACTCAGACACTACGCCCATCAGAATAAAGTCACTGTGACTGCTGCAAAGTCCTGCTGGCAAAACACAACTGCAAGCTCAGCACCCAGCCCCAAAGCTTCTGGTGGGTGTGCTACAGCGATCTCCTCTGGATGTACATTTCTGTGGCTGTTCACTAATCATTCTTAAGGTAACAACTCAAGCATGTGCCTTATCCAGAGCTTTCAAGGTACCCAGAGATGTATCTAAACCGACATGCAAATTAAAGCACTGCCTAGTTAGGCAAATAGGTTTGAATTTCATTAAGGCTATTCTATTGTTTTCAAATAGCTGCAAAATAGGGGTTTTTTGGTTGCTTGGGGTTTTTGGTTTTGTTTTGTTTTGGTTTGGTTTGGTTTGGTTTGGTTTTTTTACAATAAAGAAATGTTCTTCTCCTCTGTTTTAGAGTCATGCTGAAACAACTAAAGTAGCTTTCTGTGGAGCAGGTATTCACCCCCCCAAAACCACCCCAAGATTAATCCTCGCCTTCCATCCAGCAGCTTAGTCCCTCTTTTAGCATCCTTATGCTAGTTAACAACCCCCGGCAGGTGGGAAACTTTACTTCCAAACTGCGTGGAGGCTGTGCCTGCTGCAGTGCAGCCCGTGCAGAGGTGGGCAGCGCTCCTGGCATGAACTTTCTTCCACTCCTACAAGGTCTGGGAGCTCGTATCCATTTGGAGCGCTCAAAGCGCTTTTCCCCATACACAGGCAGTTCAGAAATAGGCCAAAATGTCTTCTAGCTAATTTTGGTTTCCAGAAAAGTTAAGCTGCATGCATATGGCTCTATTATGATTAAATGATGCAGATCTAAGTACTCTGAGTTTACAAAAAGAAAATGGTTATGAAGTGACTGTTTTCACTAGCTCTCTTTGTGTGCTTAGAACATAATTAACTGGAGGACAGGCTTGCCCTGGCACAAGTCAAAAACGATTTAAACACAGATCTTTCAAATTAAATGTTTGAGAGCCTGCTTGAGGGTTTTATGGATTTCAGGAGGGCAGATTCACATGGCAGAGTATGCCGGGAAGTATGGGAACACCACAAGAAATGCCCATTTCTTGCAGTACCTCTCTCACTTGCCCATTCCTGAAGCATTACAGCCGATGATTCACGAGGCCGAGGGTGTTCTGCAGAGCAATTTACAGTCAGTGTTGGTGTCACTTCTCAAGGCAGTAAAGAGAAAATTTAATACACCATAGCTTGGTCCAAAGGAAAAAAATAATCTCCAGTAACACCAAGCTGGCTTGCTGGACTCTTTCAGCCTGCTTCTTCCTCTTAGATATCGGACAGGTGTCCCCGTGCAGATCACTGCTGTATCCCCAGTCCACTTCAGCTCCAAGAACTCTGCTGCCCCAGCTCACTGCTGTGGTGACTAGGGGTTTGCAACCCCCCCAGCACCCCCCTGTGACAACCTGGCTTGATCTTGAAGGGTACGTTACCCTACGAGAGGGCTCACTCTGGGAAACTAGAGGCGTTTGGCTGTTGGATGTAATGGACCCCGGCATGGAACGGAGCTCCATCTTTTTCCTTTATCACAGCAAGATGATGGAACTTAAATTTGCTTGGACCCATTTTTTTCCACTGCCGACAGTGCAGTACTTTTTAAACCAGCAACGATTTTCTTGTATGTGCCGCACTGCAGTGTAAAGCAGGTTTCTAAGGAACTTTTGTCTGTGTCATCAGCATATTACAGTGCCTGCCATCATCCATGTCAAACTAAGCCAAGGGAGACATTCTTCCTGGAGACTCCCATGTTCAAGGGGTTTCTCATGTCCAGTTGAATTTAGTGAGGATCAGCATAAATTATCCTGGATGGCTTCTAGGGGCAGAAAATGCTCTTGGAAGCAGTGGCCCTTTTTGCCTAGAAGATGAATTCTCAAATGCCCATTTTGGACACAAATCAGATCTACTACCATGGTGGCACCACTAGGAAAGCAAAAGCTGAAGCTTGCCAGCAAACATGCCCTGTACCTTTTCATATTTCTTTCTTTCTTTCTTTGAGTGTGCTAGGTTATTAATGTTGTGGTAGGGATATGATCCAAGTCAAGGTGAATAAGAGTTACTGCTGCTGAAACAAGTGGTTCCCAGGCCTCCAACATGTTCACACCACCACCACTGTGCACAGTTTAAAAAAAAAAATTAAAAAAAAAAAATTCCACAATTAGATCTCAACCACATCAGTCCCCAGATACATCACCCTACTCAGCCACATGAACATTAGTGTCTGCCCCAAGGGGGAAGCAGAAATGTGTTGCTGGGGGCAGGAATGGTTTTATTCCTCAAAAAGGTGCAGATGGTGGTGTAAAAAAAATAAATCTTTGGCTTGTACACAGTAGACCTTTCTGGTAGACTCTACTGGAAGGATGCACCATGCCTTACAAAGGTTAATTTCTCTAGGAATCCACCTCTGGCCCCTCTTTCCTCCAGAACAACATTGAATTCATTGCTAAAACTACCTTTGGCAGAAAGGAGTTACGTTTCTGCTTGGCTGCCCCAGATCAGATCTTGAGTGGCACGGATTGCACGGGTTCCAATCGGGAAATGCAGCCATCTTCTGCTTTAGCCAGATATATCCAGACCTGGAGGTCTGCTACAGCTGTGTCGACAATTCAGCAAGTGGCAGTGCCAGAAATTAAATACAATATTGCTCTTTTTGGCTGCCAAAGTAGCTCTAAGGAACCATTTACACTGAGTACTGCAGAGTCCAAAATGTGGGAGGTATTGCCCAGAATGCAAGTGAAAATGTGACTTTAGAACTGCACGTTGGCAACCAGCCCTCCCGCTGCAAACAAAAAGGGCCAAGACCGTTCCTAGCATGAACCCACTAGTAACTTCCCACCGGTGTCAGCAAAATCTGAAACAAAAAAATCACCACAACTGTGATCCAGAAGCTGTATGTCTATAATCAGATCTGCTGTCCTCCTCGGAGCTGCGGGCTGACTAAAATTCACATTAAGTGGTCTTTTGGAAAGCCACCCATCTCTTATAAATGGGGTACCATCAGCTGTGGGTTTGAGCCACAATATGAAAAATGGTGAGCCCGTTCCTCATCTGTTTTATCACAAGTTCCTCTTAGCCCCACACACGGATTGAAGGAAAGGTTCCCACAAAATGTGATTTAGTTTTTGGTCAAACCCCTTCGGGGTCCATTCAGTTTCTATTCATCTTCTCTTTCACATGATTTTCACTTGGACCACTTCAATCTTTAAGGATGGTTTGCATACTGTAAGAAATATATCTCTTACAAAAGTAGACTGCTCTTTTCTCCAAGCACTGCTGTTCTTTTGGGCATCAGACCTGCACTGTTTCTCACAGTTCACTCCATTCCTCTGCAGGTTATCCTTTAACAGAAGTATTATTCCAAAATGCACTGCTCGCAAGTCTAGTAGAAGTATCTGGGGGGCACAATACTCACCATGGCACCTCAAGCCACTTGCATGAAGTATGAAAATATCCAGAAGCCTCGCTCAGGGGGAATGCATAATTAAATTTTCTATTGCTGAGAAAACAACACTGCCTTGCTCTGTCACACTTTCAAAAAAAGTAAGAGGGAAGAACATAAAACTAATTTTTTGCTTCTATTTCTTAAAGGATAAACTAGCTGCTACCAGATATACTTGGAGAACTGGAGAAGGAGTACTTCTCAGGAAAAAGCTATCTGGCACATTTACTGCTGGGCATCCAGAACAGAGTTACCTTGGTAAAAATGCTCCGTTGTACTGCCGTTTGCTAAACAAGCAGAAAGTTCGTTCTGTTCACCTTTGTGTGCCATTCATAAGTGAGCTGCTTAAACAACTCTCCATTCCAAGCTGTCTCCCTGCCTAATAAGTTCTTTTATTGACAGCTTGCCAGCAACAGCCCTAAAGTCAGCCTGAGAACATAAATACAGCCTCTTGAGCTTGCTTCAGTGTGTTAGAGGACGCTTTCAGTACTGTCGACAAAGCTTTTAATGGTGTGAACTCGGAGCTTGAGTACTACCGAGCACTCCAGCGATCAACACCCACAGAACATTTCAGAGAGTTTCGTTCCAAAAGTATTTTAGGAACCCTTGAAATCAGAGGCTTTCTCTCTGCTCTGCAAAAGCTCATTTTGGAAAACAATTTAGACCATTTTTAGCTGCAGAAAATGTTGAGATAACCCCGCTTGCGGTGTCATTCTCCTGTTGCCTTCATTTCCACAATGTCACACTTTCAAGTCACCCGCCTTTGCTGTCCAGAGGGACTCACCTTTCCCAAACACCTCCGAACCGCCACTAACATATATTAAAAGCAACATTTCCTGTTCCATCTCTGTCCTGAGCGGCTCGAGAGATGGAACATGTCTCAGCGGCCTCACTGCCTGCTGGGTGTTGCTATCCTTTGATTAAACCTAGAGGAGGCTCCAGGCTGCTCCAGCTCGCCCCGTGACACACAAACCATGCTGGCTCGGGGCAGCTCCGGGACAGCTGGTCTTTGACCTCCCCCGTGCTCGTGAACGTGGCTCGTTAAAACCCCTGGGTCACAGCTGGGAGTTCAGAACTTCTCTACCTCATTTTTTTTTTTCCCCCCATCATATAGAGCAATAAACTGTTTTGGAAAATTAGTGCCTTGCGTCCCATTCTTGCTTTAAAGTGCCTGTCGTCTTCTCTTCCCTGAGCTTCGAGCAGACGCGCTGCAGCATGCAGCCAGCACAGAGCCCCCGTCCCAGTTCGCACAAACTCGGGGCTTTAGGGCTGGCCTACATCCAAAAGTTGTGCTGGTTTAACAGCTTTTAAATTGATCTGAAGCAGCGCAAAAGCCTGTGCCAAGGAAAGGCTACTGGTTTGCAACCACCTTAGACAAAAACTAGACAATTACCGGTTGATGCAGCTGTTACGGTAACTTCCTGATTTAAACTAATTTGATGTAAGCTGGTTATAAACCAATTTAAGTGTGTCCAATCGGAGACACCCTGGTTTAGCTAAATGGATTTTGCAGCTGAACTGATGCTACTATTGTGCGTGGACAAGCCCCCAGGCCTGCACAGCCTGTTTCTCCATTGCTTCTGTCTGCTCCCATTTACACCAGGACTGCAAACGTTACCAGTGCCTGGCAGTACAGCTGAATGCCCACGCAGAACAAGCGGAATGTTAGTAGAAACCCAGAATTTTTTCATTTTTCTGTTCCCAAAGAAGGAAAACATTAGTATTTTATCACGCAGGGTATAACTCTTACTGACTAGCCTCCTACGGATGGCAGTCAAGCGTAAGAACCATTACAGGAATGAAAACACAGAGTCTCACATTTCAGTGCAAAGGATCGTCATCTCCAACCACACAGCCCAGCACAGATCTGGACTAATTCTAAGGAAACGGAGGTGTTACCCGTGGGTGAAGCCAGTGAAAATGAGCAGAATTCAGCGGAGTGTCTGCAAGCATTCCTGGGGAGCAGGAGAGCGATTCCCTGGCCCCACGACAGCGCACAGGCACTGCAAGAAAGGGGAGAGCAGAGAAGCTGGTGCACAGATACCTTGCCACGACTTCCACTTGCTCTCCATCTCATACTGAAAATTTTGGCTTTGTGTAAATTAATATGGGGTGTCCCTGTGTGCTGCTGCTCTGCTCTCAGCTACTTACTCAGCTTCAGTAAGACTGTCCTGGAGTCCCACTGGAGCACGATGCTCCTCCCAGCTCAACAGTCTTCTTTATGATCTTACTTTTCATAACTGTGGCATCTCCCCCGGCCACATTTCCTCCCAACCCATGCAGCCTGGCACATCAGTTCTGTATTAACCATGTTGCCCTGTAAAAACCTGCTTCAATAAATACAAACAGATTTGTTCTGCAAGTAAAGACCCAGACGATAACACCCTACCCTTCCCATCCATTGAGTTACCAACAATCCAATCCAATATATGAAATTCAGACGAGGTTGAAATGACCACAACAGCTTGTCCTTAAAAATATTTCGCTTTCTGTAAAAATGTGGGGATGTCCCAATATTTTTATCCTCTTTGAACAGTGTTCTGAATTGGATTTTTAAAGTTTTGCCATAAAAAAACCAAAGCCATTTTTATCAGAACATTCTAGGAATTTCCTCATCTAAGTTCTACATGGTTGAAAAGGCATTCCTCATCCAAACCCAAACATTTTGCAAAAATATTTCAACCGGCTTAAACAGTAATGCAGTTTTATAGTGCACAGATATAGGTCCAACATAATGATATATTAGTATCTTGAGCTATCGCTGGTCTGTGATATTATGAACTCTTAAAAGCTTGTAGCATTTCAATAAGAACTGAGGCCCAATTCAAAGTAAAGAGAAAACCCTTAAGCTCAGAGTAGACATATATAAACTGACAGGCTGACTATATTATCTAAACTGCTGTTTTATAGCCGTATTATGCACTCAATCTAAAAAAAAAAATAAAAAAAATATGTAACATACAAAAATGTATAAAGATAAGGCACTAGTGAGGGGTGGAGTTGTGTTTTTTTCATTAGATACATTCTTTGATTCCCCTGCCTAAAATGCTGCAGTCAGCAGTAGCTTAATTCTAAGTTATAATTAGGGTTATGCATTAAACCAGGACTCTTGAACATGTCTAACCTAAAGAACTTCAACGCATAAATGAAAAACAGACCTGTGGCTGGCTGACTTGGCATCAACCAGGATACCAATGTACAGTAACAGAATAAATTTAAAATGAAAATTAAATGTGGTCATTATAGCTTAAATTGATGTCATATTTGCCAACTGTTTATGGAAGGAAAATTTAAAGATAAGCATGATTCTGGAGGAGGCAGTGTGCCCTGAACACAGCAGCTTGCTTTGACTTGGGGTGCATTTTAAAATAATTTAACACTAATTTTACAGTCTACAAAAATGATGTCAACAATTTTTTTAAGATTAGTTTCCCCCAAACTGCACATGGTTTTTAAATGCACAACTGCATGGTACATTTTAGCTAACGAAAGACTCTCAGAAATTTGGCTGTGTAACAGCGCTGGTTATTAGCACCAGCAAGTCAAAGAGTGATACAAAATTCAGATCTCCAAGAGACTCAAAAGCCTGACAAAATTAAGTGAAGATACCTTAATTGGTAGGATATTACTGTGCTGTCTACTTATTGTATTTTGTATTTCTGGCATAAAAAGTGGAGAGCCTTGTATCTTTAAGGACAATTTCCTACAAAAAGCGAGCAAGACAGTGAACTGTGGAGAGTGACTTTTCCAATTTACTGCATTTCAGCAAATTGGTGTAAAAGGCTTTATTTTTGGACGGTTCTAAGCCCTTTTGGAGTATGACATTGTTTTAGCAACAGTATGCATTTTACAAGCATGCAGCTTAATCTCATGCAAATCAAGTATTAAAGTATGTAATTGCCATGCTAATAAATCCGGAATCACAGAAGGGCAAAACTGGATGTAAGCAGTGGTTGAGAATAACTTGCGTGTGCCTTGCCACTTGGGGATATACCTTTACATACCAGCTGCCTCTCTGGAGACTGGGAAGCATGGCCCCAGCCTCGATTTTCTCTGTCCGTGGCAAGGGAAGCAGCAGTAAATAAGGCATAAATAAGGCATGCTGCGGGACAGCAGCAGCGAGAAGGCAGCCCCTCCACTGGTCTCGGTGGTACAACTCCTACATCAGGTTCAGCACATTCCTCCATGTGTTTAAAGCTCCGGGAAGAACTGTGAGCTTCTATGTGTCTGTGCAAACTAGGCACAAAACAACAACGGAAACACTAGAAAAGGTGGAGGCTTCTGTTGTTTTGGTTTGTTTGTTTGTTTTTTCCTTTTCTTTTCTTTATGATTATATTTGCTCAGTGAAGTAACAAGGTGCTGAGCTCTCCGGCAGTGGCTCAGCCATTTGTATACAACTCATTCAAATATATAACCTAATGTTTAACCATGTGCTTAATTTTAAGCCAAAGAAGCTCCTTTGAAGTCAGACCATAACAAGACATGCACCTAATGTTAAAACACCTATTTAAGTGTTTTACTGGATTGGAGCCAGAATGCCTCACTTGCAGGATCCAGCCTTCAATACGTAGGTTTAGAACTTAATTTACAGACCTGATCTTAAGGAATAAGGTTGTGCAAAACTGAAAAAACTTGCTTTATTATCACATCCATTACCCTTCTGAGTCCCTTGGGAACACGTACCCTGCAATAGGCCCTGTGGACATGCCTTTATACATGGCTGTTGCAACCACACTGAAAAGTTGGCCAGACTTCAAAGAGCAAAAACTTGATTTTATGTGTGTATACATATGTGCTGTGTGTGTGTGTACCTACACACATGTGTGTGTTTGTGTGTGTGTACGCATGTCATGCATGCATGTGTGCATGCATATGTATCAGCTTAAGAGGCAATGAATTAGAATTAAACATTTGGTTTTGTAAGGCGTATTGATTACATCAGGGATGTTTCCTAAATAATTAAAAGTTTGCTTTGATCTTTGATTGTAGGCTTGGGTTTATGACAGTTAATGTATCTTTAAATGGTTCCATCCTACACTTACCTATTATACAGCCTCGCACAGGGTCATTGGCGTTCATCTGACAAGAAAATGAGTGAATTCAGGAAGCAAAACTAACACGAAACTATTCAGCCAGAGAGAGGAGGCGGGATTCAGTTTCCTGCCAGTTTAAATCTCTGAATTGGATCACCGTGAGGTCAAACCATCATCAGTGCTGACACCAGGGATGCTACCTGAGCAGGTGGCCAGGAGCAGGGGAAGCGTGCCAGCCCTCCCGCACCCTCACTGCCCTGCAAGCACCGCCGGAGCAGGGCAGCCCCCCACGGCCAAATCTGCCTGCTCGCCTCCCTCTCCCTCAACAAATACTCAAGCAAAAGAATACTGAACGGGATCCTTATGTAAAACAACTCCCTTCCTTAGCACGGCCTTTTTTTCCGATACAATTGCTAGTTAAGGAGATAGAAGAGGTTAATCATCCACCCAACTGACTGCAAGCAACCTAACAAACAAGCAGAGATCAGCCCAGAGGCCCTCAGCGCATGTAAATCAGCATCATTTCATCAGGCTGGGAACTTACACCATCATGCACTCGCTCAGGATCTAAAACCGAAATCTGTAAATGAAAATGATGCTAATTACAGTTCACCACCGAGCAACACTGCCTTAATTTTAAGGAAATGAAGGAAACGGGCTTGCTACATGACAGTCGATATCATATTGCCATACAACTAACTTAAAGTTGTATAAGTTAGATTATAACTTTTGAAGAAGCAATTATGATTTTATTGCACCCACTCTGCTGATGATTAATGCAGAGAGCCTAGGGGGAAATGCATCCTATCATTTGCTAACATGCACTATAATTATGCATACCTCTCCAGGTACTGTAATTTAGGACTTAAAAAGCAACATTCTGAACAAGGACTGCTGCACTTGTAAAACATTACAGATGTGTTATCATATAAATGAGGTAGCTTTGACATGATAGTGTTCTAATAAATCCTCAGCTAAGATTTGGAGACAAGATATGTCAAAAGCAAAATCCAAACTGTCTCTTAATCTTCTACATAAACTGTTTATTTTTTCTGAGCCCTACAATAATACATGG
>JAVJGJ010000033.1:17038223-17053131 GCA_035590215.1 Microhierax caerulescens
GGAGAAGACATAGGAGGGCAACAGGAGAGAAGCTGCTGGCAGGGGCAGCTGGGCTGTGCAGGAGCAGCAGCAGGGGGGATGTCAAGCTGCTGCAGGGGGTCAGCAGCACGGGGGGTGCTGGAGTCAGAGACACGGGGAGACCAGGGTCAAACGGCTTCAGGCTTCTCTGTTTGCCAACAAAAGCTGAGGTGAGGAATGGGCAGGGTTAGCCCAGGAGCTGGGCAGATCCTCTGTTGCTGCTTTCACTTTGGGTTTGACAAGCTGCACCTACTCAACAGGGAATCCAAAGCAGGGCCACGTAACCCTGGGTGAGCAACGGAGGCTGCTGCAAAGGAGGTTAAAGTATAACTTGCGGGGCTTCCTCCTTCCTTTTAGACGACAGCACACAGAGTTGGAATAGACTCCGAACTCAGGAGGAGATGTTCCAGAGAGAAATGAATAAGATGCTGTTGTGTGTCTCCCCCAAAGCAGCTTTCTCCCGTGCACCCCTTCCCCGGGAAGAGCAGCTGCAGCTGCAGCGCCTGCCCTGAGCTGGCTCCGCCAGTCTCCATCCCCTCTTCTGTAAGCCTCCGAGGTCTCTAAGTTAAATATTTTGTGAGAGAGAAGTGTTGAAAAGAAACAAACGCTTACTAGGCAGCACCAGGTAACACCCTTCAAGGCAACTCTGATTTTTTTAAAGCCATATGCCTTGTGCTTCCCTCGCCTCCCACGAACCAGCTCTGGGTAGCGCAGCCTGCATCTCCCAGGGTATCGCTGTGCTGCTCGTAGCGAGGAGAGAAACACCTCCACAGGGCAACCAGGACCTCTCGCTGCACAGCCACCTAGGGACACCTGGTACCGCCGTCGGGTGAAATAAACTGGTCGAACACTGGCTGGCCTAGGTCCTGTGCCCAGGGAGGGACCACGGTGAGACCCGAATCCCCGTGAACGGCCACCAGCACTGCAGCTGAGTGCTGAAGGGAAAAGGTCCAGCGTTTAGCCTCACGCTGCTCAAAGGATCTGCTGCTCAGTCTGTAGGAAAGTGTCCTAATCATGAAAGAGCTGAGTAGCAAGAAGACTGGTAACAACAGCATTCTCGTGAAACCCAGGCAGAAGAAAATTTACTCTTCCCAAACCGTACCTGCCTAGCGTCTGCTGTCTAGAGAAAAACATTTCAGGTTTTAGGCATAATTTTTTTTTTTTTCAGATGTTTTCACACCACGATGATTTAATTATTTTTTCCTGATCAGCTAAATACCTATTTGGTTAATGACAAATAGCTAACAGCTTCACTCTAATAATCTATATATGAAAGTTGAGGTTACATCTTTCACTTAGTCAGAGAAATGCATTTTCCTGCCCCGGTTCCCATCACTGCTCCCATTAGTAGCAGACTAACAGAGATGCCCTGCAGCACCAGCCACCCTGTTAAGTAACAGGGTTGAATTTCCACCCATTTCTTTCTAATGGAAGATGAGTAGACATATACCTCTGCTGTTTACCTACTTTACAGGTATCCTAGAGGACACAGAAATGTTTAATTTGGAGAGCATATGCACCTAAGTTACTATTATAAACTGCAGTTTGCTACTTACTTAACTTTCATTTTTCACTAAAGTGAATACACTAAGGTGTATCATCTTTTACGCTTGCCTTTAAAAAACCAGAAGCCTAACGTGCCATGTTCTATTTAGAGTGATGATGGAACAGCACAGGTGCAAAGGAGACTGGATCTACCAGCTGAAATTCAAGTTTGTGCACTGTGACTGATGTGCTGCCACTGACGGAACCTAACGAAGAAAGCACTGGCTCCTGCTCCAGAGTTGCACCTATGAAAGATCTATGCAATTACACAAAATTAATCTCCCTTTGTTTCTTTGGACAAAACTGCTGTCTCCCCAAGGCTGTATTCCAGTCCATGTCCTACACATTTCCCAGCCACTGGAACATTGTCATGCAAAGCTGGCAGGCATACTCCTCGGCGTGCCACATGTACAATCTGCCCCTACATGCTGAAGATCAAATTCCACCACCTAATGTACAATTTTAGCCCTTCTGATTACACCAACACCCAACACCCCCAGGAGATACAGCTCTCCTGCAGCCATAAGGCTCTCTCAGGAATGAACTACCTGCTCCAGACCCAGGTGGGAGACTGGTGCATCATCTTCCTTTCTGATTTTTTATATCAACTTCAAGCACAGCAAAACTCTCAGGCACACGTGCCAGCAGTCCCTGTGAAGCTCCAGAGTCGACTGCACACAGCATTGGTGATACGAGTGAAGTGGAAGGGCACCTGAGTGTGAGCAGAAGCAGTGTCTGACACCAAGTGCTAATGCCTGATAATTACAGAGGGAGGGTCTGAAGAAATCCAGCGAGGTATAAGGAAGGGACTGGGGGGAGAGGAAAATGAGAAAACTGTCTCAATACAAAGTCATTACAGTCATTCATCCCTTACGATAATGACTGTGCACTATGGCACAGCTGAGCTCGTTTGTTCTTTCTGGAGCTCTTGGAGCACATCTCTGGAGCTGAAGGAATAGCTTCTCCTCCACTGCAACATCTCCTTTGGCCAAGTCAGGAACAGCAAACTCAGGACTTCAGCTTGAGCCTTATCCAGCATTTTTTACATGAAAGAACTATAATTAAGGGACGTGGCTCTGAGAGCAGCAGGATTAACAGGGGTTATGCTGGCTGAGCACTGAGAAGTGAAAGAAAATTTGACCTGTCTTCCTCCCCCATGTATGCTACAAGCCATAAACTACATAAGCCACAAGCATCACAGGATCCAGACTTTGCAATCCTAGATGATTATGTTTATTCACGTTTTGGACCTTTTGTTTTTATTTTTTTTCACCGAATCTAAATAGAAATTGATGTTTAACTCCAGGGGCACTTGAGGACATGTCATGAAGGCTAGTCTGCTCGTGTTCCCAGAACAACATCTTTCAAGGAGGGAACAAAATCATCAATGAGGTAGCATGACATGAGACAGTCAGGAGGCCCCACACCTGCTTTACTGTTCATGACAATAATAATTAACCAGGATTAATCATCACAATGGTTTTTAAAATTTAACTTGAAAGTGGAAACCAGTTAGCTCAGGAATTTTGCCACCAGAATTTTGGCTCCAGTGCAATCCATGGTGATCACAACTAAAAGCCTCAACTCTTTTATTGATCTTCAACGGTTTAAATAAAATGAGTTGGTGGGACACCAGTGATTCATAAGAGATCAGCATCCCTACAGTCCCTACATATTTGTAACAATAGCATTTTCCATGGAAGTTGCAGACTGGCATGGAGACCAAATCTTGCCTTCACCCATACTAGCAAATGTACTTCTAAACAGAAGCTTGGAAAATATGTCCCCAGCTGTAGTAAAGCTGACTAAGAGAGAACATTTTGAAAATTCTCACAATTGATAACCTGGGAATCAGTCATGCACACACCTGAAAAGAAAACCAAATGTGATTACTCCAGCCATATATATAAGGCCTTGACCCTGCACCAAGCTCAATGGAAGCCTCGCTTGTCTTCAATCAATGTAGGATCACGAAGTTAATAAATAAAACTGAAGTTGATAAAGCCCTATTTGGCAACACTCCATTTTACTGAAAGCAGAATCATTCAAAAGCTTAAATGCCACGCATGAAAATGAAGATCAGTAGGGAAAGGTGTATCTCAGTGAAAGAACTGCATACAGCATCCTGGCACCAACACAGTTCAGAAAAATAAATTTCAGCCTGTGTTTACAATAGCGAAAAATTCCTAGAAAATGTGTCACGCTCATCTCTCAGGTATGTCTTGGTCACCACAGAAGCAGGACGTACTTCTCATTTCTGCCGGCATAAGTCAGGAGTAACGCAACTGCAGCAAAGGCTACGTACAGCTGACTTAGGTAAGATCCCACTCTATCAGTTCTTCCGTCAGACACTGCAGTCCAGAAAGCCAACAAACGAAGGTGGAAAAAACAGTAAAAATGAAGGTTACTTTTATCTTTGAACAGACAGGACAGAAGTGCTGAGCAGTCCCTTCCCAGTGATCTCTATAAGGAAGAACCTGAACAAGGTCTGAGCACCTCAAGTCCCTAAATTTCTATTTTAAGTTGCTAAGGCAATGCTTCCAATTTTACTCTATTTTCAATATCTAGCTTGGTTTCAGCCAGCAAAATCAGAGCTTTTTCCTATCCCTTTCCTACTAATTTAAATAAGTAAAAAGAAAAAAATTAAAATAATCAAATAACTGGTTGTTCATGTAATAGAATTAATTCATCACTTAGGTTTCCCAATGTAAGAAACAAAAGTGCCCCCACACACACGAACAAACAGCAAAGTGACAGCTGAGATTTGTTCCTGTCCATCTTCCCAGCTGAAGCTGCAGCCGGCTGCGTTGCCAGCAAAGTCCAGGTACAGACCACGTGAGCTGACAAAAAAGTGGATTCTTAGGAGCACAATCCCTTTTGCATGTGCACAATAGCCCTGCCACCATGCACTTAAGCATCTGGAATTTGCCACTCTGTTCTGGAGTGGTTTTTAACTAACGGCTGAGAGATTTATGCCCCCAGGTAGCTAGCACTAAAGCTGCTCTCATGAGTTCTAGAAGATTCGTACGCCACTGAAACGCACGGGCATGCAGCATCAGCCACTCTTTTCAGAGGCTTTACTGATAAAGGCAAGGTTGGCCAGCTGCACATTGTAAGAGGTACATAATTAGACAGGATTGCCAGTGAATGATTTGGAAGATCATTTCATTTGTATAGTTCAGGGAATATCTGGGACAGAGAATACTGCAATGAGATGAGTGGCAGGCTGTGGATCACTGAGGTGTATGGGACCAGATCAACACCACACAACTGCCTAAAGTCACCCTCGGCCTCAGCTATTAGAGGCTGTTCTCTGAAATGGAGCATCCAATTTCTTCACCTGTTGACACCATGAAATGAGGCATGAGGTTTGGAGCTAAGCAGCAAACGCCTGCTTTCAAGTGGGCCATTGGTTTCTGCATCACCCAGCGCAAAACTGGGCCAGACACGAATACACATGGCTAGCTGAATTTTTGTCAGGAGGCTAAGGTGTTTCACCAGTTGAGGCCCTGGAATGTCCAAGAGAGTATTTAATTTTTCTTTTATTACAGTGGGTGTTTCCTTCGTTCCACAAGGCGTTATACACAGAGCTTTTGGGTCAACTAATCAACATTTTCTCTCCGAGGATTAAACCTTCCTGCTTCTTACAGTTACAGCCTTTCATTCCATTTCCCAGGTGATATCTTTGCACAACCCTTGCTTTTCCCCCATCCACCCTGATGTCGCTTCTTGCGGACCAACTCCTGCTGGCACTGCCTCACTGTTCCTCCACTGGGCCGTTCCGTTTGCCCCAGCAGTGTCATGGTAAGAAACAGCAGCAGTGTTCCGTGCTGCTCCTCTGGGTCTCACCGATGTCCTGTTGTTTGCCCTGTTGCTCATACGCTTCAGTGTCTGGAAGCGCATTGGACTTTGCTTCCCTCCAGGCTGGTGCATCACACCAGGCAGCTGGGATGGCAAAGGTCTGCCTTGCTCTGAACAGCCTCTGGGGGCTTTTTCCCCACCCTGGGATTCTACGCCAAGTTGTATTAGCATCACGGCTAAATGAGCTAATTTCCAGTTGAAGCTCACAGGGGCCATGAATGGCCACACCTGACCGAAGGTCCCTGCGATGCTGTACCTCAGGAGCAGCAGTGGCCCCCGTGGCACCCAGGAGCCCAGCAAAGGCAGCTGCTGACACCTCTACAGAGCCTTCCCCTCCCCTGCCCTCCGAGCCTGGCAGTGGTGACTTCTTATTTGGTAATAATTCCCAGTAGATTTTTCCTCCTCAGCCATCTCCAACTGCTGCACAGATGCAGAGGGTGCTGCACGGATGCAGAGGGTGCTGCATGGATGCAGAGGGTGCTGCACGGATGCAGAGGGTGCTGCACTCCATTGTATAGCTGAGCACACGCCAGGACCATCGCCAGCACGTGTGAGCACAGACCTCTGGTGGGATCACAAGCAGCTGGTGTAAGGGCGCTCCCTTCCTTCGGCACAAAACAAGTGACCACTCTTTTATTCACCACAATCTCATTTGATTCCCTGTCACCAAGCCTGAGTTTTATTAAAGCGGGAGAAGAGACCTCTATGCCTTCTCTACCTGAGGACCGCTCCACATAAGAAGAAAGCTGTGAGGTTTTATTTTAGCTCTTATTTTCAACAACATTTTTTTAGTATAAACACAGCTGCCCATGCCAACACTGAAATTCATTTATATTAGATTAAACAAATAGTCAAGATCAACTACTACTAGGTGCTTTTCAAGCCTAAACAAGTAATGTCTGATTTAAATGAATCATTGGGTCATTTTAATCAGTTAAATGGCTTAGTACAGGAATGTTTGCCATCCCTTTTGGTTTCAGGAGCTTCCCTACCTGCACTCATCGTTACCAAAACAATCCCTCCGCTCTACCCAGCTATTAGGCCCTAATATATCGAAATGTCTGAACCAGAAAGTGAATTTTGAGTGAATTTAAAAGTCACGGTCTTAAACCTATACTGCTGCTTTTGTATCCTTGGTCACTGATAGACAATGTTAATGAGGCAGATGAAAGTTATTCAAAGCATTGAATAATACTCAATAAATGATTGTTGGTGTATTGCACTGGCACTACCCTAATAATTTAAAAAAAAAAAAAAAAGAAAGAAAAAAAAAAGACGACATTTATTTGAAGCACCATGGGCTTATTAATTCACTGGCTGCTACTTTATTTTACCATGGGATAAGTTGGAGCAGAGGTGTAAGGAGTAATCTCAGCTTCTGTTATTAAACTGTCTAGAAGTGGAAATGTCCCAGAGGAGGGCACTTCGTTCCCCACACACGTTTATATACACACACACCTTATGTGGCATGTGTTCAAGGCCTCCCTGCCTCTGTTCACAAATGGGATGTTCGCACAGCTGTGAAGATCTGCCCTCTTCCTAATCCAGGTCATTTTATTTGTATGTCCCTCAAACTTGTAAAGGACTTTGCTCCATCTGGGAGAAGTGGAAAAAAGGGAGAAAAAGGAGCTCCAGAATGAAAGCCACCAGGTGAGGGATGAAACAAAAGAAACGTGAACACACCAGGAATAGCAGGGCACGGCAGAAAACAGCCAAGGGAATGCACTCTGCACTCTTCTCTCCTTCTGCGGAGAAGTCCATGAAGGTTTTTATTTTGTCCCGCACCTTTAGGCCTCAAAGAGCAAGGAGCTCAGTCATCCTAAGACATAACACTGTTGGAAACACAACTGACAGAGCTTTGAAGGATGTGAATTACAACATTAAATACACATTTGACAGCTTCTTTTAGGGATGGAAGGTCATAAAAGACCTTTCAAGTACTAGAGTTTAAAAAATATGTAAATTTTTTCCTCTCTTCAAGCCTCAGCTACGGTTTCCCCAGACCAGCCTCAGTGACGACAGAGGATTCAAGGTACACAAAGGTATTCACAGGGGGGTGAATCTCTGTGGGAGCATGGCCACTTGCAAAAAATGCATAAAGGAGGAAAAATACAACAATGAAGTGAGATTTCTGTCAAATAATTCTAACAAAGGTCCGGTAGATGTTTCCTGCATGGCCTCAGTCAGGGCACCTCCCTCACCCCATTTCCCATTATTAAAACCAAGGGAAAGGCACAACACAAGTGTGAAGAAATCTTCAGTCATTAGTGCTGGATAGGTCTGAAATTTTTCCTTTTCAGGACGAAGTGAGCTGTGGAAAAGCTTAAAAAGAGGGTTACATTTTAATCACATTTAAAAAAAGAAAAAGGCAGGCAGACTATCTATTCAGTGGGAATCCAACAAAAAAACAATTGTCTTACAAGGGCAATTGAAAATCAAAGTGAATGAGTATTTATAGCAACTGAACTGTTTAAAACAACAAACTGAAACTGCAGCACCAACTACTTCACAAAGTCATATTCTTGAAGAAGAGGAAAAAAAAAAAGATCAAAGATCTGCAGGCAGCCAGCTCTGCATACAAGTGGCTTTATCAGCTCTTGGCTGTGTTAAAGGGAGTCAGGCATCCTGAAAGGGAAAACATTTAATGAGGTGATGAACAACACTTTCTTGGCCTTAATTATAAGGATAGGACTAAGCAACAATAATTGCAGGATAAATTATTGTCAAGAGATATTTCCAAACAACAACAAAAAAACCATGTCATTATCAAACAATTATTTTAAGTCTCATTTACATATAAAAAAGAATAAATGGAATAGTCCTCTTTTTCTTTTCCATTTGTGGGGGTGGTGGAAATTTTCAGGGTGGTGCATGGGAATTAGACGCACTACACCCAATATTGCTAATGACAGATTAATTCTCTGCAGATCACTCTGGGAATTGTACATTTATATCCAAGGGCAGAATTCAACCCAAGAAAAACTCAACTCTCGGTGATGTGCCCCCAAAGAATCGCGCGTATTTAATAATAGGAACAGAAAACCAACTTCCTTGCAAAGCATCATTCAAACTAAATGGCAGAAAAGTTCCATTTAGGACAGGGAGAATTAAGCTTTAGGCGTAGTAAAGTAGATGTGCACATAAGGTACTCAGACCTTATCAGATGAGCCCTTTAAAAGCTCACATGAAAGTAATGAGATGTATACAGTAGCCTTGAGTCAAATTGGGTTTCAGGAGCCAACAAGTGTAAGTCATATGAGATACGAAATGAGATCATGGCAGTTGCTCTCAGGCATTTATCTCAACACCTCTTTGTGCCTACAGATCCTGAGCAGTGGAAGACCAGGAGGTTTTTGGCATTAGAGGTGGTGCAGAGCCAGGTCCTCTACTTTCCCACATTAGCAAAGTACCAGGCAGAATTTCCAAATGGTTCCTGCTTAGCTATTAAAATAAACAGTCACATTTTCAAAAGAGCTCAGAAGAATACTAGTTGCCATTGGTTTCTGAACTCTTGGGTTTTTTTAATCCAGCCTCTTAAATTTCCCATTACCAAATAGCAATTCTGGGTGGTAAAACAAAAGATCTGATGAAAAGATGGATTTTTTTCAGAATTCAGAGGGGGTTACCTCCCTGAAAATATGACCCCTTAAAATTGTTTTTAGTTATCCCTCAAAAATATGGTTGTACCAAAGAACCGGTTCCTTTGAAAAAATGTAATCTTTCTCTCACATATACGTACATAAGAGAAATTAAATATATATGGTGGTTGTGAATACAGTACCTACAAGGAAACCAAATGAAATAAGGTGATGGCATTTGAATGCCTTTCCTGTATTGCAGGTATTTTGGCAAGTAACTTACCCACAAACAGTGATGATCAGTTATGCTTAGAACAGAGTAGCATATTAACATATGAATATACACAATAAGAAATCTCATTTCTTGCACAAAAAAGAATTAAATAAAACTGGGTACCACTATTGTTTTTTCTTTAGTTTCATCCAGACAATAGGGGCAGTGATAAGTATTATTGTTCAAGGAAAGTTTACTTATTTTTTTCTTTTTTGAAAACTCTGATAAATTTGTCAAAGTACTTGAAAGTTCCAACACATTTTTCCAGAAAACAGGAATTCATCAGTGTCTTTACTCTTGTTACCATAAAATCATGACAGCAAAAGCATAATTTGAGCAATATAGGCTCTCTTTCATGCCTATTTTATCAGATACTAGAGCTACAAACCCTGATTTTCAAACAAGATAAGGTAAAACACGTTTTAGACATTTCACCCATTAGCTGACAAAATGCAAAATCCATTGCATAAATTAGACAAGGAGTTTTCAGCTTGTATTTCAGATATATTTGGAAGCCCACAGGCCGCTCCAAAGGAACCTACACAGGAATCTGGCAAGAGCAATATTCAGTAGGCTTACATTTGCTGTTTTGTCTTTAAGGCTACCAGATCTACAAGAAAGCTCCCTTAATTTGAAAACCTTCTCAGCCACATGGTACCAGCTCAGAGCACACTTATATGTGTATAAGGTGCAAACAATTGAGAAAAAAAAAAAGTCCTGAGATTATATAAATGCATATAGAGTTACAAAATAATAAGACACAGGCAGTTTAATCAAAAGTTCAGTAATTTTCAAGATTCTGGCCAAATCAGTGGGATGTGATTCAGACTCTAGATACTAACTACTTAAGACTGGGATTATTTTAGTGACAAGGACAGAATAAAACGTATTTCTTTCTACTACTTTGCTTACTGACATGAGACAGCACACTAGCTGCTTCATTTCTGCCCTTATTGTGCTTATTGTAAATTAAAGCCTTGGCTCGCAAAATACAGAGAAAAGCACAGTTCTTATTTCAAAAGCTCCCTCTAGCTTTTCCCAACTGTTTGTTACCAGAATTTTCCTGATGATCTGCTAGAAAAAGCAGCTTAGAGTCAAAGGTGGTCTCATCAGTCTTAGAGAAACACAGGCGCATATTGTATAACCAATTTCAAGTAGGTTTTTAATTTGTAAAAGCCACACAGTTAAGACGACGTTAAAAACCCACCCCCTTCTTTTGATTCAAGATCAAAGAGATTTTTAGAAAAGTGACATAACCCTTAGATGTCCCAGAAAACCACATTTGCCACAATTAACCAGCCTCAGTCTCCAAGCTTCATACACACAGAGGAGCTGGAACAGCGTGTTCGGCGCAGCGAGGTTTTTATTGCAGTTGTGGGCACATTTGGAATAAACAAGCACAGGTCACGCTCCCCACGGCTTCGTTCCAGCCTACGACAACCAGGGGCAGACGGTCAAAGGGAGCCCGAAACAACCAATCTGGGATTGCATCACCAGGTCTTCGAGGCGGTGTAAATCAGCAGAGCTCTACTGAACTCGCTGCGGTCTCATTGATTCATACCAGCGAGCATCCGATCCATCAATTCCAAACACGGCGGAGGCCAGTGACACTGCGCAGGTGAAGTGCTCAGATGCACGTGATACAGATACTTCTTTTCACCCAGGGACAAACTAAAGACTGGTGACTGCCCTGAGGTCTGAGATAGTGGAAGCAGAAATAAATATGAGAAAATGACTGGGATCCTATAGATAGAGAAATTAAGGGACAGGCTAGGATCTACATGCAATCTACCCCAGAGTACTTTCAGCCAGAAGGCTACATCAGAAATTCTGCATACAGTGCCTTCAGTAAAACTTAATCTAAGATGGTTGAACTAGGCACCTGATTTCAGAGATGCCTAAGGTCTACTTGGTCTCTACCATAAAACTGTTACAGGGGAAAGAAGATGCCACCACATGTATTCCAGAAAAGCGAAATGAGAAACCCATCAAATACACAGCACATAAGTAAACGTGATGAAGATGAAGATGACAAGTAAGTAAACAAAAAGATGAAGATGAGAAGTCATCTTCCATGAACATGGATAAATCCTGTGAGAGAAAAGGTAATGCTTTAAAATTACCTTCACTTGACAATAAAACAGTTATGCACTGGATTATCCATCACTGTTGTGTTTAAAACGCAAAGGATGGCTTTAGCCGCAACGGCACCATGTCAGCGGAACATGAGAAGGCACCGCAAGAGTGGAAAAGGTGCATAATACGAATGCACATCTAACAGTGCCCATGGCTTCTCAGGCAAATCAGCACAACGAACGGTCACCTTCGCTGCTCTCAGGTACCCAGGCTGAACCCCAGCACACCCAGCACACAAGGAGAGCGTGCATGTGAGAATAGATCACGGAGATCGTTGTTGCCTGATCACTGATGTTGCCGGTGCAAAGTGGGCAGGAGCCTTGCTCCTACTGATAATTCCCTTTTATATTCAGGAGCAGAGCACGTGGTTTTATAGCATGAATGCCAAAGTCCGGTGCCACTTTCATGGGCATATGCATAGGAAAGGTTATGGCTACTTAGGAAGCATATACATAACCCTCTATATTACCCCTCTGCTCCTCCAGCACATACATTACTTACTACAGATATTAGATCAAATAAAGACATATCAATTCCAGCAGGTGCTGCTGCCCACTCTACTGCCACCCAGGGAGTGGACTTGAAACGCGGAAACCTTTGGAAGTAAATGGAAATGAGGGGGAATTTCGGTCATTTTGAAGACCATCATCAGAGGAACTATGGCCCACATCTTGTGAAATGCTGATATATGTAAGTAGTAAATATTGCACAATCTTTTACATTATTTTTATATATTTTAACCTCATCCCATCTTTACGCACATTTTCAGAGATCTAAGATTTCCCATCATAAAAGTCCTCTGTGTGCTATAGGAAGGGATAAAAAGACACATTATAAGTTTAAAAACTGAGAATTTCATGGCAGAGTTAAAATTGTCACTAAGGGCACACCAGAAAGAATTACTGATTTTTCAGACTGCTCTAACATCAAAGGATTAAATAAGAAAACCAAAGTCTTTTATAAACTCAAGCAAACGTACAGACAATGTCAAAGCTATTTGGTCACAAATTGGAGCCATCATTTTCACTTTGAAGGCTTGCACAAGAAGCTATTCTGCACTGGAACTGCCACAAAAATTGAATGGACAAAATGAATGGGACAAGGGAAATACAGACTTACAGTTCTGAAACAGTGTAAAGTGCTATGTAGAAGCAATATTTATAGGAGACACCAGAATGCTAAGGACTTTACTGTTGCCCATCACTGACTGTGATATATGGGCTGTGGCTGCTACACATACAGGACAAACCTGAATTGGATTGTCCTCTGTAGAATGAAACTGTCTGTCCCTTATGGGAAATCATAGCTCCTCCTCATTATCACCAAGATAATGGGTGATCCCATAAAGTGATCCCAAACTCCTTTTTGCTCAGTGTTCCTGTGTATGTGGGTGGCTACGCATGGACAATGGACAGGTCCATCACCTAACAGAGCTGGGAAAAAAGCAGCAACTACAAAAGCACCAAGTCCATATTCTGCAATATGCAGAGAACCGAAACCAAATTGAGCAGTGGGTCAACAATCAAAGCAGATGAGACAGCCTCAGTTCTTCTTGTCTTTGTAAACAGTTCTAATTAGAGGTTTGCATAAAGACCACCCACCTGTCCAAATTCAGCGGGCTGTCTTGGAAGCAAAGCTCTGAGATGCCTAGCTGGCACAGTCAGACCTTCAGCTCCTGCAGGTTGACCTGTATCAGCAACCTCCACCCACATTTCTCAGTCTTCACACGCATTCATAGCATACTACATGGGTCTGCCCCAGTATGTTGCACTTAGTACTGCAATTATTTACAATAACTCATGATCACGAAGACGGCAAAAGCTCAGATAGAAGTGAGGAGATGGAAGAGGACACTCCTTTGAGTTCAATAGAACTGACAAGCATCAGCCATTAGGAATGCCACGGAATGGGCCATCAGCAGGGGTAAGTGGTCGTGAATCTATGCCACTTGACACCAAAACTTCATAGCAAGCCCATCTGTACACACACACACACAAATGCCCGGTAAATTCTTTCAACACTAGAGAAAGCAGTGCGTCCGCGTAACTATGTTTCCTAGAAGTCTCCCAGCATTGGCCTTTAAATGAATCCCTGTCTGAAATCATTTGTTGCATGTACATATTTCCATTTTCCTTGAGATTTCAAAAGAGTTGGCATTGTTAACTTTGAATATTGCTAGTTAATTGTTGGTGAGAAAAGACAAATTATGAGCAGGGGAACTGTTCTGGGAGGATTTAGTGTATTTGAATAATTTAGACCCCTGCCGTTAACGTGACAGGATTGTTTTTCTTTTGCAGTAGCCTGCTGCTACAAGAATTAAAACTGTCGTGGCAGGCTACAGCTTGGGCTAGGCCTTAGTAATGAGCTTTATCAGTCAATAAATGATTTTATGCAGCAAATTAAACTGTAAATTTGGTTTAGGTGGTAAATATTTAGAGAATAGAGATATCCAGCTAATGAGGACGACTGGGTGGGGAAAAAATGTTATGCAAATGTCAATCCTTTAAATCTTTGGTAGACTAAAGCTTTGCAGAAAGTTTACTGCTACTGCCTTCTTTTTTTTCATTTTTTTTTTTTTTTTTTCCATTTTAAACAGCAAGGGAACACTATCTCAGCTGTATTTACAGATGCTAGAGAAGGAGGGAAAGACTTTTGTGAGGTTCCGTGCAAGCCACAATTCCACATGCCCATTCGGATCTTGCACAGAAGCATCAAATGGCCTCATGTCAAAACCACTTGTGCAAGAGAGACATCACACGTGTTGGATTCACAGCGCACACGTACAGCGGGTTTGATACCAGGTGAGTTCCCAAGGGCAAGTGGGACGCTTACAACTTGCTCCTGGCTCTAGCCACTACCTGTGAACAGCGCTTACACGAAAAGGTCTGTTTGGTCCTCAACTTGCAGCGAGAGAGAGCAGCAGCAATCAGCAGAGGCAACCGGTTTAAAACGTTCCCCTTTCAAACAGGAGACGAGTTCTGCCAAGATGACCTTTCAGCTCTGGAGCTTACTTCTCCCTTCTGGCTCAGCCAAATCCCACACTACTCTGTGGCCCACCCTCGAGGGCATGTACACGGAAAGGGACTCCGAGAACATCAATCCATCAACAGGAGGAACATGGTTTTAAAAGGCACATCTGGATTAACAGGGATGAAAGTGCCCTGAACATAAGTTGCTCTTGTTCAAAGGTCAGGTGATTAGCTATATGCTATTTCCAAAGCAGACAGGGAAACACAGTCCACCAAAAAGCTGGTTTCCAGGATGAGTCCTTGTCTTCCAGCTATGCTCCAAGGACTAATCTTTCTCTAGGGAGGGTCTGGAAAAGTTATTACTCTTGGCAAGGGCACTTCTCACCAAGATGAAAATTTTGCATGTAAATTTTTTACTATGGCCAAAAAATCAGCTTTCAGAGGAAAAAAGTATGGGAAAAAATGTCAGTCAGCTCCATGAAGAATTGCTGGAACTCATCCTAAAGCTAGGAGTGTTAACCTGGCTG
>JAVJGJ010000033.1:17053231-17131089 GCA_035590215.1 Microhierax caerulescens
TTATTATTATTATTATTATTATTATTATTATTATTATTATTATTATTATTATTATTATTATTATTATTATTATTTCTGCTGGATCTGTTATTCTATACTTTCTGACAAGGAAAATAAAGGAAAATATATGCAGCCCCGATGGAATCTGTGAAATAATGACTTTATTTATGCCTTCCAGGTGACACTGCCAGATGGTAAAATCTCAGGCAAACAAAGCCAGAAGTGCCTATGCACTATGCAGGGCTAACACAAAACCTACTCCAAGATGGGGAAACCATCTCCTTTCATGAGAACCACAAGGCAACCAAGAATCGATGCCAGAAACCCCATGCTGAGCCAGTGCAGTTCTCCGTGACAACACACTGAGAAACCCCCAACTATCGCAGAGCCCCCAGGCATGTCCCCGCACTGAGGGAGCTCCTTGCTGGTGCTCAGGTCAAGGTTAGCCTTGACATTTTAGAAACCAGTTGATAAGGCTCAGAGCAAAGGTCTTACCACCAAAGCAGTGGACTGCACAAGGCTTTAAAGCAAAATTTGAAAAGGACACAGTTACATATTGAAAGGAAATTGAGCCACAGAATATCCTAGTAAAACTCAGTTGGACCCACACATTGTACAGTCCAAACAATATGCTATTAAGTGCAGTAAATCCAAACAGCACCCTGGAGATTTGTTTGGAAGATCAGAATATATATTGTGGATATAGTATGGAAGGCTGTTTTTAACATGAAATCTATTCAATTGCAAGCTGTTGATGTTAACCGTTTCTGGAAAGACCCAATATACTAATGCAGTTTATTTTCATGGCAGAGTATGAAACTTCATGTATTACCTTCTCCATGCCTTTCTTTGATTAGATTGCCTCAGTTTAATTACTAAATTCTATTAAAGGACTTTCAGCACAGATGTAATTTCATGCAGGTGTTACCTGGTGTAATGAAACCAGATGTTCCCATCAGAATAGGGCTCCCTCATTTGAGATGTGGGTGCTGCAATAGCCTGATTTGTATATCCATCAGTTCAAACTGGGAAAAAAAAAAAAAAAAAAGTGTTTGGGGGTGTGAAGCAAGATCAGATTTTGAGTACAGAATGGGCTGTGCCACCTGTTCTCTCCTGTTACACAGAAAAGTCTTCCATTTGTACTTAACTTTACTCTTAAATACCTTCAGCTGTTGTTCCTATTTTGATCAATCCTTCAGGCTGGCCTCTTTTGCAAAGCATTTAGGAGCTTGAAGGACAGAGGCACAGACTTCTACATGGAAAAGGCAAGCCTGTTCTGCAATGAGCACAATCTTTTTATTGACATTTTATCCTCATGTACTTCACATAATCCATGAAGCCTTCTAACCAGTTTCTACAATGGACTGGAAAGATCTTGGCTGGTTAAGAAATGAAACAAAATTTATTTATTGAAGTATATCAGTAGCAATTAAAAAACTAAAAACAAACTCAAAACTCTTTCGTTTTTAAATAACTGCATAGCTTTTCTATAGCCACAGGTTTGTACAGGGAACCTAGTGGGAAGTTATTCTCTAGATGGTTTTAGAGTTGAAACTATGGCACAGATGAGGGAGAGAAGTGAGTAGTCACAAGGATGTTCATAAGAATTACATGACCAGATCCACCCCTTATTAGCTCACAGGTTTGGGGCATGCAGTTCACTTTTCCTGTTATAAAAGCCAGTAAATTATATTAAGCCTGTCACCTTTGTAAATATAAAAGAAGTAAATACTCCCTGCATGAGAAGTTTCATGGAAATGCACTTCTTGTGAGGAACTTCGGTTCCTCACAAGTTTCCTTAGCAACACTGCCTCCACCTTTTCCATCACACACATAATCGTTAGCACTGTTTACTTTTATTTTCACTACTGTAAAATCATGACTGGCCAAATGACAGACCAAAGGCTTGAAGTGACAGAGAGAAGCACGACTGAGCCACAACACAGAGAGAAGAATCAAGGCTATATGATGCCTAAGCTGACAACAATTCTGGAGTAGTATCTTTTAACACCCAAACTCTGAACTGCTTTTCTGATTAGCCCAGTTCATCAAATGCATCATGGTCAGAGAAGTCACTACACATCAGCTGGCACAGTCCGACACTGGGGGAAAGACCCTCACCATCACGCAGAGGGTAAAACCAGGGGAATCTGCACAGAAAGTCTTTGCCGGTTCCAAACCGCCACACAAGAGTTGTGACGAAATGTTCACATTTCAACCCAAAAGGAGCAAATCCAGCCCCAACTGGCAGGATAAGTGACTCCAAGTGGCAGTTCCAACATGAGCCTGAGTCAGAACCCCTTCACATTTCTCCCCATTGTTCTGTCAAGCCCTGATGCTGCACAGATGACACCAGCCCAACCCCGGGACTCGAGCTCATGGGACTGCAAAGCTCCGAACAATGAAGAACGAAGGGCCTATGGGCATTAACAGAAAGTTCACAAATAACAGCTAACAAGCAGTGGCAAAAAAGGCTTGCCAAGCAGACAGCTCCGAACGGCCAAGACACTCATTCTTTGGGTTAGTTCTTTTAATATTAAAAACAAACAAACAGAGAAGATCAAAATATTCATGAATTGTGCTGCTCTCCCCTCCTCTTCCATCTGTATTCTCACACTAAGCTTTAATCCTTTTGTTACGCAGACGTGCATTTGGTAGGCACATGAACACAGAGCTTTCAAGGTGGGGTCCTGAACCACAGGGTGGCATGCAGCAAACGCACAGATGGCACAAGCATGCACAAGTGCACCACAAAGATATTTCATATTAATAGCCTCCAAATCTCTGTCTTTACGATTGTCTTTTTGAACAAATTTATTTGTATTTTGTGTTGTTTTCAGGTTTATTTGGGGGGGGGTGAGGAAAAGGAAGATATAGGCTAGTCAACTAAACTACTGTCTGCCCTCATTATTTCAATTCAGGGGCTGACAGCACAAGACTTAATATTACAATAAAGCAAAACTGGTGTCAGCAAAAAAAAAAGTTTCGATGACACACTGATATGGAACACTATGATACACTGGTAAAAACTATGTGAAAACCAGAAACACGTAAGACTGCAATTTAATCTTTTTATTTGAAATATAAATATTGTTACTATCAAGCTTGACAGTATAGAAAATGTGTGCCCTGCAGCCTTCTGACAAAACAAAATTTATATTTAAAACTTCCTGAAATAATGCCTTTCATATGTGGAGTTTTGTCACATTGCAGTGGCTCTGAGCCTACCTTATGGTCCTGCACCTTTAATTATTTTATGCCTAGAAGACACATTTTAAATAGAAGAGGCGGGTTACAAGAGTTTTGACAGCTGTGGATGATTAAAATACTGACAACATGCACTATATAAAATTCCCTGGGGTTTTAGCTGGGTACTCACACAAAAGTTAGCGATTAGATTCCCTCCCCCCGCTGCCAAATCCCACCAGCATGAAATGTTCGTACCACTGGCCTGTTACCCCCTCCTCTTTTGTCAATGCAAACCTTTTCCTTTCTTTTTTTTTTTTTTTTTTTTTTTTTTAATATCTCAAGGCCACATACTTGAAAATTGGTCAACAAATTTGATTTAGTAATCTGTTCCCATTTAACAAATATGCAGCCAGGTTCCATGACCAGCTGTTCTATATCACCGCATGAATGGAGGGAAGGGAAACCACTTAAAATGTATGAATAGTTTTAGGTTATGTTTTCACTCACCCCTGCTTTGCAAGAGTGTTAGCTTGTGCTAATTTTCTGGCCTCTTGACCTACATGTTTGGGCTGTGCAAAATATTATATTATGAGGGAAAAAGAGTGCTCCCCAGCTCAGGAAAAAAAAAAAAAAAAAAAAAAAGTGAAGTGCATTCTTAACCTTAACTCTATTCACTGCATCCTGACTTTGTAGGCTTGAGTTAGGGACATATTTATGTATTTTGGTTAAACTGGGACTCTACCCTTCAAGTTCTTCAAATTAAAAGCTGCATATGAAATAACATTAATTACACTGACTTAGAGTTGTGGCTACGATAACTATATCAGTTTGTCCCTCCCTTTATTACACAACTGCCTAAGGAGTCAATGAAATCACAGAAACAGCAAATCACCTCCAAAAATATGTGAGCAGCTGCAGAGTCAGACTATCTGGACGTGGGTCATAAGCTATTGTCTACTTTTACTATTTTTAATTCATTTTAATTTGTTTAGACACTTAAAAATGCAAGAAAAGACAAAGAAGAAAATCTTATCATCCAAAGAGCAGATTTATCATTTGGACGTTCCTTTCCACCCCAGAAGAGAGGTTTGTGAGAATGCAAAGATGGATTTGGGACAAAGCATTTCCACACTGATGGTGGGAAAGCATATCCCCCTTATGTCTCATGAAGCTCCCTGGCAGAGGGGAAGGCTAAGGATGGATGGGAAGGAACAAACTCAGTGTTCTAAATAAAGCAGAAATATCCAGAGATACTTGCAAGCCAGGAAGCAAGAGCAACAGCAAGGCTGATGTCACAGAGACTGCGGGAAGACACCCCCAAGTGCCATACAACGTCAGGGGGAGGGGGTACACAATCTCATCATCAAAACCTCAAATACTTATAATTCTGCTAAATCTTTCCGAGCAGCTATTTCACCAAAATCAATACACTTTGTGATACCAAACACAGTCTTTGCCAAGCAGCAACAAAAGAAACACGGTGGAACTTTGATTCTTAATTTGTGTAACAGGACACACAAATTTGTTTTCTCTGGATGCAATAACAGCTCCCCCGTTGAACTTCCTTTCCTGCATACTACCACCTACAGGGACATCTGTGAGTCCAGGGGAGGGCTGAGCAGGAGCAACACCCTGCTCTGCTGTCCGTGTGCTCGCCCCACCAGCACCCCAGCACGGGAAGCCCTGGCCGCGTCCAGCCTCTGCTGCCCTGCACGCCCGGGTGGGAGCAGAAACGGGTTCAGCTCCTGGTTTGGGCAAGAAGAGAACCAGGTCTGTGGCACACGGGATGCAGCACACCCGGCCTGTAATCTAGATGCAGCTCTTGACACCGCTGTATTAAGAAACGTGTGTTTTGCCGTTCAGGGAATCTCTAACGGGAGAGTTGCACGTGCTTTTTGGTTCCTCGGGAGCAGCAGAAAGCGACTTTGCTGCACAGGAGGCTGCGGGGTGTGTGTGTGTGTGTGTGTCAGTTTTCAAGCACCCACTCTTTCACAAGGCAACTTGTGAAACTTGCAACTATGTAATCTTTTTCTTTGTTAATGATTATGTATATAATTTTGATAGCAGAGCTGTGTAGGCTGTGTAGATTTACTAACTGATATTAACAAAGACAGAGGAAGGACAAGGTTCTCACAGTGCACTGCAAGTTACTGAAGCAGACGTAAAATTGTGGAAACGCGAGCCAAAAGTATTGAATTATTTGATTAAAGAAGTACAAGGACATAATAAAAATTTATCAAACGCTCCTATTATGTTTGGCCACGGTACAAAGCACTCCTTTTAATTTTCAGTATTTGTAAACAGAACGTTGGATAGCTTTTTCTCTATTAGAAATAAGGAAAGACTTTTCCTTCCTTGAAAAAAATCAGAAACCCACCGGTTACATACTACAGGAACGAGCCACCACAATGGAACTTCAGCCAACGGTACTTCACGTCCTAGGAAAACATTACTTACAGTAAAGTGTATTTGGAAAATGATGGCCCTAAACAAGTGCCTTCAGCCATGTGCCTTGAGGATTTCAAAGTGCATCAGACGAGCAAATAGGGCCTTCTTCCTTCCTGCTCTTTCCCCACGTAGAAAAAAAAAAAAATAAAATTAGTTCTGAAGACAACTTACCTAAAAAGTGAAAAACATGTAGGTTATCACAGTGGCAGTGGCCACTGAAATCATCAGGTGGCAAGTGGCCACCTGAAACCAATTCAAGCCAGTGAGAAATATGCCAAAGATTCAGTGGCAAGGAACCAGCTGTGCAAAAGACAGGCATCTACGCACCCTAATTATGTTGTCTACAGTGTGCTGCTGGAAAAGCTGTAAGCAGGGAAGATGGGTGCTCCTCCACCCCTTTTCCACCACTCCGTCATCCCTGTGCAATCAGCAGCATCTGCTCACTTCCAGATCATCGTCCTGAGACAAGTGACGTTGGCAATCGCTGCCCTTCAGCTAGCCAGCACCTATTTGCAAGCCGAATTCCCCAGGGGCTCGGGGACTGTCTGCAAGAAGTGCCTGAGACTATCGGAAATTTGGGGGGATGTCTTTTTAGAAAAATAATCATGGAATACATAAAGCATCCCCATCAACCCACCCTTGGGAAAATCAGTTATTAAAAATGCTGGAATGCAATCTGTGTCAAAGGAGACATTACATCAGTTGCTTGCCTGCCTGCTTTTTGTTGTTCTTCAAGTCCTCGGTAAAGCAAAAGAATGAAATACATAACCTGGTGTCCTTGTCTTCAAACCTTCATTGTTATATATAGGATATTGCTGAGTATTTTATGGCTGCTGCTGTTTCCTCAATAGAAACTACCCAATACAGATGTTCAAGCACTGGTCTGTAAAACACAGTGTCTATTAGAGCAGTTAAGCCACACAACTCAGCTCTTTTAGCTTCCCAGTTCGTTACATATATCATGCTGTACATTATTGGTTGAATCATCACTTTCCAGCTGATTTTGGATTTTCACAATGCACAGCTTCTAATGCGCACGCTGATCTGTTCAGGGATTGCCTCTCATCTTTCTTCACACAAGCAGTCACAGCTTAGTATTTTTGTACCCAATTACGAAGAAAGATGAGAATGAAATGGCAAATAAAAAAGTGACAGGTAGAATTACAGAACAAAATGGTATTGTATGCTGGCTTGATGCTAATTGGTTTTCTTAACTGTTTACAGTCTGTGGTATAGCACAAACTAACCCGATGGAAGTGGTCTGCCAGCCATTTTAGACGTGTTTCCAGTCAATTTAATTTACTTAGCGGCAGCTCTAATACATTTTGGCTGCTGAGGATCTCAACAGATACACCAAGGATGACCTTTATGGCACACAAAAAAGGGGGGATAAAAGAGGAAAGAAATATTTTTATTAAAGCAGATGTGAGATGTTTTGGATTAGGTGAGGTCTCCTTTTTTTTACCTTTACAACAGTGGCAATATTTAACTGTTTAAGTAGATGAGCTAAAAGTTCAGCACTCCTGAGCTCCACCATTACAAATAATTTATACCTCCTCTCGTGCGCTTCTGCTGATTGTTACTGATAGAACTTTTAAAGTCGGCTCAGCTGAGACTGCAGACAGGTCACTGCCGACGAGCGAGTGGCAATGGGAACAGCCAGGTGACAGCACACCAGAGTAATACCCGACCGCTGAGTGATCCCTCAGTACACATTGCCTGGCTGTGATTCTGAGAACACCTAAAGACTCACCGAGAGTGATCAAGAACTGTCAAAACCTCTGTGCACCAAAAATGATGATTCTAACATCATTCTGCTGTTGGGAGTGGGGAGGGCGGGGGGGGGTGAGAGCAGCAGTGTCCCATCTATCCAAAAGACCAAGTGTGCTTTACAGCTCTAGTGTCCCAAATCTGAGTGGACACATCATTCCCATCTGCTCAGAACACTAAACAGGTATTTGAAACAGTATTTTCACCACAAGCACTGACACAGTTTACATATACACTATACAAATGCGGGTGCTCACTCCTGAAAACGTGGATTGCGTATGGCAGAGGCACGACAAAAAGGAATTAACTAATGCCCCTTGGCTTTCAGTGAAAACTGAGCTTAGAGACCAGCCTCTGTTGCTTTTGTATTTCTCTTTATCAGTACTAAAAGTGATGGAAGGTGAGGAGGCAGGGGAAGAAAGAGAATAAACTTTTAAGTGACCTCAGACACATAACCAGATCTTCAGTTTGGGCTTCAGAAGCAAGGTGGGTAATAATCTTAATACCAGCATTTTCTCGGGAGGATCACTTTATGAAATAACAGCATAAAACTGATAATAACGATCACCTTCTTTGGAACTTGGTGAAACTCATTCAAAACTGAAAGTGTGCTGATTTCAAATTTGAAAGCCAAGTGCTGTAGAAAAGCAAGGTACATTTTAACTGAGCACTTCGGGCTTAATTTATGTTCCAAACTACAGCTTTTGGGATCTGTACATTAGCCTTCTATATATTTTTACATATTTCTACGAAAAATGGTCCTCAGAAGATGATGAATAGCATGCCTTACCAGAAAATATATGACAGGTTCTAAAAATGGTACATTTTTAAATTGGTATAGATATTTATACTTGCTCTGATCCTTTGAGATGTATATTGAAATTTGTAATATAAACAGCAAAGGGCATTCCAAGACAAGCAAATTAAAATGAATTCTGCATCGTTCTCTCCTGTCCTATTATTATAAGTTCTCAGGGGGCCTACAAAAATTTGCATGTGAACTAAAACTGTATATGAGTTTAGTAGAAGTTACTTTGCAAACCCTAAGCTTTTATTAGATCACAATGCCACTGATGTTTAAAAGAAGTTAGGGCTATTATCGCAATATATAAACAGAGTCTGTGATAGACTGTCACGGGTATACTATCTCTTTATAGCATTTTACATCGTGTTTTCCTCTCTATATTAAAATGTACATATCACCATCAATTCAAGATGAACAAACTTTTTTTAGAACGTAGTATCATTGCAACTCTCAGAAAGAGCTATTTATCACCATCTGATAAACCCACCATTCATTCATAGTCTCTTGGCAGTAGCTTTTACTCTCTTTTTTTTTTTTCTTTTTTTTTTTTCTCCACTCTTTCCTCTTGAGTCACTCTTCACAGGTGATAACACAGGCCTGGATAGGACCTCCCCAGCCTTTGAATCGTTAGTAGTGCCAGACCCCCCTTAACATCTGTCTACCCTGTTCTGGAAACCCTCTGATGAAGTCTGCATCATTACTCAATTCCCCTTGTGGTTAGAAAGTTTTCCTCCCAGTCATCCTAATGCATCTTGGCTGAAAATTAAATTGGTTTCTTTTGAATTCCCTCAAGTGGAGAGAGAACAATAAGCACCAGCCTTTGCGTAACTTTCTCATATTGGAAAGACTATCACGATGATTTCTCTGTAGGTTTATCAGTTCCCACAACTTTTCTTCATAGATCATGTTCTATAAATCTCAGATTTTTCTGTCACACTCCACTCAATTTAATATGCATTCTTGATATGTAAAATATGCCGCCCAATGCAATTCGTTAGCTGTGCACTCGCTGCTGGAATTGTTTTTTCCTAATTTTTCACAAGGACATTATGTGAGACAAACCCGAAAGCTGAAATCAGGATAATTCAGCAACACCTTTGCCCTTTCCCCAGGCCAGTTATTCTTTCAGAGAAAGAAATCAGATGGATTTGCTGAGAACAAATCACTTCAATCTTATGCTGTCTTTTATAACCCTCTTATCATCTGAACAGTTAGATTATTTTTTTTAAGATTTGTTTCAGTGTGTTTCCAGGAACAGCTATTGGGCTCACTGGTTTACAAATTCCTGATCCCTTCTTTTCCTCTTTGTAAAGAGGTAGGTACGACATTTACACTACTTCCACACTCCGGGGCTTCCCTCATCCTCTGAAATTCTCAGAATATCATTTAGCATTTGCTGAACAGAATTCCATGCTGCTATTTCATTTCTAATAGATTGATGGACTCATTCCAAGACCCTTCTAGAGAACTAAACAGCTAAAAATTCAATTTGAAGACAAGGAGCAGCCCAACTTCCAACTCCAAGCAAATCCATAGGTGAAGTTTCCCATTACAGGCAAGGCAGTGCCCCACATACTTGGTCATATACATCTCTGCTTCCTGGCTCTGCACATCCAAGTAAATAATGAGCAAATTCATGAAGTTAGATGGTCAGAAAAATAAGTGCTGGGGGGAAAGAGTTTTCTACAGATGCCAGAGTGTGCAGCTTGAAGGGACTGGAAAGTCAGTGATACTGGAGGATGGAGAAGCAGAGCCACTCCTTCCAGCAGCTGCTGGTTTTCCTAGGAAGTGATATCTCACCAAAGAAGTGCAAGGAACACGCTACCAAATCCTGGCTTATTAGCAACAAAAAGGAAGAATTCAAAGCCAAGGAATACCAGCAGAGTCCAGATCTCCAAAAGCTTTGACTTTTTTTTTTAGGCTCATTACTGCAGTGATCCCAGTTGCTTTCTTCTATCAAACGGGTCTCTTCCACTGGTTTCCCAGCCTGGCTGCTCCTAGAGTGCACAGCATTATCGCGAGTATGTATCATTTATAAAGAACTTCGTAAACACTCAAAGACTGTACGTACGGCAGCTCTTCAGAGTCCTCAAAGTTTTCAGCAGACTGGTCCAAGCAACCATTTACACGCCACAGCCCGCTCCTGTGGCGGGGTGCAGCGGCTGCGAGGCAAAGCAACGCCAGAGCCGCTTCCTGAGCTGCCAGGGACGCCCCCCACAGTGCCACCCCACCGCACCACCCTAAGGAGACACCTCGGCCAACACACCCGTCCCATCCGCCGGCAGCCCAAGGAACAGGAGGGAGTACTGAGAACCAGAGCCGGGACGTGGTCCCAGCCCTGCCACTGCTCCCCCCCCCCCAGGTCCTAGCAATGGGTAGAGATGTCACCACAGCTACTCCTGCGCTTGAGGCTCTGTGTGCGAGTGAAGTGCTGCAGGGTGGGCTTCAGGTTTGTGCTCAGCTGAAGAGGAACTTGACCAGTGGAAGGCAGGCCACTTGAAACATGGAGCGAGCATTAAATGCTTTTAGTAAAGAGCACACAGAAACTGCTGTCTTTGTGTGCTGCCCCATCCGAATATTTTTAACACACCCTGGGAAAAAGAAGTCTTTAAGAAGAGCTGATTCATGTGTTATGTCCCTTGTGCGCTAAATACCATGTTATCTTCTGAAATTATAGAAAGAGGAGGATATTTTTAGTAATTGTTGGCTACTCAAGCCACTGAAAGAAAGTATGTTTCTCCGGGTACAACTAATTCTGTTTGTGGTTCCAGAGACCGCTGCCAATATCTCAATAATATATACATTACGAACTGCTACAGCTGGCAAGGTGTATCTGTGTTGTCTATTCCAGGGAAGGATTTTGCTGCCTATTCAAAATGAATAGATTCAGAAGTGGAATCCAGCATGGAAAATGAAGGAAGGTCAGGGGAAGGGTAATATTTATGGAAGATTGAGCATTTCAGTGTGCTACTGACTTCAGGGTCTGCACTCCCTAAAAATACCAGGGTTTGTGCACCGGGGTGCCGAGCAGACAGAGTACAACTAAAGCATTTCTTTGAACCTTCAGAAACAGACAATTGCTTAGTATTCAAACAAGAAAGAGAACTTTTGCATTTTATACCACTCCAGAGTAGAAACACTTTACCCAAATAAGCAACCCAACAAGTTCTTTTCAATTGATAAGAACGAAGCTCTCTGAATACACCTTGGTTTTGGCAGCTAGTTAGTACCTCACCCCCTCTTCCCACTTCCAGCAGAAAGCTGCAACGTTCTAAAACGTTTGTGTGTTGGGGGACTGGGTGGTACAAGTACACAGAGGGTTGTAAGATAGGTCTGAAGGTTTGGGAGAGACGTGGGGGAGGGTACTTGATATAAGAATCGCCAGCTGTAATTAAGATGCAAATAAACAATGAGAATTAACATTCCATGGCTGAATTAATTATTTTTTTTAAATACGTGAGAGCCAGTGAGCTGAAGGATGTGGGAGAACCATTCACTGCAAACAGCTGCCTAGCTGAAATACATAAAACCAACAGGACTATAAAAAACTCTTATCCTCACATGACCAACCATTCATTGATCTAATGCTTGTGGTGTGAGCACATCCCACCTGTAAGACAACACTATCTTTCCACGTTGGTAGTCAAATGCATATGGTCAAAGACTGAAGGGACACAAATGCTATACAACAGAACCTCTCTTCTACCCCTACAGAGCCATTTTGATAGAAAAGATGATGAAAACATAAAATGCTGTAAATAAAGAAATATGGAAAATTGTCTTCACTGGCAACCAGAAGAAAATAATTTTCAGAGCTTCCAACTTTCTGTCTTTAAGCATTAAACTCAGGGATGGGAGGGCATGGGGGAAGAGTCATAACAAAGCAGAAACTAACTCTAAAAATACCCGTGCAGAACGCAGCAAGGAAACCCATGCGTTGGGCAGCAGCGGGAATGCATTGAAGCACTTTGCTTCTTCACAGCACCGTGCTTCGGGTCCTTGATGCAAAACACATGAGCGCTGATGCACTACTCCCCTGCTCTGCCAGGCCCTTCAGAAGGCTCAGGACTCCCACAGGAACATTTGCAGCATCACAATGGCATAAACAAATAAAAAGCATTTACTTATTTTCTCAATGGCTCGTCCAAAGAGTTCCTATCAGTATTGGTGAATTACACGTGGACTATACTCTGTAGTTCCTAATACCGAGTAAGAATTTTTTTTTTCTTGGCTAATTAAATGACCAAATTTGTGTCCGCTTCAGTTGGAACACATTGGACCTCTGACTCCTCAGACTTATTTTCATGTGCCTGTGAGCAAAATTCACTCCGCAACTACTCTTTCCATATCAGACATAACTTTGCTCACATCAACAAACCTCCCTGAGCAAGAAGCGAGCGCTGCTCCAAGGTTCAAGACACACAAGCAGGTCCTGCTCCCTGCTCTGTTTCTATGCACATGTTGTTTTCCTGCAGTATATAAAGTGACTTGCAGGAAGCTTCCAGTAGTGGAAAGTTGTAACTCATCTGAAAAGAATCTGTGCTTTAAGGAACAGGCGCTGTTCCTTCTTACTGAATTTTAAATAATATATCACATAATGCAATTATTTTATGTCTTCTGGTCATCATATGGTCTGGTCAAATCATAATCATTTTTTTAATACTGGCAATGTAAGGATCCTACGGAATTACAGGCGACATAGAACTGTAGTATTCTCTCTGCATAATCTAACTTCTCATCAGAACAAGCAGTTTGTAAAAATTATGATCCATTCTCCATTTCACACAAACACACATAAAAATAAAACGCAATAAATATACTTTGGGATGGTCGCTTATCCAAAACATACCAGACAATTACATGGTTTGTTGTTTTAATTAGGAACTCTCTCTCTCAACAGGTCCTGTTTGAAATGTGTGATGCTCCCCTCTACTCCACGACTGAAGTTAAGTTGTATTACAATCACATCTCCAGTCAAAGAACATTGCCATTTTTTCCTAGATCAGACACCTGCTATCAATTTGAATGGTATCTGATTGAATATTTGTGCAGGAAGGACAAGAATCAATTATTCATGAGTACTAAACAATAGACTGTATAAACACAGTTCATGAACCTGAATCCTTTACAACCTAGCTTATCTTCGATACATTTATAAGGGCAGTCACATCTCTTAAACAACTGACATATTTATGGCACCAAAAAGAAGGGGTGGGGTGGGGGGGTGGGGGGCGGATAAAAGAGGAAACAAATGTTTTTGTTAAAGAAAATGTGAAATGTTTTGGATCAGGTGGAGTTTCTTTTATTTTGCTTATAAAAGTGGTAATATTTAACTGTTTAACCAAATTTAACAAGATGTCTCATGTGACAGCCGTTTCCCTGAAACTCCCAGCTCAGATTCCGCTGAACCAGGCCATTTGGGTAATTCGAATGAACAAGAAAATATATGCAACTTTTGGATCCTTACCCAGGAGTCTTGTGTGAGTTTTGGACTCCTACCTGTTCTTGGCAATTTAATGGAACAAAACATTTGGAGGTTCTCCTGTCATTTGGGCTTCTCCATTGCAGCAACCTGCCTTCTTTCCCTGGCAGCCCCTTTTCTTTTAGGTTTCCCGTACAATTCAATTAAGGTCCGCTAGCTCTGCAGTGCTGATCTGGTTGAATGCATGCCAGCAGAAACCCTGCACCTTGTTGTCTCATCTGAGCTTCCTAATACAAACGTGGCTGATGTCAGAAGGCAAAAGCCTGATCCACAGTTTCAGGGAAAACGCAATCCTGACATCACGATGGAACCACACAAAAGAGACCAGTAAATAATGTATTCTGTTAAAAACCTTCCTCCCTCCAAACAGGGCTGTTAATGTTGCTGTCATGTTTAATACATTTTTATGTAGACTCCTTTTATTTTCTTCTGGCAATGGTTTAAATTTCAATACAAATGTTTAAAGCATGTGACATTCTGAAATTACAGTATCCATATTTAAAGTCCCAAGACTACAGCTTCTAGTGGTGAGTGCTTGAACTATTGTGAAATACAATTTGATTTAAAATCAATCCTCCAATTGACTTTAAAAAGGCACCTAGTGCTGTTTATTTGTTTTTATGGAAAATAATACAGGCAATTAATTTCTTTCATACGTTAAGTGTCTGAGTTATGAAAGTCTATAATGTAACATGGCACACGTGATGAGTAACATCTGAGATGATTTAGTTTAGAGCAAGTGATTGGCAGTTAGCAATTTTGATAAAAACTTGTCGCATGATATGCAAGGGGCAACTCTGCTGTACAGCCGATTCAGTGAAAACAAACTCAGAGTGAAAAAAAATTCTATCATGTTACATTTTATGCTGGGGAATCAGAGAGGAGGAAGAGGACGTAATTCTTTCCTAGATGTAGTAGCTGCTGCTTTAAGAAAAGAAATGACAAGGTTATGGGTTCTCCCTCTGCCATACATCTCCTTCATAAATTTTAGCATTAAATTATAAATAAAACATATGAGGACTCAGCTCAATGAGAAATATGTCTGGACTTTGGCACTGTATAGGTCTGCACAAATCCATACAAGCTGCTTAACATTGATTTTCTTTGGCGTCTTTCGCAGCCCTATGCGGGCTTCGCAGTGCAGAAGGCAGACATGCCTTTTATTGTAACAGGCCCTTTGCCATTAATTACAGTCATGCCTTTTGCTAATGACTGGGCGCAACTGGCCTGTTGATCCCCTCACTGGATCACCAGTGGATGTAATCAACAGCCCAGACCAGGAATGTCGACGACCTGCTATTCCTGGCCCCCACCTTCTCCCCGTCCTCTCTACTCCCTTTGCCAACGGGAGGTTGAGGCCAGTACCCCGACGGGCTGCGCTCCCCTTGCTCAGTCCTCCTTCTGGACCAGTTTCTCCACACACCTCCACTCACTTTCAAGCAGAGGTAAGTGGGGAAAGCGATAGGAAAGACTCATCTTTCACATATGTAGAAGTGAAAAACTCCACGGCAAAGCCAATATTATCCTCTTGCTCAACATGGAGAGCTAACCAAAGCTCCTGAGTCTGCAAAACTGAGTGGAAAATTAGAAAAAAACAAAACAAAACAAAACAAATTTTGCCTGTGGTATTTTCACATCTTCACTCTGGCCCTGGCTAGAAAAGTAAATGGTCTTGGTGGTTAGTGCACGGGGCCAGGAGTGAGGAGCCCTGGGCTCTATTCATACCTCTGCCACTGACTCACTGCAGCAAACTGTTTGGACAAAATTCTTAAAAAGCATTCGCTAATTTTGGGAGCCAATTTTTTTTTTTTTTTTTTTTTTTCCGTAAACAAGTAGAGACATGTAGGCGCAGAGCACCTACCGCTTTTCATAAAGCCAGAGGGAGATTCTGGCACACACCACACCACATGGTCAACCATGCAGACCATGATCTGGACCTTCATTTAGGAAGACACAAAGCAGTCTTCCATCTGAGTCAGAAAGCTGAGAGCTCCTCCTGTGCCCAAGAGAGATTATTCCAGAGATGCAGGACTCGGCATTTAATCATGACACCTAAAATTACTGGACACACGAGCCTGAGCACTCCCTGTTTCTCCCACCTGCTAAATGGGCATCGTACGTGTGTCATAAGAGTCCTTTGACCTCCTATTATGGTGTGTCAGAAAACCTGGCAGTTCCTCAGGATGAAATCTGTTTCCGAATAGCAAAAAATTACTATATCACTTTGATGAATCTTAGAAGAAGATCTGGTTCAGGTCTGCGCACCTTGCAATAGAGAAATACTTGTTTGAGGATAATTTTATTTTTTCCAGATTAGTTTATCCTGAGTAATATTCCCCTGTGTATAATGGATTTGTGGAATTGCTTTTCCTAATAAACCTTTCGTATCAACTGCATCCCGCTGGTTAGATTTTGCCACTTTAGCAAGAGCTACTGAAACATGTATCTGATTAGGAGAAAAACATATTCATGCTAATTTAATGTTTTATTTATTTTTACTTAACTTTCATATATTTCCTGGAAGAACTATCAATAATAGCCAGTCCTCATGATTGGTTCATCCAAATAATGTCTGTTGAGCATGTAAAACAAATTGGGCAAGACCCTGCCCTAAGAGCAGGAGGTAGAGCTCTCATAAAAATCAATTCTGTCTCAGATATAAAAGGTCACTGATAATTATGCGCATGTATTTAAGAATGAAATTTGCCTCATTGAGTGATATTACCTCTTCACTTGCAATAACATAGGAAACAGTAAAAAGACAGAATTGACTGAGACACCCTCGCTGTTGTCCTACCAGCGGAATGTCGTGTTTCTGTCCACAATTCCCTTTCTGCCGAATGGCCTGCATTCAGCATTTCAAAACCTGATGCATTTCCTTTGGCCAGGGCTGATTATATATGGCATGGTTTTCCCCTCAACTGACTTTACAATTATTGTGCTCCTATGGAATTGTCCCCCAGATTATTCAAAACATGTGAGAATTCAGTAGTTAATCGAAGAAAACCAGGGTGTTTCAATATTAAGGCCTAGATGTGAAGTCCTGAACCTCTCACTGAAGTGCAGAGAAAGATTTCACGTTCAGGGGCTCTGCCTGGTCTGTTACGGTGCTAACAGATCCCGTATTGTCATGTTGCTGGTCCAAACTGGAAGGCACTCATCTCTAGGGGACAAAGGTATTTCACCTCCTCTACTTCTTTCCACCCTCTGAGAAAATCATTAAGAAGAAAAAAATTTAAAGAGCCAAATAGATGTTATTGCTCCATGAGCAGAACACAATCAATAACACCGTTACAGTTTACTGTTTGAGAGAAATATGTTTAGAGAAGAAAAGAAATGAGAAAATCAAATCAACCATGTCTTAAAATGCATGGTGAACATGTCCCCGGCCTTATGTCCTTTATGGAAATTGTGCTTATACAACAGATAACTCAGCAATGCAGTCAATAGCTGGCAAACTTGATACTTCCAAAGGCACTAAGGGGGAATGTCAACCAACACTGATGAGCAGCTTTGAACCCTTGGCCTTTCAGATGCAGGCTGACAAGTTAACAGGCTTTTCTTCCTCGGCAGGAAAGAAGAGTTTTCATAGCCTCTATTCCTACAAATAAAATGCAATCCAAAAGTGCTGGGCACTTGCCACATTTCTTAAGAGGGTAAGATTACCAGCCCCTCTTATACACTGCGGGATGCCGGTGTATGTTTGTCCTCACTGTGGGTTTTTTCAAGCAAAAAAAGAGGGAGCAAAAAAGTCCACAGAATCTTATACAGGGGAAACTACATCCATTCGGCAGGGAAGCAAAATGGAGTCTACTTGAGTTAATTTCTCCTCATTTATTTATCTTCAGCTCTGCAATAATGGTCCAGCAGCTCCCATTCCACTGAAATGGCTCAGCATTACCTCTTGAAATTAAAACGCTGCTGGGTAACAACACAGAGTGCTTTTTACATGCGGCTCTGAGGAGGGGAATCCCTTCATTTATTAATCAGCAAGCAGAGGCAAACCAAAAAGGATTCTGTCAGGATGCATGGTCAAAGAGATTAAAGCAAATCTACTGGTTAGTCTGGTGTGTTAATCAGGGGGAAGTTACGTATTTAATTCTTTGGTCTGACAAACCCTATTGCAATGTCACCACAGTGAAACACACCGGCAGAAACAGGGATCTCGGGTCAGCAGGCAGATAAAGACCATGCCAACCATGTCTGTGTCAGTGGGCTACACTCACCTTCAGCCTACTCGCAGGATCCTCCACCTGTACGTCAGAACAACCATCTCAAAGCTCCTACAGAAACACCGCTTTGCATTCTGTCTTCCAGACTTCTTTGTATACAATTAACTACTCTGGGAAATGGTCATTATTCCCTGCTTGAAAAGGAGAGGGATGACCAAAAAACCATCTAGGTAAGCTTAAGAAAAGGGATAATGTTCTCAACCCTCTCAGGCACAGATTTTACAGCTCTGATTTCCCTCTTTTTCTTAGGTTATCCTGTGTTTCCATATGTACAAATGTTATTTGTGGCTGGAAATCATCCCACCCGCCTTTTATATCCTGTCCTATAAACATCTATTTGAATTTTAAGTCTAATTTTAAGGTTTTGGTGATTTTGTTGTTGTTGTTCGTAAGCACTAATGTTTCCATCATGTTGTAAAAACTGTAAGTGTTTTCGATTTGTGGAAGTAACAAAAGCCAAAGTGTAGGCTATGCAATTTTGCGAAGCGGACTCCAGTCAGGCTTGGTACGGGATCCCGCAGAATGTGTTCTTTAGCAACTCTGTTGTTTGTATTGAGATATCGGGTAAGGCCTTTTGGGAAAACATACCGTGTATTTCTTGAAGTTCCAACAAAAATGTCACCTATCCTGCCCTCAGTACAACAGCCTTACTGAGATAAATAGTTCAGGGAAAAAAAAAAAACCCTCCACTGTTAAATCAGACTAACCAAACACTGCTGGGCCAATTTCTCTACCCTGCACTCCACCGAGATGCTGTTTGTTCAATAGTGAGTCTGATTATTTGACAAAATTTAGTAGGTTAGAATTAAGACAACATAACTGCGGTCTTCTAAAAAATTATTCTGTTCTTATTTTCTTGTCTCTCTTTTTCTTGGCACCAGGGGACTTTAGGTCAGAGCTAAACAGCTTATGAACTCATTTCCTAAAATTTTCAGTCTCCCAAAAGCTTGCTTTCCTTGGATTATTTTTAATTCAGTCAATTTGTAACACATATTCAGCCTGTATCCTCCACAATATTTTATGATAAATCCCATTCAATTTCACATGTACGGTTGCAAGCTTTATTGCTTAACAAACATTTCATCTACTCTCCCATAATTTATATCTGAATGGGTTTATTATAGACATAGCATTTCATTCATTGTGCAGTTAATTCTGTAACATGCTGCCTGTTTTCTGTATGGCCGCTCTACCATTATGTGCTTTCAGTACAATTGAATTTTTCCTTGGGAGCTTTATAAAATGGTTTATGAATATGTAATACAAATTGTATTAACAAGGCAAATGTACTTTTTATTCTTTTTGTGAGCATTTCCAGTCAATGACTAGTAAGAGAACAAGCACGGTAACACGTCTCCCTCAGTTCTTATTCACTAGGGCTACCCAGGCAATATTATTTTTTAAAAGGCTCATCACTTGAAAAACAAACGTATTTTAAAATCGTGGGTGATGCTGCAATCAGTTTCATGGAAGAGAACACAAAAAAGCTTTGCAACATGACTTCTCTCTTCGTAGGGACTTTTCACCTTCTGTTCAGGTAAAGGGATATCTTGCAGATACTATTTTGAAAAGGCACAACCTTTTATCACACCCATTTCAGGCAATCTGTTGCTTTGATTACCATTAGGTATTTGTTTTGCGTTAACACCCAGAAACACCAGTCCTGTTGCATTACCTGCCTACATGCATATTAAAACCCAGGAGCAACCCTTGGCCTAGAGCTGTGATTGACCTTGCACATCTAGTGAGACAAGAAGTGGATATGATCAAAGAATGGGAGTAAGAACAGGGTTAGAAAGGGTTACAACACGTGACGTATTCCATGTGTTCACCAGCTGCTGGACGTGATGATCTGAAAGGTCTTTTCCAATCTAAATGATTCTGTGATTCTGTGCAAGGGGTGATGATGATAAAGGGTCACACAAAGTTCTGAGGGAGCTCCTGGAATGACCATCAATACGTTGATATACTTGAAAAATGAGAAGTAATGTGTTTCTTTACCTAAACCAGTTTGCTTCCATTTGATATAAAGCAATGTGAACACTTAGAAATGAAGGTAGGCCCCTGGCTTCTGAGAACACAGAAAGCTCCCCCACAGAGGGAGGTAGAAGCTGATTTTACATAACGACCTTGAAGTTCACCACAACGCCCTTGCTATACCTCACAGAGGGATTTGCTAATGCACTTTACCTGCTAAGGCACTTTCTAAATCCTCAGGTCCGTCTCTGACTTGAGAACGTAACTCCCATTAAAAACCCCATCCTCCCATTCACCATCTTGGCCAGCGCACTTTCTAGAACAAAACTGCGTCCATTGCGCTGGCTGCTGACTAACGGCTGGCCATACATTCTTACGTACGGCGCAGGGGATTCATTCCTCCGTGACATGACAGGAAGGCTCCAGCCTTCAGTAGGAAATAATGTGGTACTGACAGAAAAAGAAGGAAATGGAAAAAGTCTGAATATATTTCTGCTCAACTGTACAGATTACAAGAAGGGACAGCGCCAAAAAACGCCGCTGGAATTCAGATCCTTACGAAGTCTGCCCACAGGCTCAGTAATGTCTATACTACCTATACTGGGAGGCAAGCAATGTTTAGCAGGGTTGCTTTCCTCCCAGTATTAGATACAACAGAAATACAGTAAGGTAGATTATAGAGTAGGGTTTGGCCAGCTTCTGCTCTCAGACGCCCCAACATACACATGGAAGAAAATCCCCTGGTGTCATTCGAGATCTGCGGAGTTAGCCTGGATTTGCAGGGAAATCATCATGAATGAAGTATATGAAGTAAAAATACAAGAATGAACTCTCACATTTCATGACACTTCTGTGCTTGTACAAGCATTCCTATCTTAGAAAAGAGCCCCACTTCTTAAGAAGGTATCTCGTTATCTGCCTTGCATATGCAAAGTGGGGTTCACTAATGAAACACTCAAGCAGAGCATCTTGTGCTTTTCTAGATTAGATTCATGGAAGGACTCAGAATTAGCAGCATGGATCACTGAGCCATACCCACTCCTTATTAAATTCCTCCAATGACAATTTTACTGGGGTTTTATATTAGTGTTAACAAAGGACCTGAATAAGATGTAAGTAAGAGATGTTATATTTTAAATAAAAGTCCAGGTAATGTGCCACTGGGGACCTTCGGATCAAATGAGCTTTTATATTTTTATGTAGAATGTAATCACTTTTTTCATTATTGTGGTTGCTACATTACTGTTATTAAAGAGTTTATTACCCTGTGGGGGATACTGCTCATTGGAATTACATGCTTGCATACCAAAAGAGACAGTGTAGCTTCAAACCTTAATTCATGATACAGCCACAGGACAACAGACCATCAGTACACTGGGACTGGCCTGGCATGCGGGGTACCCAGTATAAGCCTGCTGGTACCATGGGAAGTCAGAGCTAGATGCAATGGAAATGGGAAAGTCATTGTTACATGGTCATCTGGTTTGCAGAACTTTATTACACACTGAGTTTCTAGCAGGCTTTTTGGGAAACTGGCCAGAGTACAACATGTAAGGAGAGGGCAAATTGGCCAAAAAAGGCAAGATACTACAAAAAATGGAAAATTACCTAACAGGCCACTTATCCCTATTCAAACTTTGGAAAACCTTTGAACTTCTTCCTAGACTGTTATATAGCTATCATATATTGTCAAATTCACCTTTAGCCCTCTCAGCCTTGGCAGCATTATGCTTTCATGAGAATTATTTTTTAAGAGTAGGCGATTTATCAGAAGCCCCACTCAAGCCCCAGTCTGGAAGGGAAGGGGTCAGTACCCTCTTCCCACCAATCCGTGTTTCAGCAAGCACTGCAGTGAGCATACAGGGAAGGGTGCCAGCTCCTGGTACAACCCTGCTGGCTCCTCGCACATTAAATACCTCTTCTTCTGCCTCAGCCCCAGCCTGCACTCACACGGACTGTCATTTGGAAGGGAGGTTTATTCCACTAAGGTTGAGTTTCTATGCCTCAATAGTTGCCCAGGCTAATCATATAGTCAAAATGTATACATCCAAGAAAGCAAACATTTTTACTGAAGTTTCCTCCTTGGGACTCCAGTGATGTTAAAGCATGGGTGGGGCTATTCTTTGGCATTGTGCTTGTTTTCAAGGGGGAAGATACCTATATGATGTGTTAACACTGGAATGCAAACATCTAAAGGCAAATCTATTAATATCACTGCCTGTTGCTTCACTGAGATAAGGAATGAATCTCTGTGAGGAAGGTGAACAGGACTGTATTATCACAGCACCTTAAGAAATGCAAGCAATCTTTCTATATTACCCTAAAAGATTATAGAAAGTGTCAGAATAAATAGGTCTATCTCCTTCCTCTCAACACTAGAAACATCACTTTGCTTAATTTTCCGTGATAAACTGTCAAATACATACTATCCTGAATATAGGAGGAAATGACTCACCAATTCCACATAGAGTAGCTCCCTCTGTTTCCAAGGCATGGTGGAAGCAGTGGTCCTGAGCGTACAAAACCCATGCATATTGGTACAACATGGGAAATCCAGATATCCTAGAACATACACACTCATGTGGGTATTACCCATGGCATCTGCTATAACAATTTATCAAATCTGTCTTTCAAAAAGTTGATATTAGATTGCATGTCCAAAATAAATGATGCCCAGGCTGGGATCACCGTCACCACCATGAAGTTTTTGTGACAGAGGAGCAGGGGTTAAATTGCTATTTGCCCTTTCTGTCAAACACATTCAAGACCTGCAGAGATGCCACAGCTGTCAGTGTAGGGATGACAGCTTGGGTGGGGGGACCCAAGCAGGACAAAGGTGCTTAGATCCTAATATTAGATTAGATTATTAGATCCTAATATAGATTAGAATATTAGATTCTAATACTGTAGCATCTCACTGAACACTAGGTTGAGAGTCCTGACAGTCTTGCCCTGAGAGGTGCCCACCCTCCTCCGCTGTCAATTACTAAGCACCTTCCACTCCACCAGTTATTATTCAACACTTTTGCAGATATTCTGGACTATACAGAATGCTAGGACAGACATCAGCATCAGGGCAAGAGCTTTTGCAGGAGAGAAGGGCTGCCTGGTGCCCTGGCAATGGCCACACCAGCATGAACTAAGGCATTTTCCAGGAAACTGGAGCACCATCAGCAGTAATATAAAATCAGCTGCTGCTGTGCCTTAACCACACATCCTATTTCGCCTCTAAGGCAAGGCCAGGCTAGAAGCAAGCAATTTCCTAACTCTCCTGAGTTAAGGAGATTTACGCTCGCCCTTACTGCACGTGCACAAAATGCACTCAGCCTTCGCACAGCCCCACAAGTGGGAGGCACTCCCCTGTCCTTGTATACCCATTCACACATCACACATCATGTAGCTCATAAACCATGTCACACATTAATGAGATCCAAATAATGCAGATCTACAAAGTAGTAACATCTGTAGTTAGACTATTTAGCTTTCTAAGTCACTAAGTCACACGGATTAACAGTCCCCATGGTTCTAGAAATACACTAATCACGTGCAAGGATCACAGAAAAATTGTTGCCATCTTGCACTGCCTGGCTGGCCAAGTGATTTTAATCTTCTTTTGGGATAGATACGAGATCTTACAGACCACTGGTCTGTTGCCTTATAAAATGAAACAATTCTAAAGCCCCTGTACTATCTCTGTCCCCCCATTACGTCCTTTTTGTGTAAGAGGCAGGAAAATCATGTTTTAATGTGAAAAAATTAGCATTAAAAAGAAAAAGAAAAAACCTATCTCGAGACCAAGGAAAAACTGTGGGACAAAGCTTTGGTTTTCATTTTAATGACTGTTCTACAACTTGTTTAACAAAATCCTATGAGTAGGAGATAACCTACAAATCCAAGCATATCTGCAAATACTGTGTTGGAAATAGATTACAAAACCATTCTCAACCCACTTTTAATAGAAAAAGGAAAGCCCCAAATCCTGGATGAGCTGGTTGTGGGTTTTCTTCTTTTTTTTTTCCCCCTGCATATTCTAAAAGTTTATTATAAATTTGATTATTAAACAGCACCTTTTTAAACCCCTATTATCGTACTGTATTACCAGTACACACATGCATGTGTACTGAAATTTAATAGGTATATTATTTTATTACTTTTTTTTTTTTTTTTTTAAGGAACAACCAGAAATGATAGGATTCTTTTCACTGATTCCCACAGGCTTCCATAGATCACCCAAGAGAGCGCCACAGAAGAGCAGCATTTCAATAATCTGCACTTTGAGTAATGGTTTGAACATAAAAGATTACTGTGCTGAAGGCAGCCAGTGGACGTATTTCATACTATCACGGTAACTTTCTTTCTTATCACTTTATTTCGCGATATCATCTCCCTTGAAAAAAATAAGACCGTGTGATATTCCTGTCTCCCGGAGCTGAGACGAGCATAACGATTCTATCTGGTTTAATACATGATGGTACTCTTACATCAGCTTTCCATGAAAATGTAGAAAATCCAAGGGAAGAATTTCAAGCAAACAAACCTACACACAATGTTTGTTCTGTGTATGTTTGGCTTCCTCCTTTTCTGCAGGCTTTTCATTACTGCCAGAGAGTGCTGGCCTAACCCTTTCTATAGAAAGAATAATCGTAAATCTGCATGAAGTTCATGATGATTAGTTTCTCTTGGAGTTGGGCCAAAGAGTAAGCCTTTCTCCAATACAGACTTCACATGCAGGCTCAGTCAAGAATTCATTTATTAATCCTTTCGATCAAGCCTGGATTAAGCCATCCAGGGGCCCTAGTGACATCAAGGAACTCTGTGTCTTGAGATACACGTCCCCACTGAAAGGTCTCCAAAACAGCAAGTAGAGGTTACCCCTGACCATAGCCTATGCTGGATATTTACAGAATTCTGGAGTCTTCCTAGGGCACTGGACTGGGACAGCTGCGTACAGGTGTCCCCTGCCCCTCTGTGAGCACTGACAGGCTGTGCTCCATTTAAGCCAGCACACAGCACCCAAGTGTGTTACGGGCCAAAGGTACAGGAATATTTGAAAAGTACAGTGTGGAAAGGACGGTGTAAGTGGAGATGAGAAGATCAAGTCTAAGAAATCCAGTAGCCAGTCTATGAGTTTCTTTATTCCTACCCTCTTATTCTAAAGGCACAGCCACAAAAAGATTTCAGCAGCCACTCAACGTGTCAAACCCTACAGATTTATTTACCCATGCATAGCATTATTTTTGTTTCAAAGACAATCGTACTTTGATTCAACTACTACTTTCTATAAGCTATATTAAAACTCTGTCACTCCATTTCCTAAGAGTTCAGCTGAAAATCGGTTTCTTTGACTTTTAGCCCCTATGAGTTTTCTAGTTTAAATTCTTCGACATTTTCTTTAAAATTCAGATTTAGACGTTGATATTGTACCTCAGAAGCAAGATTGAGCTAAAAAACTAATTTCCACCTTCTTTTACCTAGTTGGCTGTTTCATTTCCAGAGAATTAGCAAGATTTTCCCATTGCAAACCTCCCACCTGGCCTGCCTTGCCTGCAAGGTTAGCGTCTCCTCTCCAATGCAGCCGAGTTCAGAAGCATCCCTCTCCCCCTTCCCAACGCATCCCCCTCCCCATCCAGGCAAGATTTGTTGCAAACATTTCACAGAGCCCTAACACTGTGTGAACTCTTGCAGAATTATTGTTGTTCCAGGAGTGTCCGGGGGGATTTTCAGAGTTGCTGTGAGACAGCGATATCCCTTGTGGAGGACTAATAGACTGTCACTGTTTCCACTGGGAACAATGAAGGTCAGACGTGCGAGCTAACCTGCGTTAACACGGAACTTCCTCGCTCTGCTCGGGAACAGCGCTGAAAATAACACCGTGCCTAGGTACCCCTCCTCGCCGTTTCACCGAGATCTCATCGGATCAGTCCTAATAACGCAGGCTTTTTTGCTTCAGCCCAGAGTCTGGCAAATCAACTCAATAGCCCCATAGGGTCTTGCTGCTCTGGTCGCTCTGTCAGAAAGCGTCAAACGACAGAAAGGGAAAAGCAGGGCAGAAGGAAAAGTTGCCTGCTCAAAGTGCCTGCCCTAGCAGCTCAGCCCTGAGCCCTTCTCATCCTGCAGCATGCCCCTACTACTCGCTGTTTGAGCACTTGCTTTTATAACCTTGCCAACTAACCTGTGTTAGCTGATTTTAACTCCTTGTTTGCCAAGTCCTCTGAACACTGTGCCTTTTTTGCCTTTTTTTTTTTTTACCAACCCATCCCCCCATTTTGGTTTTGAGGTTTGTTTTGGGGTTGTATTTTTATTTTTTTTTTTACCTTTCAAGTCACTTGGAGTTCTTCCAGAAGAAACAGACTGTGCATGTTCACAACATGGCAAAGGCCGGCAGATGAATTCTGTATTTCAAAAGTGGGACTGTGCTGGGTCCTGCAGAACAGCAGCAGACTGAGAGGAGTCTCACCGGGGAGTCACTGCCACCCTTCCTCATCTAATACTCTGTGAAAGAGAAAGGTTTGGTTGACAGCATGTAAGTTTGCAGGTGCTGTTCAATGTTTTGTTTCAACACATCTGTAAGCATCTGTTGATCTTTCACTTCCCAATACCTTAATGGCCCGGTATTTTACTATATTCTCACAAACTGCAGGAGCAAATGTAAAGATGGGGGGGAAAAAAAGGGGATTGAGAAGTTTTAACAGGAAAAACTGTAATTCATAAATATTATGACTACAAGGGAAAATGAACCACGGCTTGATCACCCAACAAGAATAACAATTAGGAGCAATTGTTGAATTTAGTTTAGGTATGCAGCATACGTAGGTAAATACACTGAATGCTAATGGTTTTATAATAGTCTTATTAATTCACACACATAGTTAATGTTTAAGATAAACTCCCCATCTTTAGAGTAATTTATGCATTCCACTTTTATAGAATTCCAATTGAATGAATATGAACATAATCATTTCGCACAAATGTTCTCTAAGGAGTGTGCAGAGAGTCTGAGGCAATGCTGAGGCTCCCCACAGCTTTATTCATAATGGATCAGTCTATTCATTCCTTATTAATTTAATGGAGTACAACTGAGCAGTCTAGCAGCTTGAGCTTATGAGTGTTTCACAAATGGAGCTTTTTGCCTGTAATCGCTTAATCCTACTGGCTAGGCCTCATAAATTGAATAAAGGAGCGAACTAGGTTTTAATTAAGTCTAAGGAATGAGCTTGTCTGAAAGATACTTCAGCCTCTTAAGATCACAGTGGTGAAGCGTGTTTGCCCAGGAACCTAGCGGGGGCAAGCATCCTAGGCTAGTTAGGTTAGAGACCAGTTGCTTTGATGTAAGGTATTTGTTAATAACTTTTTTCCCTTTAATTAAAAACCCATTCTCCACTGTCAGTACCATCCGAGAGTGCAAGTGAGAGAACTGCAGTAAACCTGAGCAGTTCTGGAAAAGAAAGTGGTTTAGGATTCATTCTTTCTAACTCGATAAAGCCACGCACAGAGGAAAGCACAGACTGAGGCAGACAAAGAGGGAAGAAATCATTTGGCACTCACAGTTCCCAACTGCTCCCACTCGGGGCTCAGTGCCCCAGGTTGGATATGACCCAAGCAGAACCACGAGGAAAAGTGCAAAACTGCAAGTCAGGTTCTCCCCCCTTCCAGGGGCCCTACACATCAGGGCAGAGCAGTGAGCTCACACATAGCCACGTATGTCACCCCATACCGCAATTTCTGTCTCTGCATGTCCGGGTCCAGCTCAGGAGGACTGATTCGGTACCGATTTCTTACCAAATCTGGGCAGGAGACATCCATTAAAAATCCTCTTGCACAGTCCTTAGAGGCCTTGTCCTGCAAGCCTTTTCTAAGGAAAACAGGAGGAGAGAGATCGCATCTCTTGCAAAATGTATTTGCAGCCACTTTCTTTTAAAATTCAGTGCCCGGAGAAGCGATTCTGTTCACAGTTTGCAAACTAACTTGGCCCTCACCCAGGTAGGAAAGAGTGGCATTCAGAGTCCTCCCTCCCCACAGTGGTCTTGAGAGAACAAAAATTATCATCTTCCATACTTTTTCTCCAAACTACCTGTTGAGGTTATATCCTGGGCAGCAAAGATTTCCAGATTCATGGTGGTGTAAAAGCCTTTCTTATGAATGTATTCCATTTTCTACTCTGGTGGACTGTCTAGAGTATACATTTTAGATAAAGCAGAGATGCCAGGGACTGAACTCGGGTGCCCTCCCTCCTGGGAGCAAGGCTGGAATGTAAACTCTATTGTGTACGATCATAAAAACCATTGGCTTGGTAAATCATCTTCCAGGACGCAGGATTTTCTTTTTGTACATGTAGATAAGGAACAAGATTCCGGGGAATCCTAAACCAAGGGGGGTGTTTATTTGCTTGCTTGTTTTGCAGTATATCAAAGGGGGAAGATGCACTGTTTCTGCTACGATTTTACAGCTTACAGCATGATTTTACAAGTAGCTGAAAGTGCTCTGTTACCTGGCTATGGTTTTCATACACTAGTGCAATGGCACGGTGAAGTCTCAACAAAAATCAGACCCCTTTTGCTGTCTATACAAACAGATAACCAGAGATAAGCCCTGACCCCAGACAAGCTAAAGCATCCCACCTAAGGGCAGTGTTTTAAAGATGTTTGGCATTCATTTGTCATTTTTCTTCTATCTTTCAAAATAAGAAACGGAGAAATGTAAGGCTGGTGAAAGGAAGGCTAATTTGCTTGGCTTGAGTCTTGTGGGTTTTACTGAATTATCCTGCTGCCCTTTAGTCATGTTTTGGTATTAACTTAGCTGTAGGTTTAAGTTATGCCAAAGGCAGGAAGGATACGAATTTTAATTAGGCACCCATCTCTCACTGAATTCTCCTAGGCTCCTTTGAAAATCCAGACCCTGGAGCTGTCATGTATGTGTGCATGCTTCTTTCTAGGCATGTTGTATATATTTGTGCGTACACAAATCTACATAAATAAATAAAGCGACGTGATCAGATTTTCAAAGGCGTTCAATCTCGAGAAGCGCCCCCGTTGTTCTCAACAAGAGCTGGTGCACGCTGAGCTCTTCTGAAAAACCAGCCCAGGTCTCTGACTCCAGGGAACGCCGAACTTCACGCAGCCGAGGCCTGAGATGAGCACACATGACTTCTGATCACAATGGCGTTTTAATTGCTTTCAACGATTCCGATCTTTTTTCAAAGATTCCAAAGATGGGCAAAACAATGCATCTTTCTAAATGGTTGGCTCTGCAGTTTCAGCCCGCTTCTCCTAGGTGGGTGACACCGTCAGGCCCCCTGCCAGCTGCAGCCCGGCGGGCCCTGGTGCACGGCACAGGCTGGAGCAGCGGCAGCGTGCAGACAGCCTGCCCTAGCCTTTCTGTTATGTTAAAATGGGGTGAAAAAGAAATAAAGCTAAACAAACCCCAGAAGTGCATGTTAAAATGTAAATGCAAGTTGTATTTATTTAAAAGGCTGTTACGATTGCTTCGTTACAGTTCTTTTTAAAAAAATAATAAGCCCTGGCTTTTTTTCCTCTGAACAGCTTGGTTTCTGTGCGCAGCTAGAAAGGCAGGCAAGGTTCATCTTGGGGATGACAGACCTACAGTGGTCAGCATTTTCAAAGCTGCTACCTATTCAGGATCCAAGACTGTTTTAAGTTTTGATTAAATTTTCTAAACTACTCAAATATTTTTTTAAAAAAAATTATTCATACAATTAAGAAACAAGAGGACTCTAGTATATGAATATGAAGGAGCAAAGGCTCCTAGATGGACTTCTGAGAGCATTTCTCATGGCAGTCAGCCTCACTGGAGTCAGTCTCCCTGCGGTTTTGAAGGGCAGACTTACTTTGTAAAGAAAACAGAAACACAGAGTTGCAAAACCACAAAATCTCACAAAGGCAGAGACTGAAATGATATCCCCCTCCCTTTAAAAAAAAAAAAAAAAACACAACTGAAAAAAACCAAAACCAAACCAAAAGGCTGGCCTCCACAAGCAAGAATTCAGTAAGGGACAAAGAACTGGTTGGGGCAAAGAAACATCCATAAGTTGTGGATGAAAGAACTGCACCCAAGAAGGTAAACAGCCACTGGAGGCTGACAGTCATGAGTGACTCACTAATTAATAAGCTAAAATGGACGTTGGAACTTGCCTTTTGACTAACAAATCCCTCACCCCCAAGCAAACTAACTCTGTAGCCAATACCTTCTTCAGCTCAGTCCCTCGCCTACAACCAGCATCTTTCCCTTGCTTCCCAGACTCGGAAGAGCCTCGGGTCACCACCACCACAGCTCTGCAACGGCAGAGGGTCAGCGTACAGCACAGGTACCATACAGAGCTGCTGGAACATCCCAGAGCGTGGGCAACTTTGGTTTGGATAGGGTCACACATGTGCAAGTCAGAAGGATCCTTCTGCATCCTTACTTTCAGTGTGAGCAGTTTATGGAGCAACACTTTGAACGTACTTTATAAATAAGCAGAACACTGCAGGTACAGTGTCAACTGCCTACTGAATAAATGCATAACTTAAATCAAAAACTGCATAATCAAAGTACTACTGATCTACTTTTAAAAACAGGTAATTTTCTCACATTTTAAACCAATGGCACTTAAAAGTGGTAACATATAATAGAGTGCAACATTTTCCAAACTACTGCAATTTTTAAGGTGCTACTAACACAGATCTATTGACTGATTTACACTAATTACTTAAAAAAGATGCTCCAGGGCAAATCACACACTCTCAGTCAATTTGCAAAGGAGGTCATGCAGTAATTGACAAGGTGTGCACCTCCTTTTGAATAGCTGTCGGACTGAAAAGAAAATAAATACTGAACTCAGAGAAAATATATAAAAAATGTGGTTAAGCTAACACAGAATTCTCATCATATTGTTAATTGTTAACGTTAACGCATGATTCCTCTCTTTTTCATCATCCTGCAAAGGAAAAAGGCACAACCAGTATAAATATTAAATCTGCATAGGAATCAGTCCTAAAGTGCTAATTTGTATATTTCCTTGAAAAATATTTTTCCCATTTTTGTGAACACAGCACCGATGACAAGACAGGTACCAAGGCAGAAAACTTCACAGAAGCACCACACATCTAAGGGAAGCACCTGGTGTCATCCCCTCGCATTCTGTGATTTGTGAGAGCCTTTCTGTAATATACACACACAATTCAGTGCCACAACAAATCTTTGCTAGTATCTGACGTGATGTGCAGCAAGCTGGGATCATTCATTTGGAAAGGAGATGGAACAATTAACAGCCCACGGTGACAGGGTCAGGATACAGTCCAGGTGTTCATAAATGCATTTGAATAAAATCTACGTTTCCAGGGGAAAAAAAAGCCAGGTGACCATTTATACCTCTGTCACATACCTGTTGAAATCATTAGGACAATGATACGGCCCAGGGGGTATTTTGGCTGCGGCTAAATTCAGCCACCAGGCCAGTTGCTGGCAATGGCTGGGCAAATTTGCAGGCAGGCTCTCATACCGGTCACCAAGCTTCCCAATTTACTACCTGTAATTACACACAGTTGGATAAGCAGGTGGCACAGAAGGGCTGACAGGCTAGTTGTCTTTTTCACATTCCCACACTATGATAGAATATATATACAATGAAAACCCAATTTGCATCAGCGTCAGTGGTGAAAAGTAGGATTGCCAGCATTGTCTACCACAACAGCTGTTCGGCATCTGAATGAAATACTGTATCCAGTATTCACCCATCTCATAACATCCTTTTTGTAAGTCTCAGAGGTCACCTAAACACATTTATTGACTTCATTATTTTTATATAGGGAGAAAAAATTGATGGTGCTACAGAGCTGAGCAAATAACTCACAATAAAATCTTTATTCAATATTTCTTTTTTTTTTTTTTTTTTTACTGTTCCTGCAACACAGTGAAATTCTTATATTTAACCATTATCTAAAATCACTACCTGAGAATTTCTGCAGTAAATTTTTTTATGCTACAAGATGTTCTTGGAAAGTTCAGAGTGAATGTTTACCATTAAAACTGTGTTTATTATTTAGATAAACCACGCAGTACTGTTTCTGTTCTCCAACTGACTTACATAATTTATAGTACAGTGTGACTTGTGAATTTTACTGGTAAGCGTACATGACAAATTCATGAACAGTTGGTTAGAGTGGCTCAGATTCTAGGACTTGTCAATAATTAATTTCATGGGGAGTAAAATTAAAAGGCAATTTGAAAGGATCACATCCCAAGTGTCCTATCCAGAAGAAACAGAGGCCAGAAAATGTGATAGCAATGCACAAATCAGAGGTTGATTAGTCGTACATATTCTAAAATGAAACTCCCTGTGGCATTTTACAGGAGAGCCTGGATATATTTGGTTGCCTGCCTTTTTTTTATTTTTATTTTTACAAAAATATTTACTTCCACTGAGCACCCATTTCACTCATTTCCTGAGTGGGAGACAGCCAAATCCTTAGATGCTATCAGTCACCCCTGGCCTCTTGGCAAAAATCTGGTGACACCTTAGATGATGAACTTACAAAAGGAGAGACTACAAATGTTGCTTATCAAAAATATCAATTCCTGCTGATAGAGGTGGGTACCGATTTCACACTACACAGTTCTGAGAAGTTGATTTGCTTCAACGAGATCCTCTTTGGATCTTATTTTGAAGCAACATAAGAAACTGAGACAACCTCAAGTACAGCTATATATGTTTTTAGAGTGCTCTTAGGGATGAGGCTCTTCAAACTGAATGAGGTCTGAAACTTGCTTAAGAAAGCTTGACTCATCCTTATTAAAACCAATGAGCCAACAAGTCAAGCACATAGCTTTTAACAGGTATAGAACTTTGAACATATATATCTCTATACATCTATTCCTTTGTGTCTCTCTCTGTGTGTGAATTAATTTAGGTACCTCATAATAAGTGTAGTATAAGTATTACCATTTCAAATCCGTAGTTAAGCCACTTTTGTAATTTAAGTAAATCCTATTTGATTCACTTTGTAAATGATAAACTAGTCAATGATTAAGTGCTGCTAAAATCCTTTGATCAACCTTAAACTGTGAACAAAAACCTTAGACATCCTTTAGATACAAACTGTTGACCAAATCAGAGAGTGAGATTGGATCTAGCCCCAGCTAAGCTCTACTAAGAGTACAGAAAGCAAGGGGGGCCACTCTGAACCTTGTGACTCAATGGGAGGATTTCCCTTATTCCCGGTATTATTTAGGTATAAACTGTTGTCCAAATGTGAGACTAAAATTAGATCTAGTCACATCTAAGTTCTATTCAAAGTTTAGAAAGCAAGGGAGTCCACTCAGAACCTCGTGACTCAATGGGAGGGTCTCCCTTAACCTTTGACATTTTCAGTCTCTGTGTAAATCATTCCAGCTGCATTTTAATTGGATTCTTCTTTTTGTGGTATTTCTGTGTAGTAAGAAACAGAGTAAACCTTGCCAGTGAACTTTGTGAAGCTGCACCACTCCCAGAAAGTACTATTGAACTATTTCACTCATACTTTGACGGTGATTCTTTAAGCAACTTAACCTGAACCACTCATTCGTGACAGTATCGTCACAAATTTGTTGAGGGTGAATTCTATCCCAGTGTGCACATTGCTGACAAAGATGCTAAACAGTGTCGGTCCCAATACGGACCCCTGAGGAACACTACTCCATCACTGGTCTCCACCTGGACATCGAGCCGTTGACCGCAGCTCTTTGAATGGGTTTCATCCTTTAACTGTGCACAGGGCATTGTTCAGATGTCTGCTCAAAAGAATTCAAGTCACAAGCTCTGCACAAAAATGCCCCTTCTATGGTGGGGAGACAAGATGCAATAATTTCTAAGGCTGTAAACGATAAGCCAAGTTTTGTCCAAATGTCCTCTGAATTTTCATATGGTTTTGACCACAGTTGCTTTGTATAATTAGTCCAGGAAGTCTAAGTAACACATTGCTTGACTCGTGCAATTGCCAGAAACACATCACAGAAAGTAGAATACTTGATATTATGGCATGAGAATGACCCAAAGAGATACCATGTCGTCACAATGGTGGGCTCCTCTTTAATCTGTACCCGACAGCAAACAACTCAGTAAATCACAGTTAACTTCCAAAACCTCTCTTCATTACTATACAAATACAGGTCTAGCTCTACTGCTATCTTGTGTAACCCTGCTGCCATGGCATTTTTATGACATTTTTTTGTAAGAGAAGACAGGGTTCACAAACTGCTGAAGGGGATAATAACCGTTTCATGTAGTCTGTGCATACTGTACAAGGAAAGGTAGAGAGAAGCTCGGAGACAGCTGTCTGACATCCATGTTCCAAAATGTTTGTATAACTGATATCAAGGTATTACGACACTGTCAATCTTCCTTTCTTTAAAATCCTATACACCTCTTAACACTACAAGTGATTTTCCAGATGATCGCTTGGCAGAGGTTCGACCGAGATGCCCACACACTGACACCCAATTTCCTGTTTCAGCAGACACTCTTCATGCCAAAGAACAAATGAATCTGTCCCTCTAATGAGCTCCACTTGATCTGACACATGGGACGCAAACGGTATGGTATCATTTTAATTTTTAGTAGTCACACGCATCTCTCAGTTGCCCAGTCAGTGGAACTGGTCCCTTTGTGGGCAATCTCAAAAGAATGACGCAACTGAGGGAAAGACCATGGAATATTTTCCTTTGTACCTGGTGAGCCTTTCAGGGAGACTTCAGAGGTGACACGCAGAAAAACCAAGGTTAAAATCCCTATCTCCTTGAAATCAATGGAATTTCAGCCATTGACTCCAGGGGAACAAGGATTTCTAAGATACTTTGAAAAAGACTGCAGCCAGGCTTGTTCAGTAGCATTAACCAGTGTAGTGTCACTGGCTGCTGCTGATTTACACCAGCTAAGAATCTGATCCTCTGTATTGCAGAGAGGACAGATTCATCCCGCTATCAGCCTGCATTGTTACTCACCAGCCTGAGCCTGTGCTGCAGATAAATAGAGGGCTTTAATCCCCAGCACTCTCAGTCCAATACCTTTCACCACTGCCAGATTCACATTTTGTTTTGTTTCTTTAATATGAGCTTACAGAAGAGCAAAACTGATAAACTTCCTCCTGCTCAGATTGCAGGAGCACAGGATAATATAACAAGTTAAATGAAACATTAGGAGAAATAGAAAGCACTTTAGAAAAAACATGCACTGCCTCTTTAACATTTCAAATTTTTCTTTTAACATAAAATTACAGCATAATATAAGAAAGGAATCCAGCAAGATGCTTTATCACAATACTTGGGCAACTTTAACTCATCTCAAGTGTTATTATAAGAAATAGAATTTACTGGTATGGACTTATATTCAATAGCACTCCTTCCCTTTTTAATGAAATGTCATTATTCCAATACAAATCCTTTCATTCTGCAACCCGCTCCCCCCTTCATCTCATATATTTCATTTCCTGCAGTTACGTGATATTATTGCCTTTTTTTCCACAGCTATTGATTTAGGTGTATATGGTTATTACAATGCAAAATAAAACAGTTCCCCCATCCATTCTACCTTGTACCGTTGAACATTAACTTAATTTGTTTCAAATCTGCATTTGATTTGGCAAGGAAACCATTTATCTTTATGAAGAAAGCCCTCATAAAGTAGGGACTTGAGGAGATCACTGCTTTAAAAATTTAATAGCCTTGTGTCTTATACACTAGAAAAATGAATTAAACCTTCAAATATTATATGTCTCAATGTAACCTTTTTGCATTTCATACTATGTTTAATTTATTATATCCCAGGGAAAAAAAAATCAGATAAAACCTCACTAGATTTAGGGTGGTAGTTGGTTTTCAGTTTTGTTTTGACTTGAGTTGGGTATTTTACTTTCCAGGATTAAAAGTGGTATCAGCAGTTGGATATAGCCAATGTCATTTGGCTAGAGTTAGTTGTTACGTATCTGATTTTCTCAGTTTGGTTCTCAGCGCTGATGAGAATCATTTAGTTCTGAAGCCACCGCTAAAGTTGACCTTCCCAACCTGTATGTAGCACGCAATATCTGTAAGGATGATTTCTGTGGCACAATCAAAGGACAAGCTTTCAGAGCCTAAAGCAATCACAAATCAAAATAATTTATGTATTCTCACTAGAGATGGAATATTTGGGTTGCAATGTAGTATATGATGCCTTTTGCATAACTGGTGAACAAATGAGGGGGGAAGGAGAAACATCTATGACTAATGGAAAAGTTCTGGTTTAGAGAAACAGTCACCGTATGACTAGGCTGATGAACAACATCAGTACCAAGGGAAAATAATCAAATGGTTTTGCTAGGGTGAGAACTGCTTTAGGTATTTATGTCCCTTATTCCCTGGGAAAACTAATATTTCACATTGCCACATTAATATAGCCATTCTGGAAATCTTTACAAGAGTGGCTTTCCCTCCTTTAGCTTGTCTTTCTACTCTGGCCAACAAGAGCTGCACTAATTTCACTGATTCATTAATAATTCATCCCTGCATCATCACGGAAGACACCAGAATCAATAGCAGTCAGAAACCTAAATACCTTTCAGGACCTGGGCTGCAGACCCCAGAATCACCGGCCCCCTCTGCAGCACCAGACCAAGGTCCCCCTAACACCTAGACCTGCTGCCCACTCCCACCGAAGCCTCGGAGGCAAACCTCCGGGAGCTCTGGCATCCAAACCCCGCACTCCAGCACACAAATCTGATCGTCCCCGAGCACAGTCCCTCCCACGCTCCACCCTTGCGTGCATTTGGAATTCACCCAGGATCTGGCATCTTGAACACAGAAGTCCAGATGGCAGCAATCCTGCTGTTGCCTGTTCTCTGTTCTTCTCGCCCAGCCCTTCTGCCCACCCGGACACCTCTTCTGTGCCCCTTGGTCAGAACCAGCTCAGCCTGCCCCTAAAAAATGTCGAGTTTCTGAGGCTGATTCCTGGAAAGGTCAGCTTCACAAATCCAGCCTACAGGAAGAACAGACACAAGGCAGACTGTGGAGACAGACAGCTCACATGGCTTGGTCTGGGTGAGTATGACATGAAGTTTAAGCCTAAATTAGCAAACCAGAAACCCATCAACAGGCTCTCTTCAAGCCAATAACTAGAAGTCAGTGAAATTGTGAAGAAAAACTAGACCACTTACTCCAAATGAAGAGTTCTAAAGGTAAACACTCAACTTCAGGCAGGTTGACCTTAGTAAACTGAGATGAAAGACACAATCTTAGTATGGCACACAGAATGTAAATGTTGGATCGTCTCTCTGAATGAAACAGGCATCAGTACCTAAGTAATTGGCTTTATGTTAGGATTCTCAGTAGCGAAAACGTCATAGTCAAAAGATACCTAGAACGAGCAAAGAGCTTTCAGCAGAGAGTCATCATGAAAGAACCGAAGAAAATTTAAACAGAAGAAAAAAGCATCTCAAAGGACTCCTTCAAAAGGACAACCAAATGAAGGGAACAGGGCAATAAAACAGGCAGAAGTTGTGCTAGTAGGGAAAGAAGGAAGCTCACAATGCTCAAATCTAAAATAAATTCACCATCAGAACAACTTCCATCAGCCTGCGTTGCTGTACTACTGAGCTATATTCTTTCGTACACCTAAGTTTTATTGATTTTACAACTATAAAGCAAACAGCGGACACTAGAAATACATTGGATAGGTCTCATTACAAATCTCCCTGTCTGTATGTTAGAACATTCTTAAGCTGCATTTAGCGAGCAACCTGGAAAGCGCTGATATACTGTGTACACATATTAGAGACAGGGCTGTATTTGCCTATTTCTTCCCAGTAGGTAAAACCAGGCTGTTTTCATTGGATGATCTCCAGAAATGAAATCAGAGCACGGCATTGTGATTACTCAGCTCATACAGTGAATTCCCAGTTTCAGTAAGAATAAGTAACATTCTAATTTAGAGTTGATATTTGACACTGTATAAGAGGGGAGGGGTCTACTTTCCATTTTCTCCTTAGACAACAGTGGTAAACTGCAAAACTCCCTGCTAAAATGTATGATCTTTGGAGAATGCTAATTGACCTACTAAAGTTGGCTTATTTTATTCGGTGAAATTTGCTTATCACAGGCCTCTAGGTGCTTTCATAAACAATATAAACGAAAATAATGAATAGACCAAATACCTAAGTGACAATGGGGACCACATCAATAGCTGTCTGCCCAACAGAATATGGCTCAAAAGAAACTGTATTATAGCATCTGATCATCTCAGAAGAGGGAACTTGCCCCCCTTCTGAGGCTCGCTTTATTTCCAAGCACAGGGGGATTTGTTAGTTTGAGGCAGATCAGGTATATCCACCCCTTGCAGACTGCAGAGCACAGCAGTTCCGTGGATGTGAGTAGATGTGGAATTGATGCCATCCTGTGGGTGTGGGAAGTGGATGTACAGGGCGGGCAGGGGATCCTGACGGAACGGTACACACCCCCACATCGCCAGGGCAGACTACAACCAGGACAAAGCTGCTGAGCTCACAGGCACCCTTCTGTTGATTCCCTACACTCACAGAGGCATGAGGACAGGCACAGCAGCAGCAGGGGTTACCTCTGATTTTATGCCTTTTCCGAAGTAGTAGAATTTTCTCAAGAAAACCTGAATATTTATATATTTTTTTTAGGTTGTTGCTATTTCTGTGCATTAAGTCTAGGGAGATTTCTGAACAGGATGAAGCTAGCACATCATCTTCTCATGGAAAGGCTCATCCAGCAGCTATGTCCTCTCTAGGTCAATCAAGTCAGAAAATAAACCACATATGTAGGAACATGGGCAGGATCTGAGAGTAAACCAGTCACCCGATGTGAGTCACAATAACGCTTGAAGGATATAAATTATGAAACTGCGAATTTAATATTGAAATAACCAGACTAGACTTATGTTAACAAAACAAAGTTCAGCATAGCTTCATTTCCCTGGCTCTTCAGGGAGCTTCATCACCCCTTCTGAACTGGCCAGGTCTGGGCTGGTGGTGAGCTGGAGTCCCAGGTGGCTCCACAGCCCGCTTGTCCCAGGAGAGTTACTGTGAAATACCAACTGCCCCCCCGGCGGGGAGGGACGAGGACAGACTATCCTCCATGTCAGAAAGCAGGACCAAGCAGGCGCTTGTCCGGCTGACACCCCTCGCAGCCTAGTGCTCCAGCTGGGATAGCAGATTGTCACCTGTGACTCGTACGTGTCATTCCCTACATTCAGGACTCCCAGAGCTACACAAGCCAGCTGTCTAAAAAGGTCAGTGGATCTGCTGATTCCCTGGCCAGTGAAAGCAAAGCAGACATTAATACCTGTTCTTTATAGATGCCATACCACTTAGGAGCAGGTACATGGAGTCAGAGACATTCCTCCTTTTCACGGATTTAGAAGTCTGGATGGCAAGAAGCCTCATTCAATCTTCTGCTAATACAATATGAAACACTCTTCACAGCTGTAATTTCCTGTAGCATCTAAAATGTTTCCTGTTAATATTTTCCATGTTGTTGCTGGGTTTATGAAAAAAAAAAAAAAATTAAAAAAAAAATCCCCTAAATATTAACATTTTCAGATGGCAGAATGGAAAAAGCTAACATAACTCTTAGAGCCACAGCAGACAAATCCAGAAATAGATCTAAAGCCAGATTTCTCAGCACTCCCTAAATTATGGCAGGGGAACAGACCAAAACTCCAGTCCAACCTTCTGCTTTTCCTCACCCAGGGCTCAGATGTTGTCATTTGACCTCAATTCTGGCCAAAGACAAGACTCATTTCTGCAGAGTAACACACAGATCATGCACCTTTATTTTCTCATTGTATCCATACTAATTCCTCTGTTGCTTCCTCCTCCCACTGCCATGGCAAAGAATAATCCTACCGTTGCTTATAATGCTTGGGGGAAAAAGCTTAGGCTCTTTCTCTGGGTGTAAAAGGATATTAGTACCTATAAAGACAGTTACTCTGTGCTCTTGCTGTTGAAAGTTTCTAGCTCGATGGGAGGTTTGAGAGACAGGGAACAAGACACACAATAAAGCTACAAAGTAGCCAAAACCAAAATGAAACAACCCCCCCCCCGGGTTTTAGTCCTACAGTGGCTCTGGGCTACCCTCACAAATTCCCTTTTAAAAGATTTAATGACTGCCCATCTTGTGAGCAGCTACAGGACGAGGGACACCTACAAAGATGACCAGAACTACGCCAGCAGAAGTGTGCCCAGCATTCGCTGGGAGCTTTATTGCCCCAAGAAAACTAGAAAATGCCTCACCCTTGTAGACAGCAGCAACATACCCAGTAAACAACTTCTATTATTATTTTGTTGTTTCTTTGTTCGTGCTGCCCGCAGGGCAGAACCAGCTTTTTGTGAGTATTTGTTTGGCTACCCTGGCTGCCCAGCCTAATTACTCAGCAAAAACCAGCGGGTTGATTCCTCATCTGGTAACTGTAACTCGGCGACAGCCAGCCCCTCTCGGTGAAGCTAGGTGTATTTACACCAGCCCAGCTCCGTCTGTCTGTCTCTGCCTGCCTGTCCCATCACCTGGCACAGGTAAATCCTGTTGGATTTACGCAGCATCTCCTCTCCAGCTAAGCAAGAAAACATCAAACTGGACACGTCTGCAAGACTGCGCAATTGGTTGCTGAATTGGGTGTGCAGATTAACATTTGTTCATGGATTTACCCAGTCATGAACAAATTTTCAGTAATGACCTCTGCAGCTGTGGCCATAATCTGTGTACTCAGAAACTATGAATACTGGCAATCAAATGTCTTGTGTGTGCCCACAAATCTGGGAAAGATCTAACATGGGATCAAGGCATGCCTTTTGAGAGCTTTCTTGTTCTGGCTGGGTACTCACTTATTCCAATGGAGAAAACAGTGAATTGGTTGAGAGTCTTGATAGCCACAGTAGGGGAAGGCGAGCAGACCAGACAGAAGATGCAAACGTACCTCTAATTTCAGAACATCTTGCTGCAAATTGGCCTAGTCTGTGGCTTATATGAACAGTGAAAACTACTCACTCCCCCCAGACAGCATTCGGGATCTACCAGAGACACTGCTCAGCCGAATGTTATCTAGATTTTGATCTTTATATAGCTTTTGAAGATCTCTGCAAACTTTCTGGTTGAAAATAAAAGCAAAACTACACGTATCATTTCAAATAAGAAACTTTTGTGGATTTTTTTTCATTGAGAATAAGCATGTGATTTCGGCTCATGTTATAAATCAGTCTGTAAAATTTCTAGCCAGACTTTTGTTAAAAAGAGAAAAGAATGCTTACTACTGTGGCCAGCTTGTGCCAAAAATACAGTGGCTGGCAAAGCCCTGTTTTAACAGGAACAGCTCATAACCCTATAGGTCACTCTGAATTGCACTGTCCTGTACATACCGAGTCCATTAACTCGATGAGATTGTACGTGGGATACAAGCGAGTCTCAGAGTTCATCCTGTAACAAGGAACTCTTTTATTTGTCCACCTTTTTTCCCAGACAGCTGCAGGTGTTTCTGCCAGTCTAACACGCAGCAAAGCACGGGGCCCACGGCTATTTGTAGATCAGTCCCGTAGAGTGCCATTACTGGGGGTTTCATATCTGTGATCAGACACCCATACCCTGCCATTTGTACCTCTTCATACTTTGATTATTTAGATGCAAATCCACAGCACATAACAAATTCCCTCCTCTCTCAAAATGCAATCGATTTTAAAAGCATGCGAGCAAAAAACTGAGTGCTCAGAGCCTTTGCAAGTGTCCATGACATGAAAGCCTTTAAAGTGACTGTAAGCTATTTTCCTTGCTGTCAAACTGCCAGATGATTTTCCTGCCATTAGCACATGCCTATACAGGCCAAACGAATGCTTGCCTTTTTGGACATATGTGAGGAAATAAATGTAATTGCAAGCAAGATGTAATCACAATTGCTTTACTATTAAAGCTGCTGTATGCTCTCACAGTTTTGTTAACAATACATGCAGAAGAGTGGAATTGCTTGATGTTCTCAGAAAAGGGAAAAAGAGGGAAAAAAGATAAATATGGCCTTTTTCCTTTATATCTGTGAAAACACAACATTTAAATGCAGAATTTGACTTTCCAAATATCACACCAAAAACCTTTTAACAAAAACAGCAGGGAGAGAAAGCTCTTTAAACCATGATATTCCATGAAGGATTATGAAAATAGAGGTCATTGCAAGAAAGAGAATTGCAAATACAACTTGAAAAGCTTCTCACATTTGTAAATACATCGAGGAGAATTTATTCCTCTCTGGTTTTGCTACCAAAGGATATTTACAGGTTCCCAGGGAAAAGGGAAGAAAAAAAATGACATCAAATTTGATATACTCTGTGTGGTGCAACATGCTGATGTGTAGTAGTAACACTCAACTGAGCTTCAAAGGAAATGAGTTTTCTAGGCTGGAGTTACACATTACGGGCCTGATCCTGACAACACACTGAGCATTTCCTGAGAGCTTTCGTGTGCCCTCAGCTCCCACTGAATTCAGAGACAGCTTTTGATTTCTTTTGGTGCTGGATTATGATCAGAAGTAATGAGACAAAAACGTAGCGCGCTTCAAAGCGAGAGCTGAAGCTTGTCTCCTTACAGAGCCCATCACGCTGGGGGCCCCGTCCTTCGTTAGGGCTCTGGAGTGATAAAATAATAACAATTATGATACTAATAACAAACTGAATCTCGGCTTGTCTGTTCAGACAGTCCCACACTCTGCACAATGACACACCTTCCATACCCAACACAAGAACAAAATGCATTTGGGTTGCTTGCCTAGGTGCTTTGGCATAATGCTGAGATAAAAGTGGCTGACATGTTCCCGAGCCTCTGACTGACGGCTGTTATCAGCAGGTTTCGGTGTCCTGGATCAGTGAGGTCTGTTTTTCAGCAAACCCCAAGTATTAATGGTCTTAAAATTATACCTCTGGAATGCATAGGCTATCTTATTTCCAAGCAACTAAACCCACTGCCATGCGCAGATGATGTGCAGGCCGCCCCTTCAGACTCGAGCCATAGGAGGTGCTAATTTGTGACAGGCACAACTAGCAGGTCACATTTTCCATCCGTTACTGAGGAATGACTCCCACAAACTTCAGGAGCTCAGTTCAGGTGGTACATGCCCTCTCAGATGACCAAAGCATAAAACGCCTACTGATTCGAACTGGAATATCTGAAACTTCAGGTATTTCTGCACTTGCACTATGAAAATAAACTGGCATAAAGTGACTTAGACCAGAACCAGCCTTCCCTGCCCGAACTTCTGGTGAATCCAAATACTGGAGAACATGTCTCTGAAGTCTGTGACACAGCACAGGTGATAGCTATCCACATTGAAAAACCAGTCCAACACCTGCACTTCTCTGCAAAAGGCCACACTTAGGTCTGCCTTTGCTGCTCAGGCTATATGGTTTTGCTTGAACTTGGCAGTTACTTCACAGCTGCAAGATGAAACTCTGATGACTGAAATCAACAGCAAAGCTCTTGCTAGTTTTAGCAGAACTAGGATTTCACCTTATGATTTCCTTCTGTATGAGAAAAATCAAGCAGAGACAGAGCTCAGCTTCTCACTGCCCAGACATCTGATACCAATAATACTTTTTTACTCTGTCCAAAACTATATTTAAATTGCATTTCTGGCAGGTTTTTAGATGTGTGATATAGATCTCCTGCTATCACATCAGATGTAGTTTCCTTCAGAACTGTTGAACCAGATGTAAAATGTGAGAGATATAAAAAGTAAAATAAAAACCTTGCTCAGAGTAAAGTGTTTCTGGCATGTGGCTATTATATATGGGGGTTTTAGATGTATATCTCCACTCCAGCCATTTAAGAAGGTACACAGTACCATAATTCTATTGGAGCTGATTAGTGCCAGCTACTTGTGATCAGTAGGAATTTAAAAACCAAGGGCTGCCAAACACTAACAATTTATAAACTGTATGCCAGCAATGTGCTGCAACCGAATATTCTGTAGTGCACTTAATTTCAAAGTAGAGCCATATTTAGAACACTGAGGGGGGGAAAAAAGAGCTAATATATCACGTCAGTATTTGATTTTCAGCACTTAGGACTATACATGTTCTGTTTCTCACTGACAAAGAGAACCAGAGGCAGAGAGTGAAAGGAATTTTTGCAAGGTTGTCAAGCACTTGCACAGACAACAGGTATAGTTGTAAAGTAATTCTCCCTTTTCAAGCATAAAATCGTCTCTTACGAATCTCAGTTGCAAATGTGTGTAGGTATAGATTTGAGTTACAAATGAAGAGTGGTGAACAAATACTTCGGCAGCAAAGGTGAGTCAAAGCAGGGCGACACGAGGAAGAAACAGCTGCACTCACAGTACATTAGCATCCTGATCATATACCACTCCCCACAGACTGAACGATCACTTGCATCGCATTCAACACTATCTGAGGAGCAAAGGAATTTAACCAACTGCCTGTTCTTAAGAAAGAAGGGCAATGATTTTCCTGTCACTAGTTTTACCTCTTTGTGACTTCTTTTTAGTCCAAGGAAATCACTCCTGATTTATCGTACTGAGAGAAGAATTAGTCTATGAGTTCATTTCATCACAAGACCACAAGTTCTCCAAACAGCAGGGCTTCACATCCCCCAGGGACTGGAATTTGTCCCTCCCTGGTGATTATGTGTCTATTAACATCCCAAGACACCACAGTCCATAGTGCCTTCAGTTAGGTACTACAGCTTGGACCACTCTAAAAATGAATACAATCATGTCTTGTGACAAAACCAAGAGAAAAAGAACAACCCCAAAAAGCTATAAAGCCTGTTCATCCAATCATCAGGAATCAAAAAAGGCTTCTCAGGAAAAAGTCTGATGAGACAAAAATTCTGCCTTTTCCCAGGAGAAAGGATATGGCTTTGTTGTACGCGGCACTCTGACACTGGCTCAGAGATGCAGAGATGGACACTACCAACAAATGGCCACAAAGAACTGAATGTGCTGCAAAGAAGGCAAAGAAGGCTCCTTCTATCATTCTTGTCCACGAAAGGTACCCAAGGGGTCCATCTCTTTTTTTTTTTGTTTTTTTTGTACTACAAACAAAAGACTTCCACGGCTTATCAAGCCAAAAAGCCTCGCTGAGTTGAGCTGAGTTAGAAGCAGGGCTAGAAAAAAGTCACCCATAATCCTTGTAGTTAGTCTCTATCTACACAGAGTTTTCTCTAAGTACCTAAATCCCCTTAAGTAAACACAATATACTGAAAACTCTACGCTTAGCCAAGCTCCTTCCCTGGTATGAGCAACTTTTAGGAGCTCAAGGAAGCAAAAATGCAAATCAAGTGTTTGACATCCCGGCTCGCCGATGCAAGACACGGGGCATAGGAACCAAGCGAAGAGCCCCAGCATGACTGGAGAGCAGGGAATGTGATAATGCCCGTCCTTGCCGACTTCTGGCAAGTGCTGCTTGGATATTTTAATATCACTGTAATTTGTAATTGTTCAAATTGATGACATCCCAGTTAATGGAGCTATAAAAATTTACATGAGCTGAGGCTCAAGGCTCAAAGGCATGCCTGTAGGAGGGAGCGTGGGCTTTGGGGAAGGGCAGTTCAAGTGGCCCCCATGCTTGAGATGGGCAGCCTTGAAGTGGGCCAGTCTGACAAAGGTCTGAGAATGCTCAGGGAATGGTTTTTACAGCACCAGCAGCCAGGAATCTTTCATGCTGCCACTGGCAGGGCAACTTCAAACGCTCTCCGCTTATATTGCACACAGCAAACACAGGAACCCCGAAAACATGTCTGGGGCACCTCGCCCTAGTGCATCCAGCTGCAAGGCAGCGCGCTGAAAACCAAGCAGTGTCTATGACTATTCATAACCAGGAGTGTTGCACATTCTTCGGAAAGCACACATCATCCTTTGTACTCAGGAGGAGTCACGATACACCCTTTGGGTTTACCCAAAGGGCCTTTGCAGAAGCTGTGGAGTTAGAAACATATTTGTGATGACAAACGCAGAGATTTCTCAATCGCTATTTTAATTTGGGATCCTGCACTGAATTACCACACCCCACTCCTGCAAGCACAGTCTTAGACACGGCAAATACTTGGAAATAAATGGAAATCCAGACAGTCTCTGATATAGCGCTGGAAAAGATCACTACAGACTATGTTCAGTTGATGCCAGTTAGGATCTCTCACATACATTTTTAGAGAAACGCTGTAATTTTTTAAAAAACAAAATTGATTCTAATGGTAAGTGACATTTCAGTTCAGTCATAATTACAATCCACCAGACTTACTCTTCGCATTAGTAGCGGGATATGATCCTTAAGTTCATGCAGGGTTAAGTTTGTCATCCTCGGAGATTTCTTAATGACCCTTGTTATCTAAACCCCGTTTCAGAATGGTGGCCGTGTATTATGTTTTCAGTGCACATCCTCAGATGTATTAGGACACGAAGTGAACCTGACAGGGAGAAGAATATTTTCTTTCTCCTCTGAAATGCCCCAGGAGGGTTTTCTGCAGGTGACCTCCTCAGACCTTGGCTCTACATTAGAGTTATTGTCCTGAGAGAAGATTCAGTTAATACACCCAATTCATTTCATATAGTGCTCTTGAGTTTATTCTTGGTGGCAGCTAACTTGTAAAATTTTATTATGGATTCTTCTTTGGTTTGCTTGATGGAAAACAATTATTCTATCATCGGGTCTAAATGATACACCTCGGTGGACCACACGATTTTCTTTCCATTACTATTTTCAGATAAAATGTTAACTTCTGCTTTAAAAGAAGTTTCAAATATCCTTCTTAACATGGTATTGTCAATATATTAATTTAGACCTCACACTTGTAAATGGCTGTGTTCAAATAGGTCTGATAGCCTAACATAAGCCTTATGACTTCTGAATACAACATGTTGACTACAATAACAACAACAACAATAATTAGTAGCATGCTGGTGTCTCTCACAAGAGCGGAGCTCACTGTTGTAGGCAATACACAAATGTGTGGTTAGAGGTCATCTATGCCTGAACCTGCTTATACTATGGTCAGACAGAAAGGCACGGTGCAGAAGAGCCCTACCCTTGTAAGTGAAGCCGAATCACAGGAAAATATGCAGCTTCTGCACAACTAAACCAGCTCTCTCTGAACAAGCAGATGCATCTGCCCAGCCTTGCATGGCCACCAGCTCACAGCCCAGAAGCAGCAGTGCCCCCGCTCCACTAGCTCTGCGTTCCGCACAGGCTCGTTCAGCCTACCCAGAAGTGACTGGGATATCTCTGCACTTCACTACCGAGGGTAGCTGTACCCCACAGACTTCGGAGGGTTTGAGAAGGGCTATGCTGCCACCTAGAACCAAGACTCCTAAATCCCAGCTGAGAAGAGTATCTCTAAGTCTGTTCAGGTGTGGTGCTTCCCAGTGGAATTTTCTCCACCGCAGCCGTGGCATTTACCTGGGGAGAAATGTCAATGACAGCAGAGCTTAGTCCATGCAATGTATTTACATGCATGTTTTGAGATGATTGTGGAGCGTACTTGACCTTGAAATATATTGCTCTGCAGGGACTTTGGCAGGGAGCTATCCTTACACTACAATAAAATTTTCAGTGCTGTGACCTCACCCTGATTTCATGGCATCGCCCTCACGCCTGCTCTGGGGTGACAACCCACCAGCTGAGGCAAGAAGCTGAAGCCACCCCTTCTCTTCCCTGAACACTGTGTGTTCTCTAAGACAGAAGTAGAAGTGGATAATGAATGTGTCTGGAACCTTTTGAAACTTCACCAGGATTAGGGAAAATAACCACCGGCAAACTGCAGCAGGTGCAGTCCCTCAGAACCAAAGATGTTTTCAGAAATGGCCGAGTTTGAGGTGGATGGGCCTATTTTCTGTGAAAAATTTAAGCACTTCAGGCATTATGTGCCTTCTCTTTTCACATAGACAGATGAAGTCTGATACACATTCAAAACCCATGAAAAATTCCCACTGATTTCACTAGACTTCAGGTAAGGATGGTCTGTGCTTTCAGGATGTTGAGCCCAAAATATCTGTATCAAGCCTTTTTTTTTAAATCCCTGGGCAAGAGGCATTTAAATTGAGGTTCCCTCTTACCCACAAATTTGCTGTTTCTGAGTTCCTGTTTTTAGTAGAATTTTCTCTTGCAAAACAATCTGCCATCTACTGAAAAATTCACAGGTACTTACAGAGCCATTATTCATATATTTGTTACACATCAAGTGAAAAATCCAAGCCACTAAAAGATTGTGCAGTTTCTTCAGAGCACTGCACAGTCAGATTGCTCTGATGAGATGGCAGATGCAGCCTAGGTTATTAAAGTAAACCTAGTACTGCGGATTGGTATTTAGAATCTGGCTGAAAGCACAAGGAACATTCGAAGCAGCTTTGTGCAAAGCCCATTCACAGGGATGAATCTTTTTTTTTTTTTTTTTTTTTTTTTTTTTTTTTGTAGCAAATGTCACAGTGGGTTAAAGTTCATTGAAAAAAAACCCAGGTCTCCTGGAGGGCAATGTACAGAAAATGATTTTAGGGTTTAGTAGAAAGTCCTAGGAAACCATTCGGGGTGGGGGTGGGGGTGGGGGTGGTGTTCATGTTTGCATATACACTTGAACATCAATTTGGAGGCAGGCAGAATCATATGATCCCATGGAAGTTAACACGGTAATGAATATTAACATGATAATTAATAATACACTTAAATGTGTGTCATGCAGTTGAGTGAGCCAAAAATGAACCAAATGTATTGTAGCAACTAACCCCCCACAGTTACAAGACAGAAATGAACAGCATTTTGTAATTATACACAATGACATATTTTCTCATATCTACTGCCAAAAAAAATATCACTTTTTGGAATTAAAAGAGAGAGCAGCAAATAGAAACAGCTATGTCATCAGTAATTGCAAACATGTTTTCAGCTCCAGCTTCTGATAACTATCCAAAGACGTTCTTTTAATTGGTAAAATTGACAACTATCCAAAAATAAAGGAGTCCTTAAGGGCCACGTTCACTCGTAATAAGTCAGATAAAGAAATCAGAGTGCCAGAGGAGTACCTAGAAAGTTTTGCAAGGAGACGGGAATTAGCAAATAAGCAGCACAACTGAAAAGTAAATGGTGCCACTTGTAAAGGGGCTTTTTAGATATTTGAAGACTCTTATTAACTTTGCCCCATGGGGCCTGATCAGGTTGCCTGTGAGAGATGGGCAACAGATTGACTTCCTGTATTTAAAATACAACCACCTCTCAAAGGAACACTAAGAGGATTGCTTAAGACAAGTCATCTTAACAGAGAAGCCGTCTAACCTGTGACAGAACAAGCTGGCGAAGTCCAAAACAACTTGCCAGCAGATACGGAGTCAAAGAACTTGGTTCCAGAGCTTTACAACTAAAGGATGGCTTTGTAGGGCATAACTGTTGGACGCAGGTGAGATCTCAGATGGTGTCTCGTGTTCCTCAGTGGTAGTGGGAAAAGCTGATGATCCCATACAGAAATCCCCACCCCACTCACAGGTAAAATCGCTTATGTAAATGAGCTCTATGAAATGATCCAAAGGCGGGCAGAGGGAGACTGTGCCAGATCGCCTCTGCAGCCAAGAAGACATTTCACCAGCCTGATCATGTTTGAACATTAATCCTTCCTTAACGAGGATTATTGTTTGATAACATCACATGCAAGCAGGAAAGTAAGGTCCCTACTCTGAAGTTTCTTATCTAAACGGGTTTCTCTTTCAAGTATCACACTATAGGCATATTAAACAATGAAGCCAGAAGAACCTCACAGATTCTGGTCCTCATGGACTAAACAGGAATTAGGATGCTAAATGCCTCTAATGTTCTGAGTCTAGGGAATCCAGAATCCAAAAATATCTGCAGGTCATAGATGTAACGAAAAAAAAACCCAAAAAATTTTCAGTGCTAATAGCCTTAGTGCATATTCCAGCTGGAATTGACCTAGAGGAGTTCTCAGGGAGAGAAATGTCTCTTCATTTACCTGGCTGAACAACCAGGTACTAAAAGCCTATATGATCTACAAATCTCTGTCCACTCACCACACAGGTATATTCCATACACCCCACATACGTATTTTGCCATTTGCTAGTGATGGTTGTGGGAGAAGTAAGTTGCAGCAACTTTACATGTCCTGACCTTTAAGTTCAAAGACATCTTTATATTCTCACCCCCTTGAAATCAGCATTTCTCCCTATGATTAGCTGTCTGCTGTCTACTTGTAGTTACTTGTAGTGTTTAAGCTACTAAAAATACTATGTTCAAAGAATGATTAATAAAGCTTGTTGGGACCCAGGAGTTGCTATGGAAATGGCTTTGTATACATCTTAAAGTATGTGTAAATATGTATTTGGACAGTTGTTAAAAACATGTATAATTTTTCCCAAACACCACAGTTCCTTCCAAACAGCATAGTTTCATGGCATAATGCACATTTAAAGATTTTTTAATAGTCTGTTTTATTTATAGTTATTTACTCAACAGAGTACACCAAGCCTTTAAAACCTTTGTGGGCTGTGTGTGAACTAAGTAGGCATTCACCTATTTTTTTAAAAAATGCGTCATTTATGCAGTGGATCGATCTGTAGAAGACATTACAATCAGACACTGCACTCAGAAAAAATAAGATTTGAGTATTACCTGGGGAGAGTTACCGTGATACTGTTACATCCACAGGGGACAACTCTACTTTCAGGATGCCAGTGTAAATCCAAAGCGTGTCCATTACACCAATGATCTTATGCTGATTTTTTCTTCTGGGTAAGAGGCGGCATAATTCAACTCTTTCTGAAACACATGGAAAGTTAGAGAGGAGGCAGAGCTCACTGTTAGTAAGTTTTCCAATAATTCAGATTAAAATAAAGTAAAACAAACATTTACTAAAGGCTCTCACAAAATCCTGTTCTCTATTTTACCTAGTGTCTCTCATGTCAAATTTGAACTGAAATCTCTCAAGTTTTACGTACTCAATTCAAACACAGTAATATATGTTGGCGAAGAAAGAATCAGGTAGCATGTCACAAGTTCTTCAAGCATAAATTACCATGAGACATGCTTCCCAGGGAGTAGATCAGTTGCAAAATACTGGTTTCTATTTCAGTATGGCCACTACTCTGTTTCCAGTATCCTGGTCATCTCTTAAGGTTCCACCTGAGTTTTCTCCCTCTGCAAATTCCTTTGCAGTTTGTTTTGAGATACAATGGTGCAAAGAGTTCTCAAACAATTATACATAGCTACAATTGGTTTTGGTCTTGTTGCTGTTGTTAGGCGAAGTTTCTTTAAATGCTCCAGTGACTCTTTGTCTTGTGCAGAAACTACTACAATAGTATCCCAGATACTATTGCATCACCAACAAAAGGGGAAAATATTCAGAGCACTTAAAGAGATTTGCAGAGACTGAGGCCTAAGAGTGTAAAGTGCATCACACAATTTACCACAGCCGTATCTCTGTATCACAGATACCAAACTCAACTCTGAATGCGAGAAGGGAAAAAATGAGATATGAAATTCATATACTGTAATTAAATGGAAAACACATGCAAAGTGTAGCAGAAAAATAATAGAAACATGAATTGTGTATATTGCATCTGTCTGTTATTATGGTAGGAGTGGCAATGATTAGTAGAAATAGGGTTGCAAAACGATTTCTTATATAATATCACTTCCTGTGCCCATAGGGTAACTGTAATAACGACAGCTCACCCTCAGGCGAGGGCTAAGACAGCAAGCACAGTCCTTTCTGCTGGGAAAGAGCAGCACACACTTGTGCAGAAGCCTTGCCAGCTGAAGGAGGTGCTGACTTTTCATCCTTTGAAGGAAACAGCAACCACTCTTGGCGCTGGCATGTATTTGAGAGAAAAGATACCACTGCCAGAGACCTACAGCCTAGGTTACCCTAATCAACAAGAATCTGCTTCAGAATCATCCCGCACAAGGGAGGAATGCTACGAATGCTCTAAAAATCTTAAAATGTCAACTTTTGTGGACAGCATTATGTAAATTCAATGGTGCACAAATGTGAACTTTTACATACACACTTAGACTGGGAACTTGCCATTGCACACACACATGAATGGCCCCGCTGAGCGCAGCGAGAACATTCCCACACTCGGCATTATTCATGAGCGACGTGCCATGCCTTTTCACCTATCCAGCGTAAAACACCTCAGTAAACACAGACATGGGTGTCTCTCAGGGTCCTAGTGCATACTTGACATCAACAGGTAGCAGTCAGCCATTAATATGTGATGTTGATGGGCCATGCTTTTGATGTAAGAGTTTAACCCTGAGGTCTTCCAGAAGCAGAACTTAACACATTGCCTAAGCCCACAAGACAAGCCAGCGGCAAGCTCAAGCTGGCAATCTGGGTGGAGGATCTCCCCCCTCCACCCAAGCCTGACTCACTGCAGCTCCCTGCAGTTGAAATGTGAAGGGGCAAGATCTTTGCCGGCGGTTGATGCAAGCAATCGGTTTGGCTGCCTTTCAGAAGTGCTCAAATAGGGGACCTTAGTGGACAGCTGAAGTTCCACATCAGGTCTTCTGTCCACCAGAAACCAGGGTGGGCTGCAGTGGATTTGGCTGCCACACTCTGTGCAGCTGCACTGACCCCCAAACAGTGCAAGGAAGGGGAAGCTGAACTGGGCTGGAATGTGCCCGCTCCCTCCTGACCCCGCTGGGAACGTCACTGCAATGCCCAGCTACTGCACACAGGTCCAGCCCTTACACACGCACTGCTATCAGCCCTGCTGCGTGAACTTAACCAACTTCAACCCTCCTGGATTCTTTATGCACTGTGCTGGGTTTGGAAAAAGTGCAGGGAAGAGGGTATTTTTCTGCAAACAGAATTTTTCATAAGAGGCGTAGTCACCTTTTGCTATTACAGATGCAAAGGCAATAACAATATATACAGGCCCGAGCAATAATGGAGATTCTGGCAGGTATTTTTTCCCTGTCATAAGCACACCAGGCCTAAGGCAAGGTTTTCCTCTATTTAATAAAGAAAATGGAAAGGTAGGGAGAAAAATAAAATTAAAAAACCCCTGCATTGCCTCTCAAATTACACAACCTGCTAAATATTTAGGGCATTCTTTCCCACAAGCATTTCAAATGGATGAGAAAGAGGTTTGTCTTCTTGACAGTTCACATCCTCTTGTGGGCCAGGCTCTTTCCTCTGGAAGCTCACTGAAGTCAATGATATAGCAGCAGGGATGACAGATGAAGCTCACGATCCACACTTTAGTGGTGCCTATCTATCCTTCATACAAATCACGTCAAGATTAAGATGAAGATGCTAAAGGTTCACGCTGAGGAGACAAGACAGAAGAAATAGTCTAAAATCCGTGGCAAACGCATGCATTTAATTCCACGCTCGGTCTCTGCTAGAAGGGAAGGGCTCGAACAACGTAAAAGTAACTAACACTGGTTTTCAATACCTGCTTTGAGTGACATACATTCTTTCTGTTCAGGATTCTTTCCCCTCAGTTGTAGTGAATTGCCATCACATACTCTTATTGCATGGGTGGTTATCTTCATTGTAACGAAGGAAGTGACAAGTGCTTACAGTTGACTTGTCATGGGTCACCCTGCAAACAGCTCCCAGCTTTGCAAGTCAGCAGTCCAGAACACTCTTTCTTCAAAACACCAAGGAAACTTCGCCAGCCTTTCAAACTGGAAACCGCAAATCTGGCCCCAACCAACTTGAGTTTATTATCAATCGAATTAGAAGTTCCTCAATCAAAATGAAAATCAGTGAACAGTCATTAGATCAAGTTAAAATGAAAACAAAGACAACAAGAAGCCATAGCTGTAATCAGCCATCCAAAATTAACCTAGCGGCTATCAAGCAAATGACTGCTACATCAAAAGCTTTTTCACGTTAGGCCACTTGTTCTTCCTAATAATCAAAATACAAGGTTTTAATAAAAGAGCTTCATATATATTCTGATAGTCAAGCTGGCACTTAACTTGATCTGGGGCTGTTCTCAATTAAGAACTGGTTAAGGTCTCCAAAATTCCTTCTCGGATCCTTCTGAGGTTCTGCACCAGAAAGAGGAGGGGAAAACTGGCAAATCATGATAGAGATGTGAGAACCGTGCTGGGGGGCGGGGGGGCGGGGAAGCAAAAAAACCCCTGGAATCTGGATTCTGAACTCAACCAAAGCCAAGCTGCACTGAAATGTGAAGGTTTGGCCAACTTCCTAAAATTTAGTATCATCATTTTCATTTACAATACTTTACAATTACAATGCAAAGTAGCAGCACGTATTGATTTCAAGTTGGGTAAGCCACACTTTTCCAGACAAATACTCAATTTGCAAGGTTTTCACCTGCCATTTCGCAGTCCTGTCTACCACACGGAACTTCCCACATCCAGCCCAGCGTGAGCTGGATCCCCGAGTCACACAGCTGCCCTTTGACAGCCCTGTCTCCACCGAGAGCAGTTTCAGACACACTTAGTACAGTGAGGGTGAGCCTGTTCTGTGTCACACGCGCCTCCCATCACCCACTTTGTGCCTGCAGCTGGAGGCCACCTCGTTGTTGAACAACAAATGTCAGACAACAACTTGTCGCTGAAGCGTGGCAGCATGCAGCACGCATCCCGGTATCACCCCCCTGATGGCTTTGCAACAGGGAAAAGGTGAGGACATGATGAAGAAGCAGCAACTGTTCTCCCCGACTTCAAAAGACAGCACCATGCCACTAATAATACTTCACACTTAAGCAACAGCCAGCTTTATAAACAGTAATTTAAAGATGCCTTCTGGTGTACCTGCGAAGGAAACACTGTTTTCACTCTTCACAAGGACCACATTTTCTTTAGTGAAATTTGATTAAAGGAGCCAATGCTGAGCACAGAAAGCTTCATTTTCAGGGGGACGAGAAGCTCCAGGCCACATCATTGCCTAACCTTCTAACTGTGTCTCCTAACATCAGATGAAAGTTTAAATCTGGTATTTTCAGCAGAACACCTCACAATTTTTCATTTCTGAAATTACATACTGCTCATCAGTACTTTTGAAAGAGGGGCAGGATTCACACAAAAAAAAGCATTGTGAAATGTGTTAACCATTTAAACATATACATATAAAAATCCCTCCTCACTTAATCCACTGACATCTCATTCAGTAAACCTGCCAGGAATGAATTAAACCAGCATTCTCGGATTTACTATGTGGGTTGTTCATCTGCTCACGCTTCTCCTTTTATTTTCAATCTTTGAACTGGCCAAGGTGTTACCCACTTGCCATTTACTTCGTCCAAAAACGAAGCCTTCTCCGAGCACTAGCTGGAAGTGAAAACTGGTGACAGTTACAGCCCTGCCCCCTCAGAAAACCCAGAGCAACCTGGGTGAGCCCAGAGACGCCAAGTCACTGCTCTGTCTAATTACAAACCCGAGGCAGATTAACCTTTGATGACTAAATTAATCTTCTAAATAAAATGAATATGCATCAGCCTGCAAATTAGGATTAAATGCTTAGCAGAATCTTTATGTGATCAAGCAGGTTTTGTGGTGCAGATGTTAACCATTAACATGAAGCAATAAAATCATTCTTTTTTCTTATAATAACACCTAACAATTCTAAAGCCACCTTTCATCTGAGAATCTCAAAGGGTTTCATAAACATAATTAATTAACCCTCTCAGCGTCCGAGACAAGAGCGTAATAATATCCCCATCGAACAGCTGAAGAACCAGAGGCACAGCAACGTCCCAGATCGCGTGCCTCGGACTGTGCGTAATGCCGGATGCTTTGAAGAAAAAGAAAAGACCAGGTTTACACTGGCTTCACCCCTTCTCTCACGTAGCACTTCTGCCAGGACGGGCAGGGTGGCTTCTCTGTAGGGCTGAACTGGTGCCACGCACGTGCCTCCCTGCCCCAGCAGGGCTCGTGGTGGCTCCCTGCAGCCCCTGAGGTCGGCATCGCCCGTGGCCACCACCGCAGCACTGCTGCACGTCACCCCAGGGTGCCAGCCAGCGGGGCAGGCACGCTCATCTGCACCCGGGCACCTTTTTGCTATCAAAAGCAACAGAACGTGTCTCACGACTGACCAAAGAAAACCCAACATTGCACTTTCTAATCTAGTACTTAATTCTGAAATAAATCTGTTCTTTCAGTAAAGTATCTGTTCCTCGCACAAACCAGTTACAACGATTTGGTCACAAGAAGACCCAGGGGACAGCAATCCCACTTGGTTTTGACTGCTGGTGGAACAGTAGCCCCAGCAATGCGATCCCGATGTCTACATGGAGTAAGATGCTTGCACGGAAGGCTACCACTTCCATCCAGATCCTGACACTGGAAGAGATGCAGCCATGGTTCTTCCAGGCTCTCCCAGAAAACCAAATGGTTTCAGGGAACCAAGGAAGTCTGCGGAGGTCCACTTTCTGTGCTCCTTTTCCCAATTCAATTAATTTCCAAGTGGTTTACAATGAGGAATTTAGACAAACATATACATCATGACTTTTCAGCCTTACCACCCCGATTTTAATTTAATTGGTTTCAATCCTTGTGCACTTGATTATTATCAAACTGTAAAATCAAGTTTTAATTTGATCTATTTGAATCAAAAGTAATGTATTAGTGAACTACGGACAGGGATGTAAGAGCTCATATTCATGACAATCCAGTTTGGTGACATGTTTTGTTGTCCAATCATAGCAGCTTCTCCTAGCATGTAAGTTTTTATTTTGATGTAAATTAATCTGATGGCGTAAAGTGTCTGTTATGGCAAATATAATTTTATTTGCTTAAAAAGGGACTGGATCAATTCTTCAGGTCAGTTTAAATTTCTTAGCTTCTCAACGGAAGCTTAAGCTGGAAATTTGAAGTGATTTTAGAAAACTGATATCACATGTTTTGGCATGTGACTTCCACAGTCCTGGTGTGACAGATAGACTCGACCCCTAACCAAACCAGCAGTCCTTTGGTACTGGCTCCAGAAGATGCAAAGGCCAGAGCTGTAGCCGGGCTGAGACTCCTCCAGGAAACCCACACAGGAGCAGAGTGACCCAGTGAGCCCCGACGCACATGAGCCTGGAACAGTGATCGTGCCAGGAACACAGGAACGGTGGCTAGGTTCTCCCAGACTCACTTATCACAGGACAAAGCAAGCTGTGGGTACAAGGACTCTCACGCATACCTTTCCAGTCGCACACGCTCTGACTACGAGCCAGCCACTTGGTTCCATAACTGTGGCATCCTCAGTGAGCCTCCTTGGAGGCGTCCCTGCTAGGCAGCTACACGGTGCTGCTCTCCCCTTGAGCTGGGACTCCTCTAAGGCTGCTCCTTGAGGCACAGAGACCTTTCAACTCATGACAGATCTTTGAATGAGCCCCATTCGAGTTCTCTCTAAATTGCGACAGGACTGCGTAGCGGTGACTGTCCCCTTGAGCTGGGATGGCTCTCACGGATAAGGGATGCCTCAGCTGAGACTGAGACCCTTCCTTACCCAAGGCGCACAGACCAAGGCAACAGATCCTCGGTAAGTGACTGATAGCGTGCTAAACTAATACAAATGAAATCCACGGAGCTACTTCTTTTAGATATAAGCTACTCTCCAAGACCGCACCTAGCAGCACCAAAGCTCCATCTGCAGTTTAGAAACAAGTGGGTGCACTCTGAACCTCCTGACTCAACGGGAGGGTCTCCCTTACGCTTCTGCACCTCTGGTCTCTATGAAAACCGTTCTAGCTCAATTCTAACTCGATTTGCCTTGGCATGTTTCATCTAAGTAACAGAGTGAACCTTGCCACTGAACTTTGTTAAGTGGCACTTTTACAAATTCATGTTGAAACTACTATTTTGCTAATACTTTTGACGGTGATTCTTTGAGCAACCTAAATCGCTCATTCATGACTACTGGAAGTCAGACATCTCAAAGTATTTGTTGTTTCATAGAATGACTGCTAAAATCCGTGGAAAAAATTCCAAGGACTTTAATAAGCATTGGATTGGGCACATCATTACTATGAATATAATTCTTGATACCTCTCATAACATCCCAGGCCATGTGAGAAACTCAGGAAAAGCAATTAACATTCCTCCATCGACTTCTGTGTTTACATTTTAAATTTACCATTTAAGACTTTAATTCTCCATAAAACTGCTTAAATATACATAACTTCAGTGTTACTTAAATGTTTTATGATCTTCCTGAAATGATCAGCTAATTAAAATCACTTACCTGATTTAGTACCTTAAATTTACTTTCCTTTATTTGGAATAAAACGGATTTAACGTGCAGGTTTTGTTCATTTTCTTTCTCAGAGTATCTTAACTTGGAAGGAAAATCATGATTATATGGTAGGGAGGAGGATGTCTTCTAGGGTGCAAACTTAAACTAGTGGTAATCATTAGCTACCATGTATGACATGGTGTTTATAATTAAGAAATAAATTTACTACAGAAACTTGGAATTATCAATTAAAAAGTAGTCGGTGCAGTCCCACAAGGTCCTATATGATTACCTACGTTATCTGGGCTGTCACTTCCAATGCTGCTTTGAATCTCAAAGACCTCTGAGGGGTGCTCCACGTGTCAAGTTAAATAAGTGAGACAATCTTAGCGGAAAAATGCTACGATACAAGTGGTTGCAAACACAACTCTTCTAGAGGAGAATAAAAATGTCAGCTTCAACTTGAATATTATTGGCAAAATGTTCTTCCCTTCCTACCGTACTTCTGACTGGACTGACAGAACCACTCAATCTGTGGCTGTACCAGTCTGTCTGATGGGTTAGGAGGGACAGAACCTCAGGAGTATTAAAGGACACCCCAGCCTGCTACATCTTTTTTTACTTATTACCTTTACAGGCTTTGTTTTTTCCTTCTGAAGAGATTTCTCAAGTTTAAGGACAGAAGAGACAGTTAAATTATCTAGTCTGACCATCTATATATGCTAGGCCATTAGCTACACTCACTGACCATCCTCCACAAACCCTTCTCCTTTTCTCTGAGCTACCTGTCATAGCACTGATCTACAAATGTGTCTCAATTATGAGCCGGTAAATCACTGTAAAAAAAATAAACAGCTCCTCCCACCAGCTTTTCTCTCCAGAATCCCAATTCAAACAAAATGATTCTGTTCCTCACTCTGAAACAGAATGAAAAATTTGGCATCCTCAGATGAATCAGATTTTATTTCTTGTGCTGAGTGTCTCACGTCTGTTGCTCTCAGCTCTAGCTTGGACTAGAAATAAAATGAATAGAAAGTGTCACCTCATCATATTCTTGACCCGATTGTGGTAGATGGATCTTAAATACTTTATATTCAGCTATGGAGGCTGGATACACCGATTCATGAATTCTGATACAAACCAATGAAGTTAAAACACAAGCTGTTCATCCACAGTCTCAAAATAAAATCCGAATATTTTCTAGTGCTATACAACTTCTTCAAACAAGTATACATCAAAAAATCTAGCATACTTTTCACATCTCCAGTACCTGCCTATGCAGTAAAACTCAGACATTTGCCATAAATAGGGAAAAAGAAAGTAACATTCCAAAACTCATGATACCATTATTTAGGATACAATTTGAAGACCGTCTCTTGGCTCTGCGATACAGACTAGTGTAGACACAGGAACACTGACAGACAGTGACTGTCTCCTCTTTCAAACCTACACTGACAGCATCAACCGTTGTTCAGTTTGGTATCAGGGGGCGTCAGTAAGAGGGAAATGCTGCTTAACTTACTGCATCATGCAAAATCTAGCACCTCTGTGTTCTCCTGGATTTGCCCCACGAGCATTCCGAAATGTGCACAACAAAACCACAAGAAACTCCAATGATTTCAGATCACGTTACAAAACACAGAACAGATTCACAGGAAGATTTACTACGGTTCGCCAACCTGTTGAGTGAACCTGGGCCCAGTTCCAAGGAAATCTGGATTGATTAATGTTTTCTTTAAATCAACATCACCTGATGTTCTTTGCTACTGATGTGAATCTCATCTTTTTCTTTTCTCTTTGGAATTTCAGATCGGTTTCAGTACAGAGCTGAAAACAGCACACGGAATGCACATCCATCTGCGTACTAACTGAAGAGCATGTACCACTGCTCCCTGCAACACAATGAAATCCTGCAAAACCAGTGTCCCACCAGCCTCATCAGTGTTTTTTTATATCCATATATATATATATATATATATATATATGATCCATATATATATATCTCCCTAGCTTTTTGGTGTGGTCTAGGGGTAGGGCTTTTTTCAAATTGTTCGTGCATTTAAGAACGCAGCAGTAAAGGAACTCTTTCCACATTTCAAACACAGGACCAAATCAAGACATACTCAGCCACAGAAGGAATGGAACCTCTCTCTAATGGACCCCCTGGAATCAATGGAACTACTCACAGACTAACATCCCATTACCCATCGTGAGGAAGAGATACTGTAAATAAGCTTTGGAAACTGTATTCCAGCTACAGTTGTGCTTAGTAGTTTGCTATATTCCAGCACTTGCTAAATATAAATAAATGAAATAAAGTGGGAGATAGCGATACTCTGACTTCTGGTAGCAATGACTGTACATTTGTTCCAAGTGTCTGAGCAATCAGAACACTACATAAATACCTTGCCATGCCTGTGGGATCCCGTGCTAAGTTATAATCCATCACTGAAGCAGGCAGCCACTCTTGAAGACATGCTAAAGCATTTCTGAGGTTGAATGTAATTCATTGCTACACTCTCTGGTTGCATGTTTATTTCCTCTAGCAGGAAGAAGTGGCTACATGCGGAGCAGTTTACACTAGAAATTGAACTTAAAATTTGCATCATATTAAACAACTATTGACCAAAGGCTCTGTAAATTATCAGCTGATTTATATTCTCCTTTCTGTAAGAATCCTTTGTCAATAATCTTTACTTTCAGTAATTCTACCCTGACACACAGCTTGTCTGTATTTACACTTTTATTTGAAATTAGCGCAAGTTTTCAGGATTGAGCCAGGTGAAACCATTCAGATAAATAGGAAGAACCCGCCCCACCACGTCCTCACTACACACACACAAGAATATCCATTATTGTTTGTATAAACAGCCCCCTGCTTACTGTATAGTTGCTTTATTTGTTTTCTTCATTTCTGACTCCTGGTTTCAGACAAACAAAAAACCGAGGAAAATGTTAAAAAACTGCCAAAGTTTCTCTTGGAATGGAAAAGGAACAGGAATATTCTAAGACAGACCGTTCCCTCAATTTCTTCTGGCCAATTTGTAGTCCCAGCAGATTTGCACAAACTTTGAACAAGCACAGAGGCCTGGCAGCACTGACACGAGCTGAACTCTTCTCGCCTTGTGAAACTCAACCACTGCAACTTCATAGGCAGCTTTGGCAAAATACAGAAAAGATCAACCCAAAAGAAAAAGAGATTTTAAACCAACTGGATTTTTAAGGAGAATTTATGTCAGCAACTGAAAAAGCCCCCAACATTTCATCAGGGAACTTTCTAGCAGCATAACTTTTCACTGATGTGTTTGTATTGCACTGGAGTCCATCCCTAGTGTCCCGAGTTCCTCCTTTTTCCTTTTACTACTGCCTTAGATATCGGCGTCCACTAATGATATAAAAAAAAGGCATCTTTAACGTTTAGGCTGTAAATATGCCACTGAGTCCCAAGAGCCTAACATATGTCAAAGGCATGAAATGATGACCATGAAAAGAAACTCCACATCTGTGTTTGCTTAGCAGAAGAACTGCAGGGCTGACCTGTGGACTGATGTGGCTGTTTAATATGGTCTCTGCAAACCGTTCAATAACATCAGAACTGCTGTTTAATCCTCTTACCAGTACCATTGACATTATTTCATGTTCTACTAATTCCAAGTCATCTGCAGAAATACTTGCCTCTCTGGCAAGCCAACAGAGAGGGCCAAATTTTTTTCAAAGGCTGCAGCTATAATCTTACATGTATTATTTCAAAATGAGATATTTTTTATTTTTTTTTTCCATGGGAACATTTTTGTATAATCTTATAGCCTGAGTATCACCCCATTTTTACTTTTGCAAGTCAGGAGTAAAGGTAATGCAAGGTGAGGATCAGAGCCCAAAGCTCCATGAAATTGAATTTTCTGAAACAAATATGCAAGTGTACTTTGAGACTGTATCTCCAAAGGTGTTCAGATGCAAAAACCTCAATTATTTGGCTTTTGGAAGAATAAAAAATATATTTAAAAGAGAAAAAAATAAGGGTGGGATTTGAGAAGCTTCACAAGTATCTATATTTCTAATTTGCAACTTCTTGACCAGTTTTGGCAATGTTCTCCCCTTTCATTTGGATTTCCGAGGGAGAGTTTGTGGCAATCATATCAATAAAGAAGACCAGGTTTTGCACATGTTGGTTGCCCATTCAGTGCTCAACATTAAAACCCCACTTAAAATTACCAAAAAATACAGAAGAAAATTATTTATTAATAAAAACAAGCTCTCATAATGATTTTCCCATGCATCTCCAGAGGATCAGAAAAAGGCCTGGACCTTAAAGGGAAAGGATTCAAGGGAGTGAAAACTTTCTGGCTTTGGAAGGAACTAACGTTCTTGATGCTGTACAATCATTCTTGCCTCTCTTTGCAACCTTTGGGGAGTCACAATCCATCCAGGAGAATCAATTATTGAATGTCAACAGTAAGAGCCTTGTGCTACCATTCCATCACGCCACTGCCTTCGGTCAGAGAACACAAGTGGCTCTGAAACCAGCACAGCCACGTAGTGTGAACGAACTGCAAACAGAGTACTTCAGGGTCTGGATGACTGGTTAACACCAGTGTCCCGCTCAGAGTATTACACACCACAGAAACTGGTCGAGGGAAGAATGTTTCTATATACAATACACAAGGGCTCCCACTATCACTTCATCCCTCTTCCATCTACGCCAAATTCCAGCTGCAGTCCATACTCGCCTCCAAAGAACCAGAGCTAATGGCAAAGTAACAGGCATATCTATTGGCTCTTTTGCCAGCATTTCACAACAGATATCATATGATTAGGTGTTAAGTGGGACTATTTGCACTTTTGCTTATGGCACATATAATTATGTAATTCTGTATAATGCCAAAATGACTGTTCAAGTAGCAGCTGCACAAAACAGAGATACTGACAGCATGGAAAATACAATCTTAAAACCAGCACAGGAAAAAATACACACATGCATATACATATATATGTATTTATACACCTTCAGAACTATCTAGCATGGAATGTTTTTACAAGACCACATCAATGGCTCTTAAGCAGGACTCTGCTTCTCTTCTTGCCTGTGAAAGTTTTGACAGTGACAGGCCCAGAGTCCTTACAATACAAATTGTGGTTTGACAGATCCTTAAAACATAGCAGATGAAACCCTTGGAGCTCAGGATCTCATCCATCAGCTGTTGCTGGCGTTTGTCACGGAGCAGGCTGGCACTAGATGGCTCTGTCAGTGCTGTAGGTGAGGTGGCACAGCGCATATTTGTGCCCTGAGTTTGCCAGTGCTTTAAAGCCCTGTCTGCTCTGAAGAACCTTACGGGGCAGCACAGTGGGAGAGATGGGTGTAGACAAACCGTATACAGCCACCCTCTGCAGAGTTCCTCCTGGGGAATCAAATCAATAACTGTCCCTGACATAAAAAATACTGGTACATTTAACTTACTTTTATTATTTTTTTCAGAGGAGATGTATCCTAATTTCACAGCACAGTGACACAGCTTCCATGAGCTTTGATTAAAGTAATCACAAAGCATCAAGGTTAGTTAGAAATGCTGCTATATTTTAAAATATATCCTTCTAAGCATATGGGTGAGGTGGTGGCTCTGGTAGGAGTCTGCCACAGAGGTGCTCTATAGAGGTCAAAAGGAGATCACCATTTGTTTAATTTAAATAAATCAATTTGTTAAACAAGGAGCTGCTGAGATTATACAGTTAGAGGGTGGAGAGCAAAGAAAGATAATTATTTTTGTTTGCATAAATCATTTTCTTATTACTTGGAGATCAGGGTGGTATTGTTTGGGTTCGAGAAAGGAGGGCAAAAGAAGATAAGTATATCAATTTGCTGATCAGGGTTACATGGGATTTTGCTGCTGGGGCTGGAGAAAGGAAAGAAGATCATTACTTTTATTTAAATAAATCAATTTGTTGTGATCAGGGATCACATGGGGTTGCGCCGTTTGCAAAGAAGGCACAGGAAATTCTCCTTTATGGGTAGTTAGTTGTAGAACAAATGTTCAGGCACTACTCTCTCCAATGGAGAAAGGACAAAAAAAACCCAACTGTTAAAAGACCACATAGCTGGATTTCTGTTTCTTTCTTTGGAAAGACCCTGTCTTTGGCATCTTGTATTGGTCTCTAATTTGAGTTAAAACAATAGCTGTTACACTTCTAACACGCTGAATCAGGATTAAATATACATATCTCTACGCACGTGTGTGTATGTGTATATAAACCGTGCGTGCAGGTAATTAGCTAGATAGCCAGAGAGCAGCCGATGGGGCCTGACCCTACAAAAGCCCTTGCACTTCGAGGCAGTGCCTGCTGCAACTACTGGAAAAACTGTGATTGCCTTCCCAGGATGCAGGATCAGTCCTCCAGTGTGGAATATTCATTGAAATCAATGGCCATTCTGTGCACATACACTTTAAGGGCCTGATATTTGTTGCTGCTTTTCTGAAGCAATTAATGAAGCTCTGTGCGTAGTTTTAAAGGCCCTTCATGAACTAACTGGAAATCTACAGCACCGAACATCAGTGAACTCATATTCAAAACTAGTAGCTTCAGTGTCGCTGCCAAAAATTGACTAAGCGCCCTTTGTGCCTCAAATGGGGTTCTGTAGGCAGTATCCTTCTATCTGCCTTCAAGGGATAATCTCCTCTTACAAATAAAACAATTGTTTCATCTGCTCATTGCAATGGTTGAATGAGGCTGCAGAAATGAATCTCACTGGTTTTGAATGTTCCCAAGTCAATCAAGTGAGGATTTGGGGAGTGGGGTTGCTTTCAATTAACATGTGTTGCTATTTGCAAAACTAGTTTAAAAAAAATGTCTTTTCACGTGTTTGGATGCAACTCATGTGAACTAGTAAGCAAACTGTTCCGCTCACTGCACCCAACTGAAAGATGGCTTAAATACAGTGTGAAAGTCAAAAATCTGTTTCTGTGGGATCAAGGTGTCCCATCTATTACCTTGGAGGAAAAAGAAAGAATAATCTAGTTAGCTCTAAAACAAATGAAACAATGTTTGAATAATTACAGAAAATAGTGGGCCCCAACCATCCCTTGGATGCTTTCAGCGCCAATGGCATAGTCCAGGGGATGAATTTGCATTTCTAACAAGAATGATAAATCTAACTAAACATCTTTATTTTTACAGTAAGTTAAAGAAGCATTTTTACTTAGTGCAGTCATATATCTCCACATTATTTTGAAGTATGCTTCTTCATTGCTTTTATGTATTCAGAATTGCCTGAGGAAAGCATCCTTTTCTCCTTGTGTTTCATTGTTGCTACCCTCGTAGAGTGTAACATGCACAAACTTGATTATGATTAATTGAGGGCTCTGGCAAATTATGTTTTTATTCCTTTCCATCTAAGACTTCCATCTGCTCAAGTATAAAAAAAAAATAATAATGAAATTTTACATTTATAAGGACACTTCAGGCTTTCTGGGTAAATCATCAGAACAACTTGTTCATCAGTAATGGCTGCAAGTGAAGAAAGTCTCCGCTCTTACATCATCACCACGTTAATGCATCTCCATCCTACAAGTAAGGCTGAGAGAGGATGATAACTGGTCAGACCGCATTTGATCCAACAACTTGCTGCAGAGCTGGAATTTCAAACTGAATCAAACCAGTTTAGAATATTGCTCAATTAGATCCTACCACCGAAGAACCACTTAAAGCAGTTAAGTACTAAGTCTGTAAATATAAACACCTGTGTCCTTCGGCATAATGCATGTAACATCAGGCATGCTATTTATAAGAGGCTCTGTTGAAGTTCTTACCCAAGGTGATGCAGCTGCATATACCAGCCCATTAAGCCTGGTATACCACATCAGATAAGGCCCTTCCTTCAGGGTTTATGATTCAGGTATAAAAGCTTGCCATCTCCTGGAAACTGGCAAATGAGATTGCACTTGGCAGTCTGGAGTTTTCTTAATAGGATGAATGACAGAAGCAAGAAGTCATGTTTAACTTGTACAAATGCGAGGAGGAAAAGGCAGGGCTTTTTCATTTAAAGACAGCCTTGTTCTCCAGCCTTGTGAGAGTATAGCACAGAGCGGCGCCTTTGGCTGATGAGAAAGCAAAATTATTCAGGAATTTGCTCCTCTGAGACCACAGAGTTGAAATAACAAAACTCCAAACAAATTCAGTAACCAGAACACAGACACAATTGGTCTTTAAAAGGCTGGTCTGGACAGCCAGTGGCATAAGGGACAGGGGCTGTGAATTTATGACAAGGTCAACATTGGAGGCATTTTTCTTGCTCAGCCAACAGCATGAATTGAGTCGTTGGCCTTGGCGCAGGTCCCTGTGAATAACACTCAAATGACTAACACCACACCGCTCTTCTTGAACCACCGCCGAAGCAGACAGGTGAAATCTGTACACCTTTACACTGAAGTGAACTGTGGAGCCCTGTTACTGCAAATCAGCTGTAAAGGTGGTGACTCCAGCAGGAGGGATAATGATCTTCACCAAAGACAAGCATAAGTGTGGTCTAATTGCCTGTAAAGATGACATCTGATGGCTAGCAGGGAAGTTACTGCAGTGCTCCTGCACACAGGCGGACAGACTTGAGGCTGACTCTCAAAAAACAAGGAGTCTGTGGTTCAACTGAACCAAACTAGATTTAGAGGTAGATACAGAAGCTACACTTCCTCTGCCAAAGTTTGCACAAGATCCTTGTCGAGGAGGCACTGCTTTAAGACCTCACAGCAGCATGCTAAAGATTAACTGCTCCGGTAGCCTCGCAGTAAACGAAGAAACCACTTTGTGTGACAGACATGGTTTGTGTCGAAAAAAAAAAAAATCCATGGAAAAGGCAATATGGATCAAGAATGCTCCATGGCAGAGCGAACAAAGTACAGAGCAACAGATCATTCATCACATCATCATTCGTCATCACCACGTGGCTGGTAATATAGAGTCACTGCCCAGACTATAGGAAAAAGCAGTCGCTTCTTAGCAAGGAAAGGTGTTCTACTAATGATGTCCCAGAGGGTTTGAGCCTCTCTAGATGTTGGCCAAGTCACTTCAGCGTTCTGGTTCACAAAATGGAGAAGCTGCATTTACCCACCACTGCACAGGGATCTCAGTAAGAATGATTCGCCAGAGCAAGCTTTTCCAGGGACACGTATCACCGTTGCCTGCTGCAGTGACACAGCTGGGCTAGAAGTGAGGGGTGTCGGATGACTTCACCCCTCCAAGAAGCAATCCATACACCTCGAGGCCCCAAGAGGACATCGCATAGAACTGTTGAGTAAAATAATCTGTTGACGAAGCTACTGGAATCTGTGGTCAGAAACCCCTGGAAACATCCTCCCGGCTTGCTCTGGGGAGTACTGCAACTGCAGTATCGTGCTGCCATCCTCCTCCCCTCCCTCTGCTCACACATCACAGACACACAAGGGCACCAGAGTTAATCCAGCCTTCTGTGGGAAGCTCTGCACGAAGCCTCTCTGTGCTTTGTACAAGTGTGTGAATCTCATCCCGATACTTTCAAGGTACTTGGGGAAACATTAGAATGGCAGCCCGGCAGAAATGGAAAATGCATTATCATTCATTGGCTGCAAATAATTTATTTGATATCCACTACCCATTTTTTTTTTCCTTCCTGCTGCCTGTGTTTGTGATTGTATGTGAAATTAATTTCTGAAGAGTTTAGCTAATCATTATTGGTGAGAAGATCCTGTCAGTTTCTCAAGATAAATAAGAAATGGTTCCGGCTGACATAGACTGCATGTCATATGACGATCCTATTTTTCTGATTTAATAAATATTTATCTTTCTGTCTTTCAGAAGCATTGTGCAAGATTTTTTTATCTTCTGATTTGACATGGGAAACGGTCTCTACATGCCAAAACTACTCCTATTATATAAAAAGGCAAATTTTCCTTATTTAATTTCAAGACAGACATTTTTTAAATTAAAATTAATATGCTCACAGATTATATCTTCTCTTACACAAATCTATGCAAGATGCTATTTATTTAGGGTGTGCCTCTTTTCCTAACCATGAATTCTTCTAATGTCAGATAAAAGAGATTTATTGTCCTATTTCCATTTTATCTTGTAACTTCTGCCTAGTGGGAAAGTGTAAAGGAGACAGGTGACTCCCCCCCAAAAAAAACTGTAGAAAATGATCTTACATCAAGGCACTCTGCAGAAACTCAGGTGGTCTCACGGGAGTTGCCAACCTTGCTGAAAATTTTTGTCACTGACTTGAATAGTTTTTTTTCCTTCTCTGTGCCTCAGTTTCCTAACTGTAGAAGAAAAGGGATGGGAAGGTGTAAGAGTTCTTTCCCTTTTCTCTCTGTCTTATTCCTATTGCGAACTCTTCAAGGCATCTCTGATTATGCATTTAGCAGATGGGGGCTCCAAACTCAGCTGGAGCCTTTAGGCATTCCTATAGTATAAATAAAAATAACGATGATGGAGTGTTAAAATAGACAGAGCTTGTTCTTTGTTCTTCACAATGTGAATCAAACTGTGGCTGGACTTACATTTAACACCACCATGTAGTTTATTTATGAGAGGATTTATCAGAAGTGGTTGGGTTTAATTTCCTCTAATTCACAATGTATGAAAAATGGGAACTGTCTGATTTTAATCTATAACCTGATGATAGGGCTTCCCAGAAATAACAAAAATACCACATTCAAGGTATCCAAACAGTTACTGTAGGAGCACAGCACAGGCTGATTACGCCTGCTGCCTCACACCTCAGCTCCATCCTTCCCTGCCTCATCTCTCCCAACAGGATCTGCAAGGGCTAGGATGACTGAAGCAGTACATAAAATATTAACGGTGATAAAAATAATTTTGGGAGTTCAAGTGCCTTTCCTGGCATCTTGATTCGCAGAAAGAGTTAATCTTTTTTTCTCAGACTGGCCTTTTTAGTTTTTAACCAAGTGGCTATGTGTTTGTTAAGCTGGTGGATGGAAGAGGGAGAAATCTTGGAAAAACAGGCATTTTCAAATGGAACAAATGCATGAAGTTAAATATAAATGTGCATTGACTAGCTCACAGATTTTCATGGGGTGAAAAACATAATTATAAAAAATGATGGAACTCCTTTTCAAGCCCACAGAAGAAAGATTCAAATGCGGGGGCAATCAATACCCTGTGATCAACAGGAAATGCTAAGAATAACTGTATATCATGTGTGGCTTCAAATTTACAACCAGGACATATAATCTCATTGTAAGAAAAGAGTCAAGTTCAGGAACTTGGCCTCTACAGTAAAGCTCTCATTTTAACTAAAGAAGCTGAGGTCGACGGCCTCTCAAATGAAACAGATAAGGCGACATAGGGTTCTTGTCAGAAACAAATGTTATGTCTCTCCCTACTGAAAAGCTTAAAGATATTATCAGCAAAAGCCTAGTTGGGCCTGAAATCGGTCCCAGAGAAGTAATATTAACCAGGCTCCTGGCAGATCATTTATTTATCTCAAGCTAAATTCAATAAAGAGAGCCATATATAAGTGAGGGAAAATAATGCAGCTGCTAGTAATTTATCATTGGATGGAAAGTCATTGTTATCCTTATCTCTCCAATGATGTTCTATTTCCAACTGGTAATGAATTATGGGGCTTGCCACATCTTTACTATGTGACAGGTCAACACCACCTCATGGGTACTGTACTGTATTTATGCAATCGATAGAGAGTTTGCTGAGAAAATATTGGCAACCATTTTGTGAGAGTGACCTAGAGCTGTATGGCCTTATGATCGTTGGTGGTAGTCCGTGGATAGAACAGCATTTCTATACTCCTTTAAAACAAAGATTTCTCTGAATGCTTTAAAAGTATTTTTCACTTTGCTCTTTATAAAGCCAAGCATGTGAAGTGAACCACTGGATTGTTAATTATAAAGCACTCTGCTCATTTAAGCTGGCTCAGCCACCAAAGGGATCTTTTCTGTTCCTTTGTTGCACTTACTAGAGGGATTTATTAAATCAAACTTCAGTACAGACTTATCCAAAATTATTTGTGCCTGTGGTGTTTGGGACACAGCAGAGGCACGAAGAGCAGAGGTTTGGCCAGGCTGCTGCTGAGATGTAAGGACAGGCTAACGAGCAGCGCCGGGTGCCCCACAGAGCTCCTGAATTCCACGCAGAGTTTCGAGGTGGAAGCCATGCAACTCCACACCGCACTTACCTTCCTCCTGCCGGCCGTGAGGGACCCTCCCGGCACAAGCCCTGCAAGAGAAGCAGCGGAAAGCAGCGCGCGGGTGGGTGGCTCCGGGAGGAAGAGCCCTGCTGCAGGGACACTGGGCCAGGGCAAGGTTCCTGGAGCTGGCCCTTCCCTGCCGCTGCTCTCCCAGCCCCTAACAAATTATGCCCATGTTTTCTCGTTTCTCTACTTCTCCCCGTTACGTTTGGCTTCAATTATTCACATGTGGCCCGAAAAGCTTGGACTTATACTAAAAGAAACACACTTTTTAATTCTATATGGATTGGGGCGGGGAGAGATATATATCACGAATGACTGAAAATTTGGATTTTGAAAAAGAACAAAGAAAATTTCCAAACACATAATTTTTCAGAAAAAAAAAGACAGATCTTAGAATAAGTAGGCTTTTGTCATTAAAAGTCACCAAAGGAAAAAAAAACCAAAACCAAGCACCACAACCACATTTTGGCCCAGACCTCATTTCTAGATTAGGCCACTTGATCTTCATGCCATTTGGTTCACCACCTCCCCTTGAGTTGTCTTCTCCATTGAGAAAGAAGAGACTACCCAGTTGTGGCCACAGATTCCATCAAGAACCAAACAGTCAACAACCCAGAAATCCGCCCTCCCCTTTTGGTTTGTTTTTTATTTGTTAGGTAAGAAAGAAAAAAAGAAAAAGACATGTCCCTCAAGGCAGAGTAGGGAGTAGGGACATATTTTGAAAAAGGGAATGACACTTCAGCTGAAGAGAAGCAGCAGCCATGCCTGTGTTAGAAATTACCGACTGTAACCACACGGATGTTTAGCCATGCAAGGGGGCGTCCAGATGAGAGGGGCCGCCAGCGCTGAACCCGCCGACCTTGCTGAAAGAGCACAATAGGACAGAATCGTACCTGTGTGACATCCATGAGAGGAAAAGTAAAGCTGTCTTTTCCCATCATTGTGGGAAAAGGAAATTTGGACATGCTGGCCAGCACCTAAATAACGTATTAGGTGACCTAAATGATATCAGCTAAGGTGGCTAAGATTAACTCAGATGGAAAACAAATGCAGATAGCTCTATCCATTGTTAAATAATGAGTGTGCTTCCTGGTCACAGAGACATACTGTGCCTTCTGGCATGTATGCATGTGTTAATATGACTCTTTGGCTCTGTATGTTTAGGAAAGTCTTAGTAATGGAAAAACAAGAGTGTTGTAGGTGAAGGCTGAAGTCCTTTGGCAGAGCAGCGTGTGCAAGAGCTTGACCAGAGCCTGCTGGATTGCACTTGGGCCCAGGCTGTGATAGCAGTCTGTCAGCTCCACGAGCATTAACACTCATTCACAAAGATTCAGAAAGTCAATGAGAGCACTACCATATCCTGGAGTAAATAACATCGTTTCCCCATTTACTGACTGAGATATAAATTCCATATGGTTTGGCTACACCAGAAGGGGTTTTGCCCAGATCACATTAACATATGAAAGCTCTGATACTTTCATAATCAGTTAACTCAAGGGGGTCATCTAGCCGATGCCAGGAAGATCCTGCCTTCCTCTTAACTGTTGAAAAAGTACGATGGGTTTTTACAATGTAATCAAGTAATGTAAATAGCAAAAAAAATAAAAAAGAATCTAGGTGTCGTAACTCATATAAACCAAGATAACACAGAGAAATACACCCCTTGAAATCAACTATTGACTTCTGAGTCTATCATAACCAGCAAGGAGTCTGCTACTTGTCTGATACATTTTCTCACGTAGTTTCAAACACACTGTCAAAACTGTGTACAGCTTCTAGCTCCCAGGCCTTCTACCTACATACCAATCACTCAATTCACTTTTTAATTTCCATTGTTTGGAGTCCTATCCTAAAATTTTTAAAAGAAAAAAAATAACAAAACCTAAAATATTGACTTAAAACTATTTAGGTTTACAGAGGTACAGTCTGGTAAGAATGATGTATGTGTTTAATAATACGTTCCCTGGCTAATAAAATACTAGATTATTTTTGGACTACAGAATTTAAATGGAAGGAAGTTTAACCATTAGGAACCTGTTTACTATTACCAAGAGAATAGCCAGTTGGCAGGTCAATAGCTATCAGCAGAAATAAAGAACCACAGCAGCCACCTGCGCTTAAGACTTGTCCCTGTTAGGAAAAAAAATAAATGAAAGGGCAAAAACTGAGAAGCAAAGCTAGAGCATGCCGGGAGTTTTTTATCAGCTTAAAATTAAAAAATAGAGGACATTGCTCTGGGACTCCTGATTTCAGAGTTTAGTGCAAATGATAGCCAGCTCTTCAGGCTGCTCAAGGTAAAATGGGCAGCAAATATCCATGTCAAACTTTTTCTCTAGTTAAACAACTGAATCTGAAGCATGTTAAAATATCTCAGACAGGTTCTTCATGGCATGAGGATTAGCTGTGAAAGGAAGTTTGCATGCAGGGATGCTTCCCCTTCCTGTGTGAATAGTCCCACCATTGAGCCAGTTGGAGATTGGCCATTTAGAGTTGAAAAGGCCAGCAGACACCTGTGTCAAGTGCATCCTTCCTTTACCAGATGGAAATAATTTGAGCCTTGAGAAAGTTCTCACTTATTGTCACTTGAATGGGTTGCAGAGAATCACACCTGCAGAAAAGCATGTATCTCACAGACCAACGCACACTGGGTAGAATCACGGTTCCAGTAGTGTCAACGGGACTGTTGCTGTGGAACTTGAAGGTAAGGCTACCTACTGCCAGCAGGGAACACTTTCAGAGGCAATGAAATCTTGTTTCAGCATAATCTAAGACATACATCGGTCCTGAAATTAAAAGCAGAGGGAGTTTCCCTTCTGATTTCTAATTTCCATATGAAGACTATTTTTCTCACTTTTATCAGTCAGCTACAGTTAATATGTTCTTCTGTCCTAGAGACTTTGTGTACATATGTATGTATGTACTACATGGGCATTTACACTCAATTAAAAATGAATTAACATCATGTGGTGATTCAGATATTCTCTAATACAAGCATAGAAAATAACTGTATTAGTAAATGACAACATTTTAAAGGCAAGTATCCTACATAACGTGTAAAATGCTCCTTACTAAAGACACAGAAACGTTATAGTTCCCCTATCAGCTAAATATTGAACTCTTGGATGTTTAGGTGATGGATAAACCTACAAAATGTGTAATCTTTTTTTCTATTGTTTCTTGCCAATGAAACACCGAGACACTTGAATTCAGTTCAGGTTTGGGTAGTCCAAAGATTTTTCAGCAGGAAATATTCTTTTAGTAAATACCAGACTGAAAAAGCAGTGGAAAGGCTTCCAAAGAAATGATTCCCAAGAAATGTAATGATTCCCAAAGAAATCATTACAATTGATTCAGTCAAAAATGAGGCTGGGAATTTTTTTCTGTAATCACAAATTTTCTATGATTATACAGGGGAAGTTTAGGAAACCACTTGCTACTTGGCTTCCATGGTAAGGGCTCTGCATGTCACACAGGTGCAGCAGGAGCACCTGCAGAACACTCCTGCGCTCCTGACCACATCCTCGTGGCTGCTTAAGGTTTGTTGAAGTCAAACAGCACCCAGCCAGTTTCATACCAGTTATCCCATTTACAAGTTCACAGTGGCTTAACAGCTGTTACAGATATTAATGACTAATCAATTACTATCGATGCAATTATTCTTCTCATCCACAAGCAAAGTCTTAAATAAAGGGGTAAATATTAACTTAGGCTCCAGCTGATAAGGTCTTTCTTCCCCGTGCTTATTAGTATAGGCTTCCCTTCTGAACTTTGATAAGACATTTACAGAGTAAGAGCCACACACACACACAATTAAAGACTATGATTGCTGCTATGGGCAACTTTTTCTTCATTATCGCAGGACCTTAACCTGGACTTGTCTAATGTTACATAACTTTTTGGTACCCTGCTCCATCTGTACAGTTGAAAGATGACGAGGAGTGAGAGCACAGGCTTGCTCTCACAGCTCAGAGCCAGCATGCCACCAAAAGAGCCCTTCAGCACGGCCGGTGGCCAAAGGAAACGCTTCCACAGTGGTCCAAGCGAACAAGGAAGACAAAAGGTGATGCTGCCCGCAGCTTGCCAAAACACTGTGGCCAATGGGCCAGCCAAAGGTGAGACCACTGCTCTACAGGTTGTGCCACGTGTTCCCATTGTGAGCAAACAAGCAGCAGGTGAGGTATGAAATCTGGATATCGGGACCCCATTTATCAACAGAGGAATGACTGCAATGGACTCTACAAACTTTTAGAAGGACAGACTCACAGGGGTTTGACTGGATAACAAGGTTACACAGGTCTGATTAGTCAGAGGTTGACTGCAGCACAACCAACATAGATCAAGACCCTTTTTCAGCACACACGATAAAAAATTTATTTTCATTGAAAGCAAATTGTCACCTTTTAGTTCTGTGTCGGCTTGCTAATCAGCATCATTTTTTTCAACTTCACTATTCCCCATAACCAAACCTCCAAGTATAAAAATAACACTTCAACTGCTAGAAAAATTATGGGTTTTATAACATATAGGAACTTCACCATGAATATTTTAAAGACAAAGCTCCAGCTCTCAGGGTGGCTTGTTTTAATTGCTACTTCTTTGAAATCCTGAAAATACTTGTGCACTGATTTGTAAAAAATGCATCTCAATAAATGCAACTCTCAGTCTCATCTGAGGTAATACAGGGGTTCTGGAGGGAGACACCACTATATTTTGCTCCCTTTCCTTGTACAGCCTAAATTCTGAAAGTCAGGTAATTGATCAGCAAGAACAAGCCAGAATGGGTAGTAAACTATCCATGGCAAACTCCCCATTGCTGGAGTTTTTAAATCAAGGTTGAATGTATTTCTAAACTATGTGCTCAAGCTCTACCACAAGCTCAGTGAAGTAATCAGTAAGTAAAATCCTCTGGCTTATGGGAGTCAGCCAAGATGGTTATAATGGTTCCTGCTGGCCTTAAAAATCATTAATATAGGTGAAATAGAACCTATGGTTGAAAATCATCCATGTGCAAAGCCCTGCGATAAAACCTTGAATAGAATTTCAGCCAAAGTGCTCAGAAAGTCTTAGGCCACCCTGCATCCAGTCTGATTTTTAGGGAAACCCCCCTGAACTACACATAGAGAACAGCTATGTCAAGCCTTATTAAGGTTCTGTTTTGCATACTGTGAGAGGAAATAGAAAGCATTGCCTTCTGCCCCAGGGTTGCTGCTGGAAGAGAAAGACCAGCTGGGACCTCTTGTGGAATGCAAAGGAAGCTTAACTTTTATCTGCTTTTGCTCTCACTGGTATTTGTTGGAGGAGCACTTAAAATGTGCATCTCCCAGAAAAGAAGGAAAAAAACCCAACCAAACCACTAAGGAAGCTCTTTTGACCTATCAGCAAGTTTCAGAAGGGCTGGAGTCAGCGGTGGTTTTGCTATGCATCCTCCAGGCTCACCGAATAGCCAGTCATTAATGACTAACGCCGAGGCGCCAGTGTAGGAGGCCACGCACCTTGCAGCGTGGTACATGAGAAACTGGTCTGTGAACCCAGTAACTTCTCCGCTTCAATGATGTCTATTGTGGAATAGAATTTATCAAGAGAAACGCTGACTCCGCAACTCATGAACATAAATCATCTGTTGAAGGGCAAAACACATGAAATTGCCTTGAGATCTGGAGCAGTTTGGGAAGCACATGATTTTAGCATACCGCATTTGGCCAAGGCTTATTCGTGCCTCCTGAAATGGACAGGTGCCCCCTGCTCCTCCTGCACGGACACACAACCCAGGGCAGCGGGCAGCGACTGCCCACAAATACCTTCACACAAACTATACGTGGGTATTAGTAAACATGCAGGTTCCACCATAAAGGGATTATATTACTCTTTCCTGGCATCTGGAATGTGCATTGTGTTACCAAACAAAGGAAATTATGCAAAGGTAGCCCCCAAGGCAGAATAAGCATGATCCGCTCCTACTTGTGAATACTGAGCAAACACTTACTAGCCACAATTAATTACCTGCCTCTGCTCGTTTTGTTAAACGATCAAAGTAATACATCCACTGGTTGCACATGAATGTGACTATTTGTACAAAATTACATTTATACAGTAGCGGTGCAGGGCCAGATCCTGCAGTATTTGTCATTATTCACATGCCAGTCACATTACTGAGGGAATTGCTTCTAATTATTTAGCATCAGGATTGTACGGCACAGCCAGACTTCTGCAATATTAAGGTGATAAGGATATATAGCAGAGCAAAGGTAGAATCAATTGTTCTTAGATTTCTTCTCTTCCTCATCAGCCCACCTGACACACATGAAATATTTCTGAAATCAATTTCAGAATGGCCAGACGAGGTACTGTAAGTACCACTGTCAGTTCATCAGTTGGCTCTTCCAGGAACACTTCAGGAATTAGGAGGAAGCGTATTACTTCCCACAGGATAACTGCAGTGAGTACCATAGCCCCTGTTCTAAGAGATACTGCCGTGCATGCTGCCTCACACGCTCTATCAAATGAACATCGTTTGCCCCTGTTCAGCAACAGCTGTGCAAAGGACCATTCTAGAAGGTTAAACTTTCGTTCTCCATTTCTTCAGCACTGTGCAGTATTTTGTATCAGCACTGAGCCATGCTGAGGTCCTTCAACATTAGTTTTTCTGCCTCAGTTACCCAGACGCAGTGGTATTTACCCCTGCAAGGCGTATATGGGCAGTTCACCTCTGGCAGGAGGTAACCAGAACTGTGGATCTCACTCCTGAGTTTGGCTGTCTAAAACGAGAACTGTGTTATCAACCCACCTGGAGCAGAAAACACAGAGCAACAAGACACTAACAGGGCCAGGTTCTTGGGCCACTGAAGTCCTCAGGCAGTTTTCTCCTGCCCACAGCAGGCTTTGGAGGCAGACCGCTAAATTTCCACCTCCGGCAACCCCATCCATACTTGCTCACAATAAAGCAGAAGGTGTTTCACAGGCCTTAGCAAATCTAGCACACAGTTTCGCTCTCCTTATAAGAGCTTTGTATATGCCCTCCCGGCACAGAAAAAGGAAAACTTTTCAATAACGGTATGAAATTAGGTTCACTAAGAATTTCGATAAAAGTGAGTACAAAGGAGCTCTATTTAGTGTCGGTGCAGACCCTTTGAAACACATACATGATATTTATGCAGTTTCCTTTTCTTTCAGGAATTGTTTGTTGCTCTATTTGATCACAGTACTTCTCCAGCTCCTAATATTTTCGGATAATGTACTTGCCTTCATTTGTAATCACTCTTTATTCGGTGTGGAAGACAGATTTTTCCAATTTTGTGCTATTATGTACCTTAGCATGGAAAGGATTAGATGGGTTTTTCTTTTCCCTTTTAGTCCTTATTTAACTGCTTGTGAGCTTCAGGGATTTATATCCCAGTAGGTCTAATTCCAGGATTATAGGTATCTAGATATCCAGTAAATCATTTAGCAGCACATGGTTTAAGGCAACTCCAAATAACCCCTCCAGTTAGCTCTCCAGCTAAACACTGAAGTTAGCTAGAAGCACTAAATTTGAGTAAGAGTTATAAAGTAATGCAGAATCATTAATTTAGCATCTGATCTAATTGCTTCAAAGGCACTGACAAAATTTATACC
>JAVJGJ010000033.1:17131189-17163915 GCA_035590215.1 Microhierax caerulescens
TCTAATTGCTTAAAATGAACTGAAAAAATTTATACCCATTTCAGTGTGAACATGGCAAGGTCTTCAAATCCTCTTGCTTTAGACTCTTTCTTTCTTCCTAGCCACACACTAATCAAAGTCTCCTCCTCCTCTGATTTAAGGTTCAGCTCTCATTCCCACAACTGTTGCATCTGTATTTAGATAAACACTGTCAGGTTGACTTGACCCAAAATTCAGATTTATCAAAAACTTAGATAAAATGAGCAACAGAAAGCTTTCTGTATTTGTTTTTCTAAATTCCAGTGAAAGCAGCTTCTCGGTTTGGACTTCAGTTTTCCTTGGCATCATCTACAGTCTGAACATTGCAGCACGTGCTTATACATGAAAACAAATAGGGGACAGACAAAAGCGAAATTGAGTTACAGGTTTTCCTTGTTTGGGCTCAGTGAAATGTAAGCAAGTGGTATTAAAGATCAAAACGAATCTGGTTTCTTGGGATCTATCATTCAGAACAATCAAAATGAATACTAATAGCAAAGATAAGGAAATCCATGCTTTTAACTGTGCCTTTTAATTTGCTCATGCCCCTTTAAACACGGCACAGCGAGTGAGAAAGGCTTTGCCCCGCCAGAGCAGTTAGTACAACCACGGACCTGTGCCAGTTCTCACCAGGCGTGTCTGAGGGTTTGTCACGCCGGGTTCAGCTAAGGCACCGTTCCACTGGCGCTGACAGCCGGAGCGCTGGCGAGGCACGGGTATTTCAAGGTCAGATTTCTGGTCTGGTCTGAGTTGCGTGAGGGGCTGTTAAATCCATCATTCGATACATTCATAGCACTGACTGATTCTCTCCAACCTGTACAAGAAGATGCTTTTGTACCTGATTTTTCTTGTGGTAGGCAGCACCATGGAGCAAGAGGCTGCGATGTGACACAAACCTCAGCACTGAGGCCACTCGCTGCACACAGGGAAAGAACCTGTTGCTCTAAGAGGGCCTGAAGGAAACCAGGACTACATCTGAGGTGTGGTAAGGTGATAAAACTGAGCATCCCTCCCACCCTCAAGGGTAAGTGCTTGCTTAAACTCTCTTTATGTTGGGTGTGCCAGAGGTGTGGGCCCAGAGGATCTGCCATAGCCAGAATTAACATGTGTTCTTCTTCTGTAAAACAGATATAAAAAGGCCTTTCCAGACAGAGGCTTTTTGCCTGCGTGAATGTCAACACCGAGTTCATTTCAGGTGAGTTCTGTGGTGAACAGAAAGGTAAGGTTAGGTGAGGAGCCCTTCCCATCAAACCAAACTTGAAGGAAGGCCAGAGCTGCAGGGCTGGATTAGGACTGGGCACATCCCAGCACATAAGTGGTGAGTAAGACACATCACTTCCAAAAGGCAGTGAGTCTCAAAAACGCACCTTGCATCTGCAGTTCCCTTCTTCACGTGGGATAGGAAGGTGGGGCTACAGTTTATTAGTTTTCTATGCACTACCTACCATCCTGTCACTGGCTCAGGCAATCAGGCCAGTCAATAAGACAACCAGAGAATCACAGTTCTCCTCGCTTCCATGTCCATCCTGCAAAAAGTGGGCAACCAAGCAGATTAATCCTGCATGCCTGGATCCATGGTCCAGATAGCCAAAAAAGGGGACAACAGAGCATTCAGTTCATTTATCTTTATCTCCCACGCCAGAGAAACAAAGTTACCAAGTAGTCTTCCCTTACTAACCACAGTCCACCTTCTCTGCAAACCATTGTCTACCCATGACCACAGCATCTTCAGCTCAATCTTTTTAAATGGGCTTGAGAAAGCTGATTTATAAATGAATGAACAGTGAATACGGAGAAAAAACACATCCATTGGTGCCATGTCAGCCTGGTCCATCATTCATAAAATTTCATGTGCATCTAGACCCTGTCAACAGATCTGCCTCAAAGAGCATGCAGGATCAGCAGTCTGTAGCTTCAGAAACAGACAACATCTAAATCCACCACCATTTCACTAACATCTCTGCCTGAATATGATAGATAAGGATTTCAGAAAGGCACGTCAAAGATAAAAGGAAAGCTACCCCTTGCTCTTGTTTAATTTCCCTTCCAATTTCCTAAAAGGCCTGTTGCGGGAATGACTGTCACCAGAAAGATGCAAGGGCCCAATTTACAGCCATTGCACAGAACTGCAATAAGCAGTTGCAGTCTATAATTTTCAAGTAACACCACATTTATGAAAACTGCAACAATCCCTTTTGCTGTGATTTGTGGACTCTGATGGCAGAAGACCCAACCTCTCTCTCCAGCAGCAGAGAGCAAGAAGAGAAAAAGATGAAGAGAAACAAACTGGCTGCTGCCTCAGCATGTAGACTGCAAAATAAATAAAAAACAGTCTTAAAAAGTGTTAATAAAATATCCGCTAAGAGTAGAAAGGGAGATTAGAGCTGACAAGTTGGCCATAGGGCCTTCTTCAGGCTCTTCCAGTTAGAACTGAGACAAGATGACAAGTTGAGAAATTGAACTATGTTGACATGGCCTGCATTTTCATAAATTTCATGCTCCTTTTTTATATTTAAAAAAAAATCTGCAAAATGAAAGGGATAGAATTAAAAAGAAAAAGGCTTGTTATACTGTGCAGTTTTCCTATGCAGCCTGTACCAGGCTTTGGAACAAATGCAAGAGAAACTGAAAGACCCACGACAGACAATGCGTTATATTTACTGAGTAATCACCTCTAATTTTTGTCACCAAGGATTCTATTTGAGTGGAAAGACTTCAGCATGAGTTGGATGAGGTCCCAGATCATCCTGCAGTTTTTAGGGAGAGCAGTATTACTACTACAAGAGCAAACCAGCAAATACAGTGGTTAGAGCTTATTATCTTTTGGGTTTTTTTCAAAGCCCTATCAACATTGGCAGAAAAGCTTTCATTAGGTCTAATCCCTTTCTAAAAAACAATTCTTTCTGAATTTGGATTAAAATTGCAGCATTTGGGAAACATTCATGAAGAAACCAGGGATGCTTTTTTATAAATGGCTGAAACAGCAACTCCCCTTACACCTCTGAAGAGTCAAACCCAGAGTTCCACATTATCATCATTTCACTCACTCTGTGCTTCAGGAAGCTTTAACGTTTTAAATCTGAAGCATCTCCTCTTTTTTCTCCAAAAAAAGCAACTCCATTATTAAATAAATTATAACTATGCCTCTAGTTTTGCTGTCTGGGAGTTTCCCTATCCAACATTTGGGAACTGGGAGTTTTTCTCTGAATTGCTCAGACTAGCAAAGGTAACACGAGAGATTTTCCAGTTACATCATTTTACTTTTATCATCATCATCATTTATTATTGTTGTGATCTTTTCCTTGGCATTTTAGCTATTACCTAACCAAGATGTATAGTGCTGTATGGCACATAGTCTGCTTTCACGTTTCAAAAGAGCATAGGCATGCAGAGATCAGAGGTCCAACAAAGAGTTTATCATAAGTGTAACCAGTATTGTTTCTAATCAGTGACCTGTACAGTATCAGTACAATTGGGCTGACGGCTGGCAGGTTACAGAAGTATTCTTCATGCAGTAAGCTCAGTAACAGGGATGTTTCAAAGAGAATGAGTTTTTGTTACCTTCAGTCATACTTTCAGTGGCATGGCTGGTTTGGTGTTCACTTCACCTTCTTTGAGGGGGCAGGAGAAGATGTAAATCTTAATCCCTGAGCACAGACTTCTTCAAAGGCAAGAGAATAAATCTGTCTTCATAATATTAAATGTGGGTGGAAAGCTAGGAAGACCCTCAAAAGACAGTTTACACCCCTGTAATAAGCTCTGCAATCCTAAACCTCAGCAAAAGAACTTAAGTTGTTGGTCCTGCTGGGGAAGCTATGCCTGAAAGGGATGAAATTTTGGCAAGGGCCTTCTCACAGACCGTGCTGCTAAGGTTGTGTCACTAAGTGCACTCACTTGTGGTGGAGCTGGCCTTTAAAAAACAAAAATCCTCTGGGCTTTTGAGAGGTCATAAGAGAGCTGGACTTGTCAGCTAGGCTCCTGCCTTGAGTTTCGAGGTCTGGCAAGGCCCTGATCACAGCCCATTCGCTAGTACTTTAGGCCAGTTTCTGCTTAATGAAGTCTAGAGAGCTGGTAAATGACCATCCTAAGGCTGCCACTTACCTATAGCGGACATGGCCTCTGTGCTGGAACATCAGTGACAGAAAGAGGAGACCAGCAACAAGCTTTGGCAGCACACCAATGGTGAGGGACCACGCAGTCCAGGACAGTTAGAGTTCTCCTGCTCGCTGGCTTCATTCATCTTTTTACCCAAGCAAGCAAGGCTTCCTCAGACCAGCAGGTGGGACTCTTAATAAAAGAAGTTATGTAAAGGCAGAAAGCTTGATTCACTACGCCACCACACTGGCAACGTGTTTATGCAACTTCTCCATCCAAAATCAAGAGGTGCCCTGTAGGGATACTTGCACCCCTTTAGCATGGGTGGTAGAGAAGACTTCAAAAGGCAATCAAAACAGAGAAAAAGGGAAAACAATCATTTTGGATAATTGGAGCAAAGAGGTAATACATATCTCGGTGTCACAGGGAAGATTGGCCAATGCAATATGCATTTCCTCTTATCTCAGAATTGTATTTATAGAAGTAAACTGTGCTTAAGTTAAAAGGAAGCACATAAATCTTCTCTTATTGTCATCTCACAACTCACAGCAGCTGCTAATTATATTATAGAACTTCCAGAAGTATGTATAGTAATTACCAGTTTCAGCCACATTATTAGACTTGCAAATAGAGATGGCTTTTTGCAAGCCTATCAGAAGCAAAGGGTCAGAACAAAAAGGGGGTAAATCAGCACAGACTCAAGAAATCAAGTGGGAAAACCTAATTGTACTGGACTTACTCTGACCTTAAATGGATGAAGATACCCACCACATTTAAGACATACACAGGTTTCCTTGCTGAACTCTAATTTTGTGTGTACACCCAAGTTATGAGTTATATCAGGCCTCCCTGTGTGGCCAACTCAGCAATTATTAGGGTCTGACTTGGGCCCAAACTCAAGGTACTGGAATCAGTGACAGCTCCCTTCAGATCTTAAAATCTTTCAGAAAGAAAAATTGATGTTATTGTCCTTAAAGCAGGAGTAAGTTTAAGACTTCTGGAGTCCTTGAGAAACCTTTGACACTGCATCTATCTGTGGATGAATCGACACACCACTTTTTGTTACTTACATAAACAGGCAAAAAGGAAATTAATTTAAATAAACAGGGACTGGTTATACTACCCACTTTCTCCATATACTGAAGACAAAAAGCACTACCAGGCACAAATCCTAAGCATTATTTATATATGCATACATACATGGGAAGAACCACTTGTATTATTAATTTCTTCTGTTTGTCTGGGTTTCATATCAACCCACTGCTGAATTCCAGCACTGCCTGGAATTCTTAAACCAACAGGGATTACATGAGCAACAGACTGAAAGGTTGGTATGCAAGGTAGAGTTTTCAAAAGCATTACATGACCTACATGCTGAATTTGCAATGTAAGAAGTTATTTTTTATACAAAGTATTCTTAAGTCCAATATATTCTTCCATAGAAAAGATAGAAGTACTAATAAATATCTAGCTAGAATTGAACTTTTTTCCACATTACAAACCTGTACGAAACTATTATTCAAACCTCTGTTTCCTCAAAAGGGTGGTAGAAATGTAACAGTGAATAAAATACCAGACAAATGGTTAATATGCTCTGTTAGGCCAGTTGGGGCATTTAGATACCACGATCTCTCCCCACCTCAAGCACAGCTTATTGTAAAGCTACAATAACAAGATAAAAGTATACACTTTCTTTCTGAATTATAAATTGCAAAACGTTTTGATACCTTTACTGGAAAGGTTTAACGTGAGTGCAAAGCCATATTATTAATGAGACTAAGCCATACAGTTACTTAAACAAAGTCATCTTCATATTGCTTTGCAGCTTCAGTGTCTACTCTTGCAAAGTAATGAGTTTCCTCCATTCTCATGGAGAATAAGAGTTGAAGTAAAAGTGGAAAACATTCTTCTGTGCCCAGCTGGATGGGCAATGTTTAATGTGCAACATCCTCCTTGGGAAAATAATATAAATAAGTGTTTCACGATTTAATATCCAATTTCCAGGCTTTTACACTACTTGGCAATCACTCAAATCTAACAGTGAACCAAGGGAAAGATTAAAAAGCCAAAGGCCACAAACTTGTTTAAACTAGTATAGTGGGTTCAAAGTTTCCTCTAAGATCTTGAGCTATAGTTTCCAGATACCACTGAAGTGAAAAACACTAGGCAGCCCCACAGATAAGCTCCTATTTACTCTAGATGAACTAAAGCACTATAACGAGTCACACTTTGGACCTTGTTCTTACCCATAATTAATACCTGATTATTTTGGTTACTCAACTGAAAGGTGACTGAAGTATAACCTTTCGGAAGTGTTTAAGAGCAGAGGCTGCTAAAAAAAAAAGAACTGCTGCTGCTAATGTGGAGAAGGATGGTGGGAAAATACTTATGTCTCCTTGCCAAAGTGAAAGTGCTTTAAAGTACCTGCAGTCATTGATATTCCTGTTCTTGCTGAAAACTCAGTGGGAACCCCACTGACTTTGGAGGTCGCAGGAGAGAGTGCTCACAAACTGAAATGTATGTGGGAAAGAAAGCAGGGAGAAGAAAGAAGTAACAATGCAGAGTCCATCCTTACCTGTGCTTGGCATCTACAATGAGCTGGTTGTCACACTGTCTTGACTGGTTTTTATTCTTTCATTGCATGTGATCCAGATCCTTATGTTCTGACTTTCACCAATGGGAATGCCGATGGGAATTCTTCCTCTCTTTCCAGCCATCTTACAGGAAAAAATACGGTCTATTTTAAGGAAAGTAAACCATTTCACTGTTTTCATTTAAAAAAAAAGCACAGCAGAAGCCCATTTTACTGTTCTAAAACTTCAGGCACTGAGCCTAATGAATGTGGAAGAATACAATCAGTATTTATTATGTTTCAGTAGCACATAGTTACTTATATGACTGTTCATCCAAAACACCAGATACTGAACACAGGCAGAGTGGAGTCTAAACACACAAGCAGAACTGACAGAAGAGGTGACAGAACACAGGCTAAATCAAATGCAGCTTTAAGAAAAAGAAAAGAAAAAAAAAAAAACAAGTTTAATTCTCCAGTGCAAAATATAGACCAACTTTTTCCTTTTCTTAGAGAAGTCAAAAAGTTTTTTCTTAGTCTGCAAAATATTTGTTTATCAGCTGATGTCCACAGTTGATTAATTGCTGAAATTCTGCTCTGCACATTTACCAAGATCTAGGCTATGACATCCTCTGCCAAACTACTTTTCTCTAGCCTGCAATCACTTTCCTATAAAACAGAACTAACCTAACCTTGTCTATACTTAGAGAAGCCCAAAAGCTTCCAATAAATATGAAATCAGCTTATATTTGAAGATGAATATCTGTCCTTTGCAGTGAAACTCACGGGATCTCACCTCTTTGTAACTGATAAACATTGTCACAGCTGGGCAGGATCAAGTTCTGAAAAAATGTGTTGAGCTTCCATATATTGACTCCAAGGTCATCAAGAAACCAGTTCAAAACAGGAAATACCTCTACCCCCATGGATTATAAAGATTCCGTATAACTGTAACAAGTGCTTACTGTAAATTCCATTATAAGGAACCTCCACCAATACCTAGAGCGGTAAGCTCTTAAAAATAGAGTGTGTGTCGCTTGATTCTTGGAATCAAGGACATGTCTTAAATCAATATGAGTGACCTGGACAGGACTGATACATTGTCCACTTTTTTTAGTCAGGTTTCATATTTTTAATAGCAATCTAATATCAAGTCAGTTTTTACACTATTGGGTCCCACTGCACCATCTTGGAAGAAACAGCTGCTACCAGCTCAACTGGTTGAGCTTCTCAACTGGTTGAAGGTTGGGACTTCATTGTGCGTTCTCCCAGGACTATCACTGACCTGTCCTCCCCGGTCTGGCTGAGCAGTACAGGTACACAGCCACTGCCTGTCCCTGTGAGCCGCTCTGGCTGGCAGCTACTCCCAGTTCTGGAAAACAAATTGCAGACCATTATCAGCTCTTCTGGTAATTGCTGCAGGATGGAAAAGGAGAGTGCAATAAATCACAACATTGTTATACTAAGGCCCAAATGGTCTGGCATATTTTTGCTTAAGATGGTTAACACAGAAGTGGTGTAGACTGCAATGGCATGTAAAAATATCCTATATTGACTTTGTTTGTATATGGGGTTTTTTGTACATGTTCACACTATCCACAACACATTTTAAATTAATAAAAATAGCCTTGTATTTAGCTACATCAGTAACATTTTGCTTTTTAACTCTATGGGAAGAAATTCCCTCAGTCTTTAAATATGCGAGCCTTGAACTCTGCACAAGGCATTACATCTGCTGCAGAGGTACAGCACATAATGATTGTGGGCTAAAGGTTGGTGTATTTTCATTGTTCTGTATTCTGTCTTTAAGGCAAATGTCCAGTGACCAACCACATCTCAGTATCTGCATGGACATCACATAGTTTCCAATAAAGTTTTTCATGCCCAGGTAAAAAGAAGTTACTTGGGTCAAAGTAAAGTTCTCCAAAGTCCAATATAATACATGAACTTCAAAATTCTGATTTTTAAAAAAAGAAGCTGCAAACCCAGGCACTTTCAAACAACCATTAGGTCATGTGAACAGGAGAAGTTAGATGGGATTTCCCTTGGGATATTCCAAGAACATGTATAATCCCAGGCACTGGGCCAACAGGATCCAGGCATGTCAGTGAGATGCAAGATAGGGAGGAGTCAGCAGTCATGTTCAAAAATATGCATTTAATGTTCAGCCAAGGAGCAACATTAACAGCACTTGTGGATTTGCCAAGTGCCCAGAGAAAAGTGCAAGAATGGAGTGGAGGAAAAGGAAATAAATAAAACTGGAGAGGGAAAATTATATATAATAAAATCTTGCTTCTCCCTCCAGTTCCAGACCAGCTCATCAAAGCCAAAAGGTAATTCCACTCCCTGCAGTATCTTCCATCTTGTTCAGATTTCATCCACGAATAAGCAACTGGATTTCTACCAGACAACTGGAAACCTACCAAAAGCACAACCCTCTGACGTGCTAGCAAAGCTGGAATTAGATAAAACATTCATGAGAAAGACCCACAGATTTAGTGGATATGACTTTCATAAATGCTGGTGTTCAGAAAGAGCAGTTTATAGAAAACATTTGCCCCTAGTCTACAGTCTCTGCTGAAATGAGTTTAAACTACCTTAGTATCAAATGCATCTTCTTTTTTTTCCCTTTTTTGATGATGGCATTGTTATTATTTTCATCCAGCTAAAAAAATAAAAGGCTCTGCAGGGCTTGTACTAAACAGGTTAGGATTATTATAATCAAATTTTGATTGAAATACTATTAATGATCTGTCCTGGGAATATAAACTATCACTTTTTGGGTTGCTAGCATCTTTGTGATGGAAAGCACATTTTTTTAATTGGATTCTTGGAGAAAGTACTGTAAAGCTTGTTCAGTTTATGTTTTAATCCAGACTGCCCTGTGTGCATGTATATGGTTGCAAATATTAATTATGTTCAGGACTATACTTCGCAGGGAAAAAGTAGAGGACGGAGCAGCAGACACAGCAATCTGCTTCATTTCAAGCGAGATCATGAAAGCGCTACTAGATGCTACCACGACCGACAGTAAACTGGAGACAGAGACCACAGCACCACCAGTGCAGGCACACCTCCCTCGGGCCATGGGCCACGGTGAGCTAGGCTGTTCCCTGCTTGCACTTCAGCCAGGAGCACTTTTTCTGATCCTGGTACAGCAATCCATCTCAGCTAGAGGCAGAAGTTATTAGGCATTTTCTCTTCTGTTAATATTCACTGCTCTGTGGGTTGAAAACAACCGGTAGCAGCAATATGCTATGAGTAGCGCTATGTACGCTGGTAGTAGCTCTGGCACTGAAAACAATAAGCTCACTTATCTGAAAGGTAGGGCAGAACACTGTTATGAAGTGATCCCTGTTTAATTGACAGCTATTTACATCACCGAGGATTTAGCTGCAGTGTAACTGCTCTTATGACAAGCCGCGTAGCTTTGAACGTTGGACAGTTTACCTCCAACTCTTTTACGCTTCGACAGTCTCCCTAATCATTCAGCAAATAAATTGGGGAAGTTCCCAAATGGCATTTTCAAAAATGACAGTTTTACTGCTACCATCTTTACACCAGCTACTCCACAGCAACTATTATTTTTGGACTCGTTGAGGTTTTTGATTATTTAAGATAAAGAAAAAAAAACAGGCTGCTGCTAGTACTCTAACCCAATAAGCACTGACTTTTATATACAGAGAGTGAAAAACTATTTACATTATGGAACAGTCAGTAATGGTGGCTCTTTTACTACCATCTAGCTACATAAATGCAACTTCTGCTGCTGGTGAGACCTAAAATAATATATTCAAATGCAGGCTACATGCTATCATTTTCATGTTGTTTCCCTGTTATCATATTGCTCAAATGAAATGTAAGTCAAAGCAGAACACGTCACGTCCAGTCCACTATTTCTGGTATCAGAGAAAATATTGTAGAAATGCACATTTCACAGAACTTTTCTTTGTACAAAATATTTTGCTCATTGCAATTACATGAACAAAACCGAAATTCTTAGTTACAAGAGTGGACATAAGCAGGGGAAATGCTAATTCCAACACTGTCAGGCATTCCAGTCTGCCAAATACCTGCATTGATTTCTCAGTGTCTGCCCCAGCATCACCTTCCCTTATGGCGACCATTCCTACCACTGAGAGTATTGCTGAGAAACAGCTTCTTGTGACAACATTCAGCTAAAATCAGCAGTGTCTGTAGGCATTTGGGCCGTGTCTGAACTGGTGAAGAGGCAGCATTTCCTCAATCTACTCATATTCTTCAGCCATTCCCTCAGTTCTGTTTTAGGCCAAAATCCAGAAACACATCGCAACTTAATCCTCTTGCTCTTTTATGATGGGAAGGAACCCAGGAGCCTGTGCTAGACGGGAACGTAGGACAGATGCCCGAGGCACTAGGATCTCCTGGCACACTCCTGCTTTTGCAGCCTTGCAGCACAGACCACAGCCCCAGATCCGATGGCAATGACCATGGTGTAAGACCTAGAACGCATCAGCACTTATCACAGTATTATTGAAGTTGGGGAGCTGGAAGGAGCTGGACAGAGTGGATGAAATCTATAGCGGCCATCTAGTTCCACCTTCCTCCCAGCACGGGGCTATTGCCAACTTACTGTAGATCAGACTTGGCTCTGTCTGGCCAAGTCCTAAAAGCTTCCTTGGATGGAGGCTCCAGGTCTCCCAGGGTTACCTGCTCCCAGCTGTACTGCTGGGAATTTTTAATTTTAATTTTATGCAGCGGGGTACAGGAGGAGCTAGGTAGTTAGCAGTGCTCACAGAATCAGCTGCTTAGACATAGTCTAAATACATTAACTTACAACTGCAATCATCTAATAAAAGATTTCTAATCTCTGAGCTGCTTAAGAGGCATAGTATTCCATCGGCCATGCCTGAAGCATTTACCACTTTACCACTTGTTTTCCTTGCCAAAGAGAATCATTTACCTGCAATGTCACCTGGAGAATGGTGGGTGTTGTCAGAAGATCAAGGTCCAGCATCAGGTTATGTAACAAACATCTTAATTCCATTTTTTATGGAGCCCGATCATTAGTTTATGACAGGCTGTAAATTACAGAAGCAGCAAACTTAGATCACCTCCTACAGGCCAAAGCGAAGACTTTTTTCCTTCACATGAACGTTCCTGTTCCTCAACCTGTACATTGCATTTCTAGTTTCTACACCACTAAAGAGCACTGAGTCCAGCAGACGGTTCCAGCTATGTCAAACTGCAATTATTTACATAGCATTAGATCATGATGGAAGACTATCACCTAACACTGAATTTTGTGGTTAATAGCAGGCGCTTCAGGAAATCAAATGAAAGGACTCATCAGACGTCTGCCCACTTTACGCAATCGGAAGGAAACAACCTTTGCACATGAATCAAGATTTTGGGGTTTTTTTTTCATTCTTGAAATCCTCTTCTGCAAAATGGGGTTTATGCAGGCTATTGTTAAATACTGTGGGGGAAAGAGCATATTAGAAGTATAATACATTCTCTTTACTGATCATGATCTGAGAGTTAAAGTGTGTTTGAAACATTGTGTTTTGCAATACAGTCTATGTGATGAGTGATAAGTTATATAGCCATAATAAACAGTAGCGATAAATAAAATGTATTACATTCTGTACAGCCCTATTTGCATTGCAAAAATCCCTATTTAGATTACAATGAACTCTAAATTACAGAGTAAACAAGTTTTGGCTATATCTTGAGGCCCAGCAGGGAGGAAGGCATCCTTTGCCACCCCAGCAGAGGAATGCTGTTTACATCCAAGCGGGCTGTCCTCGGAGACACTGCAGCTTTAACACACAAGGGGCTGCAACCAGACCCCCTCAGCCTCCGTGCTTAGTGGTTTTATTGGATGGCTGTAGGCTCCCTACTCAATACCAGAAGCTTTCAGCAGTGCTTAACTTTCCCAAAAGTGGTTGGGGCTCATGGGATTAGGCTGAATACAGCCTACTTTTGAGTCAGCTTGCTGGGCAGCAGTCTGCCGGGTCACTGAACTGAAACGCTATTGTGTGCTTTCATAAAGGAACAAGTCTGTGGTTTCATTTTGGACTAGTAGTAGATAAGAGACAATAGGCTATTTGCTTTAAACTTTCTCTTGTCTTCTCCCTTATGGAAAACACTCCAGCAACATTCCAGAGGCTCAGGTCACCTTGACCTCTGTCAATCTGTGCACCAGCCCATGTATGATACAGTCTGTGCTAACTGTATTGGTTGATGATCTCTTCTTAAAGCAGTGGTAAAAAAAGACAGACATTCACTCTCCTGTATCCAGACATTAGCAGGTTACCTGTACTTACCTGACACTTTTATGATCTCTTCTGTGCTCTAAGTGGGGTTTTTAAAAAATTCCAGACTTATGCTGCCTTTCATTACAGGCGCATGCAAGGCTATTAGGAGTGAGTTAGCCTCAATTCTGATGATGTCAGGATGACAACGGGGTGATCTTTTTTCACCCGGCAGGGCAAGATCAGGTCTGGAAGTGGTAGGGATTGTCAACAGCAACCAGAGAGGGCTTGCATTAAGTTCTGCTCCAGACGCTGGAGGCTGGTTGCCACCTACTTTCACAACTCACGGAATCTGGTAAGACCCCCAGTTTCTTTTGGACAACCAGCTTCCCACAGGTTTTATTCACTTATCTCCACCAACAATGACATAAAATACTCTTCCTCTCTGTTGGCTATTATGATCCATGTATCATTCAGTGATCTGGTGGGAGTCCCATCCTAAAGTTATCCAGAAACTGAAGGTGGTGCAAAAGGTGTCACCTCTCTCTCAGCCACAGGTCCCTTTGTAGAGCCAGACCACACCAGACCAGTAACTCACCAGCTGCAGCATGCAGTGGAGGAAATTTTTGCCTATCTGTGAGCTCTCAGACCACCACAGAGAGCGTCACACTGCACATCACCCAAAATATTCAAGCTCCAGCCCATTCCATACTGAAACTAGGAACTTCAGTGGCATGTGAAGATACTTGACACAGGAATTGATTCTCTCCTCTTTGTCCAAAATAGCTTAGATTAGCTATTTTTCCCAGATAGATGCTGCAATGTTCTTCAGTGGAGGAAAGAAAAAGAAGCAGGGGTGTCTTTGAAAGAGAAGTTGTTAGACAGGGTAGGGCATTTTTCTTTTTTACTTTGGTGTATATTATCAATATGACTGCTACTTTTTGTGTTTAACCTTAAATTACAATCAATAAGGAAGTGCTGGGCTTTCGAGTCTTGTTATAAATCAGCCCGTATAATTTAGATTTAAGAGCCTAACTTTGCTCATTTTTTTCTACAGATAATTTCTATAAAAATTGGAGCTGCGATAAAAGCTTGACTGACCAGATACGACTCCTGTTCTTTGGAATGAAGTAGAACACTCCACCTCTCACCTGTGCTTTCATGGTGGCTTTCTTCTGCATCCTCCCATTTACTGTTACAACTGGGATCTGAAGTGCAGAAGAGGCCTGAGCACATGAATGAAACCAGTTTAAAAAACAAAACAAAGGGGGGAAAAAAACAGGTTTGGTGCATCACCTGAGGTGTATCTATGCCATAAGCAGGGATTAGAATCTTCCATTTCAGGTGACAACAGAAAAAAAAAACAACAAACCAAACAACTTGTTAAAACATTACCTGAAGCAGAAGTTTCTAACTCCTTGCCAGGTGTGGTACGTGCTTGAGCAATTCCCTTCAATTAAGCTATCATCCCAGAGATCCCTTGTGGGTGGTATGGCTCCGTACTGTCCTCAGTGTGAGCTAGATGCTCTACTACATGCCTTTGCGCTAATTATCATCTTCGTTGTCGTATGTGTTCATCAGGAAGCCACGCTTTCATCATCACAGCTTAGCTCCCACTCCTGAGAGGCAGGCACTAACACACCGTGGAACTGGACGCCTTGGTGACACGAACAGGCAAAGTGAGCAAATATGCTTACCCAGCACAGGCTGCTCTTCTAAATTTCCTAAAGTTTCTTTTCAGATTCCCTATTGAAGCAGGCACGTTCCACCAGTGACTGCATAAAACAGCAGTTCCCAAGTCAAAAATGGATTTGCCATGTATTAGATTTCTAAAGGACAGAATTTCTTAGCAGCTCCTGTACACCTTGGCTACTAATTCCCCATCTGCTGAAGGCAATGGCAATGCAACAGAGTAAGAGACAGATTTGTCTTGAAAAACAGGAAGACATTCTAGCTGAATTAACTTTTCTCTGCTGTCTCTAGAAACAAATCTCCCTAAAATATCAGCACAAATCAATTCTACTTCTTTTCAGTAGAGAGGAAGGAAATTACATTTTCTGATTTTGACCTTCTTCCAGTGTGACAAACCCATCAGGCCAACTAATCTCCTAAGAATTTACCATATGTTCAAACCGGAACCTGAAAATAGGCTTATTTTCTGTTTAGTCTGAGCCCAAAGCCACAGAACAAAGTTTATGTTTAAGGTATCTGAACCTGGAACCTCTCAAAATGTGAAGCATCCAGGTCTGTACTTGTGGCTTTGTTTTCTGTTCCATTTCTAATGAGAGATAACTTAAAAAGTAAGGATTAACAATTTATGGGGTAGTAATCTATAAAAAGCTCTGCATCCAAGATATTAGAAAGCAATATAAATTCCTTTGTGGAAATGTAAACGGTATTAAAATGTAAGTAGGTATTATAGCCAATTGGTTAGACGGGGACAGTGAGAGTCACTGACTGGCTTTTCTGGGAATCAGGTAGGTCCCTAAATCATTAACTTATTATTAAATCACCCTACAGATATAAATAAAATGAGGGACTTATTCAGAGATGTCTTGCAGAATGTAAGTAGTTTCTAGATGAATGACTCACAAGATCAAAGTCAAGGAAGACACCCATTTAATTAGGGAGGAAAGTCTTGAGCAAATCTGTAACAACACCTTTGCCAGGGACAAAACCTTTCCCGTGCACGCTCCAGCTTCACCTAGCTGTTCTGGAACACAACTGCCCCAAACTACCCTACAAAAATTTAAATGAAGCTGAAAAGCAGTTGATCTAGCAATCCTCCTACCAATTCCAGAACACTGCAACCACCGATAAATATTCAAAGGTTTTCCTACAGCACAAATTACCCAACAGAACAGGTTTGCAATCAGAATCCTTACGCAAGTCAGCCTTTAAATTCCATGACAACTTTAGCAGCTCTCCCTTCAGCTGGCAAAGCAGCCCACGTTCACAGCACAGGTCAGCGCAGTAATTGCATGCTTGCTTTGTATCACAGATGATGTCTGTCTGGCATAGTATATTTTCTCATGACATAATCGATCATGTTATTAAGGAACAACTCATCCTTGATGGCTTATTCAGAGCTAACCAGAAACCACAAAATTTTGTCGTCATTCAAAAGTATGCCACACTTTCTTTTCTCTCCAGACAGCCAACGTATTTTAGCTGATACCCAAAGCAGGGCACTGAGACTCACTTTCCAATAGATTTTCAGAAATGAAAAAATTGAGCGTGTTCTTAATGTCAACACCCAAAACCCACCCCTTTGTATTTCTGTCTTTTGCATGAACTAGGAAGTCTGGTATGTAAGTATGGAGAAAATATTATTCAGTCTATGAACTAATGTTTCCTCTGCTGTAGTTATGAATTTGGTAGGTGTGTCTCCATTATAGAATGGAAAAATCACGGTCCTATACACTTTACAGTGTGCCTTATTTTTATACTGGCTGACCTTATTTCAGCTATTTATAATCACATCTCATTGTCATTGTTGCTGTAGGGTTTAGTATCACGTCAATTGAAAAATTAATATTCACACTGCTGAATTTTCTAGTTATATGGACACTGTCCATTTTGTTCACTCCCTGTTGCAACCCAAGATCTTATTTTTGTGATCCGTCACCCTGCATCCACACTGGACTGTCTCTAGGACTCTTCTGGAGCAGAACCACCAGACCATGCTACATCTCTGCTGTGGTTTGGTTCTGTGATCCCTCCAGAATGCAGAAGAGACAAAAGCACAGCTGCTATAATGTATTGCTTATAATTTTCAGTGGATATCACAAAATTCATCTGTTGCAAAAGGTGAAGTTAAAAAATTAACCGCAATTTGTCAAAATCTAGCTCACAATTGCTTATAAAGGGTCTGTCTGCCTTGGATCTCACTGCTAGCAATACTTTGGAATCTACTAATTCGATGTGAAGAGCACATTAATGTAAACTCAGGTGTCACTTTCCTATAATCGGCTTATCTTTATTAAGCAATATACAAAGTTTTGTTTCCCTAAAGCTGCAGAAATCAAATAAGAGAAGATGGTTTGTATGGACAAACTTTCAAGACCTTTTCTGGGCAGCATAAAACTCAAAAACTCTCTGTAACAAATGTATGTACAGCAAATGAGATCAGCACTGAGAACTAACCTGAGAAACGTGGTCCAGTAAAAGAGGTTGCTTCTGCTCAGGTTGGTGGCATCACAGGACTGCTGTAAACCTTCTCTCCTGCTCCCTCTCACATCGGCCCATGTTTTCTTTCATTCAGAAAATGTGCAAGTTACCCTCATCTAAAAATTGACAAACAGCAAAATCTGTTGCACTGGCTTTTCCTTTAAAAATCACATTTATCATTGTCCCCCCACACACCATTCACTAGAAAATTTGATCTGGGTTTTCCAGAAAAGTCATAGTCTGAATGAGGGAATTTTCAACAAAATTACGGTGTACTGTCAACTGTCTGGACTAAGCACATTTTGCTGAAAAGCCACTGTTACCAACACCAGCAAAAAATAAGAGAATCTCAGCAGCGTGTAAGAGCGCATGATGAAGACAACTGCGATAGGACTGGAATATCATCTGTGTCAAGACTGGACACAGATTACTGTGATCTTTCCCAATCGTGTTTTCAGTCCTCATCTCTCTACAACCATAAAATATGAAGAAATAAAGATGAATAAAAGCAGAAGAACAAAAGACAGGCATTTCAGAGAATGTAGGAAACAACAAAGGAGTGCAAGTAAAACTATCTCAGAAAAAAAGACGCATCAATAAAAGTAATTACATCTTTTCCTTTATTTTTCTGTACATATCTGGTATGATGCTCTGCTCTTTCATGCTTTGTTCAAAACAAAGGTACGACCATCCTGATCATTCACCTTTCTACTATTCCTTCCTCTCATTTTTGTAATTAAAATCAAGAAAATATATGCAGTGTATCTAAAATCAGACTTACAAAACAGGTTTGCAATTTGCCATGTTGTACACAAAACCCTGGAATCCCACAAACATTAAAAAGAAAGAAACAAAGAAATCGTTATCTGTTACCCTAATTCAAGGTGTGTAATTAGCAAAGCTGGAATGCAAACACTTTCTCTGCTCAAGTCACTCTGGGTGTATATATGTATGACATATCTAATAAGAAGCTGAGCATCCAGCCACTAAGATGCTCCTATAAGCTGTACCACAATCCTCTTAAGGATTTAGGGAAATCAGAGGCTCAGCTTTGCCATCTGTGGCTTAATAAATATTTTCTTCAGAGGCTTTGTGCCTTGTTTTAGCAACCAAGAAAATAGTCATAGAGTCATTTCTGAGACATGGTATTACCACAGAGCTCCTTTTTCTCTTTCCTCAACAAACGTTTCCGAAGTGGACAACCTGTGGTAACTGTACTGTATGAAGCAGTTGAAATACACCTTCCAGGCTTCAATGTGTGACCCAGCAAGGATGTGGTAGACAAGGGTTTCTGTCCACTCTGAATCCCTATCTTTGGGAGAAAGCTGTCAAAAGATGCTCAATATTGCCAGGTCCCTTTGTGCCCCTGATGGACTTACACATGGGCATGGTCCCACAGCAAATCAGAGGGATCTCTGAGGAGCAATTCCTATTTCCAATGCAGACCTCTCACACAGCTCTGAGGAATGTGATATATTAGAGGTAATCACGTGAAAATTTTGGTATATGACTCAAACGATCCAAAATGATCCCTTCCATTTTTGCTCGGTCAATGGACACACTATTTTTACCAGTGTCGTTTAAGCAGTGTCAGCAGACATAAAGCATTTCTGTAGTTTCATAGTTTCTTCACCACATTTAGTGGTGGAGCCTCATCCAGTACTACCTCCACTGAGGAATTCAAATTCTGCTTGCTCTAATTGTGCTACCCATACCCCACAGCTCTGAAACTTCAGAACTATCCAAATCTGGCTTAGAATAAAGGAAATCAGAAGAAGTCGGTCAGCTTCTTAGAGAAAGACAAATTAAAGAAATAAAGATGAATAGCATTTCCCTCTGGAGCTTTAGATGAAGATAAAGAGGGCTAGCGTAGGCCAAGGGATGTGGGCATAAAAGGTGCTGTTATTTAAGTGGATATAAGAAGGCTTCCTAGGGAATTCAAGAAAAAGCCAATAACTTCCAAAGTTTTTACAAGAACCTGGAAAAAGAGAGAGAGGGGAATAAAGAAATAAATATATAATAACGTATGGAAAAAATGTATTATTGTATTGGCCCAGTGTTATGAGCAAAAGGCTGTGAGCCAGAAGACCTAATTTCCAGTGCTGAATTTGCCACTGACTTGGTGTATGAGGTACTTGGTGTACGATGTTGGTGAAGTTAGTCTCTCTCCGAGCCACAGATTCCCTTCACGTGTGTTTCAGATGTAATCAACCTGAAAGCTCTCTCTTCTTACTTACGTTTCGTATTCTGAGGGGTTTCAGTTTCTGCTGCAGCCTGAAGCTGTTAGGTTGTAATATAAAAATAAAGGCAAAACAGAATGGAAACTATAAAATATTGTTGGCCTGGTTTGTTTTGAGACTTTAACGGCTTCAAAAGTGATAGTACTCATAATTGCTCTGTTTTCAGAGACAGATCCTGGGCTTGTGCACATCATAATTTTTGCATGTACTTTCATCAGAGCACTATGCACAAGGAGGCTATATTTTAACTTGAAAACACATTGTGGTAGGAGTTTCAATGTACTGCAGTTAGCACATGCAAAACTTAACAAGCACATCTGCAACTGTTTCAAGAAATGTTTTGTGAATAGAACTACACAGGAATAAAATGCTGCCCATAGGATATTTCAGAAGTCTTTCTTTTCTGAAGAGCCATGTCCTGGATTCCTTTGTACTACCATACATCAAAGGAGGGGGGAAAAAAGAAACAACAAATGAAATTCCTTTGAATAATTTGTTCTAGGAGATCTGTCCTTGTCAAATGAATGCACCTCAGTCTATAATTGTCAATTTTAAAGAATGACTGAGAGATGCCATTTATTTAAATTGAAACAAGTACCTTGCTCTGGAAAGCAGGCCACAAGTAGGGGCAGATTTGCAAATCAGCTGCCAAACCAATGCATGCAGAAGACAACAGCATTTCCACTTCGCATATCCAAACGGACAATTCTGACAGCTTCTATGTGCAGTTATGTGAACTGCACACGTAATCATGGTAATTGCATGCAGAAATTGGATGCAAACTGCACCACTAATTTGTTTTTTAAAAAGGGAGTAATCTTGCAACACTGTATATAAAGGAGTCAAACAATAATTACAACATGCTTTTCAAACCTCTTAGAACAAACTCACTATTTCCATGCAGTTGTGTTAAAATATTTTCCAGCTGTCAGTGTGCCTGCACACTGATACGAAGATAGTTGGGTTTTTTTTATATATCACCAGGAGAGATGGATGATTTTCAGTTGCTTGACAGAATGCTTGTATAGTATTTCTTGACGAAGGGTATCAACAGCAGTTTATATTGCTGGTCTAAGGAATGCAGATCTGTAGCAGAGCTCTTACCAGATCCATAAATGCATTAGCGAATGTGGCGATGAGTCAATGGAGTCACTGCAGTTTGCTAGGAAGGCCTCAGCTGAGACTGGGCATTTTGCCTGGGATGGCAAACTGAGGATTAAGGGCTTTATGGGACATGTGAACTCCACTCAAATGCAAACATAAGCATAATTAAAATTTAGCAAACTATGATGTACAAGCCCTTGGGCAAAATCCAGTAGACACAGCTGTATTTATAGGTTGATACAAAGAAGAACTGTTAGGCCTAACAGCAATTCAGCAAGACGGAGAACAGCGAGGAGTCTGAGATCTCTCACAGCTACGCACTGCTACGAGTCTCAATCTAACATTGCGTATCTTTCTCTTAACTACTTCCTTCCGCAGCTTTGACCAGACAGTTACTACGTGGACCGTTTTTCCTATGGATCAATGCATTAGCAACTATAATTAGACTCACAGGAGAAAATGGCACTGTTCTTTCAAAGACCAGGTGTCTACACCGCTGCCCTTCAATGGTCTGTGCTGATAATGAGAACAAAAGAAATTTGGGAGCCACAAGAAAGATCAATGTAGGGGAAGGCACTGCTTTCTAGAATGGCTGCAGAGAACCACATATGATGAAACCCTCTGCCAGTAGTAGAGGCACTGAAAGAAGTGGAAATGAGGTGTTAGTATCACCCAAGAAAATCTGAACTCCTGCTGCCAGTTTTCTGTAGCAGGAAGAAACCTGTAACTTCAGTCTCCAGGGGAGAAAAACAGTGGAGACACACTGTCTATGGAACCTTCCCCCTTTCTCCAAGGGAATCAACTTTATTGCTTAGGGAAAGGCAGGAAACACACTTGGGAATAATCATTGACAGCACCTTTGCGACAGCAGATTATGAGCTACCTCTGCCCTGAAGAAAACCATCTGCAGGAAGGACAGTCACCTTGTACTGAATCAATCAATGACGGGAACTGAGCAACCTCAGCGCTGCTTGCAGAAAGAAGCAAAGATCTCTTATTATCACCCTTCAGACACAGTTGTACCTCACCTTGCTGCCACACTGGTGTAGAGCTACTCTGTTTGGGAGGTGTGTGTCATATGGCTTCTCAGCTAAATGAGGAAAAATGCTTTTGGGTTGGCCAAAAAGGATACTGCACTAGGGCACTTGGAAATCCCTTTGGGTAGCATGGGCTGAATGGAAGAGTGTCTGATCTCCACTTCATCTCTCCACAGCATCCCTTGATAAACCCAACACTTAAACTGTCAACTGTCCTGTGACGCTAAGGTTTTTAGGAAGTAATACATGAAGAAGTAATTCAGGCATCTCAAATAAACAAGAAAGACCCTGCAGGAAACTCTGATCCATTCCCTTTTGCATCTGTTCTTCCTACATTGGAGCTTTTCAAGACTGATAACGGGTGTTACGTAGGCTTGTGCTCTGCCCCGAGAGCATGACTGCATGACGACGAGGAAGAACCAGGTCCCCACTAGCCTAAGTAGTAATGTGTCACATCTGCCTCTCATGTGCTCTCCAGAAAGCAATTCCAATGCTTCTCTTACGCCTCTGACTGAGGAATGATACAAGGAAAAGGACTGTTACTCTGGTTCGGATACTAACGATCTTCAGCATCTCCACATGCTGCAGGGCCTGTAACATAACTGCAGGTAAAGAACAGGGTAAAAGAGTCATCCTGGCAGTGTCCCTGCCTCCTGCTGAGTCTCAGACAGCAGTAGATATTCACCTATGCCAGAGTGGCACTGGAACGTAGCTTTTTCCCTGAGATAGAAGGCTGTAAAACACTGGATTACATGGTTGTCATCACTGCTTATTGGCTTTTGTTCTTTCCAGATTGCAAGGCAGCAGCAAGCAGGGTGCTACAGTGCTATGCTTGGATGTCTGAGGAGAAGCTCACTGTTCACTTATTGCAAAAAAGCTTTAAAAATAGGGAAGAAAAAAAAAGTAAAAAAAATAAATTTGAGCAGCTTTCCTTTTGGAGCACCAGGAGCCAGGTGCAGAGCTGCTAACAATGATGACAAACAAATACTGGAAATATTTTGCAGTTCATCAAACAAATAAATTTAGGAACAGATTCAAATCTCCTTACTTGTACTGAGCAGTATCTTACAGTTCTCTTGGAACTGCTGCTGTGTTCATGGAATGAGACATGTTTCTACACCAGTAACAACATGGGAAAGTATCAGCAGTATTAAAGGCCAGATTCTTGCATTCCTGTTCACACAGATTAGCACACGTGCCAGTAGAAGCTCTAATTCTTGTAATGAGGTTTCTCAGAGAGTAAGAAAAACCCAGAGAAAAATATGACTGGCAAAATCTACCCTTAATATATGACGAAAATATCTGTGATATTTGATTGTGTGCCATTAACTATGGCCTATCTTGGTATTATTCTCCAATTCTGGTAGGTGAAAATCTCAGGCTAAAGACTTCACACTAAACCAGAGGGCTGTATAATATTTTCTAGAACATACAGCGTTCTGCATACTGCAAATATTCTGTATATTCTAAAGCACAGAACAGTACATGCTAGTAAAAAAAAAGAAATTCAGAGGAAGCAACAGTAATCATGAAACTGTACCAAGTAATAACTTTACCAGACAGTCAAAACCAAAATGAAAGAAAGATCACGAGTAAGATGAATTAAGGTTTATGACTTTACCAAACACAGTAACTATGGCAACTCACGCCACTTCCACCTGAATCTTCTACCAAAAAAATAAAACTTCCTGTGTCAGTGCATTTCACTACTTAGGTGAAGTTTGGGGCTTTTTGTGTATATTTAAAAGCAGACATAGGCAGCGAGAGGTTGACCTAATCATAAGAAGTGGTCTGTGAAGCATTAACAGTGGCGACTGCACTTCTGCCTCAGCAAGGAAGCCCTCCTGGGTACAGTGGGTGCCCCACGTTCCACAAAGCGCTCGGCGTAAAAACTGGCTCCGTTTCAGATGAGATACTTTCTTATCTGCACCAGGGCTCCCAGACCAATTCTCTAGCTTCTGGATTGCCCTCAAATCCCCCTTGGATTCAGGGACAACTCTATCCTAGGCTGAGTCCTCATCCTTCTGGAAAGGAGATACACGTTGCTCTAATACACGTAATTATAACTGTATTTTACGTACAAGCACTTCATCATGCAGCATTTATAGGGTCTCATTCTGCATTTTTTGTTACCTCATTCTATCCGTTTGTGTGTTGTTTTAAATATTTTGAATAAACTTCAGAGGCTGAGTTATTTGCAATGGAAACAGAGCCAAAGAGACTCTCCCTCTCCAGTCTCAGTGTGAGCCAGACGGCCTCACTTTAACCACTTCCCTTAAATCAAAAAACACAATTGCAAGACCAAATATATCGGGACAGGCATGTCAGCCGGTGCAAAGAGTCCTAGCTCTACTGACTTCGGGGAGGCAGGCAAATTTATAGCGGGTGAGCCACTCCCCCCACTCTATGGTGCAACCTCTAGTGATTTTATTGAGTGTTGCAATAGCTAATGTTTTTAAAAGTGTTGCTTAAATCAAGAGACTGCACAAGAACCTAAGCTTGGGTGATTTTTGTGTTGGCTTTTGCTTAAGTTTGAATTTCTAGTCCTTGTGGCTCTGAAGAAAAACTGGAAAAGATTAGGTGAATGCTGCTATGTAAAAAAAGCCAATGATTTTAAACAAATCTCATAAGCATTATTCTTTTTATTCCTGGTGCGTGTTTTTTTTATTTCTGAAAGGTAAGCAAATATCAAACTCTAATAGAACTACTAATAAAGAAATCTTTAAAAACATGTTCCTAACTCTCTCTGAAACCTTAAGAAAAAAACAAATTAAGAGTGCTGAAGCTGACAAAGCGATGTCTCAGGTGAAAATCAGGGGCCATTTCACTACAATTAGCGGGGCTGGAAAGGAGGCAAGGATGCAGCAATAAGACCTGTCCTTCTCTTAGGAAAGGAAGAGAATTTTTCTCCCATGTTTTACAAAGACTGTGTTACATTCTTGTCTGGTTACTTGTTTTGTACAGCTAGAATATGGGTAAGCAGGTCTTCTGCTCAATCTTTGCAGCTTTTTAAATGCAAGCAATAATTAAATACAAATGAATTAAGAACAGGAAGGGTAGCACTTGAAAACTGATCAGCTGAAATGCATAGGAGCTGCAAGAAGACATGTTGGAATTGCTCCATCCATGAGCTCTCCTGCAAGGACAATGCTTATATTATGAGTCGAAGTTCCCCTGGCACTGATAGCCCTTTTTTCCTTTTTTGTTTGTTTGTTTGTTGGTTGGTTTTTTACCTCTCCCTCACAGAAACTTCTGCAGTGGAGTACTCTTCAAGGAATGGGGATCAAAGAATTAAATACAATTCCAGTATAATATATTATTAAAGGCTGAAATTCACTATTAGAAGCCCACGTAAGACACATCAGCATAGCACATAATAGGTTAAAACATAAATTTGCTCTTTTCCCCATCTGATATCTTTTTCACTCAGAACACTAAGTTAAAATGGTAGAAAACAATGCTCCCTTCTCCTCTAAAAATGCACAGTGCATAATAAAAAAGTAATGTGTGATCAGCCCCTTGATGTGTTTAAGGTAGTAGCAGGAACTGATACTGCCCAGAGCAGCAATGAGTTTCTGAGTCCCACACATGGTAAGAGAAACTGAAAGAAGGGATGCATGGAAAATCCATTAGCAGAAACCTACGTGGAGACAAAACATTTTGATTTTCAACAGATCTCAAGAGGTCCAAGCACAGCATGTTAATGTTTATGATAGAAGTCAGTCAGTCTCCAGGCTTATGTTATTTTGTTTTGGTAAAAGAATATGAGATGTTAGAATAATCACAGGTATTTTTACTGACTAACTCTTCTTAGTAGCTTTTCTCAAGTGTAGCTGGTTTTAATTTGTGGAATGAGGGTGGGCATAGCTTAACATTTATGAAGCTCTAATTGAGAGCATTTCCCTCACAGAGAACAATAACATGACATTTATTTCTTAGAAGTTTTTAAATTAGATGTTTTGATTTTAGTTGGCAAATTTCTGGAGTGGTTTGTTGTTGTTGTTTTTCTAAGTCCTCTGCTTTTCCAGTGTGACTAAATCCAAAATGTTTGTACCATTAAGATGACAGATGACACGGCCCAAAGGCAAACACACATGATCATCTGTCAGGTGCCTGGCTCTGCTGTGGTTTACCGTGTGCTTTGCCAGCAAGTCTTAGCACCTTTGTGTGCTTCTGTTTCCTTACCTATAAAATTGAGATAATGACACGTACCTTCTTTCTTAAAAGCTCTGGCATCTTTTCTATATAAAAGTGCTACACAGCACTGAAATACAAATGTAAGTGCTTACATAACCCTACCACACTACATATACAGGAGAGTTGATAGGGGGGGAAATAGTAACCTTTGTCTCAAGGGATCTGGGCTTGGTTTTGGTTTCTAGTCTCTATTAATTTCTTTTTTACCTTCCAGAACTGTCTGAAACATCTGCTGAATTGGCACAATATGAATGGAGAGATTCCACTTCATCGTAATTTTGTCCTGATGCAAAACTGTCAATGTCTGGTGTTTTCAAAGGCAACAATTTTTTCTGAGTATGGTGCCAGGAATAATCTCCTGCTCTTTGACTCAATCCGTAAGCCCACAGGGTTATGTATTTATTTACTTATTTATTTTGATGTCTCCAAAATAGAAATGCATGTTGCCTTACCAGACTGCATGCTGTAAAACAGTGGAAGCAAATAAACTGCAATTGTTAATGTTAATTGGTCTTACTTTACCATGTCATTTCCAATTTTTTTCAAAATGGAGATTAAAAAGGGTTGGAGAAAAAGCTGTGATTTTGTCATAAGCAATCCAGTTAGCAGAGTGAACTGAAGGGATTTGATCGTTCAAGCCCTGCACGACCAACGAACCGCACCAATTCACATTAAGCTGTCTGTCCGCACCCCCTCAGCCCTGTCTACACAGACCTACATCTCTGCCCGTGGTGATCGCGTGGGCCCCTGAGTGCACACTCATCTGCAGAAGGGCCACACTGTCCCGCATATTTTGTACCATTCAGCCTTTGCACAGACCTCTGAAAGTGTAAATGCGAAAATGTCAGTACACATGTCAATGCCCAACCTCTATAGGTCTACTTGGACATATCTGGGCAGCTTCACTGTCTACTCAATCTTTGAAGTGACTGGCATCTAAAGATTTTATTAGCGCAGCCTTCTTCCACATAACTACCGGTAGCAAAGAATCAACATAAATCCCATCTTGGTCCCAGCCTCTGGTAAACACCTCCCCAAAACATGACATGTTGCTGTTAATAATTATCCTTCAGCCAGTTTGCAGTCCTCATGACACAATGTTTATACCCAAACCAATGTGTAAACTTGTTTTGCAAGTCATGAGAAATCACATCAAATGCCTTACTAAAATCATCAGTAGAGCCAGCAAATTGCCTTTTATCCATTGATTTTGTAATTCTGGTTTCTAGAAGAAGTTTGGGAAATCTATTTTCTATTCTTTCTTTGCTACTGAGGCTTATTTTTTCCTTCTCCTGTAAACAAAAATTCCATAGTCGTTCCTTTTTTCCATTCCTGCATTCCTTTCCTCAAGCTGAGATATTCCCAAGATCTTTAGTTAATTAGCTAGGAAGACACAGTTTACCCTGCATCGCAAAAGCCAATGATAAATTCGATGTTTGTTGCAGCTGCAGAGCAGATGTGGGCCCTGAACTCTGAGATTTTTGTTCCCTCTGTGTAATGTGAGTCAGAATTTTTAAGGAAATATATATGCCAACAGTTACCAGAGTGCGATACCTGAAGTACCTCAATGTTTGCCCTTTGGGAGGAATGTGATTTAGCTATAATATCTCAGATAGTGAGACATGCTCTTGGTGATGCCTGCAAGTCATGTCAAAGAGCAGTTTCAGGCTTGGATCCTGACCTTGGAGCCTGGAAGTGGACACCACCTTCCCTAGAATTGTATAAGGATTCAAGCACAGATGACACTGAAGTCAGATACCACAAGGGTACCCTGAATTTTCTAGGTAGCAGGCATCTCAATAATACTGGAAGATGACTGAATTACTCACAGCTTGAACTCCTTTGGCTCTACAGGCAGAGCAGGAGACTACAAAATCCCCAAATGATGCTGTGACTGCAGAAGCAGAATGATCGGAGAATCCCTATTCACATCACTCAAGACCACGTATTTTGTCCTATTTGATGGAAAGGGAAAACTTGCTATCACAGGAGAGGAGGAAAACAGGTAGGAAGGTTGTCTGGAATTGGGTATAAAAACAATTACACACTCTGTTAGAGAAGGCTCAAACTCCCAAACCCACTACCAGTAAAATTTACTGCACCTTTGAAATACACAGAATTCTGCCCGGAAATCAAGTACGGAGAAATGGAAGAAGGATATGCACAGACAGCACAATCAGATGGCCAACATATGGAATCAAACTGAATAGCTACTGGTTTTTAAGTTCCACAAAAACAATGAATTGAGGACGAGCAAGAGACCTCTTTCTCACCCTCTTTATTTCCCTGAGCACCCTCCTGCTTCCCAGCCCTCATGGCACACGTAGCACTTACCTACCTGTTTTTCAGATACTTGCCACTTCTAACTCCTAAAAAGCCTCAGACTGTTCCATAAGTACTCTTAACTACTTTCCTGAGCAAAACCACAGAAAGAAGTAGCAGATGAAAGGCAACTGCAATATTGGCATGCAGTTTCCTTAAAAAATCCCCACAACAGCCTCCCCATCAACAGTGGGCTCATTCTTACAGCTAGATGGAAAGAGTGGCATGTGAGCATCACTGCGCACCCACACATCCAACATGCTTGTTTAACCACACACATATAAAACCCTGTTGAAATCACAACATATCTTAAGCCTAGGCAAAATGTTTTAATTAAAGGAAACATATTTTCCTCATTAGTACATTGTATGATGTATCAACGACCATGACCTACTCCTGTGGCATGGTTGGTTGTTTTTTTTTTCTTCCCTGTGTGTGAACATCTGTACATTTCCCCAGAAGCTGAATTTGACACATGTGATGCAGGAACAGAAACGCCTTTTCAGTGCAAGTCTAAAGCAAACAGATGTGTCAAGCATCTGCCAACAAGTCATGAGGAAGTTACTTCTGCTCTAGGACATAATAACCTATGCACTTCTCCTTAGAAGAATGCTTGTCTTTTGTGGAAAAGACAATTCCATACTACAAGTTGTATTTTCAGTTGTATGGGAAATACAGGGTCACAGAATCGAGGGGCTGGAAGGGACCACTGGAGACAGTCTAGTCCAACCCCTCTGTTCAAGTAGGGTCAGTTACAGCAGGATGCTCTGGAGCATGTCCCATGGCGTTCTGAGTATCTCCAGTGATGGAGACTCCACACACACTGCTCTGTGTAACCTGCTCTAGTGTTTGACCACCCTCATATTGCAAAAAAAAAGTATCTTTTATTTAAACAGAATGTCCTGTATTTCAACCTGTGCAGCACTGAGATGAGTCAGGCTCTGTCTCCTTTATTCTCCACCATCAGATATTGATACAAATTAGCAAGATATCCCCTGAGCCTTCTCTCCTCCAGGCCGCACAACCTCAGCTCTCTTTGCCTCTCCCCATATGCCAGATTCTCCTATCCCTTAACCGTCTCTGTAGCCCTTCAGTGGACTCTTTCCAGCACATCCGAGTCTCTCTTGCACTGGGAGCCTGGGCCTGGACATAGACCCTGGATGTGTCTCAAAGGGTAAGAATCGCTTTTCTCAACCTGATGGCAACGTTCCTCCTAATGCAGCCTGGGATGTTGTTGGCCACCTTCACTGCAGAAGCACAGAGCTGACTCATGTTCAACTGATCATCCACCAGGAGCCCCAGGTCATTCTCTGAGATCTCTGGCTTCTGGGTAGCTCCGGCATACACGGACATTGTTTTCAAATCTGCATATCTACGGCCAGGCACATAAATCCATATTGGGCATCAAAATAAAAGCAGGTTGCTATTCTGAGACACCGCAAACCTACAGCTCCCAATGGAGAAAAGTGAAAGTGTTATGATTAAATCCCTATTTCATATTTCCAGGTTGCCTGCAGCAGAGCCTTCATCATCAAATTGTGTATAAATGGAGTCTCCGTAAGATGCGACATTTCAACTAAGCCCTAATAAGAACCACTCCAGAGAAAAGTGCATTTCCTTCCAGTTTATTCTTTTGGTTTCAATTGTGATAAGTTACAAACCTATTGTAAAATAGATACCACGCCACACAGGGGCATGCAGCTCTAAGATAACTCATCCTAAAACAGTGATATATATGGAAGGTTAGATAATGCTGCATTATACATAAGAATATCAGTTTCTCTACAAACCAGACCCCCACTGCCATGTGCTGGGAGGTATGAATTAGACATGATGAACATAATAAAGCAAAGACATCAGTGTTTAGGACATCTTTTTATAAAGCACTAGCCTGTCCCTGCACTTAGAATAAGTACCTGCATCCATTCCCTTATTAACCACTACCGACCTTCATCACTCTTGAACTCCCTTGTTAAGATGAATAGCAAAAAAGAGAAATATAAGATCTTACTGCTAAAGCCCAATTCCTGGCCCCTGGGGTGCCTATTGTACAAGATAGTTGCAGAATGTAAATGCAGAAATGAGCACTACAGAAATGCTTATGGATGAGGAAATAATATCGTGAATTGTGTTATGTCAAGTGAGACCCTATTTATAAACAGACAAAAAGCTTCTGGGTGAGTAAGTGATGGGAGGCAAGACATTGTTCATTGTACAAATGAGTGCAAAATATGATAAAAAGGAACTATAGGGCTCTCAGGAAGAATAATTCATGTGCCATTATCATTTTGACACCAAGGACAGTAGCGTATTCATCAGTATTGAGTTGCAGGGAACTTGTGCCTACCCTTTGCAAATCCTGCGGGAGGTCATGTATGTGGTCTGTTTCTGGGGTAGATCTTTGGAAGATTCTGGAGTTCCTCATCAACAACACGATCAAAGCCAGGGCTTGTGTCTAGCAAGCCAGGTTTGGCAGAGAGGCAACGATCTGAACGTGTGAGCTCTTGCTGTCTGTGTGCCAGAGACGTTTCACACCTCACATTGCCTGGGAAGCCGTGGCTGGAAAGGCACGAAAGGGGCAGGAGGCAGACAGTGGTCAGTACTTCAGAGATCAGCAATGGTTCGAGCAGGTTATGGGGCCAGCTATTTGCACTACAGATACTTCTCTTAAGATGCCTATTATTTTTCTAGTGGTTTGTAGCATTGCCTTCTTTATCCCCTAGGTAAAGGCAATGGTGTGTCATACCAACCCTTTACTCATTTTCTTTCCACTTGTTCCCCATTGCCCCCTACCAAATCAAGCAGTCACACCTTGGACAAGACTCTTCAAAGACGAGCATTCAATCAAAGCTGTCTATCTAGGGGTTAGATCCCAGGGTAAAAACTTGGACTGATTGCCAGCTTTCAAGATGTGACAGAAAGCTGCAATACTTGGCAGCCGGTGTCCAGACTGAGTTTAGACTCTGGAGGCTTAAAAATCCCAGTCTGCTGAGAGCAGCATGGTGAGTTGACTGGATGGTGCCACAGCATTCACTCACCGAACTGGGGTAATGCTGCCTTCTGGCAGTTATTACAGCCTACAAGCTACACAAAGCTCCTAATGCTTTCAGAAAAGCAAAGGCCAGTTCTGTTCCTTCAATGCCGTGTTCAAGACAGATGTTACAGTGCCTATACCTCCACACTGCCAAGGAGCAGCTGTTTTTGGAGGCTGAAAAACACTTTCAGATGGAGGAAATCTCCAAGAAGAAGTAAAAGTTACTCTGAAAGATTACAGTGCCTTCACATCTGCTGTACAATGCGTATGCACACATCAAGTTTAACTTTTCCAAGGACATTGATGGGACTTGGAAATCAAACCCCATTCAGAAGGTACACTCCAGACACGTATCGCAAGTGTAGTGCTACACCGACCACTCCAGAGAAGATGTAAACAAGGGACAGGGGGTGAGATGCTGAGTTTGCAATGCTAAATATATTTGTTGTTCTCTGTCATTGCTTTAATAGGAGCCACTATAAAGACATTGTTCAGCACCACCTATTTTTCCCCATTGCACTTTCCTAACCTTGCCAATCTTTTGAGTTTGGGATTACAGCAGTGAGTAGTTTATCACTTCTGAAGAAGTAACAAAATGCCGTGGCTTTCAGACCTCTTATCTCATAGACCCTTATCTTTTTTGCTTCCAATTGTGCCTGGGGAAAGCATGAGGAGCAGATGAACACCCAGGAATTTAGCACATTATTAGTATTTTTTTTTAACCTGGGGCAAGGAACAAAACAAGCGAGCTGAGTCCTGTGAAGTAGCACACTTAACTTTGTCTCCCGATCTCTGAATCTAGCACATTAAAGGATGGTGTTGCCGTTTGATACCTGCTGCTGCTAAGAGAATGCATAATGATAAAACCACCAGCTAAGCTCTTACATCATTTTACAATCAGGCATCTCAGGAACTGTTTATCTGATCAGCACCAAATTCTGTCAGAGCGTTGACATGTGCATTTCTAAATAATTTCAGTATGTCAACCTGAATAGACACACAGAATCAGAGAGTTAATTATCTTTGACAACTTTGCCAGCTAATTTCCTATTTATATGTACCAAACTAGGGGCCTCTCTTATCCTTCCTTGTCACAAAGAGTTTATCAATCAAATCAAGGCCTAAAATTGGCTGCCAAGGCAGTCTGCCATACCAAAGGGGAGTTTATCTGTTTGAAATCTTTCCGACTACCTAATGACAGCAACATTGACATGAAACATAATAGGCATTGTTTTGTGTTGTTCCTTCTCTCTCCCTGCCCCCTTTCCGTTTCTACTCACAGCGGACATTGCCTCTTCGGAGAAGGCGAAGCTCAAGCTGGTACCTCCCCTGCCCTCCCGCTTCCTAAACATGCCTGCGCCTGGATGCAGCTGTCAGGACCGGGTTTCGGATGCACACAGTTCACCTCTGGATTTGAGCTGACAGAACCTGCCCGTGTCAACTCCATCCTTGTCTCTGCCAATTCAAGCACATTCGCTGAGGAATATGAACGATGTTAAAAACTACCCGCTCCTGCTGACAGGCATTAGATGGTGGAGCTTTCGGTGCGTGTTGTCACTACTTTTCTTTGACAGGCAGTTATGTTTTACTTTAATAGCCATATATCTCCTCTCCAGTTCCCTTTAACGGGGTGGGATTTTACAAGGGTACCAAGAGGTTGGCACTTGGTGCATGCTGGTGTTATCCATCCTCAGGGAGCTC
>JAVJGJ010000033.1:17164015-17236684 GCA_035590215.1 Microhierax caerulescens
GTTCCCTTTAACTGGGTGGAATTTTACAAGCATACCAAGAGGTTGTCACTTTGTTGGTGCACGCCAGAGTTATTCCTCATCAGGGAGCTCCCCCTTACACAACTCATGTAAGAACACACTGCATCCCATGGCAAAGGCAACAGAAAAAAAAACATGGGTCCTTGCTGATATTTCATTAGGATTTTCTTTCTCATCCTGAGTGGGAAAAGGCCAAGCAGTCAGGGGCTGAATCCTAATGGCCTGCTGAACCCACACAGGTGATTTCTCTGGGGAAGTTATGCTGCAGGTAGCAAGATTCATCACATGTGATGCTTGTCATCCATCACACCACCCTTACTCGTTAAAAATAAATAAAAATAAAGAACACTTTAAAAACATTGAATTGTTGCTTAGACAGTCACCACTCCTGGGCTAGACCACACTGAGAAAATTATCTATTATGTGGGAAAAAAACAAAAATACAGTGTCATTTGCATTCTTGGAGATGGGGCCCTTTCTTTCTCACCAACACAACGATGCTGACCTAAGGTGGAAGACACTTAGCAGTCTGCTCTGCATTCATGCTGTGCACTGTAGGTCCAGAGGAGATAAAATGTCTGCTCCGGTGCTCTCCCTGACCTCTGAGTGTCAAGGCACTGACATCTGAAGGTTGTTCCCCCTGAAGTGAGCCACAGAGAGTTAGAATCACACTTTTTTAGTGCTCCACTAACCTCTTAAATCTGCAGATATTTTCTGTCTTTAGAAAATGGCTCCCTTTCTAATTCCAACATTTTATCCCAAAAGCCACCTCCACATTCCATCAGTTTCAGAACAGGGTGGGCACTGTGCAAGCCAGTACTCCTGGTCGGAAGAAAAGCAGCTGACCTGGTATTCTTCCTGTAGCTGAAGTAGGTAGTCAAGATATGCACCCTCCCCTTATAGGACGAGGTCTTGCAGAAGATACAAAGCATCTGGAATGAAGTGCCTCATTGTAATGAGGTCTTGAAAGCAGATTTTATGTTATTTTATTACTTACTATCTAAAAGAAGAGGTGAGAGGGGGGAAAATGACTGGCAGATTCTTTAATGTCACCCAAAAGCCTCAAGGGCCCAATTAATCAGGAAATATGTTTGGCTTTTGGACTTCAGTTGCCCATTCCCTGGGGCTTCTGCAGTGCAGGGGCTGGACATATGTTACTTGCTCACGCTCTAAGAAATTATATTTGCACGGGGAGTGATACCTGCTAGTCCAGAATTAAGATGTCAAGACCTTCTCTCATTCAAATGCCAGCGCTTTCAGCTGGAATGTGTCTGGAGAGGGCCCACAAACCAGCTGAACAGCTTGGTTCATAACCTTCGACATTCCCATGAGAGCCTGCATGAAGATCCAGCTGTTTGGATAACACAGTGGACTAGGAAATCGGAGAACGTGCATTATTACAACCTCCTCGGTTCTCACTGAAGAGTATAAAGTGACTCACCACCAAAAACTCAGGTAATAAGAAAAAAGACTTCATGAACTCGTGAAACTAATACTGATTCATAGTCCTCTCCAGGCCTGCTGAGTCAGTGGAGAAACCTCTTTCACTTTTGAAAACAACGACAAAACTACAGCAGGAAGGGTATTTCTCCCCAGATAAACAAGCCAGGAATGGCTTTAAGCTGCTAAAGATGAGCTGGTTTCTTCGGAAACAACAGCATCTTAAAAAGTTCATGAGTCTTTCTCATCTGGGTTGCCTGTCCAGAAGATTTGGAATTTTTTTAAGGGTGCCAACAAAATCTAGGTTTTTTAGCATCATTAAAAGGCCAACTTGTATTCATATAAATACTCCGGCAGCCTAGAGGTACCTTTCTACAATTTATTCTGGGATGCAGAGATAAACTTTTCCTCTGCTGCTTGTTCCAAGAGACACACATTTCAGATGGTAAACCCCAGTGACTGCTGGATCTTGCCTTGATCTACTGAGGCATCATAGCAAATCCCTATTCCAATCTCCCACCGCCTACAGAATGGCATGTTTTGGGGAGGAGTGGCTCCAGGCCAGACCTATACAGAGAGAGGTGTGTTTAGAAACGTTCAGTGTGTTCTGAGAGACTTCCAGCAACAGATCTCACACTAGCTCCAGCGGCAGGAAAAATGGCTCATGACAAAAGCAAGGGGAGTGATAGTGTGTGTTAATGTTGTCTGTGCAGTGGCTATTATTCTTATTTCCCTGTCTCTGGAAGATGAAGACTCAAAAATATTCTTAAATATGGAATGAAATGACAGTGTCCAGACCCTAGAGAACAATCTTCGGTGATTAATACTGATGCCTTGGTTGCTGTAGTCCTGTTAGTGCTGTGAAGGGCTCCCTATAGTTAGTGATGGATTGCTACGATTTTACCAAATGCGCACAAAAGTCACCAGGAAGGAAACCTTGAGAAGCAAAGTTCTCATCTTTCCACTGCGTTAAGAAAGCTACTGTAGCGATAGCGCAAGATCTCGCATACCAGAGAACCAAAATTCAGCAGGGGACTTCGGTAAAAAGGAGGAGATTACTTCTGGATGCTGCTTTTGCCGAGACTCCCAGCACATGCTGTTGGTGATGCAGATGCTTATCCAGTAGAAGATGCTGGGCAGAGATCAGCAATTCATTTCACATTAGCCAGTATTGAACATCAGTCATTACAACCAGCACAGTCCAGATTTGAGCCAGTGACCTAAGGGTGAAAGGCTGCAGCTTCCCAAGCCGGTAATCATTACGTTTTGACACAACCAATTATTCAAAAACAGTCACTCAGAGCTCAATTAAAATTTCAGTAACTTAACCTTTTCTTTGCTTCTCCTTTGTCTCCCGCACATCGTGTTCCCCAGTCTAAATAAACTGAACACTTTGTCACTGCACTATATAATTCTGTATTCAAACTGTCAGGACCTACCGTAGTCACCTCTGTCACTGTCTCTGCCAATCCCAGAGAGCTCGCTCAAGCTTCTGAACAGTATTAAAGTGCTCTCCCTGACAGACACTTTGATAACATCACCAAGCACATGCGTTGAGGCAAATTCCTCCTGACAGCATTCACTCAACAAGACAAAAACTAAAGAGGTATACGGATTTGGTTTAGTTACCTTGCTTGTGTGATAGATGTTATAATTAACTCTCTGTCTAATACTGAAAAGCTATTGTTAAGTTTCATGGCCTTTGAAGATTCACATTTGTAACAGCAAACCTCTCAAATGAACACATTTAGCAATGACTGCATTTTTCAGTAGTTTCTTAATGTTGCCAAACAGCAGCACTGAATATTTATAGAGTTCCTGTTAAAAAATTACACATATCATTGCTTGGTTTTGCTTTGATCTAGAATTTATTGTCTATGAAGTTAAAAAAAAGACAGACCCCCCCACACCTCCTCTCTCCTGTACACCTCCAGTGCATGTTGGCTGCTTAAGACATTGTGTAGAGGCAGGTCATCTCAGACTCCAGTACAAATCTAATTAAATTAATGCAACCTCTTGGACAATACAGAATCATTACTGCTGCAACCATTCTAACATTTATCACATCTACACAGTCATCCATCAGAAACTAAATGCTTAGTCTCCTACATTGTGTTCACCATGGACCCAGTTACATTTTTTCTCCCCAGCAAGAGCAAATTATTACAGACAAGACACTACAACGACCTGTCCACCTTCTGTATTACCAGCAGAGCCTGCATTGCAGTTTAACGGGCAGGTACTCCTGCTCTGAAAGCTCCCTGCCAAAGCAAATACCCCCTGAGCCCTTTGGGAATGGTGAAGGACACGGACTGACACCAGTTCCTAGGGATGCCACCCAAGGTGAAGTGTACGGCTGGGTAAATCACCAGCTTCAGAGACAGCTTAAGCCACGACTCTCAGCCTCCCCATTACGCAGTGGGAAACTGGCAGGGAGGAAGTGCAAAAAGGAGCAAGTTTATTTCAAAATAGGTCTCTGTTTATAGCTGCTTTAATTTCCACCCATTTAGACTTCCTTAGACACTCCTACCAACACCTAATTTGCAATACCAGAGATGTCACCTTTGGGTTTGGCCCAGTAAGTAACTTTCTAACAGGGTCACAGGTTTCTCTGTTGTATGAGAACGCGTGGGGATACAGCCCATATTTGCTCAGAACACACACTTCATACTGTTACGTTTCTGAAAGGCAGCCCTGAGGAGAATGTCTCTGATGGAAAAAGCTAAAATAATCCGCTCCACATACACTGATACTGCTGTATCTATTGCCTGAACTGCTTGTCCCTCCCATTTCTCCGATGAAATCAGACCTTTTGGATTTCTACCTGCCAGGAAAATGATAATGAACTACTAAAAGGGCTCCAAATGCTGCTGGTTGCCCCAAGCAGCACATATGGGTCCCAGCATTTCAGAGGACATGCCTGCTACCACGGCTGTGCAACACGTTACACAGACCAGTGGGATCTTGCTCTTTAAGGCAGCCACAAATGCTCAGCAACCACAGCACTCCTGACTCGTGCTGCAGCATTTACCGGTCAGCAGGATGCCACGAAAGCAACTACGCAACTTTAGTTTTGTGATTCTGAAAATAAAGGCAAAACCAAATCGCAGCTGGAATCTACACCCCACTCCCAGTTTTGTCCCTTCCATTACCCTTGTGGGTCTTTGCCACAACGAACTTCACAAGAGTCTCATCTTCGTTAGCTCTCCAGGCTATCTACATTTTTTAACAGCTACAGTGACAAAACAAAGGCACAGCCAGCCTGCCTCAGGGAGATGAGAGTCTGGCATTTGAAACAATTTGACCACACATTGCACCTATTTCCTATAGAGCTACTTAAGAGCGTGAACAGGAAAGATAATTTTTCCTGTACCACCTGCACATAATCAGTTTTTTAAATTATCTTTCTTCTTTTATTATAATGATTTTTTGTTTAATCTGGAGATTGATTTTACATGAAAACCTGTCACTACCCTTTTAACAGAAAGCAATAAATGAGGGTTTGTTTTAATAATTATTGTGGTTCCCTAGACTATCTTAAGCACAGACAATAGCCTTGTCCTGATGAAATATAACCAAAGATTGATGACAGAGTTGTCATCCTCATGTCTTATGTTCCAGGTAGGTGAGGTGCTGGCTGTCATTTTGATTACAAATGTGGCATTGGAGCTGAGTGTACCTTATTGCCACAGTAAATAGCGTGTCCATGTTTCCACTGAGAAAACATTTCTTTTGGGGTTTATTCTGTAACTTGCTCACAAGCATCTGCTTGAAGTTTGGTGGAGAAGTTGAAGAGAACATGATTTTAAAGAATAATAATAATAAAACATTTCAGCTTCCTTAAACTACAAGAGTATTAAGAAAACACAAGTTAAGCAGTTTATGAAGCTTAAGTTTTTATAACTGTTCTGAGGTATTGGTATAATACTTGAAGAAAGTTCTTCTTTCAATGTACATTTCTGTAAAATGCATAACAATACCTGCTTAAATTCAAATTTGCCCAGGAGACCAGAACATCTCTGAAATGCTCGTCCGCTTTATTATGCAAATTTTTTATTTATCCTACAAACATTCTTAGGGAAAAATAATATACAGTTTGAAATTATATATTATACTTTAAATATATGTGCAATGTTAGAGAGAATAAAGACTGTGGATTAGGTTTTCTGGGCCAGTGTAAACTGAGACACTTCAATAACTTTTTTTTCAGATGTACAGTGGTATCTCTAAGATAGGACTGTAGATTTGTTACAGATTATGGTCTGAGATAGACATGTTCATTATATCCTTTCTAGGACGCAATTTATGGATATGCATTGCATTTAATGTAAAAATACTACACTAAAACTGGGTGTTCTTAACAGGCTTTAGCCTCAGAGACAACTGGAGCCGTGACCAACAGCTGTGTCTGCTCCCCAGTGCAATTTTACACACAGGGATGTCTCCTGAGAGGAGATTCCTTGCTTGGAGCCTAGGGATGACCCAGCTACAGCCTCTTCACACCAAGAGGCACGACGGGACATAACACAATGAAATGCTGCCTAAAGATCTGGGTTTGGCACGGAAAGCTCCCCTAGCATTTGTTCACTTCACTCAATATTCAGTCATTTCCTGAGATGCTTGCTGCTGTAGATGTCTGGAATTAGCTATTCCGCTGCTGGATATCCTACTTTCACCTTTACACTTAAAGATAGAAATTTAATTTTGCTGAAGAGGCATCACTTGTTTTTTTAAGTTATTATGATGTACATTTTTTATTACCAGATCTCATTTAAACTGGTTAATGCAATCACTTGTGTGCCAATTTGTGACTTTATTTCTTCCTGGACATGCTTGCTCCCTAACCCAGCTTGCATTAGATTGGGGGTTTTTTTCTGACACCTGTAAAATGATTGATCTTATTATTTATTTATTTTCTAATATCATGTCTGAGCCAGGAGATGCTGAGATTCTTGCTAGCTTTGGGACTGCTTTCAATACTTAATTTTATTTATTTATTTAACAGATATTAACTTCTGTAACACTGCCCAGCATTGTTGTCATACACACTTCCTCTCATCGTTAGTTGAGCTGCCCCTCAACTGCTAGATATTATTATTAACTACTAGATAAGGGAAGGTTCCTTATCACTGGCTGGTACAGAAAAAGATTACAAAGGATTTATTGAACAAGCTGCCCACTGGCTGAGAAATTAGCTGACAGCCCACGATGTCCAAGATGATCAGTGATGAATTCAAGAGGAGCCTGTGAAGTTCCCTCTTGAAATCTGTGATTATTTTTGGCCACTTGGTACTACTTTCTCTTAGAGTGAAAATATGACCCGCTCAAGACCTGCAGGTCAAAATCTAGCCTGGTCTTTTACTTTGCTCTTGCCTCAACCTTCCTAGCAACTCAAGGCATCATTTTTTCCTTATATACTTCATTTCTTCCCCATTGACAGTGATTAAAAGTTTTGATGTAGCATTTGTGGCTGATGCTACCCAAACATAAGAAAACCTGCCTACTTCCCTGAGGTTCAAATGGGTGGTAAAGAAGATGCTGCACAGGTTAATGATTGAGCTTCATCAGTTCTGAGCAGCTTTCTAGCACGTTCAATTTCAAATTAAAACCATTCACCGCCAATGCCTCTCAGTGAATGAAAAGATCAAAGATATGCTTGAACTCTTTATTTAGACGATACGAGCATTCATTTGTTGTCTTGCCTATTAGGTCTACATTAAAAAAAGTTGACTGTGAATTCGTTTTGAGATTACATGTCATTTTCATATGTAGGTAGCAGAACAGATATTATACAAAAGACAACAAGACACATTTTATACTTGCCCATTAGGTCAAAGGACATCAATCAAAGCAGAGTGGATCTGTGTAATTAATCCCCACTATCATAAGTAGTTTTAAACAGAAGTAAGGTAAGAGAATTCATCAGCGATTTAAAGTGACGTTCTATATTTCCTCCTCCTAGAAGTAATACCATTCATTTAAAAAAATCCAGATCTCATCAGCAAATCTATAACAATCATTTGGGGAAAACGGCTTATTCATTTTGACTATGCAAAATAATTATCTTAAAACCAGATTTTTATTTTACACTCCAGCACCAACTTCAGGACAATGCATATATATCTTAATATAACCTATTAAATGAGACATAAATTGGCTGCTCCTTGGATTTCGTACCACTTAAGTGACCAAGAAAAAGCTATATATCATGGGCATTTGGGACAGAGCTCCAGGGGAACAACAGACCAAAGCAGGAATGAGGAACCCAAAAGACTGCAGCCTCAGCCCCCTAACAGCACATAATTGCTAAGGCAAGTCCTACCCGTGGTACATACACAGTCCTCGCACTTCCAGTGTCTCATTTGCTGGAATAAAGGATAAAAAATGTATCCCTTCTAAGTAATTCTGTTTGCTGCTGCTGAGTCAAAGAACATCTTGCTATCTGTCTGCCAAAAAGCATCTGTTACGCTCTGCTCACTCCCATTCTTGTCTCTATTCCATATTTTAGCATCTATTCTTATGCCCTATTGCTATGAAGGTATTGTAATTATATAACTACAATTATATAATTATATACAGAGTTCATTTTTATATAGAATTATTAATAGAGTTCATTTTTAGAAGATCTTAATAATATGCAGCTGTTCCCTTTATGGCCACTGTTCCTAGATGGATCCCTCTGCTATCCCCTTCGAATTATCTTTGTCCTAGGAGACAATCTTCACAACTTTAAAGCACTCTCCAAGCAAAAATGTAGTAATTTCACTTGCTACAGAAAACTGACACAGTCAATCGCTTAAGTACATTTATGGAGATGTAGGATTCTTCACCTCCAAATACACAGGCTTTTTTCCCTGTCTGTTAAATGCAGATCTAGAGGCAAAAGGAATGGAAAACAGATATCAAACTAGCTGGAAAGCCGCATGGAGCAGATAAGCACCTTGTAGAATGTAAACTTATTTGTTTGCTTGAAACAATCTTCCAAGCAGCTTCTCACTAATGCATACTTCTAACTCATTGCAATCTTTGGAACCAAAGTGGTTCCTTTTTAGTAATAACAACCAACAGCAATAAGCAACACAGTTCACCATCTTAACTCCCAGGTGAGCCAACACCAAATACAACACTGAAATTTGACTTTGGGAACATTTCAAATCACATCCTCAGCTGCTGGAAGTCAGAATAGTTCTATATCCTCCAAGAGAGTTGCCCTGTTTTTTATCACCTAGGAATCTGACCATTGTAACACAATATACACAAAGGAAATCTAATGTTATATCAGATAGCGAGTTAACCAGCCCTTTGTTTTTCTCTCTGATATCCTGTCTTTTCAATTGCTGCAAGCAATTAAGTGCCCACCACTTGTTTGAACAACCAAACCAAAATAATTACAAATGCATGTTACACTACAACAATTGCATATTAACAAAGGCTGGGGGCCAATTAATCATTACACCATCAATATCTAATTTGCATAAAACTATTCTCTTTAAAGACTCCATGTTTGGGGTGACAGGGTTACCTCATTGATTATGCAAATTCCCCATCAAGCTTTGCAGAAGCAGTCAAAAGAAATAAAAAGGCTTGTCTGTTTCTAGCCAACATCCTACAGCTACGAGGCAGGACAAAATGGGTGGAAAGCAGAAAGAAAGGAAGGGAGAAAGGTGGGGAAAAGCAACAATGTAGAATTAAGTTTTAAAAGGCTGGGCTACGGTTCAGGTTTAGGAGCATAAAGCTGAAAAAAAATTACTCTGGAGTACACCAGCTAAGAAGGCGCTGGTGGACAGAGTTCTTTACAGCCATGTCATGTCACAAACTGCAATAAAACAGCTCAAAACCAGTGCTGCCAGTTTCCATTTTACCTAGATCTTCCTCAAAGGTACATTCTAAAAGGAGATATATGCCTCTGAAGACAAACCAAAGTCCTACAGATGAACCCACCGATAACATTATGTATTCCCTTTGTGTCATGGGATATTCATTTTCCTGAAGATTTTCTCTGGAAGAACACTGGCTTCTTAAATTAGCAATTTTTTCCTTGAATCTTATGAAGAATTCTCACACTGACCGTGGGCGACAATTACAATTGCAATATTTTTCCACTTGCACAACTGGGCTGTGAATTAAACAGGCCATCAGCTCTAACCACTTCTGCCTGGCTGTGCAGCCAAAGCCAAGGGGCCTGTTGTGCTGTCACGTACAACCCAGGCACTCCAAGGTGACGGCCGTGGCACAGCCCAGTGTCACCAGTTAGCTGCTGGGACAAAGCAAAAGGAGCAAAGGACCGCTTTCATCTGCCCTTCCTTCCTGAACAGAAATAACAAGTTTCTTGACTCCACTTTTGATGTGTGCAAGTAAGACTTGCCTTTTTTTCCAGGCCTGTGCAAAGTGGGAGCACTGTATATTATTCTTCCAGGATTTTTTTTTTCCCTTCAGTGACTGGAGGCTAATAGTCATGATATCAACAGGCCTCCTAAAGGATAATTAAACCCCTTTTCTATGGTAAAAGGAAGGTACAGCATGTAGATTTATCTTTCCCCAGAGTTAAGGAAAAAGCCACTAACATGAAAACAAAAAACAAAAAGCCCTCATCTCTGAGAGCTAGGGTTCACTGTGGGTGCATGCTTTCAGCGTGGCAGCAAGATACAGAGCAGCTAGACCAGGTTTCATGCTAGACCAGGTTTCACACTATCCAACATACACATACCTACAGAAGAGGACAAATATTTGGAAATTTAAAGTAGCAAGTGCCCAAGCCATGAGGCCACTAAGTAGGGAAAGCAGAAATCTCCCCATGGCAAGCAGTGCAAAAAAGCATCAGTGTAGCATGTATTACAGCTGCAACATACTTCGTGCTCTATTCTCCGTGGAGGGCTTTTCAACACCAAAATGGGGGACAAGGTGAAGAGAAGGGAGTTTAAAGTGCAAGCTGCACTCTCTGCTCCAAAAAGCACACTATGCTGATTCAAAAAAAACATTTTCAAAAATGCCTGTGGGTAAATTTGAGCTGCCCACAGCTCCCCAGGGGCAGCCAAACTTGCTGTCGAGCCATTTATGTGGATTTCAGTCAAATTCTAATTTTAGTGTTCATTAAACATGGGTAATTCCCAAGCCAATCCCTGCATCACCTAGTATACATAATACCTCTACAATATAGGTCATCCTAGCTTAGAAAACATATACAGACATCAAAGTGCAACCATTTCATTATAAGTATTAACTTTATAAATAATTATGAACTTCTTAATTCTTTACAAGATGCTGTATAATCACAAATGTTTAAAAAACATTACAAAGGGAAGAGGGATGAGTGGTTACGGTATACAGGTATATATATGTATATAACCCACGAACACACATGTATTAGGGAAAGAAGAAAGGTCTAAATATGCATGTATCTGGCTACCTGAGGCAGAGGGAAGGATGTTTTCCTGAAATGTAGGCTATTGAGGAGAAAGCCTGGTCTCCGCATCAACCCCAAGGAAGCCTCAAACCTGCTGTCCTAATAGGTGTTCTCAGCTTCTCCCTGTTCTCCACACAGCTCTTCTGTGCAGGGAGGTCCTACCCTGTCAGGATGCTTGTTCCAGGTTCCTTTGAGACACAAGGGTTGCAGTAGGATGGGTAGCAAGGCTGTGAGTATCCTGCACCAGACATGTACCAAGTACAGCCATGTCCTTCCTTCCCCTTTCCCCCTACCGTCTCCTGCTCTGCAACATGAGGCTGCAAGGCAGATGCTCCACTCTGTACATACCAAAACGTAGCACTTTTTTGTGTATCACAAAGGAAGCACGTGCTTTTACTCACTTTTTGGATCCTGCAGCTGAGGCATGGAGAGACACGTGCTTTCAGAAATTCCCTGGAACTTGAGTGACCAGGCCGAGCCTTATTACTGGAGAGGGGATCGTTCCATGTCTCTACAGAAATGAAGCAGAAAGGAGATACCTCAGCACTGTGCTAGATCATGCCAGAATTCACACAATAATTAACACTGGACAATTATATCAGACCAGACAAGTCTGACACACAAAGCAAGGAAGAAATTGTAACACTGGAAGTAGGGACTGTACTGAAACAAACCCTGCAAGAGGATACACTTCCCAAAGGACACGGATGTATCATTTAGTATTAAACACAGTTACTTCATCAGAAGCACGGACATCTCCTGTGAAGATGCTATCTTGAAGCCAGGCAGGGGCTGAGCTGGGAACAAACAGATTTCAGAGCAATAATGAAATTCAGTCCGTTTTTTGACAACTTGAAAGGTGGCCTGAACAGCCAGGTGCCAGCACAGCTCAGCTCCCTGCTCTCAGCAGCTGGGCTGGCTGTGTATCACCCAAGGAGGACTCTTGGTTGCAGGGGTCAGTTCACAGTCACTCTGCACCGAGTGGACGGTGCACACATACGGCCAGTTGACTTCTTCAGATGGCCCCAAAGAAGCCTCCTCCAAAATAATTCTCCACAAAAATCACTTATTGTTTCCTTTAAGCAACATCTGTTACTAATCTAATAGTAGCATTTTAAATATGCACCCTTGCACAGCATTAATGTGAGAAAGTGGATTAAATACAGTTTGACTGCTTGCATTTTAACAGCTCCATAGCTAATGTTGTTTATGGGCTGTCGCGTTTCTTTTTATTAATTTATATTGATCTTAAGTGCTCAGAAAAGCAAAGCCTGATAGAACAAGCTCAAGCCAGGCAAAGTACTGATCAGCAGTAGGCACACATCCCCACACAGCCCTGCCAGGGGAACTCATTTGCAGCCAGCTACACCTGCTGCCCTGCTGCCAGGTCCCCTAACATGAGCCTGCTTCTCAAGCCAAAGTATATATTACTTTTCCACAAGGTGAGCCAGCAGCATCCTACAGATCAGGCTTGGGTTACCTGCTTCTCTTCGTCTCGGTCTAATCTAGGCATGCTTTTAATTCTACTTGCAAGAAGTCTGCACAGAAAGAAAGGTTCCCATTTGAGAACAAAAAAACAATGGTTATTGCAATAATATGGCAGAATTTTTTTATTATTATTATTATTATTAAAGTAAATACCTGAGAAAGGAGCTGCCCCTTCCGTTCACAAAATTTCTGCACTGACCAGACAATGAACTAGTAAACTAGTAGGAATTTGCACAGAAACTCGAGAGTTGCACAGTTCGGCCAACTGCTTTCTATTGTCTAGAAACAAACCCAGACCTTCGTTCCATCCCCTCCCTCCAATGCCTCTGCTCAGCTGGTCACTTATACAATTATACAACTTCGCCATTCCTCAGCAATTCAGGGCAAATGAGGCTAATCACTGCTGCTCAGTACAGCTGACTCTTATCCCCTCTCCAATCTTACTTAGGAAATTGCAGTGGGATTGATTATTTGGGATGGGATTTCAACCCCTCACACTCCTTGCTAGGTCACATGTCACGGTTTATTTATATCTACCCCAGTCATCCTAAGGACAAGTGGAAATTTGTCAGTCACCATCCTAGGGCACTCGGACAGAGTAGGAGTCGAGTCAAATGTAAAGTACATTTTTAGATTTCTTTCTGTCCTGGCCCTTCACTTGCCCTGGATCTGGCTGCTTTTGTGAAGTTATTGGCTAAACCAACCTTGCCACTTACAGTAGCAGAAAGAATGTAAACAGAAAGTTGCGATTGATACTGAAAGCGTTACTTATTGGCTCGGAAGGACACAGTTAGGAAAGAAGGAGCCAGTGGGTAAAATGGAGGGAGAAGGAAAACCAGCTATTTATGAATGCTAAGTACATATAAATAAAATAGATAACAATTAAGGGTGGAAAGAGGAAGAAAATCGAAAACCACAGATAAAAATGAGAAAGTAAAAATCGTAGAAAACTGGTAAGAGAGGTAAAAGGATATAAGGGTCAACATAATTAACAGCAATAAGAATTTATTTTTAGTACATTAAAAACATATGGAATCCTAAGAATGAAATGGAAAAATGCCAAGAAAGGCAGATATGTTCACTAACAGTAACAAGCTTTGTTCAAGGCTGCAAGAGGCACAAACACTGGCAAACTGACAAATATTTACAAAATATTGCTTGCAAAGTGACAAAAAAATGCGTAAGTTGGGCAAAGCCGTATGTGTTGAAATGTCACCTTCCACAGAAGAAGAAGCAGGCTGATTTTAAGCAGCTTTCCTCACATACGGTATGCAGTGATCTTTTCAGGCTATAAAGCCTTCACAGAAGCACCACTTCTTTATTAATCTGTATGGAACCTACCACCACCCAAGTCACACGCTAATGGGAATGCTATCACTGCTGCAAAATCTTTTCTAAAGTTAAGGAATCATCTAAGAATCATTGCTCTAGGACTGGCACTTCAAGAGTGTTATGCACAATTCTTAACGTTATCTAAACCACCTTTCTCAAGGAATAAAGAATTACCCGTCATATATGAGCACCACACACTTTTCACTTCAAGTACCAAAAAACAGTGGGGAAAAAAAAAATCCATTAAGGCCATTTAGATTTTCCAGAAAAATCAAGAGAGATTATGCCCCACAGCTCCTGACTGTCAGTGGGAGCTGGGAACCTACACCCCTTCTGAAAAACTCAGCTTAAATATTTCTTGGTTTTGACCCAATGCATTCTGCAAAGAAATGAATAAATATCTCACTTTGGTTCCTATCATCTATGCTTCCCTCCCTTGCTGGCAGCCCAATACTGAATTCATTAAATTTCATTAAAATCTCCATCTGGTTCCTGCTTTTACAAGGCTATGAAATCTGCAGGTCTTTGCAGAACGAAATCAGCTGTTCCCTGTTTAACATGGCCTTTCTGGCATACAGACACCAGATTTGACTTAAAGATCCCCCGTACCCAGCTGACAGTCAGTGGTGATACAAGCACTAGTTCAGCTAAAGACTGTACAAGATTAAGGTTGGCTTAATGACGATGAAGTTTGGTGTTCTGGCACATGCAGCACTAGAAAACTACAACTCCAACAAGACACCTTGGCAGCCAGGACAGAAACAGATTACTGTCAATGGGACCCAAAACATAATTTGGTTCTGAAAACCACAAACTCAAGAAGTCCAAGTGGAAACAAAATACTTCATTTGCTTTCCCCAATGGAGAATTAATATTTTTGTGACAATAATGAAATTTCCTCTAAGAAAATTCCATAAATCATGTTTTCTATTAAAAAAAAAAAAAAAAGGAAAAATCTGTGGTAGAAAGTTCCAGTGGTAATTGGATGCCTTGTGGGATGCTGCATGTACTTGCCTACTCTGTGTTCACTCTCAGTCACACATAACTGAAGTGACTTACATTTACACTGAGAAACATATTTTGGATCTGCCAAAAGGAACATCATTTTGACCTGGGAGAGATTCTGCCATGATAGGTTCATGAGGACGTGACGGTCCATCTCAAGGCTACACAGAAGTGATGTGCAGTGATGTGCTGCTGCTTTTCTTTCTCTGAAACCAAATGGCTGGGGCTGTCACCTCAGAAGTGGAAGATTCAGGTTTAATTCCCACCCCTGCAAGAGTCACAGTAAAAACTCATCTTACAAGTGACTGTTAACTGCTGGATGCTCCCAGGTGTGTCAGAATCTCCTCTTTAATAGTGACCGACGAAACAAGCGTACAGTCAGCGCATAAAACTGCCCTGCGCTTTTATAAGGCACATGTACAGATCCCACTGAAAAGTGAGGGTGAAATGTGGTAATGCTGGAATCTTATTCTCCTTCACTCCTATAACGCAAAGTCAAGAAACTTAGAAAACTATTCTTAGCCTGAAAAGGCAAAGATTACTATCACCTTTTTAAAAATAAGCACTTAACCTTATTTGCAAAGGCTAAAACATCCCCAACCCACCACAACCCCACTGTACACACAGACATGCTGCCACCAGTAACCATTCCCACTAACTTCTCCTTGGGGTTAGGAAAAGGTCACGCCTTTGGTATCCTGATTCAAAAGTTTCCGTACCTTGACAGCGGCTATTTTCCACCTCCTGTGACCTTGAGAAGTGCTGTTCCCTCCAGGCATGCCAATAGTTGTAAAACAGGGAGTGCAGTAGGAAATGGATATGGATAGAGTGAAAGTGATTCTGTTGTCCTTTCACACACCCTCCGTGAGATGTTGAATGTGTTTGAATGTGATCCATCAAGACATTGATCCCTTGGGGAAGGGCAGATGTGTAAGGAAACTTCAAGTGCTTTCTAACCAGATCTACCTACAGGAGAACGTACTGAGCAGTACAGTAAGAAGATACATATATTATCGATAGTCCCACATCACGGGACAAGTCACAGCAGAGGTGAGGGGAAATCAGATGTGTTGTGGGGCTCTGGAGATTATACATTCACTCGAAACAAATTCTCCTTGAAAAGTAACAAGCAAACTGCTCTCTGTTGTGGGCTCTTTAGCTATCCTGTGCTAAACTCAGTCACAGGAAAAAGAGAATGCAAGACAGAACAATACATTTTAATAGAACATTTTACAGGAAACACTGCAGAGATGGTATTCAATTTGCAAGCTGCCAAACTCCATAATTAAAAGAAAAATGTACGATTAACTATAAGAATTTTCTGCTTATGTTTAAGACCCAAAGAATTAAGTCAAAATCCTTAAAAGCCATTGCTAACTGAAGGAAACGCACGAGCTGGCCCTAGCAGTGAAGTCTGTCACCAACACAGGCTTTATCCAACTTAAGCCACTTCATTCTTTGATCAGAAAAGAGTGGCTTGAGTGGGTTTATTTTAGAAGGCTGGCAAGTGTCTCAGCTAGGACAGCTGCATGCTCAGAGCTCATCTCAGGAGTAATCCCACTTCCCCCTTCCCTCTCTTTCCAGACCCCAGGGCCTGACCTCGCAGAGGTCCTGCCAAGTACCAGGAGTTACATTCTGGTCAGAAGGGCTAAGCACTGCAGTAGGCATCACACGCTTCAGGCTACCTCAGAAGTTCACTGCGAGAAGCAGCACACAGGAAAAGGGGAGAGAGCTATAATTTCCCTTGTCTACTCCAATCCTCACCTCCCAGGACCTCCCATGAGACGCCTACTTCAGGACACGTGGCCTGTCAAACTAGGAAGATGCTGGAGAAAGCACCTCCCCGACGCACTGCCTCAGCTACACAGTGCTCACCTCTGCCTTGTTCTTGCTCTTGAATCATGCACAGCTGACCCCATCCCCAGACAAGCTGGACATGGCTCCCATGAGTCCGGAGCTGGTGAAAGCCACTGCTGCCACTGCCAGCACAAGATCCAGAGCAATAAAAGGTCTAAAAGACTTAAGTTTCTCATTTGACGCAAGGTCAGGTTTGAGGCTCAGCAATCCATCCCAGCAGCACACGACAACTCAGTGTAGCCTTAACTGGGTTAGCCAGAGCACCGAGTAGGGTGCAGAATCAGAATTAATTGCCACTGATTGCATTACGGGACCAAGGACCGAAGCCTCCCAAAAGCCTTTCTCTTGTATCCAAGTGATCTGCCCCGTGGACTGGGGGACTGAGAGGAGTCCAAGCATTTAACCCACAGAAATCGAGAGCAAGCCCTTTCCGATCTTAACGGCGACAGATTAGGACGTCTCTGCCTAGGAAGAGGCGCTGGTGGGATCACACTTGTGTTCCGCTTTTGTTTCCTAAGCAGGGATTTATTGAACATGAAGCTAAACATCCTGCACAGATGCTTTGGGTGTTTATTTTCACCAGGCTTGACTTTTTGCAGGTGTTGTTATTAGTGGTGATACAGGTCCTTGATGATGATATTTTGGATTTAGTTCAGATCTCAATTCGATTGGCTAATTCATCAGTCAGGTTTCTAAAGAATCTGGAGACCAATGGAGCCCCTAACCATGAAAAATGTGACACTGCTCTTTTGATTACCAGCTGGGATCTCCAAGCTCTTTTGGCCTACAAAGCGACAGTTTTTTCAAAATATACTGCAACTAATATTTCATTTCAGCTGGCAGGGCTCCATAACATGGTTTGGACCTTACAGTGCACTTAAACCCTTTGATAAACAGACTGTATAGATTGAGCAGATGGTGGTTCAGGAGTTCAAAATGCTCGGGTTTCCAGCTGAACATACAATAACCTGTAGGCAGAAGCAGAATAACATCTGAACAGGTTGGAACTATGTCTGCGATGGTCTGTTCTACTTGTTAAATGCTAAGGGAGAGATGGTCTGAAACAAGAACATAGGGTTTGCTGGGATAATCTATTTCTATAGGAGAAAGCATATGGTCACAGGCAGCTGCATCATTGCATAGCCCTTTTTACAAGCCAGCCTAGTTCCACCATGACGGCAGTTGGCTGTTGCGCCCTCATCACTTCATTTGGAAGGCTGTATGCGAACCTTAATTGCTTTAAGGGACAGGTACAGACATTTAATCTACCTTTTAAGAGTAGTTACAATGAAACTGAAGCTTAACCTATCCTCTTTACCTTTCAAAGGGAGATGTCTGCGGGAAGACAGGTCGCAGTCGTGTTAGAAAGCCAAGAGCAGACTGGCGTTTGAGCTGAGCTGCAAAGATGATAGAAGAGAAGCCAAATTCTGCAAGCTGCCACTGCCGGGTGTGGTGTGAGCCATGGCTCTGCACGGAGCCTACTGCTCCATAGCATTCCAACAGTACAAAGTTCATGTTGGTGAGGGGTCTGCAGGACTCACCTCAAGCACACTCCTCCAGTGTTTCCCTTTCCAGGGTATACATGATCTCTTGGAAAACATGACTAGCGGGGGGGAAAAAAAGGAGGTGCTGAGCTAGCCATCCCTACATGCAGGTTACATTTTCCTCCTGGGATTCTGGTGCCCCAGACCAAGTTTCTCCTGCAGGAAACTGCCAAGTACAGTTCGAAGAGCTGCCAATTTCCAAGTAGGAATGTTGAAAACTTTGCACAAGGCTGGACAATTTGATTCTACAATCTTTCACTCTCTTGAGCTGCCTTTTTTAAGACGATGGATCTGCTCACCTGGGTGCATATCGGTTACAGGAAGAAAGAATACCAATGCTGAATGTAACTTAGTGGCAGTGGTTGCAAAGGAGAAGGAAAACAAAGACCTTCTCATACACCAAATATCAAACCTTCCACTTACATGAATACTTTTCCTCCTTACAGAGCTGGATTTTGACTTGCAGTTATAGCAGCTATAGTGCCCAGCAGAAAAGCAGTTCTGGCACCAGATCGCCATAATATAAAAAAATTATTAACTCAGGCTTAGTAACTGTACAATTTTCCTGGTGTTCTTTTAAAAGTGGGAAGGAAGAAAAGGATCTATGTCAAACATGCATATCTAATGAGTCCCATGACCTAATCAGGAAAAGATTCATCAGGATGCTGAAAAAAGCCAGACCTGAGGCACTGTACAAAGATCTGCTGCTTAGACTTGAATTTCAAGGCATCCTGTAAGGTGTCCCCAAATGCATGCTAAATCATTCGTTACTTCTGAAAACTGAAGCTTTCTGAGATATTCCAGCATCTCTCACACATCTGATACTCCAAATTAATTAAGTCCTCAGTGAAGCCTAGAATATCAGCATCTAATAGTTGATACGTAAGTACCAGTGGTATGTATGGTCCTGTCTCTGCTAGAGCTCAGACCACCAACCTAGGCAGGAATATTGGAGCTTGCCTTTGATAAATAAATAAATAATTAGTTTTTTTAAAAAAACCTATTGTTTCTAGTAGTACTTCTTTCTCTCCTTAAATTAGGTAATATGAAAGTGAGGCTTTTTGTTTTCTCTATTGAAAAAAAAAAAAAAAAAAAAAAAAAGCAGGGAAAACTAATGTTTCCAGAAATTAAATGGCAAGCTGTGTTATTTTTAGGGGGTTAGATGACAGGAGGCATCACATTTGAAAGTACTCACTTGATCAAAGAGCCCTAAAAGGATTCAGCAGCACTGAGAACTATATATCAAATAGGATTATGACAGAATTAAGGGACTGAGCCATTTATAACTTAGGGCAGTCTCCCTCTTTGAAGCCTGCCTTGGTAATTGATCCATTTTTCTATAAACCAGAACCATAGCATTGCATTAAAAATCTGTATCTATTCCAAAACTATTAGCTTTCTACAAGATAATCAGGGGAAAAGGTAACATTTGTATGTGACACTAGAATTTTCACTTGAAAAAGAAAATAGTCATGACATCTAAATAGAGAGAACATTTTTCTATCAGTATTACCATGTCCAACAAATTCTTTTCTGCAGCATGTCAAAGCACCAGTTGTGCATTATGGAAACATAAATCACACAATAGAAGTGGGAGCTATTGTTTTGTGTTACACAAATTGAAAAGGACATGAATGCATCAGTGGCATTTATTTTACTTCTTGAGGCATTGAAACAGTGCTGAGAGGAAGTCCAAACACACACACAGATCAGTCCAGATGCTCTTACTCATGCAACTTGTCCTAGTTTGTGGGAACACTCTCCTCAGTAGAAATCCTGGCCCTGTTCAAGTCAAGAGCAAAACTCCCAACAATATCAAAAGCACCTACAGATGTCAATGGACTGCACGAAGCAGTGGCTCCTTGTTTGGCATTAAGGTATCCCTATACTTGTTAATTTATTAGATGCATTAGCGTAACTGAAAAGAAGGAATAATTCCAAGCTACAGACTCCAAAACCCATCACACTTATTAAAGCACTCTGTTCAGTCTAGTCAGGGTTTTAGTGGACCTAGCAGATGCAAGTACTGCCATGTGTCTGTCTCATCCTACAGCAGACAGATCCTACCTTTTCAGATGATGTAGATGTAAATAGGACCAATGTTAGCATGTCTGAAATTCAGAGAACATTTTCACCACCTAATATAGCTGCTGCAAGAAAAAGCTAATTCTTGTTCAGGCACTTTGGTTTATCCTCTGGCAGCACTGACCTCCCCTCATTTAACTGTGACAGGAACCTCATAAACCAAAGTTCAGAGTTAGCAAAGAATACCAGCTCCTTTCTGTCTGCACGTGGCCTTGTCTTAGGAAGTCACCACTGCAATTAATCCATGACACTGTCTAGATACCTGTCTATGTATATGTAAGACAGGGACCTACACAGCTCTTTTACTGAATTGTGCATTAAAGTCATATTCACTTAAATTTTCACTTGTATTACTGAATACCTTTGGTATGATTTAGCCCATTATATAGGGAGTATCTCACAGCTCCTTTATCTGTGCTGGAGGAGTATATTCTCCCCGCTATTAATAGAAGGTGCACCTGGCAAATTCTTAGCTGTTTCTACACGTTTATTTTATGCACACACATAAGAGATGAAGGAACATTTACTATAAATGTTCTTGTGAGGTGGCAAGGATATATGTAGACTAATTCATAGATTAATGGCACTTGCAGATTATCTGCAGCTTTAGACCCCACCTTTTCCGCATTAAACTGCAGTATGCTATTTTCAGACTTAAACTGCTCACCCACAATCAGTGACTGTAAGAGTTTTCTCTCCCCTTTTAAATAGGTGCAGAAAGAAGATATTAAGCAACAGCTAAGAATTTACCCAGTGTGTATCCAGGTTAAAACGGGGCATTTCACAACAGGCAAAAACTTGTCTCATTTTCCAGGTCCTCTACCATCATAAAACATTTCACCTCTTGCTTTTGGGATAAGGAAAAAATACACATACACGCTTGAAATGTATTTAAATATGAGGAATTCTATGGCTCCTCTGATGGGTTAAATATTCCCATCTAGAAAAATTAAAAAGGAATTTTTTACATGCCTTCTATGTATTTCTAATGTTTGAAAAAATTGAGGCTTTCGCTCAAAAACCATAAAAAATGGTAAACTTTCTCAATCTGTGTCTTTTCATTATTCACTTGGGTTCCCAGCCAAATTCATCCTGAAAGACAGCAAAACCCACTCAACTTCCTAGACTTGCACTGCAAATAAATTTTTCACTCCTGCCTACTCTGGGGGTAAACAAACACCATTTGACCTTGTATTGATTTCTTTGATTAATTTCCCATTGAAGCCCCATTCTGAGGGGTTTAAGTGGGATATATGAGACTCATGGCATTCATGCAGGCCCTTTACACAGGGTTGAATTTCTCCCTTACCACATGCTACCACGCAAAATTATGAAAACAATCCATTCTTAAACCATTCACTTCAGTCCGAATTACCATAGGCTCCATCACACCATCTGAGTTACTCCAGCAGATCCAATCTCCATCAGAATCAACCTAAACTTTGCATTACATGTTGTCTATTTTCCTCCCATTTGAAAATATTTACATAAGCTTGGATTTCAGCAGTATTTACAGTTTCAAAACAGCTACTTCTGTCAGGACAGTTCATCCCAAATCATGAAATGCTGTTCAAAATGTCACTGGAATTGTATGGCAAAGGTTAGTTTGCTAATTCTGTGTTCTGCTTGTTTCTTTTAAAATCAAACGAAACTTGAATTGTTTATTTATTTTGCAAGAAGGCTTTGAAAACAAGGGTAACTCTTAAGGGGAAAAAGCAAGGATTGGTTTAACTTTTTCTAAACTTCTTACCTCAAAGCTTTATGCAGCAGAACCAGTTCCCACCGTGTGAGCACAGGTCCACTAACCCTAAGCCTGAAGAACTGTGTGGAACCCAGCTGGACAGCTAGCTGCCACGTTACACCACACACAGCATCTGCAGCCAGGGATGCAGGGACACTGCACGCAGACACGGCAGCTGGCCTCCTGCTCCATTTCTCCAGCACAAGAAGGGATTTAGGGGAAAATCCCAGACCCCAAAAATAACAAATGAGAGGTCTGCCTTTGACTTCAGAGAGCTCGGTGATAAGTCTCTTGAGCGGGATTAGCCCACATTTAATGGGCTAGCATTAAAAGTTTTCTGCACTGATATTCAACAGGAGCAGGATGAAACTGTGAGCATTGCAGAGGTCTGATTCAGTGGTGAAGCTGATGCAAATTGCAGGGAAATGTTGTTATTACACTATACACAATTACACTATCACCCAGAGACTCCAATTAACAGTATAGTCTCATTGTACAGTCTTGGCTTCAAAGGGCGTTTGATTTAAATAGACAAGGCAGGTAACTGAAGCCTTAGGATATACACTGTACAACTGAGAAATGAGGCAAAAGTAATTAAGTGACTTGACCAGGATCATACAGGAAATCTTTGGTTGAGCCAGACCCTGATTCCCATTATGCTTAGCCCTTGCCTGCAGCCATAATTACAGCAGCATTCTTCTGCTCTGACCTCAGCCTAGCTGCAAATGCACGCACAAGTCAACGGCATGGCTCCAGTCCCTTCACCCCTGCAAACCCGGCTCCACAGCTCATCGGGCATGAGTGAGGCTGTAGAAAAAGGGGGAAAACAGCTTTGAAGTTTATCTCCACACCCACCCTTGTCTGTCCTGCAAGCCTGTGTGTCCCTGCACCGCAGTGCAAGAACAATCCCGCCAGCTATCATCACACAGCTCTGGCTCCTGTGCCCAGGCTGGCCGGGGTTTCAGTAGCCATAAACTAATCCAACAGTTTTAGTGTGTTAAAAACACTGTGATTTATACAGTATAGACCCAGAAAGACTTTTTTTTTTTTTTTTTTTTGCATTTCTTTAGTGATTACATTTTCACAGGAAGTCTACTAAAAAATTATTAGCGGTGGTTTGGATAAACACCGCCTTGAAAACATTAACTGGCACTAGGAGCTGCCAACATAGCAGACAATCAGGACCTGCTGTAATTTCGAGAAAAAAAGGAATAAAAGGGGGAATTCCAATTTTCTTGCCCCAGTCTCCTCTTGTGATGCTGTCTGTAAGGATGCCAAATAAACTTAATTGAAGGTTATAAATACTTCTCTCCCTTTTCTCTCTTCCTTTCTGTAAGTGCTACAAGAGGAAAAGCTCTTCAACACAGCTAAAATTAACATAAAACTATCCACTCTAAAATCTGGGAGCACCAGACCATCAGCTACCAGAAACTGTCATAGTTCCTTTAGCAATTCGTGCAGCTGAGCTCTTCCCCCAAACCTCTGAAAAATACAAAACCAGACCTGCCAACAGGTCAGTAGCCATGTAAAGCATTGTACAAATAGCACAGCCATCGCACCTCTCAGTTTCTATGAGCTCTTCCCTTTTCCTTACTGATTTTTGTAACAACAGATAGGATATGAGTCGCTGGATCAGCAGGTTGACAGAGATCCACCAGCAGATAAATGGGTTTAGCTTGTTATCGCCGGTTGACCCAGTATGAATTAATTCACATGTTGATTCTTCTGACAGAGGTGCTTGAAACAGTAGCATGTTGTCTTGTGTAGGGATCTCCGTGCCTTTTTATTTCAGACAGTATTTCCTCCCTCAGCAAGCATTCACTAGAAAATGAAGTCCTGCTAACTGGCAGGACGTTGCACACAGTTTCACAGCCCAGGTAGGAAGAGAGCAGCTTTGCAACGTGGCAACCAACTGCGAAGAAACAGTACTGGATTAACCATGATAATCTAACACCATAATATATCTTTTCCCCACATCTCCACTGACAGAAAACTGTGTTTAAAACCACAGATGACAACATCTCCTCCGGGCTGGGGTTGAACACACACTCAAGATGGTGAGAAGCAGGGAAACACAGAAGGTTTTTGCCCAAGCTTTTCCCATTTTGCTACAAGCTCCTGTATATCCCTTCTCTCCGGGCTGCGCACACTTCAGCACATCAGGAGGCTCCTGATCACCTCATCCATGACTGCATGAATCCGTTATGATCCCAGGTCTGGAAATACCGAGTACACACTCTCAGGCATTCAGCCTCCCCCGTGCCTATGAGTATAGGTGTAATTATCTGTAACCATAAGAAAAAATACACAGATCAAAAATCTACAGATCAAGGATTTACAGGAAGAAGGTGAGCCACCTAGGAGATACATTACATTTTTTTAAGTGAGCAAGTCATTATGAATGAAAGGCAAAAACTGCAGATTAATTATCCAACTTGCTCTTCCACTGCTGCTTAGCAAGATTATGACTGTGACTCTTGCAGAAAGGGGACACTGCAGTATAATTGTCTTAAAAGCTCTCTGTAGCTTGGTGAGGTTTAGCCTGTTAGTGTGATAAATCTGCATCAAACAGAAGCAGAGGGCACCAGCACACTCAGGTACTATGTGCTGCCTCACCACCTTTTTTGAGGCGCTGTCAGTGTGCAGCAGGGCCAAGAAAGAGAGATCCTACAGTGATATTAAATTTGCATGTTGAAGGCAAAGCCAGTCAGACTGATTACATTGCTGATTTAACCCTCATTACATTTCAGGGCTAGCCTTTGCTCAAGCTTCTGAAAGTAGGAACTGCATTAAAATGTTCACATCTTCTTAACACACAATTTTTCTAAGATTTATAATGACATTACAGTTTGTTTATCGACTGATTCATAAAGGAATGGAAATTAACACATTGCTTCCCCTCGCATCTACGCCCACTGTCAGGGTAATACTTTGATATATCATCAGGTGAGCTGAAAGCATAAACTCCTTCAAAACTCAAAACAAGCAATACCACCTCCAAAGTTTGTAGATTAACATTACTTGCAAAGGAACAACTACCAATTTATTTTTTTTTTTTACACAGATATTTAAGACTTTCTGATGCTACTGAGTGTCAAAGAAGAGACTATCGTTTTCACCCTGAACCCCAGACACTTCACTGCTGGGTTGCTGGGTTTTGCTCAGGAAAAAAGCAGGTCTTTTTTATTTCCTTTTAATAATACACTCCTGCCATTACAAGTGTTTCATAATTGCCATGAACTCCCTGAAATCAGTTGTTTCTACAATTAGTGACTGATTACACACAGCACTAAACATTGCAGGCAACAGTTCATTAACTCCTGGTATCAGACAGTATGAAAGGACTCAGGTTTAATTCAATCAACTTTGTCCACAGACTGCACAAGTAGCTTGTTGCAGGGGTTTCTATGCGTGTATGCGTGTCAACAGAAATACTCCTGAACTCTAAGAAAGCTCCCAATCCTGACCCAAATTATAGGCAAATTTATAGGCAGCCTAACCACATCTTCAGATCTGGATGGCATGAAACACTTCAGATGAATCCTCCAAAATCAGAGACGGATTCTGCAGCTTTGGCCGATCTGAGGCTTTCTCTGTTGACCAGCTATGCCACTTGATTTACATTCACTGCAAAAAAGACAACTGAGGGCTAAGGGTCAAACGTTTTTCTACCGGGAATTATTTCACAGCTTTTCTTTTTGAAGAAGAGCATCGATTAGAAATATACTATAATTAATCCAGGCAGGGCAGCTGAGGAAAAGTACACCAGCTGTATGTCTCCTTTAGATTATGATCCAGATTCATCGCATAATGGCATATGATTTATAACATATAACCTCTGCTGCCAACCTGGGAAGCAGAGGAAATCTCTGCATCCACATAGCCTTTCAGTTATCGACCTGGGTGTTAGTAGGTCCAAAAAGATAGCGACAGCCACTAGTAAAAAAAGCAATCGAACAACATTCATTGACAGAATTCACCAGTCCCCATGGACTGGCTGCAATTGGCAGCAGCTTCTCAGTTTCAATGTCCAAATATAGCAGGGTAATCACGGAGCTGATGTATCCGCTGTCCAGTCTCCACTTATCAGCAATTATTTTTTTTTTTCCTTTTCTCCTTTACTGTGGAGATGCAAAGAGTAAATAGCAGAGAGGAATTCAGTGGTAGAAATAAAAGAAGGAAGAATAATACAAACAATAGTCAGGAAGATTTTGGTTTTAAAGAACAGAAAAGAAATGCCTTGTTTAAGCAACCCGAAGTCAGAGGAAAAATTTCCATTGACCTCTCAGTGGTTACATCAGGTCCTTAAAGATGTTACTAAATGCCCCAGGAAATGCTTCAAATCATTTATTATACGATACTTTCCTCCCAAAGAGAGTGTTAGCAGAAAAAGCTTTTGTGTTGTCTAGGTGGAACTCTGCTATTCTGGCTGCAAATCAAATGTCATCTTCAAAAGTCCTAAGGAGCCTCTCTCAGGCTGCACTGAGTTACTACAGATGCCTCTTTATCCAGAACAAAATCACAGTAACCATACAAGACAACACAGTCTTCCAAAAGCAAGACTTCACATTGATCGGTCTTTAAGACCTTGACATCGTACACTGTCCAAATCCGAGCTCTTCCAAGGCCCAAGGGAAACCTTGGCCACACTTAAAGGTAGTAATAAGCCACCTGTTAAGCATGTAGTGTGGATGAGAAGTGCGATACCAAATGTCTGTCACAGAAGGATCTGGATTATGAATCCACAGACCTGAAAGTTGTTTCAGACTGCTATCATTCTCTTGGCATTTACAGTCCCATTTCATGCCTCACATACCATGGCGCCAGAACTCAAGCAAAATGCTTTCAGTTCTAAGTGGAGTAATAAACAAGGGGGGAGAAACTTCTAAAAAAGGTAATTTTCTCTCTACTACCTCTTGCATGCATGAGAATAATTATTTTGCAATACACATGTGCTCCTCTCCATGCTCTTCTCTCTGCACAACCACTGATCAGTCATTACAAAAAAAAAAAAAAAAGCAAAAAAAAAAAAGCAGCACTGCAGGATTTCCACTTTTCAGTAAAAGACATTCAACTGAATGAATCCCAAAACATCAAGTAGAGACAAAAATAGGTAACACTTTAACAAGGCTGTCATGTTTGTCTGTGGGAGTACTTCTTCAGTGTGCATGGAAGACAGGTTGTTAGATTATTCTAAACCAGTGTCATGATGTACACATAATTAAAAGTTGTGTTGCCTCTAAAGTGGCTGCTGAGAAATTCAAGGAGAGGTCACGGACTTCCTAAATTCCTCAGCAAAATCCTTGTGCTCAAAATAACTCCTCAGAAAGTAGCTAGCATGATATGGAAGGAGGAAGAGAGGCATTTGTTTCCAAAATGGGGGGAAAGTAGATCAGTTCAGGAACATTAGTTGGGAACTCGGTATTTTTAAACACTTGGATTTGTTGTGAATTTATCCTTAGACTTTAATTCCCTGTTTTCCCACTATTTTCTCTCTTTTATCTTTTTTTTAAAAAAAAAAAAAAAAAAAGCTGTCACTCCAGAAGTAACAGGCGCTCAAAAGAGAGAGAAAAGTAAATTTCAGATTGGGAAACTGTATTGGGATTTATTGTATGGAAGCTTTAGAAATGGCGACACATTTTCCAGCCTTGTTACTAATTACACCCTCTCATACAACCATGATTGCCTGGTAAGCCTGGACATACATTATTATAAAGCTTTTTCCAACTCATCCAAGGCTATAAGCCATGGTTAGCAATTAAAACTCTCACTGAAGTTTCATATTGCTTGCCATGTAAGCAGAGGGTAGACGACCTCATTAAGAATGCACATGACCTCTGGCTGATTGTGCTGCGCAGCGCTGCTGCATGCTGCAAAGGAAGACGCAGACACGGTTAGATTTCTGCTTCCGTCCCAATCTTTAAACGTTGGCTACTGTTGCTTTAAATATTTATAGCAGATGCAGGAAGTGCGGCTTGAATATAATGGAAGGACAAAGATGGTGAGAAACTCATTCTCTCCACCTTTTGTTTCACTTTAATCCCTGGTTGCTAGAAGTCAAGAATTTTGATACGATACGTTAGTGCTAACTGGGGGGGCTGTAGATTTAGCAGGCTCTGGGCCCCTTAGCGTAGGGTTAAATGTCAAAAGCAGAGGAAGAAGCTGTCTGCAGTGAATGTGAATTAAATTCTCCCTTTCTCAGAAAATGAGAAAAACCATTTGCCACCAGAAAAAAAGCAGAAACTTCTACAGCATTCTATTGTAATACCTCGTGTCTGCTTTCAGACATCACAGCAGATCGCCATCACTGCTATGCCTGCAGTACCACCTATGACTGAAACCCAGCGGTACCATGTGGACTGTCTTTGTTTCAAGGGATTCACTTCAAATCTCATCTTGCCTTTCAAAGAGTTCATCATTTATCTCCCTCCCATTCTGGCCTTGCCACATACAACATAAATAAACCACTATTAATTATTTTAATCAATTATAACCTATCTTGTTCTTACAATTAATCCCAGCCATTACAGTGGAACCTTGCGTAATTATGAACGTATGTTAGCAAGTTAAGCTAGCTAGTTTAGAGCCAATAACGATACTTTCCCCTCCTTGCAAAGGGAGCATCTGTAGCGGGTGAGCTCAAGCTCCTGTTGGCAGAGGAGCCTCCAGCTGTTCCCTGAGAGGGAAGCAGGACACGTGAGCACGAGAAAGGTTCCTCCGGCAGCACGTTACACTGGGCTCAGCTGGATGCTAAGAGGGGCCGATGTGACTACCTGCACGGTCTAGGGTGGGAAACAGAGGCACAAGAAGTTACCCGATAGCAACGTGCTAACATGAGAGCTGGGAATACAAACTGAATCTTTCCTTTCTAGCAACAGGACAAACTCCTAAGTCTCAAAAGCTTTTTCTAAAAACAAACATACCCTGACTTGGCTTGACTCCAACGAGGCTGCGTTACATTATGATGGCGATGGAGCGGAGGGAACAATAAATAAGGGGACTTTGCTGGCTTTTTTAAAAAAAGAGAGATGGCTTCACCCTAATTTGTCAGTAGATTTGACAGGCTCAAGAACAAGTGGGCATTATTGACAACTCCTTGACATAAGAATTCAAAATGCAAAGTTTATTTACCCTGACTTTCTGGATACAAGAGTGAGGGCGTTCGCCTCTGGGAGTTTTGCCAGACCCGCAACACTGAGAGATGTCAATCATGAAGTGCCAAGACATAGGGGAAATGTTCCCTTTCTGTGGGCGCTGGAGCAGCCCTCATGATGGGATCTGCTGCTGAATTCTTCCAGATGTTGAAGGCAGAGTTCAGGCTTACTTCCACGCTCACCTTCTGTTTCAAAAGAAGACAGGGGGGCTCCCAGGAATATCCTCAATTACAAGATCAAACTGTGCTTTGATGACAGAATGAGGGAAGGAAAAAAAGACGCAAAATTTACCCATGTGGTAAGTTTTCGTAGTTTTTGTCCAGCTCTTGCTTGGGGAATCAAGAATATTGACATGTCCATGCATGTGTTTTGCTCAAAATCTTGGGAAGGTAGGGAGCATGTATAATGATATGGGTTGCACACTGTACAGCAGGGAGATGCAAGTAAGCAACAGCCAGTTAAAAAATTAAAAAAAAAAAAAAAAAACACCCGACAAAACAAAACCCAAAAAAAACCCCACTCCCCAAAACCCAACAAGAACAAAAAAAACAAAACAGTGCCAAATGTGAGTACTTTCTACCATCCATAGCTAAAACTAATTTTCACCTTCACAACATTTCCACTGAGAATTTTTTCCAATATTTTTAACTTCTTAATTACCAAAAATACTTCTTCTTCCTCTGTTCTTCTTACATTCTTTCTCTCCCCTATCTTTGTGCAAAACTAAATGATCATTTCAAAAGTTTGGGGTTTTTTTTTTTTTCAATTTGATTTCTTTCTTAGGCCACACACAGCTTTCTCACAAAACAAGGTTTGGAAAATAACAGGATCAAAAGGAGCATTTTTAGTCGAGTCATCTTGTGAGCACTGAAACTTAAAGTGCTTACCTTCTACCCTCTCCAGGGTCTCAAATGTGACCAACTGAAAGGATTCTCCTGTGTCTACTGGCAGTTGAGTGCACTCACACATCTGTTTTCACAAATCAAGAAGGCACTTAAACTCAACACCCATATCATCTATCAAATTCGGTGAAACAGGCCCCAAATTTGAAGTTTCTAGGAAGGGATGCAACAGAGATATGCAATCTAAAAAGTGATAAGCCTTTAGGAAACCATGATAAAAAGAAAACCAGAAAAATTATAAAAGTGTATAGGTGATAAAACAAATAAAAGAAAACCTAAACTCTGAAAATTCAAAATTCCATGTCAGTGGCTATAATTTTTTGACTGAAAAATTCCAGTCTTATTTTATAGCACTAAACTTTGTAAGCTCAAATAAAGGGAAACTATCTGAAACCCTAGTTTTGCTCAGACCTTCTCCAAATGGTGATTTTTGCATCAAAAAGCCACGCAGTTTGCAGTGACAAGAAAGTAAGTACATGGGGTTATAATCCGCCTTTGTTCTGCATGAGAAATTTCCACAAAGGTGGAGCTGCTGGTTATTTCCATCCTCTAATTAAGATACATAGCAATTCTGTTTGGCCTGACGTACACGCAGAAGAAATACAGACATGTAGCATGTTAGAAATAGCAAAGGAAACAGCTTTCCTAAAATCCTCCAAAACGATATGAGAAAAATACTCTGGTCCTCTCTGACCTATCAGTGAATTTTTGCCTTAGTATGAAAAGCCTGACTCTAAGAGCACCTGAAGATCAGGTCACCTGGAGCATGCTCACCAGAGTGCTCAGCTCCTATCAGTCTGGCTCCAGCTGCAAGATACAGAAAGCATCCAGCGTGCAAGTTCGTTTGTTTTCACCATTTAGCCATTTTGCTGCTTGTACTGAGGACAGAAAAGTTGGAACATCACACAACTGGGTCATGAAGTGCCTGCATCGGATAAATTACTGAGCCTGCCCACCTGCACACAAAGCAGAGCTCCAGGGGTCAGGACTAACAAGATTATAAAGGCTGATGATGTATAAATACAGGGAATGTTCCTGCCAATGCTTAATGATGTGAGTAACCTAACTTACACACAGAAATCCTTTGAGTAGCATAAGAAGTTGCAGCTGGATCCCCGTCTAGCATTTGCAATTCTTGGGCAGCATCTTGCATTGTTAATTTTAACTATACTTTTGTGAAGTGATATCTGTTGCCGTTCTAGGCCATTTAGCAAAGGAAAATTGCACGGTAAATCCAAACTCCTTGGGACTGTTGCTCCGAGGGGTTTCTCATGGATTTCAGGGAGAGAACAGATACTCCGCTCATACACAGGGTGCAGCAATTAGGCCTTGAAATGGCAAAACCATCCAAGGTCCCCGAGTTCCAGTGCAGCCCCTGAAGTAGCTTCTGTCTGCTTGACAAGTGGCCGAGAAACCTACACTGCACCAGCCTGCTCCCGGGTTGGTGAGGAAGGTGAGAGACAGCCAAGGTCTGCTGAGGCTGGGGACAGACAGGGCACGACATTTCATGGGCACATGCTCACTGCTTTAACACAGCATCCTGCCCAAAGAAGTGCTGCTGGAATGGGATTTGTCTCCTTCCTCTTCTTACAGCAAATTCAACTGTATTAATTACCAAGGAGCCAGCGCGCACAGCTCCGCTGAAGGGAAGGCCCTCCACGGGCTGCAGAATTTGACTTTCTGAAAAGAAAATCCTTGCGACAGACGTACCCAGGCAAAGAGCACATCCTTCAGACACTGACCTGGTAACAAAACAAATATGCCAAGCTTAGTTACAAGGAGAACCACTGAGGAAAGCACCAGTAATGAAGACTCTGGAGAACTGGAGATTCTGAAACTTAATTTTGGTCGTCTTTGGGGTGCAGGCAAAGAAGGGCAGTAAGCCAGTGCTTCACGAGTTTAGTGCAGTTCAGAACCTTCAGTTCTGTGAGGTCAGTACTTACATTTTCTTCCAGGTGACAATGTATTTAAGTATTTTGCATGTTCAACCAAAAAATTCTACATTTTAGGACCTGGCCTAAATTTTCTCACCTTTACATCAGTGAGCATAATACAACTTGCACCTTCCTCTGGTGTCCATATTCTAGTGTGTTCTTGTTTATTTGGCAGAATTTTATTTAAATCTCTATGCATAATGCCAGCACAACTAATACAAGGCCCTTTCTAAAATCTTTGCCATCCAGGGAACAGTTTTGTTTATCTCCTCACCTCACTGACTGTCCCACATTTTTTATTCTCTCCCTAAATTTCCCTCTGTACAAGTTTATTCCTTTACATTTATCACTGCATTAGTTATGGAGAGATTCACTTTTCAGAACAAAACAAAGGGAAAATCATTTACTTGGGGATGACAGAAAATATTTAGCACTTTTATGTCATTTTCTCATGTAGGGGATTTGGGGTGAGGGTTTTGGTTAGCGTAAAAAGCAAACTGAACAAACCCATCCCAAGAAGTCAGTTTTACTTTGAAAATGTCAAAATAAAATGTTGGCATTTATACAAGAACCATTTTACTTAAAAAAAAAAAAAAACAACTAGGCAGACTTTTTCAACTTTTTCCCCCCATCTGGAAGCATGAGATAATTTTTTTCTTTGGAAAAAAGCATATTTTTGGAAAAAAGGTGAAAAACTTTCTGTAGGAACCACTTCACTGTGTCCCAAATCTAAATGACTGAAGTGTTACATATGTATGGTTCCCATACAACCAGAGTAAACCACAAGGCTTGGAGAAACACGTCTCTCTAGCACTAGGCTTAAAATATACCTTCCATTGTGTACAGACATCAGAGCCCACCAGCTCTGGGATCACCACCCTACCTCTTTGGAAGCTGCAGCAAGGAAAGGGTTTATGATGAGGAAAACTCCCTGGTTAATGATCACCTCCAAGGGCAACATCCAGAGGAAAATAACAACTGTAAGAAGAGCCTGATGGGTGTCCTTCCGTGGGGCATTTTACAGAGATAAGCAGACAGATAAGTCTTCCTGCCCTCCTCGGTAAGCAAGCCAGGAAAAGGTCCTGCAGATTAGTGTGCAGTGGTTTTTAACTGATAAGCTTTACTTCGGTGGAATATAAAACAAGCCTCTAGGAAAATGCCTAAAAAGTACTAACGCTAGAACATGCCAGTTTGCAACTCTGCCACACATCTCGGAAGAGGTGGCATTTAATTAAAAACAGCTACTCAGCTCCAGAGAATCTTAACCTCTAGCTCACTTGGGTACAGAGACTCAGAGGGGAAAAAAATAAGGTGCTTAGAAATGTGAGAGTGAAACAGAACTCTGCATTTATTATTACTGTTGTCATTCAATCTTCTGTTCTTTGAGCATTTGGGGTTGGCAATATTGCTTCCCTGATGGGCAGAACTGCTCATTAATATATGTGATACATCTGCTTCTCCATGTTGTACAGCGCAAGCAAAATCAATCCTAGTCATGAGTTCGAGCTTGGAGCTATAATGTAGTGTAAGTAGTGTAAGCCCACTTTCCCCATTTCACAAAAAACATATGTTGTAAGATCACTAAGATGTCATCTTTTCTTCCATTCATATCTGCTGGAGTTTCACACATAAACAGAGAGCTTTTCAACTCAAAATTCAACACCTCATATCCTGGCTTTGCCCTGCAACTGGCATTAACAAATGATCAGTGCTGTTAGCAGTTTGCAACTACCTTTGCTTTACTCAGGATGCTTAACTGGTGGCGTGGTCTATTATCCTGCAGTGACAACTGCTACCCAGTATGCTGCTGCTTAATCACAGTCACTAATATCTCATGGTCTAATGTGCATCCACTTCAAAACACAGCAACTATTTTTCCAGTATAATGTCAGTAAATTTATACTTAAGTTATTCCCATATCCAGCAAAGTAAGAGATGTCGCTTTTCCAGATGCCTTGGTTATTAGATAACTCAAGTCTGCTAGTGTAACAATTTAACTGAATGGCATTCACCAGGACCAAAAAAAAAAAAAAAAAAAAAAAGGAACATCTTTAGTAATACTGCTGCATCAGTTATCTGGTGCTTGTAAACCTGCCTTGCCGACCTCTTGACAACAAGGGAAATCAGACATTTTCACAGTAGTGGAAGAACTTATACAATTCTGTTTTATGTAGAACTCCACTTCAGGCCCTAAGGAACTGCTTTTTCATTTTATTGTTGCCCTTTTCTCTTCACCCTGACCTGCCTCTGTATTCCCAAGTTGCTCAGCCTTTATCTCGATGTAAAGAGGGCAAAAGCCTGCTATTCGGTGTGCCGTTCTGAAGAGGAATTCCTGTCACACGAACATTCGAACATTGCTACAACCTGACAATGATATCTCCCTGAAATACTATTGCTGAGCACTCGCTACATATTAAAATGCACTAAATGATGTGCTATCTGCAGAGGAGAGAGGAAACGAATAAAGGTCAATAATTAAATTTTTAAAAGCCTGCAGCCTACAGGTCACCATTTGTGTGTTAAAGGTTGCGAAATCTTTCAGGAATGGGTTCCTGTTACCCAGATAAAAAGCCCTGAATGCATATATGCGTAAAGCCACAAGGTCAAACACATTACACGCTGCTCCTGGCATGTCAAAAACAAAATAAAGCCCCTAGAACTTCAGGACAACACAAACAACACAACACAAGGTTTTGAGTGAACTTCTTTACACCTAATGTTTCAAAAGCAAAATGACCTAAAAACTATCAACCCTGGGAGCAATTTTTGCATCGAAAGTTAGTTTACCTGTCTATTTACCTAAACATTCATGCTGCTTGTGTTTGTAATATAGGTCTGCACTACTAACATTGACAGATTTAAAGCTTTCTGAAATGTCACATATTAAATACTTAGCTGGGAAAGAAAGCAAATTTCCTTATAGGTTAGTAGGCTGAGGCTGACAAAATAGTACTTTACAAAAGGATGGCAAATGAGCAGTCAGGTATGGATTTTCTCTTCCATTTCAGCAGGGTGTTGGGTGCTGCTCTTTTTGCCACTGGTTCTTACTGTTGCTGCAGTGCCACGTATTGCTTCCAGAGTTGTTCTACATTTGCAATGCAGCCCAAACCTAAAATAAAACCAACACCAACCATTCTGCTCACTTCAATGTACTCTGGATCACAGAAGCCTATAAAGACTCCAGCTCCTGACTATGGGATCAAGCTGAGATATAGCAAATCTTCAGAAGCCTCCACTGGATTCATATTTGCACTTATTTAATTCTGCAGCTTCTGGTCCTGAATCCTGTACAAACCACCACGCACTACAGTCAGCACTTAAGCATGGGGTAGAAACATCATGACCCACTGTTGTAAGTCATTCTTTTTACGTAAATAGGGTCCTAAATACCAACTGATTGTTAAAAGGGCACTTACCAAGGTTTATTAAGTACATACAACATAAATCCATTTGGCATGTAATTAATTCAAAATTACATGAGCACTAAATGTGCAATTAACTCTGCAAGGAATGTTTAGGCCTTTAGCTGGCATTTACAAAGGAAGCTACAAGTTTATTAGCTAGCAATTTATTGCTAAAATACTGGCAATTCATGAGTATGTTGATTGAAATCTAACTTACTATCACTATATTGTTATAGGGCAATTAAGAGGCTAAACAACCCTTTCAAGTAAATTAAAAAACAATGGAAGTTTTATGCATTAATAAGAATGCTGTTAACCACACAACTAACAGGTCCTTTAGCCCAACAAGTGTGCTTTTCCCCAGCTGTAGAGAACCCTTTCAAATGCACTCAAATACTTCAGCAACATGTTTCTAACCTCCAAGGAAATACAACGGATCCGCTGGCAAAATCCCATCGCTGTTGTCAGACAAATATTGCTGAGGACATTGTACACCAGGTTTTAACCTAAAAGCCACATTTTAGGGACTCTTCTAGTCAAAACTGTAACACAAGACGAGCTCAGCACAGATGCTGAAAAAGAACAGAGCAAAACAGACAGAGAGTGTTACTGATCCCTTGGCCAGGCAGCTCTCCTCTTGGGCCCACAAGTAGCAAATCATGTTCCCAGCATGGAAGAGCACACTCACACAAGTACTGCTCAGAATCTTCTTCTGGCTCTACCAGCCTGGTGCACTGACACACTGCACATACCAGCACTGAACTACAAGGTGGTACAGAAGCACCCTCAGAAGCCCAGGAGCCTGTGCAACAGATGGATCCTTGGGGCTTTGTTTCTTGCTTTAAGACTCATCATCATCATCAACAGAACTCCAGTTCAAAAGGGAAACACTAGTTTCCAAATCTGCTAAATCTGGCAAAAGTTTGGATTCCAGCCCAAGCTTTATGGCCTGGAGCTCTTTTTATGATGAACAAAATACTGAATCTGAGAATCCACAAATTTCTTGAAAATACATACTTAATATGAACTTGGAGACTTACCCCATAGTCCAAGTCTATTACTCAAGTATGTATACTCTCCTGGGAGGACATCCAGTTTATGATTACTCTTTTATCTCTGGAAAGCATAATCTGTCCGTAGCAATGTCAACAGACAGCCATCTGCAGCACATATTTTGCTTCCACTTATAACCTCCACCCTGTGATTCTTTTCATGTAAACTAATAACCAGCTCCCATGTGCCAGTACTTTATCACAGCTGGATCATTGCACCCATTCTCTGCTGTAGTCACTGCAAACCCTGGGTTGCAGATACAGAAGCCAGTTGAAGCAAAATGAACAGATGACAACAGAGAAAGCTGCTCCCCTGCATCAGGCTTAGGCAGAGTGGTGTTTTGCCGTCTAAGATTTCAGTAGCATAAGGCTTCTTGTTCTTTGGTTCGATTGTCCCCCAACATGAAATTTTGTGCTATCAGTGAAAATTAATCCCTCTGCATTTTGCAGTAGAGCAAAAGGTTAGGAGGAACCACAGAAAGAGGGGAGAGAGAAACTGTTCCAGGATTATCTTTAGAGCTGAGGGTCAGGATCTTTTAGAGGACTGAGACATTAGGGAAAAAAAATAGAGGGAAAGAAAGTATCACTCCAACTGATAAATAATACAAGTCATATGTCCCCTAAGGTACAGCCTAGTTCCTTGGCCCTCTCCTTTCCCTCTCAGATCCACCCAGCCACAACGGGAAACATCTCACCCTCCCCTACAGTGATGCAAACAGCATGAGATGCCACAGCTCCTCTGAGACCGCCCTCAGCCCGGCACCCCAGATCTCAGCCTGGTACCCCAGATCAAAGACAGGCGCTGTGCAAGTTGCTCAAGAGCACTTCAGTGCACACCTCACTTCACAGACAGGCTTCACCACCTCTACGGTCCCTCTGTAGGTTATATTACCCATAACATAGTGTTTCCCCACGTATCATGTATTACAATTTTTTGCAGCAACATAACAACTGCATTTGAAGAGCCGCAGATGCACCACTTCACTTGATAAACTGTATCTCCGGTTGCGCTGCAATACCCCTTCCTGGTCAGGTGCTGCCCACCCAACAGCAACCTGGCAAAAGGATCTGCGGATGCACAGCATTTAAAATCTGCAGGGGACAGAACTGGTGCTGAAGGCTTTGAGCACTGAGCAGTCAAACTGGAACAATTAGACTTTAAAAATTTACTATGCATCCTCCCCTCCCACAGAAATCCATGATTAAATCCAACACTGAGGAAAATCAAGGCAAAAGAAGGAAAGGTGTTTGTTGATTTTTATTAGTTTCTTCACATTTTGGTATTTTGGGGGAGGTTGTTTTGCTTTTTAAGGAGCTTCACCTTTTGCCTTGCTCAGGGAATTTAGAGTTAAATGTAACTTACAGAATCCAAGGGCTGTAGCAACTGTTAAGGGTTTCTTTTTAGAAAAATCTGAATGCAAATGTTACAGGTGACATTACTTTGAAGTTCTATTCTTAGCTCTCCAGTAGATGTTTAATGACATCAGAAAACATTATCCAAAGCAATACAATTAAGCCTGCTCTAAAATCCCCGAACAAAGCAAGTCCAGCACCGAGCACATGTGCCCAGGATAGAGAGCTGTCAGATCTCCACACTCACCTCCAGGTTGGGGGGGGGGGAGGGCAATTCTGAGCATACTCAGATTTTAACTTGCTTAAAGTTGCCGTCACTGTGGACATCATCAGTGTCTTTCTGGGTGTTCAGTTCACGCATGGATTAATCTCTCTCCATTTTTACAGTAACAAACCAGCAGTTACCAGGCTAACTGAATAACCAGACAGCCCAGATAACGAGTTAGCAGACAGGCTGTGCTGGTACCTTAGAAATAGTAGGATTATACACCACTCAGACGGCTTGAACCACAGAGACTTTCCCTGCCCTGCCTGGGACTCTGAAGTGGAGATTGTGGAGCAGACCAGTAGGAGACACAAATTGTGGTACTGTCCTAGCAATTTCTAGTTCCTATTTAAATACCATCTTGCTTGTTTACATTGGATTTTCAGTGTAAAATGATATTCAAGCACATTAGACATGGGGAGAGAGGTTTAATCTCGGAATGCTGCTGATATTTTACCCATAGTTCTGTACCGTGCTTTCAGTAGCTGTACACCAGAACAAATAGTCCTGGCTGAGCTTTTGTTTTACATATTAATGCTGCTAATTTACATGCAATCTTCATTCGATCCTGGCCAGGCCCTATTTTTTCAACCTCCACCTGTTCCTAAGCCACAGGGCATTTGTCTCCAGTCTAGATTGATTGAACAGTGGGGTAAAAGTTGATGGGGTTGTTCCATGGAGATGCCTAACCCCGGTAGATGCTGCAGAGGGGTTTATATGCACAAATGTATTCACGAACAACAACAAGAGAGCAGGATTTACTGGTGCCTGCCACCGAGTCCTGAGTTATGATGAGGACTGTGTCAGTTGAGCTATTTTCAATGTTCTTTTGTTTAGGGTTGATTAGAAGTGCAGTCTGAACTGTGCAGCTCCCACTGGCAGCCTGATAAATACAGGCACAGCAGCTTTGTTGATTGTCCTCCTCCCCTCTCCCTTTCACTCCCTCTCCTTAAAAATGGATTTCCAAAACCGCTCCATTCATTCTATAGTCAGGCCACCAAAGGAAATCAGAATTTACTGGAAGGCCTTCAGTTTTCAGAAGGCTATTTAGGGAAAGTAAGAGAAAAAGAGAAAAAATCCCTTGGGAAAATCTCATCTAAAAAAATCCACAGTTCATTCAGAGAAAAAAAAAAATATAATCAAATACAAACATTAGGCATGAGTATACCAACATGCCACTAAATAAAAATAATCTTTAGAGCTTACACAGAGCTTTCTGACTCTACAGAGCAAACATTAACCAATTAGTTAAAGCTAAAGCACAAGCGTTAAGGTCAGCTATGCACTAAGCTGCTGCACTGTAAATCTGAACTAAGTCCATAGACTTAAATCACCGTGCTCCGGATTCCCAGTAGCAAGTCTGGCAGCAGAGGCTGGCCAATTGTTTAACACAAAAGCTGTTCTAAACTTTCAAAAGCCACCTTCCATGTGCATGTACGTGCTATGTACCACTAGAACTCGACTACCTGGCTGCACACTTTTCCTCTGCAGACATTCACTTATCCAGGACAAGTTTGCCGATGCTGTTTTTTACTAAATCTTATGGTGAATGAAACTTCTGGAATTTGATCTCACACACACGCACAAATTGCTAAGTAAATACTGATGCTTTTAGAGTATCCACTGCATCATCCCTGACCCCCTCAGCAGCTCTTTGGAGCAAGCAATTTCTTTGAAGCTCAAAGCTTAGTAGAGCCAGTAAAAGAAAAAATCTCCAAAGCAGCTTACTGAACTTCGAAGTTTTCCACATCTAAAACAAACATGCTTCTATCTCTTTAAATCTGCTTCCTCATAACCACAAACATGTATGTTTTTCATAAAGCTCTGGAAATTGTACTGGGCCCAAGGGAAGGTACCAAGTGGAAACCCTGATATCTTGAGATTAGAACTCTACTAGTCCTGAGGTACAATGTGCTGTTTGTAACAATTATAATAATACACCTGTACTACCATTGTCAGTGTGGAGTAGCCACATGGGGTCTCATTAGTATTGTATTAGGACTGCATGGGGAAACGGATAATGGCCCATAATGAAAAATGCCAAATTTTCTATATAATAAAAATGAACTTGATTAATGAAAATCACTTTCAGGGAAAGAGTTACAGCGTTGTTAGAAATAAAAAATGATGTATTAATCCGACACTCTTACAGATGGTCCCAACCTCCTGACAACTGCTATTCATTTGAGATGCTATTAGCATGCATAATTATGCTAATTAAGTTGTAATTAAGCACCAATTCTTCAGAGGGCTTTTTTTGTCTATCATTTAATACAACTCAGCTTCAAAGAGTGCTTAAAGCTTTACACAGTGTTTCATGAGAAAGGGGTTCCCAAGTTTCTTAGTAAAGATTCAGCAGCTGAGCTATGGAATAGGGCCTGTAATCTTTGTTTTGGTTAAAGGGAAACCAGTAAATTGAAGCAGGGTCTGCCAATTGTTGATAAAATAATTAACACTTTCTGCTAAAATAGCACAGTTCATACTAGGACAATTATGAAAAGAAGAAAAATGGTATAATTATCAATGGAGCCAACACCAGTGGCCTATTATGGCTGCTACCCCCTAATTTGAAAAAAATAATTCATTGACAAGTTGATTCCCGTAAATAATAATAATGGTCCTGATTCAGATACTCTTACCCATATTGTGTACAGTCCCTCATTCCAAGACTACTCCTGCAGGCCTAATTTAAATAACAGGGCAAATTGCATCAGCTCAATTTAAATTGATCTGAAAATCAATTTAATTAAACCAGGGCCAATCTCAGTGTGAACACTCCTGCTTCATTTTAACTTACACCTGTTTCCAATTGATCAAGGATTTGATCCAGTAAACGAGTTCAGATAAAGCCACTCTTATTTCAGGGTTTCCACTGTTTTAATGCAACTTTCCTGTTTAAACAAGGTTAAATCAGATGCAAAAATAATAATCCTTTCTGACAGTTCATTTCTAACATTTTTTTTCAAACATTCATTAAAATGAGAGAAATCTCTTAAAAGCATGCAGAAACCCAAGCCTCTGTTTGCAATTGCTGGCAAATCCTTCCCTCCTTTTTGGAACAGGACTGGGCTGCATTGTGAAAGCCATATTCTCACAATTCCCCATCTCTCCCATTCTACCACAGTAGATCTGTTACTCCTATTTGGGTAAAACTCTACTGTCACATTAAGCTAAACGAAGATTTTAATTGATTCAGCCAATTTCTTGTCTTGTGAGCAGAGCTGAAATGGCAAACAGCTTCTTAAAAAAAAAAAAAAAAAAGATTCATTATAAAATATTAAACTATGTACTGTACGTGCAAGTTGACATTGTGAGTATCCAGGCTTGGCCAATTTCCTGGGACCCAAACTTTTGGCTGTAATCCTCATTTAAACAGCCTACAGGACCAAATAATTTTGCTTCCTCTTTACTACAGACCCCATCCCAAACATTAAATGTGTTGCCAATAAAACCTAAAGCAATGTGGTATTATTTGCCTCACATGGAATACTAAGTGATATATATAAAGGCATATAAATATTTTTTTAAAAGTAAATGGGGAACATGCACTGTAAAATCAAAAGTCTCTGCACTAATCTTCAGATAAACACAACTGGTTGCTGTTAAGAAAATGGCCCAGAGGGGATTATCTAAAATACTGTTATGCTGCTGACAACTTGGCTGTCTCTTTTTTATTATTTCATTAGATTCTTATTTAGTGCTCTACTCTATCATCTGCTATAATTTCAGATCAGTCTTTACTTCTCAGTTATTCAAGTCTCAAATGCTGGCAGGATTTTTTGGCTCAGATTTCAATTAAAGATGTAAAAAGTAGAAAAGCCCACTTTTCTGACTGGGATGTTTTTCACATTTGGGGTCTTCAGGAATGAAAAAGCAAATTGGAGGCAGAGGGTTTGACTTTCAGTCTGAAAACAAACAATGAAATATTAAAAGCAGGGTGGACTGCTTTGAACACAACTGACAAACTCCACTTAGCCAGACACCAAACCAGAAATCCTTTGAACAATGTTTGGAGCCAGATTATCAGATTTCTGCATGAACAAGTTCATGAGCAAAATGTGCATGATCTCCATGTGCATTTTCCCATTCCCCTACATGCAATCTTTATAGAGTCATCCACAGACTGAACCTTGTTGCAAGTTACTTACACATGTTAATGTCTAACATCAGACGCTGTGTGCTTACTTTTCTTCAAAAGCAAATATGGGTACTTAAAATTATTGTAGAAAAACTATTGAAACAACAGAAAATGGGCATGTTGGGCAGGCAGTTTAGTCCTATTTATTCAATAGTTTGCTAAACAAAACATGTACTTGAAAAAAAAAAAAAAACCCTCACTGATTTATGCTATGCTAAATACAAGGATAGGCACAAGGAAGTAATCATCTCAAGTCTGCAACCCCATATTCAATACATTCCAAGTATCTCCCATTGTAAGGCATGATTAGAATTTACAGTGTGCTTAAAAAAGCCATCCTCTGATAGGAAATCCAGCACCAGTACCCTTCAGAGTCTTTTTCCTGCTGTGAGTAAAAGCTCAGGATCTGTCCTAAAATTCTTTATCTGATCATCCATATAATCATTTTCCTGGATTTGCACTGGTAGCACTGACTTCCTATCAGTCACTTGGATAGCAGTGTAACCTATATCAAGGAGGATATGCAGGATTTCTTATACTTTCCTTATTCCTCTGAAATGCATTAGCACTAACCAGTGCAATGTAGCAGGACCCCTGTCGTACAAATGTCCCAGTTGGGACAGTCAGTGCTTTCCCAAAGGGCTGTGTGACCCCAGCATGCTGCAAAGCGCCCTGGCCTTCAGAGAATCGCGAACAGTATTTCAGGGGAAGACAATCGGCTTCCATTGCTCTAGGGGAAAAACAGAACTCTGAATTCTCTCCTGCCAGACAACTACAGGGTCATGATTCCCTGCAAAGGTATTTCCAGCAAATCTTAACAAGGTGGCTCTTACCAGGGGTTACTGAGGAGCAACTCCACCTGAACTTTAAAACCTTTGGCAAGACTCCAACAGAGTTTATTTCCTCCTTACCCTAAGCACAGCCAGCACACAAGCTGGCACTGTACACCAGGCTGGAATTACAGGATGGAGCAGGTAGTTTACCACCTCTTCCTACTGAGACCTCCACCAGCAATAAAGGATTAGAACCATCAATGAAGCCTCACCGTGTGCTTGTCTGCACCCTGAGAAGCATGCGTTACTTTCAGTGGTGGGTTAAGCAAATAACTTACATCATCTACAAAAAAAAAGGACTTGCAACACACATGATATATGCCCAAATGGAATAGAATACAGCAGACAATGTTTGAAAGTTTTTAATTCAAAATACTTTGTGCATTTTTTTTTTGTCTGCTTTATGTCAGCTATATTGAAAACTACCCAAACTACAAGAAGCTAGTTCAAAGACAACAAATGCAGGTTGCTCTTTCAATACAGATTGTATTAAAGGCATCATGTGTTCTCTGAATGTCAACCAACCAGTAAGTATTGGCAAAAAGCAATTTCTTTAATAGCAAGGTTAATTGAAATACCATTGAAAGCTGATTTCTATTGTACAATCGAAATTAGTGCCTTTATCTGAAAAATCCAATTGGCATTGAAAAAGGTTGCTAGATGATCATAAAATGATGAGAAGAATGGTGGCTGAATGAGTAAAATCATGAACAGGGAAAGAGAACGTGCAGGTTGCACTCCAGTTCCATCACTGCACAACTTTGCTTCTCAAAGGCCCTTTTAAACCCACATTTGGGTTGAACTGTTCGACATGAATATTCTCTACTGGAATAAAATTATAACTATATTTAGTCAATCGTGAACTTACTAAAAACGTTATAAAACCATAGGAGATTTTAGATTCCCAAGTACTGGGAAAGCTTATCTCTGAAATTCAGTAATCTCAGTGAAGAAAATGTAGCAGACTCCTGGCTGCGCGTGACGAGCCACCTTGTCTGTCTCTCCTTGCCAGTAAGTACAGTGTTGGGTTTTGGTGTTGTCTGTACTTCTTACGCTATAATAAGAGTTTAGAAAAGCAAGATCTAAAAAGAATGGTACAAACTTGGAGTTTGTAATGAAATCTGAAACCAACAGATTTCTTTCTTCCAGGATTTTGTTTGCATATATGAAAAAACAATCTCTAATAGGTGCCTGATTCAAACCCCAAAGTCAAAGGCAGCCTGTCCATTGCCCTCTCCGGGGTTTAGATCAGGCTTACAGTGTTCATTTTTTCCTGGTTTAGGCAGGAACAGAAAAGACTATCGATCCACTGTAGAAACATTACCTCCAGGCTCAATCAGAAAATTAAGCAGAATATAAAAAATACCAAAATTCAGGTCCAAGTCTAACTCATGTCTCAAAAAAGTAAAAATGGGATTCTGTGTAACCTGGTTACCCATCATCCATAAAAAAAAAATCTTCTCCTGACTGTACTTGAAGAAAAAGAAAAGATACACAATTCAATTGGCTTTCTTTGAAGAACAAACAGAAAACAATCCAGAGGCCGCTTTCCTCCCTTCCCACCAGTGAAAAAAAAACAAACAACCAAACAACAAAAAAACAGTGGAAAATGATCTTTTGTTTTGTAGCAAACTCAAAAAGCATCACAGCCCATATTGCACAGACTGTGACACTTTCAAATCAGGCCTCAGCAGCAGTAAGCCCCTATGAAGAAGACATAAAGGAATATGAGTTGAGAGGGAAAGTTTCTAAGTATTCCTTCCACCAAAGTGTTGTCCCCATGTAGTAGAAATCTAGAGTGATTAAAAGTGATTCAATTTTAGAAACAAAAGAATGGGATGCTTTTTAGTGACTCATTTTGGGGTTGCCAGACTTCTGCAGAAGACACATGGGACTGTTTTTCAAGAATAAATGCTCATGTCCCTATTGTCAGAATCTCTCTTAGTAGTGACATTTGGCTCTTTCTCATGGGGGAGAATTTGTTTCAGTAATGCACCAACTGAGTTTATCATGAAACACAGAATAGGTGACATTAATATTCACTTTGAGCAAAACAACAGCTCTGATGATGTTTTGCTTTTCATTCCTACCACTGCTCAATAAGATTAACACTCATCCACTAGAAAGTTTGTTCACAGTTAAGCCAGAATGAATTTTACTCAGCAGAGCAACATGCTTTGAATACCAATAAAGCCCTTACATTTTTCGATTAACATTATCTCTTGCTCCCAGGACACTGGGACAGTATCACAAAAGAAATTGGGAAAGTCCCAGTAAAACTAGAACATACCGTTACTGTAAATAATAGAAATGTACACGCTGGGAAAAACATTTTCATAGGAATTGCACACAGGAAAATGCTTTTGCCCACACCCTTCTAGGGCAGGTTTGCTCGGGGACTCTTTCTACGTGAGCAACCAGTCTACTCTTAAATATCCAAAGCAATGGTGTTTCTACCACCTCTTCTGAGAGACTGGATTTATGAGCTTCCTGTACAGTCATTCCACTGCTGTTTTCTCTCATCAATGCCTAACTACTTCAGTAGTCACAAAGTACCTGAGCAGCCCTCAAATAAGAATCCAAGCACATGCTTTGTTCAGATACAGGCGGGACTGAGCACAGTCAGAATTTTATGGTATCAAACCAACACCTTCAGTGGATGCCCTCAGTTCACTCACTGCTTGATGAGTTTGGCAGTTGTGCACTGTTAATCTAATGGATAAGAGTATTATTTTTGCAGCTTGCATTCAGAAAGCACTCTCAGCTAGTCTGGGTTCTGAGAATCAGGATTACTAATTCCTGTATTGCTTGTTTGCCTTTTTGTCTAATACTGGGCTGGTTACTAAAGATCTACTGCTTCAGTCTGTTCATCTATACAAGATCACCAAGAACCATAGCAAACGATCACAAAAATTTTCTTAAAATCAAATTTCAATGGCTTTAGCTATACAACCTATATACTGAAAAACATTGGTATTTCTTTTCAAAATATAAAATAGTTTCTTAGTGGTGTCCTGCCTCCCTTTTAAAGGATATTCCTTACATGAGCGCTTTATTTTTTAATTAATTCCTGGTGCTGGTAAAGCATGTTACAGTCCCAGATAAGGAGCTGCACATGAATTCAAAGAACTAAATATTTGGTTTCCTTTTTTAGAAGATCATCCAAAACATTATAATTCTTAGCCATACAAAGGCACAGCAGCTCTGCTAAGTTTCCATAGCAGACAGACATCTAGATTCTTATTTTCTTCAGTTATATTGCACACCAAATAGGAAAGAGAAACCACATTAAACACTGCTAAGGGATCCTGGCAAAGAAAAGAAGTCAATTGAGTGATCCATGCAGAAAGCTCCTAACCATGCCTGCCACTTGACCTAGAATTAACAGAACTGCCAAGTTTAAGAGTAAAGTTTTCTCACTGTGAAAAATGGTTAAAAAAAAAAAAAAAAAAAAAAAGAAAGAAACCAAGAAAAATTAAAAAACACCTCTACCCTTCTTTTCTTAGTCAATCCTTCAAGGAAAATCCTGAAGCCAGAATAAAGTTTGCACAGGGTTTTAGTTACAGTTAATGTATAAGCCAACAATGTTTACTCAATATTATATAGGCTTTGCAACACACCATGGCAGTAAATTAGCTTGATATATTAGCTCTGTGCTGAGAAAATGAGACTGCCTCCGAGATCAGTAAAGCACTGCAAGTATTTCCCCTATGGTACAAAGATGAGTTCAGGTCACAGCAATAAAATCTAGGCCAACGTGCTGTGCTGCACACAGAAGAAAAACAAGCTTAAGATCCTTGATGCCCTCACGTACACAAGTGGAAAACATGGAAAACATCCACTGACCACCACAGTGGCAACAATGGTGCCATAAGGATAGGCTTTTTTTCTTCAACTTCTTTTCACCCTTATACCTACATTTCCCTATGGAGAAAAACAGCTGTACCCTTCCTGTTCTTTCTCTGCCTTCCGATTTCCCCTAAAGATAATTTTCTTCTGAAACGAAGAAGAAGAAAAAGGAAAAAAAAAAAAAAAAGGTAAAAAAGAAACCAGAAAAAACATTCTGTGATGGAAAAAGAAGATTAAGGACAGTAAGATCACTTCAAGCATCTCTTATTTTCTGGCTGTGTCTTTCCACCTCAAGCTGCTGAGAACAGACCTGTTTTGCTCATCACCAATGCTTCCAGTCACATCCTTGCTTAAAGGTAAACCACAAAATGAAGCTGAGGAGTCACCTTTACATAGGTTTCTGATGTAACTGCAAACATCCCAGCACCTGTCCTACGTACCAGCCATCTGCTACAGGGATACCCCCAGAAGTGAGAAAGCTACTCAGCCATTTCCACATTCTGTTCTGTATACCCATTTGCAAGATGGGAAAGTAACATTTTCTTATTGTACAAGAACGTGAAGAATCTTGAAATAGAAGTATTTGCAAAGTGTTTTGAGTTATTGAGTAGGAGATATTCTATAACAGCCAAGCACTCTTAGCAAAGCTACAAATTGAAGTATGTCCCTATTTGCTGACAAAGACCTTTGTGTTACCTCCCTTTTTCATGCTCCTGGTTTGTCATTTAGGTGTAAAGTGATGAATGAAGAAACAGCTAGCTGTTCATTTAAAATCCAAGACCTTGGACTGAAAAGTTACTCCTCTCTACAGTTTAACCAGAAGAAAGAAAACATTATAACCAAATCAAACACTAGTCATGTGATACTCACTCTTGTACAATGATAACAAAGAGCAAACAAAAAAGGTATCTGGAAGGACATACAAGCACTGCAGCTTCCAATAGGTAAACAACATACTTTGCCAAACTGACACCTTTTCCAATGGTGGACTCTCTCTGACACTATGATAACCAAGTACAGAATAGGACTATTTGAATGTCAGCTTGAGAGTTTTTAAATGCTTCTCCAAATCAGGTGGCAGAAATCCACACTAGAACATGGGGTAGGTGAATTCTACATTTGATAGTTGATGAGCCTTTTACTACATTCTGAAATACTGTATATATTATCTCACAAGCCTAGTGTCCCGAGGGAAAAAAGTATGTGCAATACAGGTATTTAAGACTAGCATTCAAACATACAACCTTTACAATGACACTGCTATCTTCAGCAAAAGCATACAGTGTTTTGATTCTATGATATTGAAAACTATCGTTAGCAAGGCTGTAATAGCTCCCATTTGACTACAGATCTCAAAACATATAACCAAACGAATGCTGCTGGATTCTTCCATATTCACGTAGCATGAACTTAGCAAATACCAGCATAGTATTATCTAGGTACAGAAATTTCACCAAATTTGGTTAGTGATTTAAACAGGTGATGAAGCACGCAGGTCAAAAGGATCTACCTTTTTGCTCATAATTCAAATCACTATTTCAACATGACTTTTTGCATCTGATTTCAGCTTACCCACTCTCCACCTTCTGCTCTATATAATTTATTCATTTATTGAAAAATATCAGTGTTATTTGTGGGAAAGTAAACGGTGCAGTGTGAATATAAGAGCTGGTTAAGTGTGAACACCTATTCAATACTAAAAAGCAAAATTGACTTTCTGTAGTAAGAAAACTGAAGTGTAGAGCTAAAAAAACAATGGAAAATAAAACATTCAGTTTTGGTTTATAATTTTCTAGTGAAAAAATATTTATTAAAAACGTCACCACTGATGGAAAAAAACATTGCTTTCAAATAACTCAATACTCAGTATAACAGTCGGACATCGTGGTCAATTAGCACAAGTTAGCTATGCTGTCCTATATTAAAGTCAGGATTAATTAATTGTCTTCCCACTACCCGCATCTGGTAGAGTCATGACAGGAATTCCAGGAGTCTCATGGAGTTTTTGGAAATGGCAGAGGATTGTAACAATCAATGCAAGACCAAGATTTTTCTGGGTGCAACTTTGGTTCCCACTGAAGTTAATGGTTGGTAGGGACACTCCTCTTCTCAGAGGAATAGCTTTGAAAACAGAAGTTGAGATGACTATGACTCGAGCAGGTCTGAATACTAGATACAAGTGGATCTTGTCAATTGTAGCAAATAAGTCTTAATGGCTAAAGCTAAAATCATGTGTCATCAGGTCTGACCAGCAAATAGAACAGTTTCGCACTATGATCTGGGACACCATTCTTTTCATAGCCCGACCATGAGTAGCACTCTCTTTTTGGTACTATTTGTACACCCATCCCAGTAAAAATTTATTGCCTCGTCATTATTTTAAACCATCAGCCCTGCTCAGTGAGAGGGTTAAAACCCATTAGCACAATATAAACAGTAACAGTGCTAACAGCCTCCTACCTTTTTCATCAGTAGAGAAGATATCAGATCTACTGTTTAAGGCAAATTGGTCTTATTGAGGAAAATATAAGCTCCTGCCTTAAATCAGGACTTAAATGCCTAAGCAAATAAATATAGAGCTCAAGGAGGAAACAGAGGGAGGTAACTAGAACATTAGCTAAACATCGCAGAAATAGTCACCTGAAACTGCACTGGAGTGTATTTTTTCCTGACAAGGCTTACTATGACTGCATTAAGCTAGTAGGTGCCAAGTGTACTGCCATGAAGATCGCGCATGGAAAGCTTCTGTTTGCTTGGGTGTTACAAGCTGATCTTAACCAAGCCTTCCTCACAGATCACAGAGTAGAGCAAAGGTAAGTAAACCTACCTTCTTCATCCAAAGTTGCTGAGAGCATCTCACCAAGTACTCGTACAAAGCCAGAATGCATTCAGCTAATAAAAAGTCATTAACTATACACCTTCCAAATAAATCCGCAATTAGAAAAAAATACTAATATGCGGGGGAAAAAACCAACCAAACAAAAACCCTAAAAACCCCAAAACAAACTAGTTACCTTTTTCTTGCAGTTCTGGGATGCTTAGTATTTGAGTTTGTTGACCACACCATGCTACAAGGTCCATAGAACTTGTTTCTGCAAAGAAATTAACGCGTTTGTCAGTTCGCTATACTCTGGGTCCTCAAAAATACATGGAAAGGATAGTTTTGTACGAAAATGCTCGGTGTCATGGGAGAGGAGCAAGTCTTCTCAAATGTTGCAGCTGCCATCCACTTTTGGAATTAATACAGATGGAATGAGAACAGCAAATGCCAACTTGTATTTTCATGTGTATTATTTTCATATGAAAATAAGCCATAACCTAACTCTGGCTTTAAAGGACACCACACATGCCCACACAAGACATGAAAGTGATACATTCTGCCTTGACACTTGAAATTATCACCCAAACTTCTTTGTATAGGCAAATCTGCAGAATGATCTCCTTAGTGATACATATAGATGGTCTGAGTAGACTAGGTCGAATTCTGCACTTCTTGCAATTAATGGCAAAATTGCTACAGACATCAATGGCTGTCCAACAGCCCTTGTTTTGCTAATTAAAAGATTCATCTTTATAGGATAAAAAAAAATAAATACAATGCTCTGCTCCCACTGAAATCAATGGGATTGGAAAACATTCAACATACCACGGCCATTCTGGCCCTTCCCACAATATTACTCTATTCAGCTCCTTTTTTTCTTGATGTATAGCAATCCACACACACAACTCCAACTAGCATCATTAGAGATTTCTTAATATGTACTTAGGAATAAACAGATCTTTACTTACTAAATGCTAGGATACAGGGATCGTAAATATATTTATTGAGATTTTTTTCTCCTCTAAGCTGTAAACATCCACAGGGAAAGCTTTTATTTAACTTGCATGCCAGTGAGCCAGTAAGATACTCCCAGGTTAGCACTCCAGATCTTGTGCTCACATCTGCTCTCTGTAGTCTTGATGAAACCTGAACAGTCCAGGTCCAGAAGAGGAAATCTGATTGTCTCTTATATCTTTCATGTGCAGCTACCATAGCAAGCGTTAAGTGAAGCGATGGAGGTTTTAACACCTAGCTCGCTGCAGGTCTGGAGAAAGTAAGATGAAGTACATGTCCATTAACTGCAGCATAGCTGTATCTACTTCTTATTTCACATTTATATCACACTGGTATCCAGAGACCTCTGAGAGGCCTCTCTCCAGCTCTGACATTAACCTGGAATATTTTAGGAAGATGTTATTGGAAATAGTTTTCCCATTTGTTTAATAGTCCTTTCTGTTCTATAGTTACTATGAAGTGTTTGTAGAAGCTGAGATTTACAGAATATTGATATTATTATGCAATCATATAATCATTCTCTTGTTCTAAACTATTTTTTTCCTAGACTATATAAATAATGATAATAAATTATCAAATGACTGTTGCTTCCATACTTACAACTAATTTTACATGTAGCATTCAGGGCAAGCTTCAGGTATCATTTTTTTATCCTATTTTTATCTGCTTTATGTACTTTTTTTAATGGACACTTTAAGTTGTGCTACCAAAGTGTGTATTAGCGAAGGCAGATCCTGCAAGGGCAAAAGCCACTGAAAAAAATGACATTAAGTTTAATGTCCTTTTGGGGGGACCTGCTTAATTAAAAATGGCCTTTGTTCCATGAGGTTGCATAAAATATCATTTCAATGGAGTACTTGGGGAAACTTTCCCTGACTGTGACAGTGCTGCCAAAATCTAATTAGAGATTCATCTAGTCATATATATCAATGTTATTGTCTGTCAGGCAGCCACAATGTATCATGGTTAAGTGGATTTTTAACTGTCTAAATCAGTCTGTCTAAACAACATAAAATAGGAAACAAATCAAAAGACCAGTTAAAATCATGAAAGTGACACATATTTATTATAAAATACCATTTGTTGTATTAATCGGTTTAATGGCAGGGAGATGGAGCCACATGTGTCAGAGCAGTGATTTTCTGTGCAAGAAGATGATGTTAGTGCTAATATAAGAGACAACACTCTCCAGTCTTTATAACTAATAGGACTCAATAGGCTTTGCTGTGTTTCATCAACATCCCAGCGTGGTTTTCAGGGGCAGTAGCTGTCACAGTACCAGGCCTTTGCTGTGCTATAGAACATGGTCTTCGAAATCATCACGTACACATTGCAGTGCCGGCCAGCTTCACCTCCGCCCTGGAGGCAGCCGCGTTCCCCCAGGAGAAAGCTGTGTGCCAGGGCTCTTCCAAGAACTGCCACGTCCTGCATGCACACCCTTGCAAACAGCACAGCTACTGCAAGACAGCTTAAGAACACTGCCTTTGCTTTAAACCTTTTTATTCTTGACTTTCCAAGCTTTAATTTTTAACTAATATTTCCTTTTTTAAAGTTATGCTTTAATCACCCCCTCAGCTGTTCAAAAAGTAAGTGTGTCCTTCTCTGGTCTGTAAGTCACCTCTAGGGAAGACTCTCCGCAACCTCTTCCTCAGCAGAGAAATGTAGCTGCTAAGGAGCTGATAGAGACCAGAGATAACTTCCTAAACACTGCTCCTTGGCTCCACAGGTATGGGACAAGAATAAACAGCCCCCTTCGCAGCTGAGCCTGCTGCCTCTCATTCCTGGGAAGTGAGCGGAGGAGCCAGGTCAGCACAGGTGCTTCCCGGTGTTAGCCACAAGGCAAGGTTTGGCACTGCTCAGCTCCTCTCCAGCCACCCCCTGAAGTTTTGGGGTTTGTTGTTGGTTTTGGTTTTCTTCCCCTCAAATCAGCATTTTTTTGCCCCCACTATCTTTGTGCCACCTTAATTGTGCAGCCATGAGGTTGGGGCACACGTCTGCATTGTGCTTGGGCAATGCCACGCACACAGTGGATTTAATCTAATCCCTGTAACATCCATGCAGCCGTACATTAGGACTTTACGATAATTTTCACCACGTGGATGTTGTTGACAACAATTTTTCTCCCTCTCTTTATTGATAAAGATTAGAAACTTAAAATTTTCAGTATTGAAAGTTTCTAACAAGGGGATGCTTATATATCCCTGTTGCACCTCTAAGGGATTATTTATGTTGAATATAGACCCACAAATACCATTGACTTAGACGTAAAGACCATCCGCAAGAGAAGACCATAATCAACCTACCACCTAGACTCTGAGGCTGCCAGTCACTGAGAAAGTGTTTTACTCGAACAGTCACAGCAAGGAAGGATTTTGGTTCCTGAAACTGAAAACTAAGTGGTTATCATGGCTGGAAAGCCTGTATTTTAAAGGAACACATTCATTCTTATGCAATGACATGTCATGAATTTTGCATGAGGCATAGCACTTGGCATCAGAAATTATATCAGCTCCAGCTAGGGGGACAATGATACATATGTTTGTACAAAACACATAATATGTTTTATTTAAAGTGTGCCATAAATATTTTTGCCCTGGAGCAGGGTTTAAAATGAGCTCCGTAAGGTGTCATAGCAAAATGTATGTTCAGAAAGTAGAAAGAGGTGCATCTATTCCTAAGTGTCTAACTTCATCTGAAAAAAATTGCTGGATATTCACTGATAAAGCTGCCACTCCATTCAGAGATGGCCGATACTAATAGTAAAACACACAAGGCCACGTTTTCTGTCATGGCTCACAATTTATGCATCAAACCTTTTCGCTCTCGAGAGCCTGAAGACAGCAGTGCACTGAGAAAAGCAGCAAATCACCCCACAGATTACAGATGCATGACATTCAATGCTATCCAGTGTGAGAAAAATAGTATCAGTAGCCTGATTTACAAGCAAAGAGGATCTTAGAGGCAGCCCCAGCAAACACGTCGCTGGGTCCCACCACCTGCCCACACAGGTAGCCCTTGCTGCTTGTCAGGGTTCCTGTGATCCAGACAAGACCCAGACAGAGCTAACCAGTGTGTCAACAGGAATGGTCTTCATAGCAAAGCATCTCCCCTCTGCTCACTGCTGCATTCGAGTAGCTGTCACAACTGGATCTATGTCCTTAATCAAACAGATAATAGAGAACATGGATTCTGGAAATGCTCTCAGTTATGGGACACAAAATATGAGGCCAATTTGTGGATCTTTATCATTACTGTAAGTTTGTTCAGCAGAAATTATCAAAATTCAGCCACTGAGACGTCACATCTACTCATAGTACTTAGCTATCTCTAGGTAGATCACTGGTTGAACAATGAGACTGTGTTGCTTTCTCCACTTCTGGGGTGGCATTTGAATTTTTTATGGATGCACACACACAAATACTGACATACAATGAGCAGAGCAGGAAACAAAGCCAAAATAGCTCAAGGCAGCCTGGTGATGCACTCCATTTAACACTAAGTCACTCTTAATAGATTTGAATTCTCTGTCTCTTTTCCCTGAGAAAGTTTTAAATTATTCCAAAATCCTAATCCAGTAACTAACCCTACTACAGCAAACTGCAAAAGGCAGTCTGTGTGCTTTCTAGTCACTAAGAAATCTTACAAGTTAACATTGAATGTGCAAAAGCAAAATAACTCCACAAGAGGATGTGACAGGGATAATATCTGGGAAATATTACTGTGTTCACAGTTCTAAATGAGGCCAGACTTATAACTGTGGCCACCTACTTATTTCCAGGTGTCCATTTTCCAACACACAGGTACAGGTTTTACAAATTGAGGAAAATCAGGGAGAGGCACGGGCCTCATGCTGTTCATCTCAACCCTCTTTTACCACTGAGGGAGGTTTAGGTGTCACTTAAGATTTAGAGCTACCAAAACACCACCAGAAATCAATGACAGATTCTGAAAAGCAATGGACGGGCTTGCATTTTCCATTAATGAAAAGGTTTAGAAACGCTTTCATTTTATACCTGCCCCCAGCCAGTACCAGTTTGGCTGAGCTGTAACTATCAGGTTAGACAGGCATTAGAAATAGAAGCATTTTGTTCATCATGGTTTGGAATTGCCCAAACACCATCATCAGGATTGAAAACTATCGCTGGTAGATGGGAGGTTAAGTTCAGACCTGCTGTCCTGAACATAAGAGCATCCAAACCCACTGATGTCAGAGGTGGCTGCAATTTTATTAAAAATTACAAATTAAAAAAAAAAAAAACAACAACAACCAACCTTCAAAATCTAGAACAAAAAATGGCAGTAAAAGGCTGTCACAGTTATAAAGCTCCAATATCAACCTGGAAGAAAAAAAAAAACAAAACAACAACCACGTACAGTAACTAGAGGGGCTGAATCAAAGTCTTCCACGCTCAACCTTGCCCACAGAGAGAAAATCATGGGAACATACCACAGGGTATGATCCAACTGTCCCTTTTTGATAGAAGGAGAACTCAGTTTCAAAAGCGCAGAAGATGGCAGAAAGAAGGCACACTCCTCCATTTTGACATGCAGCATTCCCATTGATTCTGAACCATCTTCTATTAAATCGATGGCAGTCTTCCCATTGACCTCGATAGAGGTTGGACTGGACCCACAAGGGAATCAATCCCATAGGTAGTAAAACAAATGAAGGCAATGGATTTCTTCATGAGCTAGTCACCAATAGAATTAAGCCAGTCAAATAGAATCAGATAATGATTTAAAATTCAAAATAAAGTCATCTTTCTCCCTAGCCCACACTTGTCTTCCTCAGATACACAGGCGTTCAGGATCTGAGCCAGCCTCTTTCAGTGCAAGAAATATAAATACTACAATCCGTGTATTTTTGTGTCAGCTAACCTAACAACACTTGGTCTAGGTGGAGACTAACTGAATAAAATAAATATTCACAACATTGGGAATTGGAGCTCAGACAGGTCTTTAAAAAACCTAACTTGTATTTGTATTTTTGATGTGCAACCTAATTAGACCAGAGCATCTTTAATTAAGTGTGTCAGCCCCAGTGGAAGCCACAGAGTTCAACGCTAATAAAGCTGATAAGGTTTTTATTTTTCAGACTTAGTTTATTTAATGCCTCATCCATGTTAAGCCAATCTGTAACATATGGGCAGTTCTCCCACTATGGATTTATCGTTTGGGTGTTTCTTTTTGTGAATTAATGCAATCAAACTCCTGCCAGTGTTAATTATTTTTCTCCAAGAGCAAATCCCAGAATTGAAAACACACACACCTGTTATTTGCTGCATAAGCCATAGCATAACAACTGAAAAATAATTTTTAAAATGCTGGGAGAACCCAGAATGTTTCTGGATTGCACAAAAGAGATTTGGAAAAAGTTCAAGAAAGTAGTATTTATATTTTTGGCTTTATAAGACAATCGGTAGAGGTGCAACAAAACCCAACTCCAGATCCATGTGGAAAGGAACAATTATTTCAGTCTTTAAAGATCTCTCATTTACTATCCTTTTAGTTATAAGGAGAGTGTGAGGAAAACTAATTATTGGAACAAGTTTTAAAGTAATGTGGCAAATTATTTATACTTTAAAACACTAAAACCAAAACCTCCTTTTGAAAAGGTGAACTCCAGTTCAATCACAAGTAAAAGAACTTTTAAAAGAATCACTAGTGAAATTGTATAGCTTATGTTTTGCATCAGAGTCGGCAGTCCTTGTTGCCTTTAAAATCTGTGAAAGGATCTTCCAGCCACACACCCCTGGGTGACATTATGGTGGTGGTGGATACTCATCTAGAGTAAGCAGCTATCTGAAATCTCAAACTCTCTCCTGTCTAAGCTGTAAGACTGGGAACATTAAGTGCTCAATCTGAAACATGATTTCACTGTGTTTGGACTTCAACAAAGCCACTGATCATTTTCATGGCTCATTTGTGCAGATTAATTGGTTAATATCTATGCAATGTTTTTTGGAGGTGGAAAGTACTAAACGATTGCTCTCAGTCCTGATAATCCTCTGTTGCAGTCTCATCCTCCCAGCTCTGGGCTCTCCATCACTATTTTAAATCTTTTCTGTTCCAAATTCCCTCCCCTTGCAAGCAAGCTAATTACTATCATACATAACAAAGGAAACATCCCTTTATAGGAGGAGATGAACTAATAGGACTTTTCTAATTTTTGGCATTCCTTGATTACCAGAGCTACAGAACACCGCCTGCAGAATTGTTCTTTCTGCTCTTCAAGCCTATTAGTGATGCTGTGAGTAGACACACAAATGTTCATTGACATTCTTGTAAAACTTTACCTATTCCTGCTTCTTGCACAGCTCTGGTATATCATGTGCCAAATAATGCCAGCTCTACCTTCCCCAGCACAGAGCAGTGCTAGTCTGCCTGGAAAGTCATTCCTGAACTTGCTCATAGATTCTCAAAGTCTTAGTCAAATTCCTTCGGAAAGTTCTGTTCTTCTATGATGCAGGAACCCAACAAAACCAAAAGAATCTATTTCTGCACGATCACTGCATGCATTTGCTGAGGAAATTCAATACTCTTCTTCCTTCCCGGCCACTTCTCTATCCATTACTTCCACCCTTTTCTCCCCAGCTACCCATTCGTACACAGTTAACTTCATCTGCACACATCTGTTTGTCATACAGGTCATGACCAAAAGTTAAGTTCTGTGTAGCAGGGACCTTGTTCTCACAGGTGTTGACAGTTCATCCCCTACACCCTCCTAGAGCTCTAGGACAGCCTTTCATATAAATAGCTACAGTGAACTCCACAAGTCCATGATCTGCCTGGTCCCAAAGTTTAGGCAAATCATACAGGATTTCATTTCCCTTCTCCACCTTTTCAATAATCTACTGCAAGCACCACACAGGCAGTATTGACCCACAGCGTGGCAGCAGGTTATTTAGGTTTGCAGCTGTTAACAGTGGTTCTCTGTTTTCCCCTTTTAGACTATGACAGCCTGTCAATAAAGTAAGTACTTCTAAAAAAATCTATTTAAACCCAGGTCTGTCCATAGATATTTATAAACCGCAATGCAACCTCCAAAACTAACTTTTATCATTGCTGTGAGAAGCACAGCATCCTTGTGGGGTTTTTGGGTTCACTTCTTTAGTTGCTGGTCATCCGAGTGCTTTGCATTTGCTTTCTTTACTTAAACTGCTGAAATTCTCAAAGGAGGGGAAATACGGTCTTGTTTCCAGGCACAAACAGGATCTTGCTTCAGATGTAAATTCCATCTTTCTAGGTGTATTACAAGCATGAACTGCTGTTACGAGTAACAGAGCTGTATAAACTTGCTATCCCCCGAACTGAGGATTCTCTACAAGGAAAGAATTGGGCTCACACAGGTTATTTGCTGATACTGTTTTAACAGCAGAGATATTACTACATCTCTTATTATTTGTCTCAGGGATTCTAAAGCAAAGCAGCTGAAAAAATAAGTACAAATACAAGGTTACAAAAACAGAATAAGGAGAGCATGACCAATGTCTTAAACTGTGGTTCAACTGTTTCCATGGTCTTTGCAATCTCCCTTTGGAGTCTTGCTTTTTACAGTCCAAAGACACAGGGGAAATAGAAACCATTTTATTTTTCTCTGTTGTTTTTACCCCTAAAATTAGAATGCTGATCTAGAAAATGTCTTTAGAGGTCTTGATTACCTGCACAATGGCACTAAAGCTCATACTTATAGCTTTATGTATTTATAAAGGCTGGCTTATTTTAATATTAAAGTATTGTATACACTTATATTCTACACTTTTTTTTTTCAAAGTAATTTGAGGAATTAGGATTAAAAATTCTACTAAGGGACAGTAAAGGCTACAGTCCTGTATTCACACATTTGCAAAGCATTTTCTCAGAGCTTCACTGATGTTCACAGAAAATCAGTGAACATCAAATCTCAAACATGTATTAGTACCTGTCCCTTCTGAACCATGTAGGTTATCTTTCAGAAATCCAACTACAAATCACCCAGTCAATCTTCTTGGTAAGTTCTTTTTTAAAACTCTCTATCTTGTATGTCTGACCTCTCCCCTCCCAGCCTTCCCAAGACATGAAGGTGTGTTTGAAGCCCACTAATATATAGAATAATAGAGTCTCTTCTATAGGAAATTTAAGGAACACTGGGAGCTGGAAATCTCTGAAAATAAAGTAATCAAAGTTACCATATTTCTGAGAATTAATTCTTTCCTGTTCAAAGCTAAGATACAGGTGGGGAAAAAAAAAGAAGAAAAGGGGCAGGGAGGGGACACACATGACACAACCCTAAAGAAGTATCTCACAAGCACAAGACCAATACGAAGAAAAAAAAAAAAAAGGAATAAACCATTTGGGAAAACTGGTCCAACTGAGGAAGTACCCCGTGGGGAGAGGACTTATACTACTGGCTGGTAGAGGCACAGACTTCTCTTAATGTCAGGACCTGAGAACAATTCATTATGCATAAAGTTCTTACTTTTAAGGATTCTGTTTATAAGTATACTGTTATAAAATAATCAAATTAAGACTTTTCTAACAACAAAGCACAGAAGTAAATAGTGATGTTACTAAAAAGACAGGAAAGGAGATGGAACAAATCAATCACTTACACAAAGGACTTCCCAAACCATTCCCATACCTGTTGGGGGGATTATGCCATTTGGGATGATTCTTAAAGCTTTAGTTCCTGGAGTCCTGCTACAGCTGAGAATTTCAGCTTTCCTTTTCCAGTGAAATATGCTTCTCACTGGCGTGGTTCAAGAGAAAATATCATAAATACAAAACAATACTAAAGTTCTCCAAACAGTGACAAAAAGATTTGTTAAAATCCAAGTTTATAACGTTATTGCAGAATGAATGATAGCTGATTTACTGTATAGGATTAGCAATAGTATTTTACACAACCAACCATAATCATACATGGAGTGACCAGAACAACAATCCTCTCTCTATCAGTACAAATAACGATGCTACTAGTCACTTCAGCTGAAGCAAATGTCTAAGGTCCCCGGACTTATGTGGAATTAATACCTGCCTTTGGGAACAGCCCTAGAAGTTGGGGAAAGCTCCAACTTCTCAGCCCATAAGCTTATGCAAACTAAGGGTGAAAGCAGCCTCCAGGACACAGCAAACACCCATAATGATTCCTCTCTCTGCCCTGTCCTATTCACCCAGACCCACTTTGAAGAGGACGGTACAGAGAGATTTTCAGCCACCACTTGCTCTTCTGATTCTCTTCCCTCCACATGAAATCCTTGCAGTAGAGGGAAGGAGGGGACGCAAGTTTACAAGTATTGAAGAGTTCCCAGATGTGCTTTTTCAGTTTGCTGAGTGCCCCTGCACAAGAAACACAACTGGTCTCACACAGGGACCTCACAGGTCATGCATGCAAGGAAAGAAAGCCAAAATAAACACAGTCCCAACACATCCACAACTGCGCAGAGTGAAACAGGGGAGCCTGTCAAACCACACAGCCGATTACAAGCTGCCCGTGGCAACCCTGAAACAGCACATGTCTACAGGAAAATACAAAACTGCTCTTAATCGCATCACTCGCCTGTAAACAGGGGTCCAAACAGCTGTTTAATTGGGCTTCCTCATAAGGCCTTGCTGCCCAGTATGCTTCTAAACACTGGAATGCTTTTTTTGGTCGTTCTTCATAAACAAAAGGCTGCCATTTGCCATATGGGCTGAGCCAGCAGAGTCCCTCAAAGCCTGAAAACAAGTCCTATTTTGTATGGCATATAAATAAACATCTTGGAGTACTGAGGTCTCCTGGGCTCGGTCAGAACCTGTCTTCTGCTTGATCTTAGGGTAGGAGATTCTGAAATTTCATTTCTTGGCACCGTACCACATCGTGAATCAGACAAAGCTTGCCTCTACCTACATTACACTCTGTTCTGCATCCATAAATCAAACAAATCAGGAAGTGACTGTTTATATTATTTATTTGTCTAAGAGTGGCCTGTAGTCATTTGTTCTCCAGCACACTACAAGTCCCCCCTCTATGTACACACCACCACCCTTTTTCATGACATGGCCATGTATTTAGGTTTCCTGCATCTTCACACTGACAGTGCATTGCTTGCCAGTTAAGAATCACATATAGTTTGAAGATACCATTCATCTAACATTAGTGCTTCCATTAGTGTGGACAGTTCAAACTGGGCAAAATGCACATCTCATGCATAATTTAATGGACTTCACGTAGTGAGTCAAAACCTGTTAGTACAACAACATAAAACCCAGACTATTTCTTTGGAGACTCATCACTGGGAGATACTGAAACCAGGGCAATTGTTCCACAAGATTAGTAGTTGTATCTGCACGCAGCAGCAAGAAGTGGGTTGCACACCACCTTTTCCTTGTCTGAGGTGTTCCACCAATACCCAGCAAAGCTTTTCTGAACCAAAAAGACATCTTCCTTTTTCATCAAAATCTCATAATTTTCCTTCAGAAAGTCTTTGCTAAGTATCTCCAGGGCTTCTTGCTTTTGATCCCAATGGTTGGTATCTCACTGATACAGAATATTAAATTCTTCAGGGGAAAGTCTTTTACTTCAGGATACGTTTTTTGTTTGTTTATTTGTAAAAAAGAACTAAATTTCCACACAGTTTAATAACCCATAAAAAGAAATAAATCAAAATCAGAATCCCATGCAGAGTTTTCCTCCGAGATGAGAGGCATGATAGGCAATCAACAAAACTGAGCAGGGATAGCAAACTCGTACTAGTTTCCGTTCTTTGATTCCTCCTTGCAATGCTTTGTTTGCATCTTGCTACAGATGACACCCAAAATGGGATTCCAGGCACTGCTGGCTGCTGCTAGGGCAGCAGTGTTACCAAACTACAACTGCCTCCAATCACTCATTTGACTTGCTAGACTGTTTCTTCTGCTTTCTTGCATTTTCACAATTCTATCCAGGCTTCTTATGCACTAGGAAAGTTATTAGGTAACTGGTTTTAAAAGCTGAAGTACCTTCAGCTAGAAGGAAGAGAGAACAGGGCAGTAACTTTGATAAAGGTCTCTGATAATTGACTTTTATCTGGGACGATTCACACACTGCAGACCAATTCTTTTGTTACTTTCCTAAATTAGCAATTCAGAAAGGTGGGGTTGATCACCATTCGATCCCTCTTATTGCTACTGGAAACTCATCCAAATACAGCAAGAGGAAATTACTGATAGACTATGACACAAAGGTGTAATTTCACAAATTGTCATTGATTTCCCCCATTTATCATACACACTTTTCCCTTTCAAAAACACTCCTACAAATTTCCTTGTGCTGCTTGTGTGAAGCAGCAATGAATTAACATGACTACATCCTTTCCACCTCATCCCTTTCCACTGCTGCTCCGGTCTTATCTGCCCTGACTTTCCACCCAAATCCAGTGTCGCTTTGACCTCTAAGTACTGAATTTCTCCATTTAAATCCCAAAAGGGAAGAGTTTGCAAGCTGTAATGACCAGATTACGGTCCAAGTCTCAATGTGATTTTAGCACAGAAACTTCCCCCATTATGGTCATCATATGTGGCTGAAAAATATTACATTTGCCCATTCTGTGCTTATGCTTACACTTCCTCTGATCTGCTTTCTCTCTAAACAAAGCACTCAATCTCAGTGTTGCAGTTTTCCCTGTCTTAAACTGAGACAACCAGATTTACCTTTTTGCAAGGCATTTTTAGATCCTTAGGAAAAAGCTTTAGGTAAGACCTAAGTGTTAAGAGAAAGACCTGACACATAAATTTAAAAATCAAATAAACATGGGTTGTCATTTCTTTTTTTTAAAAAAAAAGAAAAAAAAAAAAAGTTCAATTTCTGAGTTTAAACTCTAAGACGGGGGGGGGAATGACCAAATACCTGACAAAGAGAAAAAGAAAATTATAGTATTTTCATTAGTGAAAATATTAGGAGAATGAGAGAATGATAGCAGAGCATGTCACGGGCTAAAGGAGGTCAAAAGAGAAAAGAAAGAGCTATGATCTATAATCAAATGATAGGAGTTGGGATGCATAGTGTATAAATATATGTAATGTACTGTGCGCGTTCACAGTGCACAGATATTTGGTTTTCTTATTTAAATCACCTTACAATAAAGCAATACTCTTCTCACCCATCCATGGAGAAGGTTCATAAGGCTAATGTGAGTGATTACTTATGAGACCACTGGCCTCAACTTTAAATGAATGCGACTCAGATAATGATTTCTCTCCAGCTTCAAAGTCAAGACTCTTCAAAACAGCCAGCAGAAACAGTACAATGGATCTGTTTTGAAGACAGAAAACAAGAATCACTGTTCATGCACTTTTCTTGCAGTCTCCCAGCTGCCAGACCCACTCATATGAACAATGTTTGAAGTAAACTACCAGCCCCAGATCAAGTACACTTGATGTCAAAAGTGACTGGCTGAGGCAGACAAGTAACGCTTGGTGCCTGAACTCCAGAGTCACAGCAGGGTTTAAAAAAGATAAACTGGAATAGTGGTGAATGAAAAAAACATGAGCCTTCCTTCCTGAAACCATCAAATGTCTCTGGTATCCTTGGAATCAACATTTCTTCACAGATGTGTGAAGATGGACAACTGAAACCTGTCCTCAGCAAATGAAAGTACTTGTAGGAAACGCGTATTATCCTTTTCCTGGTCCTTGCCAGGTCTTGGTACCTTGTAGTTTATTTATGAGAATTTTGAGTTTTGTGGAATTTTTTTGTGGACCGAGCAAGTCAACATGAATACAGGACCACAGAAATTGGTCAGAAAGAAGCACAGGTTAGGAAAAAAAAAAATACTCTGAATTGATTGTGTGATGGTCAAGGAAACTTTTTTACATTATTACAAGCACTTTCGGTGAAGCTGAACAGCAAGACCAAGAATGTTCCTGATACAGGGCAATAATTGAATTTCAACCTGAGTACTTTCCAGAGGAGGGAAATTACTCTGAAGCATCAGGTCCTTCGCCTTTAGGTAGTAGCCCTGGATGGGAATCCTGCCCAAGCATGTTAGACATTAGAACAAAAAATTACAAGCACTTCGTCTTCTGAGTGACGACTTATGTTCCATGGAAGTAGCAAAACGCTCATGTTCTCTGTCCCAGACACTCTAGAGCAGGATGTTTTATTGAAGTGCTACAGTTTTCTTTCTGTGATTTATAACCTTACATATTCCCACATGTACTGAAAGACACTCAAAATACACAGGCAGTCTCCCTTTTAATAAAAAACAGATCTTATTTCAGCTAACTGTATTACCTGAATAACCTCCATCTTCAGAACAGCAATAAAATCAAAGCAAAAGACAGAAACCCCTTGCAACCAGAGCATCAGATGACCATCTCAAGTGTTTCTTCAGATCTCACCACAATCTTGCAACAGGCTGCCACAACTTAGACTCAATTAGATAAATATCACTGAAGTTTTTAAGCTCATCTGTGACCCAAGATTAGATCACTACATAAACATTAAACCAAAGGACACCCTTTCCTTGTGTAGCTCAAAAGTATAAAACCAAACTAACAAAACCAACCAAACAAACAAAAAAGCCAAGAACTAGTCAGGGAGTATCTATATAGAAAATTAACATGATGAACTACAAAAGGAATAAAAGCATTACCTTAAATGTAAGTATATATTGTTAAGTATTATTTACTGTAAATATTGTTAAATGCTTGAAATGTTTTTAACGGCCCCCCCCACAAAAAAAAAGAAAAAATCTACCTGAAAAGTTTATACTATGAATATTAATTACTCTCATTTTTACAATTGCAAATGAAAAAGACGAGGGGGAACAAAGAAGTAAGAGAAGACATTAAAACAGAAACATAAAGCCTCTTTGTCTTTTAGAGTTGTGTTATTCTAGGCCACTTACGGTTCCTTCCCCTACTGGGAACATTGTTTTAGAGGACCACAATACAATATATGCCATAAACCTGAGCTTAAGGATAACAGGGAATTAAGTATCTTCCAGTGAAAAGCTCTTTAAAAATAAATAAAAATGCAGGAGAGACTTCTCTTCTACGCAGTTTGATAATACACAAAATGAGTTGCTATTAGATAATTATTAGTAAGCATATTTTAGAAGGAGTTTTCTAAGTTCACATTACTGAATATTTAAAGAAAATGAGCATTTCCAAGGGAACACTATTGGCCTTGTAAGGAACACAGCTTACACCAAAAGGAGCTCATACTGAACCCTGCACCCACCCTGCATACAGCCTCCCAAGTTAATGATCCTCACCAGAGAGGGGGCCTTGCAGATGCGCATATTCAAGACAATCATGGATAAACAGAAGCCATGCCCAAGCCATGAAAGCCACCTCAGCCATATCTACCAGTGAATTACAATGAAGCAATTTCTGCCAGAAAGTCTTGCTGTTGTCCTTGTTTGTGGGTTTGTTGGGGTTTTTTTATGTCCTAGTCCTCCTTTTCTGATAGGCATCCAAACAAAGCAATCATCCTGCCTCATTACTTAGACATTTCTACTGCTTCATCACTGGATGGCCTCAGCACCTTCAACTCAACTTCACTCTCTCAGCTCCCAAACAGCAAAGGAATATCACGATGCCATCCCACAGCTGGGAAACACAGACCAAAGGGTTGAATTATTTGCCTTTCATTGCAGATGACGGCTTCAAAAGAGCTGAAAATTCAATGTTGAACCACAAGAACATGCTTCACTATCACTAATAGTTCCTGTTGGGTAAATCAGCAAGGTGCTAAGCATCTTCTAAGACTCACTGAGTGTGATCACTTTCACACTAGACTTCATATGCACAAAACTCACAGCTTATAAACTGGACAATAAACGTTTATTCATCATTTTACAGCTTTTTTTATATGGTAAAGCAAAAAAGTATTTCTACTTTTCCATAAGGCTATAATTAGCTGCAATTTGGTATGCAATATAGAAGCCTCATGCCTACAATTTCTTTCAGTCGCATACACCCCATTTCATACTCATCCAACAAAAGAAACTTCAATGTACGGGGGGTGGGGGGATGGAGGGGTGGTTTTTTTGCAACAACAGGAACAGGCATATTCAAATTTCTTCTTTGCACAGACAGGTTTATGTACAGAAATCCCATTAAAATCAATGCATAAATCAAGGTACAAATATGCTCCCATGGGACTGACGGTAAATGACAAAAACGGAGACTGTTTAGGATTTAAAACTCTTCCAGCAGCCCAGCGCCATGGGACATATTTCAAAGCTAGGTGTACATGAATTTTCTAATTAAGTTCAGTTCACAGTCCTTCTAGTAGCGTCATACAGGGCTTTAAATGAGGAGACATCATAGCGATACAACTTGAGAGCCCATCAGTTACACCCATCAGAGGAGGGGGGCACACACTGAGAATCGTGAAAACTGAAACACTGAAAACTCTTCAACAGCTGTTCACTGCTCATGACTTAGGAAAAACACCCAGAATGACACAATAATGGAGAGGGCACAAAATTAATAGTTTGAGAATTTTCCTGGCTGTTTGGCTATCCTAAACATCTCCCAGTGCCATTAACTGGCTATACTGACGAGTTCAGATGCCACCTTTCCCCAGATGTTCAGAGAGCAGAATTCCCAAAGATTTCACTGGCTATGTGTTGTTACTCGCACACGATGCACAAGTGCACAGAATGGACAGGCTCTAGCACTGCTCTTCACAGCTAAGGATCATTTTCGTTTATTCTTCCCCCGCAAACCTGATCAGACCATTTTATTTCAACAAGAAGCATATATATGCTCTCCATTACACCAGTTTCGGAAGCCAGTAAATTCATGGGTGTCAGCAGAACTGCAGCTTGCGTACAGAATAAAACAATGAGCCCTATAAGGTGTTCAGTACATTGCAGGATCACTTCTGAGCATGACATTCCAGTAAACATAAAAAAAAATAATATGTATTAATTACAGTAAGAGACACACATGTAAGAGTATTTCTTTTACAGATTTTCTACAAGGGTGAATTTTATCCATGTTCCCTGGGATTTGTACCAGCCATACAGACGGTGGATTTACACATTGGATAAATTTGACCTTTCTTGCATACATACTTGACAGCAAGGAAATGTGCATCAACTCTAGTAAGTTGCATAGTTTGTCCTAATCTATGTTTTATTCTTTCACATACACCTCAGTTTGAGGGGAAAAGAAATAGATATCAGATGTGACAAGTGTATGGTTTTTTTCCCCTGATATCTGACTGTTCATTTTGCCTTGGAAGGGCTGGAGCACCTTTCAAAAGTTTTAGCCCTCTGTTTCTGAGGAACTTATCCTTGTGGTATGTCTGTCAGTTTTCACAGTGCTCAAGCAAGTCTTTGCAATTTTCACATAATGGCAGTTGTTGACAGGTTGTTAGGGCTGACAGTGAATATGTTTGAAAAACTGTCAAGCTGGTGAAAAAAAAATTAGAGGGAGAGAGAGGGAGCCTCCTTACATTTGTAACAGCATGTTAAACTGTAAATGCATTCTCAAAATGCATAGGCCCACTTCCAGTCATGTTACTTGCTCTACAATGACAGCATATGTGAATATATGATCCTTAAAAATTAATGTCAGATTGTCACTTTATAGGTCATGGTCACATTACTGCAAAACTGTTTACCTTTATAGAATTGATTATACCTTTAATGCTCAATAATAGCTGTTTCAAGCAAAGAAACTGCTAGAAATATGGTGCTACTGCTGCTAGTTTTTAATTAGTTTAACACTGCTTTTACCAGAGGTATTACTGACCCCTGAGAACCAACCTGGCTTCTGTCCAAATGCCTTTTCCAGCACTTTACAGAGGTGGTATGGAACAAGGTTTTCCAAAGCTCCTCAGCTGAAGAAAGGCAAGTGACCAGCAGGAGCTATGGCCAAGCACAGCCTTGAATCCCCTTCCACAGACACCAGTATCAGGTTCCTTGAGAGTCTCTTTATTCAAAATTGTGGGTGTCTTCAGAAATAAATCAACATGGATGGTAACATCTTTATTTACATCGAACAACAGTGTACTCCAAAATAGTCCCTTTTGTGTTGGACACAAAGCTGTCCAACATGTAGAGAAGTACCATCAGTCTGACAGAACAGAAATTATTGTCTCATTATTTTAAGACAGATTCTGCCCATTTTGGTCATCCTGTGATAGTGTGTCAGTATCTGCTATTAAGGAGGAATTTCTTCTCTTACATCTTTGCATTATGCACTCAGCAAGACCGATTTATCTTCTTTAATAAAAAAAAGTGTTACAAGTCAACTTATTTCTCTGAAGAATGAACTTACCATGGTCTGTCATCCAAACTCTCCTTCACATAAGAGATTCTTTAAAATATTTTTAAATTCAGATTTTAAAGACTTGGTTTTGCAGTCTTTTTACAGCAATGCTTTGGTTAGTATTTCAAGGGGAAGATTGCAGATCCTGAGCATCCACAGTGTGAGGCAAGTCTATTTTGTCTACTATTGGAACAGACTAGAATCATTGGGAGAAATGAAGGGCAGGTTCGCATAATCACAGCCATGAAATTATTATAACCAAGACAGAGTACTACATACCATATTCACAACAAGAAAACTCACCTAAAATTTCATTTGTAGTAGGAATTTGATAAAGTCAACTATGTAGTAGCAGTGTTCCAGTAGACAGCAGTTAAGTTTGCAATAACATGTCCAGCAGGAAAATAAAATTGTTAAAAAGAGGTAAAAGAACCAGATTAGATAAATCAGTGAAGGAAAAGGACTGCAAAAATGATGTGGAAAAAAAACCCATGGAAGAGATATCTTCCAGGGTTACATGTAGCATCAAGATGTTAATACACTGGGACTCAGATATTTAAAAAAGAGAGAGAGAGAGAAAACAATATAGAAGGTAACCAAAACAGAGCAGTAAAGAGGAAGATTAAAAACTAGTCATGCAAGAAAGTCTAGATAACATGACCAGGAAATACCAGACTCTGTCCTATGGAGAGGAAGGAGGGTCCATGAGGTTGAGTGTGGGTTGGCATCCCAGACTGAGCTCAAAACTCGATGTGTCACAGAAGACTTCTTCCAGCTCCTGCTGAAGTCAAGAGAAGAACTCCCATTTATTTGAAGAGGAGCAGGATTAGGTCCTAATCCTTCTGCCTCACTATCCAGTAAAGTGAGGATAATAATTGTATTGACAGGTAATTCTGTCTCACAGGAGTATTCTGAGGATTACGTAGCGTCTGCACTGTGCTGTGAAATGCTAAGTGCTAAATATGATTATACAGGGATTTCCATCCAAAGATCTCAAAGCACTTTCCAAACATTAATAATTGAAGCTTTATAATACCCTTAGGACTGCACATGTAAAGAAGGCAAACAAGATTCAGGGCTCAGCAAAGCGGGCAAGGATTATTAGACTTATTTTATAGTGGATAAACTGCACCACAGTGAGATTAAGTGACTTGCCCAAAGTAACAGAACAAATCAGTGACACTTCAGAAAACGAGCCTAGAAGGCCAGTCTCCTTCACACTTTGCCGAGGAAAGGAAGATGCACATGGAATGAGAGGGTCAATTGGCTTTTGGAAGGAGCTGGATGGATCAGGCCACAGCAGAGAAGCAGAACACTCAGAGAAGACTGAAGAGAGCACAAGAGGAAAAACAAACAAAAAGCCACTTCGAGAGTGGCAGGGTTTGTTTATTTTTAGATATACAAGCAAGAACCAATAGAAGAAAAGATAATGCCTTAAAGCAACAAAAAGTGCTGTTTATTGGCAGGAGGTATAGCCACTACCAAGAACAACATCAATTCTTTCCCTCACAGATTCAGCAAAGAAGATAGAGAACACATGTCAGAACTCAGATTAATTTCCCAGGGGAAGAACAAACACAGAAGGAAATTAAAATCATGTTAGAACAAGGAATCAAGAAATCAGAATGACTGAAGAATAATAAGACTTATGGATGGAATAGACTCGTCTCAATTTCCAGAACAAAAGGCTAAATATTTACAGAATCTTTCAAAATCATTTTGGTATCAGACAATCTAATCTGACACTGAAACGGACTTGAAACTCAAGATGGCTAGGATAGTTTCAGGAAATCACAGCAATCTTGACATATAAGAAAGAACATAAATGTAATCAAAGACAGCTTCTGAAAACATTTAAGAATTCAGTTTTTTACATAATGACAAAAGAAAGATATTGTTCAGCAAATATGACTGAATATCAAGATATGACTCTGCAAGTACATTATCTTGACTGTGTTACAGGGCGTGAACAGGGCCAACCAACCATGTTACAAAGCATTAATATTCTAATACATTAAAAGCAACCTTCATCTGACAGCCAGCAAGACTCTGGGGCGGAGGACTCTGGTATAGTGCTGCAATGTTCAGGTGAGGCACAGCAGCAGAAGCTGAACATGAAAGTTTGTTGTCAGGACCAGCATTTGGCAATTAAATGATTTCTCTCACAGTATGTGTTTGTACAAATCTCACAGGCTTCTGAGCCAGAGGGAGCGTAAGACCAGTGGAGCACACTGCCAGTGGTTACCTCGACATTCCTAATTCTCATTTCAAGAGTGAAAAGAAAGAAGAATGTTTTCACCGCCTTGCTGCAACACAGAGAAAAAGTTTTTTGCACAGAGGAAATGAATACAAGTCCAAGATCTGTTTTAGCTCCTAGAAAGGTTTAGAGGAAATACTACAAATCCATACAAGCACAGATTATTTTAATAAATAAAGAGGAAATTAAGAAAAAATACATTATAGTAAACTCAGGAGGAATACAGAAGCGTTACATAGTTACGTCTCTACACAGTTGCACACAAAATCATGGAAAAAATGTTTTAAGTATTTAAAAGGAGGATACTGAAATAAAGTTGCTAACTTACAAGTGGACCCCAGAAGCATTCTTGGCTTAATTTCTGAGGGTTTTTCAGACTTTGGTAAAGGAAAAAGCGTTTCCTTGGTAATTTCATTGCAGGAAACAAGTCTTGAAATAAATACAGGAGAGCAGTACCTGGCGAAGTGTTGTCTTAGACTCTGATTCCACTCTCTCTTTTGTAGCAGCTTCTCAGCTTTGCTTTTGCTAAATCTTTCTTCTATGTCATGCCATTTAATGCTAGGCATTTAGCTTGAAAAGACAGTATCTAGTAATAACTTAAAGAGTGCTAGGAATATACATGGTTAATACTGACCAAAAGGATATACTAGAGAACAGTATTTTCTCCTCTTTAACAGAATTAAATTAGAGCTGAGCAATAGGATGTGATACGGACAGGAACCTCCTGACCAGCTTTGTTACAAATACACTCTAAACATTTTAAGTCAAAAGTGATCTGAAATCTAGACAATTTAGTGTTTTCCCACTTAAAAACCTTTTAGGCTCATTGTGAAAGATACTACAGATCAGTAGAAACTACTCTGAAAACAGTCTCAGGTGCCTGAAGATGTGAATCAGTTTCCCTTCAAGACAGTGTGAACTTTTCCATTCATTTTCAAGGAATCACTGTGAAACACACAAATACAAGTGAAGTTTATATACAGGAAGATGAAATCTTTTAATCCTGATTTCCTAGGTATCCACACTTCCAACTGAGTTAACTGGGGGTTTGCCATGATTTCATCAGCAACAGGATCAGGGTCAATCTTTTCTGATATAAAACGATAAGCTATAACTCAGTTCTTTTGTTTCCTAAATAAAATTTAACATCTCCATCATCCAGATGCTTTTTTGAATACAGTCTATTTGGTGAGAAACTGATGACCTCCCTTTGACATACAAAGGCTGTTCTTACTCTAAATAGGCTGCTGTAAATTCAGTTTTGATAAAAATCTGTCTCCTTGCAAGTGAAGAAGCGGACCAGATATCAAACCTTCATTCTTACACTACTTACATGTGAGACTTACCATAATAAGAAATTTTGCCAGCACCAAGAGCATGGAATTGTATCCAATACCCCTTCCTATATCCAACGCAAATAACATGTACTATTTTTGTACACTAAAAGCCCAAAGAACAAAACAAACAGAATAAATAAGAACAGTCTCTAATTTGCAATGGATTTCTATCTTTGGGACTAAACTACACAGACTTGGACTTCAGTATTTTAAAATCATAGAATTTCTGTATTTTTCACAATACTTTGGAAATTAAACTATTTAAACCACAAACTATCATCCTCATATTGAAGAAAGCTTAAGTACTAGCAGCATAAACCTAGATTTAAGATTGGGTAATTCCTGCTATTTAGAGTAGAAGAAAGAAATTGGCTCAGTTTAACGTAATTATTTGTTTTATGAAGTGACTAGCAAAAGCAGTGCATTCACCTTCCTAATGCAATTGTTCCTTGATATTTCTGCAGTACATGTCATGTTTGGCATCACTAACTAGTTTATGTCCCAAAAAGAAGCACAAACATTGTGTTCCACACACAGATCCCTAGTTCAAATAACCAAAGAAAATAACATTTGGAAAATTTCTAAAAATTGTATAAAATAAGCAGCTTTTTTACCATTTTAAAATAAGCAATTTTTTTTTTGCTATTCATTGCCATTAACAAGAAACTTGTGATCTAATAAATGTCACAATCAGTGTCATTTAATTAAAATAATAAATATTATACAGTAATGAAGATTGACATTTATATCTTCATTTACGTGAAGCTAGATTTATGGTCAACGCTTTATTTGATGGAGGCCACAAATAACGGCTATTAAACTGCCACAGGATGGACACAAGATCACATTAATGAAATTAGACAAGGCAAGGCACTGATATATGGAGCCCTCCTGCTAGAAAATAAAGTCATGTCCAAAGCAGATGTTTTCTTTGGCTGCAGTTTAAGTTTGCTAAATTTTTAGTGGGCAGTTTAACTTCATACACACAAAGGTGGAAAGGAACAGAACTCCCGTGACAATGCCTTTCAAGACATATTACAATTAATGCAACACATGAGCTCTGCTTCCCTTGTCAAACACATTCAGGCAGGAATGATTCTTAAGTGTACAGAAATGCCTAAGACTAAATATTAAATTTCAGTTAAGCCTGAAATAAGGATTTTGTGCTTATTGGTGGAAGACCTACCATGTCTCTCTATTTTGCTAATTAAACA
>JAVJGJ010000033.1:17236784-17276648 GCA_035590215.1 Microhierax caerulescens
GCTAATTAAACATATATCCAGGAAGCTAACTACAGACATTCACATTCTTCTTGATCTTTTCTTTCTTTCTTTTTATAAATATATATATATATATATATATATATATATATATATATAAAGTTTTGGAATATTGGTGCAAGGTTATTACAGGGCAAGCAGAAGGGATCAGAGGGAAAGGGAGAATTCTCCTCTTACCTCCGCAGCTGCACCCTTACCAGTTTTTCTAGCCCCTCCTGGAACATGCTGCACTGGGCAATAGTGCATTGCTTCTCACTCCGAAGTTTTCCATGAAAGATAGTACTGCAGTATCTATCCTCACAGTGCTTGCTTAACAAATCAGGCTAGTCCATAGCTCTGCTGCAGTGAATAAATAATCTCAAGTAGCAGAACATTGTGAAAAATGAAACAAACTTGCCTTGTGGGCAAATTATCTAACTGGATGCCGTGTGTGAAGTTCAGATAAACATTCAGTTACATGGAACAGCATCTCAAAGTTTGATATTTATCTTTCTGGATATATTTTCACCTCAGGATCTTCATGTGCCATGCTAATATGATGCCACACAGGTTCAGTGGGGAGGGAGAAAAAAAAAAGAAAAAAAAAAAGTAAATCATTTTGGGAGGCAACACAGACAATAAAAAGTGATGAAACAATGAAAGTCATTATATTTTCTACTTCTGAACTAGACAAATAGCTTATAAAGCTATGCCTTCTGAAGAATGGCTCGGTTTGGTCATTTATGCTAAAACGTAAGCATTACAAGCCTAAGGGTCTGGTCTAAATAACAATACCTTCATTAATCAATTTATAACAGCTGAGATCCTATTTCTGGCTCTAGAGAGGAATGCAATACAGTCAGCTGAAATTTGGCCTCACATTCCTCAGGCTCAGGTGAAAATGACACTGCAAATAATTTAGGCATCTTTGGACAATTTATTCAATAAATTGTCCAGCTTCTTGATCTGTTTATCACATGGGATGGAGCTGATTTAATTAACAACTTTACCTGCCTTATTCCAGAATAATTTCTGCATTCTGCTTCAAATTCTCCCTTGAACAAAATTAATTTCCTTATACAGATAAATCTATGCTTATGTTTCTTGAGAAACGAGCTGCACATAAATCCGAGGCCTCAGGCACTTCTACTTCCACACCACAAAACTCATGCAGTGATGAAATATTGTTGGCTCAACTTGTGACTTTTAGCAATTGTCAGATGCAATACCAGGTCTGAAGACGCAATCCCTTCCCAAGAGTCCTCCCAGATGGGCTAAATATACAGACCACACTATGCCCCTTGTCCTGCACAATTTGTTCCACCTTTCAGAGCCACGGTGCTCTGCAGAGTGATGCAGACCTGGGCTATACTGCAGTCCTACTTCTCCTTATTCCCTTCTTGGTACAGGCAGCCACGAAGCAACTGCTGCCTCTCCTGGAACACCACAGGCAAGTCTTGAGTCACTCTTCACAGGCACAGATGTGAAACCATCAGATGGCCCAAACCAACTCAATGACTCCCTCGTTCATGTCCTTGGAGCATAAGGGATTCAGAGCGCCACACAAAGCCTTTGCCTCTCTTTCAAGGCTGCGCTTGAGAGCAAACAGTCTGGGAGAAGTTAGCAAAAACATCATTAGTTGGACTCACTTATTTCAGTTCATTTTCTTTTCAGATGTGCTTATTCAGCATTAAGTCAAAGGACATACTCCGGTGCCAGAGGCACCTGCGATGAGCACCCACTTTAAGGGGAATTGCTCCCTGCATCAGAGTCCCAAGGCTTCTGAGGATGAGTACTAGCCTACTGGAGACCAAGCGCACCTCCGGCTTTACTCCTCAGAGCAGAACCATATGCAGTACCCACTCCTCTGACAAGAGATGCCCCATATTTTCCACTACCAGTATCTTCTAGGGTTGTCTCTCACATCTTACTCCTTTACACTGCAAGGTTGAATTGAACAATTCTCATTGACATGCACTACTGCATTACGCACATTGCATTAAAATCCTAGAAACACAGGGAAAATACAAAGGGAGAAAATGCCATTTGAAAGCAAAAGAGCAGCTGCAAAACCTGAAATCACACTGATTTTAATGACTGAGCTTTTCATTTGCTTTCTAGGTGAGCTAAGATGGGTTCTCTGCACATTTTTCACATTACAGGTACCCATCATTAAAAGGAAACAAGTTTTCTTTGGTGCACAAAACCCATATCACATTTCAACAGTAAGAAATGTGAAATCACCCAGTATAAAGCAGACATCTCCCAATATACTTTCATTTTATGCATAACTTTGATAAAATTTAAAAAAAAGGCATGCCAATTTCAGCAAGAGGAGAGCCCAAGACACCTGCAAATGCTCTTTTTTTGCTCCTACACATCTCTCACATGAGATTCTGCTAAGCCAACCTTTCAGGAAAGGGCTTCACAACATGAAGTGTTTTATCAGCTCATGCAGATAGGTCATTAAAAACCAAAGTTTTGTTTGTCAGAAAGTCTTGGCTTTCTGAGCATCACTCATTCCTTTGATACTGAAGATAGTGACTTCTAGAAAAAATAATAAAATCCTTGTCTGCATCAGGTTTCCATATCTGTGACCTTAGTCATAAATATGGATACACAAAAGCCAAACTACAGTCCTGCTGAAATCAAAAGAAGTTTTGCCATTGTAGTGCAGAGTCACCAAGTCTCAATTCAGTCATATTACAAACCAGGCTACCAAAAAGACAGGGTTCCCTTAAACCTGATTGCTACACTGCTTTCCACTTTCCTCGTTTACCATGCAAAAATTAGAGCAACGTTCCTCCTGTCAGACTGCTCAGCATGAATAATAGATACGTCATTTTTTAACTGTCAACAAAGTATCTGTAAGAGGTGCACTTGGTCCTTTCCAATATCTACAGTAAACTGTTTATTTGGCATTACTCGGAGCTCATATTTTCCAACTAGCAAAGAAATTACTAGAAAAGACATACATGTTAAACCATAGAAATAATTTTACTCACACCTTATTATCCTTATGTAATATTTAATTATCTCCTCTTCTACTCCCTTGCTCCAGTGACAATTTGCTCAATGATGTGTCAAGGAGATGGAAAAAACAAAACAAATGAGGTCAAATCTGTGCAATAATACACTAGTGTTTATTTACTGAGGGCCAAAGTCTCAGTGGCTGCAAATGGTATGACTCCCGTGCAGGCAGTTGAGCTCTGCTGACTTACACCAGCTGTGGACTGAAACACAACTGTTGAGAAACAGATTATATTTCTATAATCTTAAATGTTAAACCAGGCAATATTTCAGACACAAAAAGCAAAAATCTTACAGGAGAGCTGAAACTGTATTGATAGGGTGACAAATACTCTCACATACACAAAAGAGGACAAGTTTTCAAGTGGCGTAAATGGCCACACTTCCCCTGGAGCTCAGCTCAGGACCACCCAGTGTTTGTGTTGCTGTGGTCTCCCTTACTTCCTTTGTAACAGTTAGTCTCACTTCTTCTATCTTCTCTTCAACAGTCCATTCAGATAGTGCTTCAGCATCACTCATGTCGGCAGAATGTTTGATGCATTTGGCAGACTCGTCCCTCCGCTGCCACGTGCTGGAAGTGACCATCCTCTCCATTGTGCTAATTTGACCATTTCTATGGCCACGCTCTAAATCTGGTATGTGAAATTATAGTCTCCAAGAATAAAATATTATGACTATGGGAGACTTAGAGCCTGACCACACAAAAAGATGATCAGGAAAGGGACAGTAGGCAGTGGGAACAGGAGTCATGAGTGATGGCGGGAAAGGAAAAGCTTCTGAGATCAGATCTGCCACAACAGCATTATTGAAATGTCAGCAATAAATTACCTTATTTCTTTGGGTTATGGATGGGCCTTTAACTTCTGAGGTTTCCATCATGGTTTATTCCAAGAACTACCTGGCATTTAAAGGGTAAACACCTCCTTTGCAGATAAGGATTTATCATAGTGGGCACCTTCAACATTTAAAGCTTTCTTGCATATAAACACATATATAAACAATCAGCAGTTACTTATGTGCCACAGTATAACATTTTGACAGCAGCCAAGAAGTGGTTGGTGGCAGAGCTGGGATGAAAACACCCATGTTCCTAAATAGATGACAGCAAACATGCTGAAAATTATCACAGCTGCCTGTGCAATGGCCAGCACTTACCCTCATGCTCTGCAAAGAGTTTGCTTGTGCATGTTTAGGCCACCACATCACTCTTCTGGTTTGGAAGGATCTTCTGATTTCCCTCTAGCGTTACTGCCAATGGGAGCAATGGTGGGCACATAGCACGGTGATTTAGGAGTTGCATGCATTTGTCCTGAGCAAGGCAAGAGGTGGCTTTTAAAAAAGCAGCCACCCACTTCCCACACATTAGAGTTTTCATTCTTGATATAACCACTAGAGCTGAAAAACTGATAGGAGACGTTGGGGAAAATTAGGACAGAAAAAAAAAAAAAAAAAGACTGAATAGACAACTCTAAAAGTGAGAATACCATTACTGTAACTTGACAGACCATTAAAAAAAAGGTCAGTATCCACTTTAAATATATGAACAAATTAACTGAATACTCCATGTTCAGGTACATGTTAAGAAGCATTAATGAGAATGAGAATAGCTTGCAGTTCAGTTTACTTAGCTCTTTAAATAAACATGGGGTATTGGAAATGTTATACAACAACGCAAGCACCGTAAGTGTAGCTCCAACTCCTGTCATTCCTGCAGATGAGTTACAAATCTACAAGAACTTGTCTGCTCCATGCTTGCAGCCACCGCTAAACTTAAATTAGTAACTATGTAGGCCTCTTCCAAGGCATATCAGAGACCAGCTGTGCAAGGACCTGTCACCTTCTTGTCAGTGAAAGTTTTCTGTCCAAAGAACTTTCGTCATCCCCCATTCCTCAAGTAGCTGGATGTCACTTGAAGAGACAGCTGAAGTCACTTGCAATGAATGGTCTCAAATCAGAGCTCACTGCCCTTGTCACAGAAAGTCTCACCCCGCAGCTAAAACTGTCACTGATCGTGTTTAGATATGTACGCTGAGGTATCAGATTAGAAAAGAGTATGCACGAGATGGGAGTTTAAAAGAGGCCAAGTTGCAAGGAAAATCTTAATAGGGAGAATCGAGGGCTTGAAGGGTTAGCCCTTTTCCAAACCCAATTTATATTTCCCATCAAATCCAATAAAAATATCTAGCTTCTAAAAACGGCATGTTTCCAACCAACATATTCAAGAAGCAGCTAAAACTTTAAGTACTTTGGCCAGAGAGCAAGTAGATTGCTAGGATATTATGGCATCTCTGCAGCAAGTTACTTCATTAATAGGAAAATACCCAAAAGGCATATTCTGACCTCCAGATTAATGCTCAAAAAGGTAGATGCATATGTCATAGTTAAAAAAAATGAAGAAAAAAATATATTTAATTGGTGTATTCTTAAGAAACTCTTCAGAATATGATAACATTTGCTATTTGTTTCTGAACCTCTTGCTTAAATTAGTAATTGCCTACCGGTTATGGCAAGAGATGGAGCAGTTCCTTTCCCAACTCAGGCACTAACATTTAGGTGACTCGTTTAGACTCTCACTAACTTCTAGGAAATCCCACTTAACCACTGGCACACCTGGCTGCGTGGGCTTGCCAAAGAGCACTTGCAGGCGCATTTCTAAGACTGACCTCTACATTAAAAATAGCAACGCACAAGTTAGGTTGCAGCTGCTAGTAGAAAGACAAAGGACATGGAAATATCCAGAAGATGCTCATTATATTCTACATAATTTCATTTTACACTTTTTTTCTAAGATATTGCCATACCAATACATCATAGGAGCTAGATCCAGGGGAATGCTCTGCAGATTTGCCCATGCAACACTGCAACTTCTGGAGCTCCTTGGGGCCAGCCCCAGAGCAGTGCAGGAGCAGAAGATCTAATAGATGACACTTCCAGTCCAGCAGCTCCAGAACAAGGGCTTTCTCTGCTATGCATCTCCTCAGAAGGTGAATTTTAGTGGGACAGTTCGCTGAAGGCATGGGGACTGGCTTAGTCAACAGCTCCAGAAGACACACAAAGCAGAATGCAAGAGTACTTTCTCCTCTGTACACAGGTACCTCCTGAGAAGCTGGACCTAGCCATATAACCCTTGACAAATCTCAAATTCTGCTGCAGCCTGGGAACTGAGAAGACATTCCTGAGCTTTCACCCATGGCTACCCAGTTTTCCTTCAAGGCTTTGAAGGACTTGAATATAATATTTGGGCTCATCTGTCTTCGAAGCTGACTTAGCCAGCGCCTTATTTTCCATATATAAAAGAAAATGTAAGCTTCAGTCAGAAGCATCGTAAGCTTCTTTCCTTTTACCCTTGCCCTGTTGGCTTGAAAGCAAAACAATTTGTTCCAACTACTTATTAGTAAAGACTATTTCCTTTGTTTCTGCTTGAAAACGTGGCCAGAGAAATTTTACTGCAGCCTCCATATGCCAACAATCTCTCCACAAATGAAGCTCGATAGAATGAAGGGAATTAATTCCAACTTTTTTTTTTTTTTTTGTAAAGTATATTTGTTTTATTCTTGCCTGAAAACACAGCAGAAAAATATTTATTCCAAAAAATATGCAGGAGTTCTGTTTCAAAATAGAAACCAAATTTCAGCCTTTACCTTCCAGGCTCCCCAAAAATGACAAGTAAAAATCAGAAAACAGAGGCACAACCCAAACTGAGTCCCCAACCAGCCTTTACAATTTTTGCTACTGAGGAGTCCTTGAAATACCAACTTCACACTAAGAACCAGCAGGAGCTACCACGGTCTACTTCACACTGAAGCCCCAGTGGGATATTGTGACCAATTGATGAATCCCTGCCATGGAAGGTGGCTCAGAAAAAACAGGGAAGGATGATGTGGTCATGAAGCTCAGAACAGAATGTAGGGAATGACCACAGCTATCTTAAAGGAAGTTGAACACAAAGAGGACTGGAGGGTGGCCTTTGTTTTAGAAAACGAGTGGGTCAACTGGTAAATGGACTTCCTTCAAATAATCAATAGAGAGTGTTATCTTCCCAAACCAACTAGATCAGCACAGGGACGTGTATATGTGGCTCAGCTTAGGGTATAAAATTGAGCAACCAAAGCGAACTTTGAAGAAAGCTACCTTCAACCCACATATTCCTACCCAGAGACCAGGGACGCCCAGCATCACAACACGAAGCATGCAAAGACAGGCAAAGGGCATCACGCCTGCATTGGGACCCAGCTGCAGGGTGCAATCACTGCATTGTGTTTGCCTTGTGATTTCAGACTATTGCTGCATCACTCTATCAAAGTCCCATGCAACACCAAATACCTATAAGTAAATTTTATATTAAACACTAAATCTTCCTCATATGAGATACCTAAAAACCTGCCCAGAGAGTACTGACCCCAAACAGGAGCTCCTGGATGCACAGTCCTTTTGAAAATTAGGCCACTGCTTTAGAAATCTAAACATAGGCTAAGGATCCTAACTGCAGGCTCCTATTTCTGAAAGTCCTCGGTCTTTAATTTTCATAGCATGGTAAACAAAGCATCTTTTTTCTTCCCCACTAGAAAGTACTCAGGGTTCAGAAGTTTATTGGAAACATAGCTGACATCCAAATCAACACAGACTGCAAAAACAACAGGGCTGACAAGACAGAACGCTTTCAAAACATCACACTGATCATTAGAACAGCAGAGCAAAACATTAATATCATAAGCTTTTGCAGTCAAGGACTCTGCTGTAGCTGGGTATAGCTCTTTAAGCAACGGAAACCTGGGAAAATAGACTTTGAAGATAAATAGATGGATTTGCTTTCCAGCAAACAAATACAGGATCAACAAAATTGAACATGATGACTATTCCATAGGCAACAGCGATGCTGCCATGCAGATTTTCAGAAATGTCACTATAGCAAATAAGCCTCTGTTTTGCTCTTGGGAGGAACAGAAAGTGAGAAAGTAGAGTAGATAGCAAAGGACGTTTTGGCAAAAAAAAATAATAGATGAAAAAATATAGAAACTCTCCCCATCATTAAGCTCAACTTTCAGTTGACTTAGACTCAGGTCTGGGGTGGGAGTGGAGGGGTTGTGGCTTTAACAAAACAATATATTTTTAGAAAGATCTTCAAACAGAGAAACCATTATTTTAGCACTATGGAAGAGAGGAAACAAAACCTCAAAAACAGTAATTCAGCTTGAATAGTGGAGGGTCCTATTTACAAAAGATGTTTAGGAGTAAAACTAGCCCTATATTCCTTCAATTTAAACCCATCACCAGATGAAAGCTTCATTTGTCTGATCCAGACTGAAATAAATGGCAGCTTTTTACACTGATAAGGCTGAAGATACATTTTTTGAACACTGAAGCGCCTTTCTTTTTAAGTTCCACATGTGAAATGACTCCCTACAAATATGAACCTTATACATTTTAGTGACATGAGTGCCTACAGACCTACTAATGATCTCAACGGGAGTTACATGCATAGAGAATCAATACTGTTGACACTGAATTAATGGTGTGCAGATATACTATGTTTGATACATGAACATAAGAAATAACAATTTGGCAGTTTGGTCTTCAAAGTTGATAACTTTTAATGGAGGTGCTAGGTCCTTGACTGTTTATATTATTTCGTTACAGCATTCTTTTTCGGAGCAATGACTTTGACCTGGCAAACACCTCTTCCTTGCCAAAGTATGTATATTTACAACAGGGAAACTAAAAAGCATCATCCCCCAAATGTCTACACAAGACAGTTTGGCAGTAAAGTGTATTTTTATTATCGTGTCACACACTGTGCTGTTATAGTTAAATATCAGAGTTAGTCAGTATTTCCATTATAACCCTGACCATAAAAGTATGTTTTGAGTGAGACTTACAAGTCAAAGGCCATGATTCTCCTCTCACTCTAAGTGATATAAATTAGGAGTTAGAGCACATGGCATGCATGAGAAGCAGGAGAGACTCAAGGTTCTAGAAAAATAAAAAACAAAAGAAAAAAGGATGCTTTGCATACATGATGCTTAATTTGCAGGCATCCACATATTCAAGGGTGATCCCACTCCAGCTCCATTCAGCTTATTCATTTGTTGGAAAAGCATCTACATGAGTTCCATATATAATCTTCTGCCCAAATTTAACAATAGGAATATGCTGTGCTAACTCTAGGCCTACCTGTCTCTAAAGTATAACAATATTGGTATGCGTGAGACTATAGTTTAATTGAACAGGTCAAGTTTGAAAATTGTGTTTTCAATGAAAGGCAAATCTGATCCAGAGAAACAAAAGTGGGACTATAAAGATAGGAATTTCCAGATCTTTATCCCATTGCTGCCAATGATTTGATAAGTCACTTTATGAGAGTTCATTTACTGTTTAGATTGTCACACATTCACCAATTTTTAACTGATTATGCTAGCACTTGCTTATTTTTCATATTGGGGTGTTGTGAAGAGTCAATAACATTTCCACGTGTTAAGCATTAGAGAAGCACTAAGCAGTTACAGTGTCTGATTTATGCTCCCTTTTCTGGAAACTGGGATAGAGTTACAATTCTTATTCTAAGCTTACCTCATATTGCTTGTCTTGGTAGAGGAAAGGTCTCTCCTTAGCTACGCACTGCAGCATACATTCCCAAACCAGAACCAGTGAGTTTCAGGCCAAAACCAGAAAAGCTTTAGACAGCCATGATGTGCATTCTAGCAAACTTTTAAAAGAACAAAACCAACCCATGCACCAGTGGTTTATTCTTAGCTTATTAAAATTCACTCATTTTTCCTTTTTGCTTTTCCATTTTTGCTGCCTTAGTTATTCTGTCCATCTCCATCCTTCATCAGATTCACTGGCTCACCGAGGTCACACTGCTGCATATGACATCATACGTCACAATCCCCATGGTAACCACTGTGTTGTCACAAACAGTATCATAGGAGAAGGAGAGGGAATAGAGTCAGAGAAGAGTATTTACACACAAATATCTTGGCAATCAAAAAGACTGGGAAAGGAAATGCACAAAAAAAAGCCTATGACAGCTTAATGAGGTTTTGGTAACATGCTGTAGTTTTCCAACTGCGTTCAAGTGTGATCTTGGTTCTTAAAATCTGATTTTCCTTACTTTTATGGACTTAAAAGAACTACATCCATTTTGCTCAGCACAGCAATCTGAAAGTTCACATGTCTGATTTTATTATTTAATGTGTAGGAAGAATTGCATTTCAATGCCTGCTGAAGAAACTGCCTTTTATAAAGACAGTCTACAGAGATATGTTTGGAATTTTAAATCCTGGTGTTTTGCTTTTTCTTTAATCTTTTATTAATGGTTTGTGTTCCCACTACTCCAAACTGAGCATTAGGTTGCTGGGGAAAAGCGCCAATCAAATGTGTACAGCAACTGGAACTTATTTGAAAATAAAGAAGGGTTAGCTGATCAAAATCGTTATTTCTGAGATTTAGGCCTGTGATGGACATTTCGTATTGAAGAAAAAAAAAAATAAGAAAAAGGAGAATCATTTTGACAGCAGCAGGTCGGGAAGCAGTGAGAGAGACTAGAAACCGGCTCCCATTTTGCCTTAATTCTGACTGATCAATCTCAAGAGGTTACAACAGAACCAAATTCAAATACCATTTACTTTTTTTTGTGACAGAGATGGGCATAAATTAATCCTACTAGCTGCCCTGACCACAGCTCCTCCTGGGGTCCCTCCTTGCAGCTCACTCCTGCAAAAGATTTGTGTAATTTGTTTAAGTCACAGGGGATAATGGCCATGATTTGCTTACTTAAACTCAGCCTACGAGAAAAAGAGAACCAAAACCTTTTCTGTCAATACTGACAGCTAAACCATTTTCTGTCCTTCCTCTGGAAACCTAAGCAATTGCTTGCCATTGGGTTATAGCTGTATGTCCAGATTATAAAAAAAAATAAAACTTAAAATAGAACTGTGTGGCAGGAAAAGGCTACTTTCACAAATCCATCTTCCCCTTCCCCAAGCACAAACGCAGCCCTGGTTTATCAAGTTGCACAATAACCGAGTTCCTCACTATCCACAAAGCCCCAGGATAAGGGGTAGCAACTCATTTGCTATTTTCCCCCATGAGAAGACAGCACAGAGCAGAAGTGATGGTAGGGTAACTTCCCTCTGCAATATGCCCTCATATTTTAGTGGGGATGCAGGTCTACCTCATGAGGATGTTCAGTAGGACTTTCCAGAACTATGTATTCTACTGCTAGTATCACTATTAGAGCACACTATCCTTCCTTCTCCGCAGATTTATTATTATTAAGCCACCGTATAGCATTTAATGAGTTTTATCACTGCTAAGGAATTCTGGATTTAAAATTATCTACAAGGGACATTTTAACCCAGACAGTGACTGGTACTCACTGTGTCCTGATTCTAAGGTCACTGTTGGTTTAAGTAATGCTAGCAAAATACTAACACTTAACTTTTTTCTTTTGTTCACCTGAGGAGTTGTGTGGGTACCACAGCGTGCTGCACACCTGAATCATACATAAGCATAACCTTTAGAAAAGTAATTCAGACAGAAGGAAGGCAGCTGGAGGCAACATCACAACATTCCCATCCTTGGAATTCACAGGAAAAAAGCTTGTCGAGCTGCTGGTCAGTGTGCATGGCCATCATGCCCATCACTCGAGACGGGGAGGCAGGGTAACAGGTTGAAGATGTATAGCATTAAAAAGAAAGAATAATTAAATCAAAGCCATTACATTCTGAAAAGGACAAAAAAAAAATGTTCACAAGACAAAAACCTTACTAAACCAAAATACTGAGAAATTTTTGGAAACAGTTTAGCATTAAGGCACTAAATAAATAAATAAATCAAATCAAGAACCTTAAGTGCCTGGGGAGGAGAGACTGCATTTCTATGATGCTGGATGTTGGGGTTTAACTGAAGCATGGATTACAGGTCCAGTATTCACTATTTACCACATCCTATTAAGGGATCTTAAAACCTATCCTGTGTCTTTATGTTAAAGATACTGTACTGTAAATCAAAAGTATCAACTTGGCCTACACAGAATTGGGAGCTCCTGAACAGGAACATGTAAAATTTTAAAAAAATATTTCAAATTAAGAAAGTGGAGTGCTTCACACACACCATAAAACTGGAAAGTATAAAGACAAGAGTTTCCTGCTCATCTAATTGAACTTAACTCTTCTCCTGGTTAATTGAACTTTTCTCTTCTCTTACCATGCTTCTCCTGGGTATCCCAATTGAAAAAAATTATTATAAATATTGATCAGATAAAATTTAAAATAACAAATAAAAGTTAAAACTTTGGAGATTACGTCTCCTATTTTCCTAGCTAATGTCTTGGTATTTGAGTTAAAAATGAGTAAAAAACCAAAGCATCACAAGTAGTACTGTACCAGTAATGCAACGTTTGAACACCCAGTTAAAACATTCTCTATTGTATGCAACCAGCAAATGATTGATTAAACGCTACAAGATAGATCCTGACAAAATCTTAGAACTGTGAGGAGTGACAAACATACAACATAAGAAAATCAAAATGATTAATTGAAAATTAGGCATGTTGCAATAAAAAATGGCTTTTAGATATCTCAGCAAAATTCTACATGAGCTATTTGCAGCTTGAAAAACAGACTCCTTAAACACTACTAAAATGCATTTCTAATAAAAAAAATTATTAAAATCAGATATGCTTATATTTTATTTTCCTCACTTGGTAGTAGGATCAGCTCTCTGTTCTCAAGTCTTTTCTGCCCATACAAATCAGCTCATTTTTCAGTGGTTTCAAAATGATGCACAAAGTGCTGTAATAACACTCAGAATATACGGAGCACGATATAGAAGCCACAAGTGCAGCGAGTTCCAGGTATTCTACACATTTTCACTGTTGAGTTTACCTGCTCACTTCTTAAACTCACTTTGCTAGACAATAGCTGCTGTTTTGCTTTTGGATCTTCCCAGAATTCAAAAACATTGTAAGGGTTCAGTCCCAAGGTCTAGACTTCACCTACTTACGCACATCTTAGTGCCACATAACCTCGTGAGCACACATTGCTGTTGATTGTGTCAAGTGTCCAAACATGTCCTTTTAGATCCCCATACATATAGCACAGACATTGGTTTAAAGTAATATTAAACATCCCAAGTGTAGATTTTAAAGAAAACTCGGCAGCAAGTCTTGTGTTCTGTAATTACCAGTACTTCAAAAGCTTTGGGACTCTACTTCACAAGCACACATCACATTTAAAGCAAGTTTTTGTTGTTGTTGTGATACAAATTTTATGCTGCATTCACTTACATAGCACCGCAAGGAAAATCTACACATTGCAGACCCAGAGCTTAGAAATTACATGGTCTATATCCTCACAGGTGCGGAATGCATTTCCAGTGGAAATGCATCTGTCCCTCGGGCAAAAAAAAGAAGTATTTTTAGGAACCAAGACAGAAGATGACAAGTCAACTGGCTTAATAAGGGGTGGGCGGAATTGTGGCCAGGGGAAGAGCAGGTCAGAGGTGCAACAGAGGAACCCAACAGACAAACAGGGCCACACTGAGGTTTTCCCCTGGGGAGTTAGGGCCAAGATTCTCTGACAACCTATAAACTTCCACTAAAATTGTTAGTGGCACAGTTGAACAATGACAGTAATTTATCCAAAGAAGAGGTGCTTCCCTCCCCTTTCTTTTTTCCTTCACCTTGGGTAAATCATCTGAAACCATTTTATTTTTTTCTTTGCATAAAGTCCTTCCCCTTGCCCACACAAGGTAATTCTGCAAATATTATTTTAATTTGAAGCTCACTGGGTATGCAGTATATTTTAAAATACCTGTCTGATTATTATTTTTTTTTACACCCAGATGTTGAGACAGGTTGGTATGACAGCCATTCTCCTTTTTCTGTGTGGATGATCATATCATATACAGCCTCAGACTTCCACCGTAACTCTTTAGGAATGGTAATTGGAAATATCATCTACTAACAGTCAGGTATCTCCTCTTAAAAAATTCTTCACATACATGAGCTTCCCAAAACTGATACCATTTGTAAGAGTATTCCAACAAAGCAAGAAAAAAGTAACCACACACAGAGCTAGGCCAATTCATTTAAAAAGCAAACAAGTATTCACTGTAACCTTCTGGAGTACTTCTCCATTGCTTTCTGTCCAGAAATGAATCGAAAACTCCTGGTATGAAGCTCCCTTTTAGGAAAGCCTTTAAAATAATTTTCTCCCACTCCAGTGAAATGTCACATTGTATGGTACAATTTATTTTTCCAATTCTGAGACTGAATACAATGAGGCCTTTCAAAATATGTAGGCAAACTGTCCCAAATATATTATTTGCAACAGTCAATGAAAGCCATGTGCAGCTGAAATAATATACAGTGTTCTTGAATGCTATTTTAGTTCAGTCTAAGAACCTGATAATTATCAGTACTCTTGTTCTCACCTGGGAAAAAGAGAACCCATCGCAGACCTAGTGAAGAAAGTTGCCCAAGACCAGACCCCACCAGCTAATTTTGACCCCTAAATCCATCACCTCTGTGCTCTATCCACTTGCCAACAAAACTTTATGCAATAAGCGATACTGTGCATCCCATTTAAACCACAAAATCATGTCATGTCTGACGTTTCTGAAAAGCACTGCCGTTGAACAGTAACTTTTAGTATTGCAAAAGATGGAACATTTTCAGGTTGTCTCATGGTTTATTGCTTTAATCACCTGCGATATTTCTGCGATTCCAGGCAAGCAGCTTATCTGTAATACACAGGACATGAGCCTCTGCTCCACTGGGTCCTTTATTGTCTCACTTGGCTGAAGATTACAAATGGGCTTCCCCCTTCCTTTTTGCTTTGTTAATATTGCTCCTTACTTACAATTCTCTAATTCTGCTAATAGTGAGCAGTCCTTGAGTGACCTATGCCAAATAAGAGTAGTTGCGTCTGTGAATTTACAGTTCTAATTACAAAGGAAACACTACCATCTGGTGGTCTGACTGGAAAAACAGTCACGTTGAAAGAAAAACCAATATAGAATGTTCTTTCTGGCCTTAGGAAAATCCAGTTTCTTTTCATAGGACTTAAGAAACCTCAAATATTCAAATCCGAGAAGCATGCATCCTCCCCCTTCCTTCCCTCGCTGCCACCATAGAAAAGATTTTATCAACTCCTATCGTGAAATACTGGGAGAGCCCACACCTTGTACAGATTCATTCAGCAGAGTTTTTCCTTGCATGTTGCACTCAATTCACAATGGAGCAAATGTAAAGGTGGGAGAAGCTTGCTTGACATACCCTTAGCAGCATGAGCAAAGCAAGGCTTCCGCATGGCAGAGGTTTCTGTGACAGATGGGGCTGAGCTGGAACACTCCTCCCAAGCCCCACCAGCCCAGATATACAAGACCACAGGCTGCACACTCTAGTTTAAGCTTTACTGGTTCTCTCCACCATGAGAGACTGGAAAATAACCCCCAAACAAACAGATTTAATATACATATGTTAAATTAGATATATGATCCAGTTTCTCCAGCTTCTGTTCTGATACCCCAGTCACACTGGGTAGCTCCATTCGGGGCTAGGAAATTTAACTAACCTTTTCCCACTTCAAGAAGCAACTTCTGCTGCATAGGGTTTTGTAATTTATTTCCTTCTAAAAACCTTATTCTTTCAAGTATACAAGGTATGCAAAATTCAACACCACCTGTCGGTACCCAGGGAACAGATTTACAAAGACAATCTCCTTAGATAATATAAACCCCTATTGTTTCTCTTCTTTAAGTCATTAACTATTTTCATACCCTTCACATCAGCTGGGAACTATATATCACAGACAATCTCATTTATTTTAATGGCTAAGTAAATTCAAAATGGAAATGACTAGGCAATTTGTTCTTGTGCTTTTTTAATTTTGGTCTCTTTACTCCCCACCCCCCTCACTACCATCTCCTAACCCCATCCAAAAAAAAAAAAAATCCTTTCAGTCAAGGACTGGACTTCTGGCAAACCATCTTATCTCCACCAAATTCAATAAAAATCAGGTTTAAACAAATCCAGGATTTGTCCTCAAAGTTTCTTTAACTTCCTAGTACTAGGTTAGGATGCTTTATTACTGGCAATCGCCATTATAAGCCTTCAAAGTTCATCTTTCAAAGAGTAATATCTTCTGTAATGGCCAACAGATAAAAGTGTAGTAGACAAATAATTGTAGCAGTTGCTGTTAAAGCAGTAGTTGTATCAGGTGCTGTGCGGGCAGATCTAGGTCAGTCCCTGATGGATGCACTACTTTGCCATTTAACTGGGGCACACTAATCCCTGGCAGGTAATTATCAGTCATCTGCCATTCCTACACTGGAGTTAATCCTAATCTGCATTCTGCAGTGAGTGACTCCAATTGGATTACCATTTGTTTTCAGGGCTCCTACATACTGAAGTACTTTAGAAGACAATCCAAATAGTAGTAAGAAGGATGACACATTTTTACTTCATTATTTAAAGATTCAAACATTTTGGACACTGACACATCATTTTGTTAGGCTTTGTTCACTTTTGTAGAAGCTTCTCAAAGTCTCAGGCACAGATTGCTAGCACACCCAGGCCTGTGGAACAGCAGATACCCACTTCATGCTTTCATTATTTTCAGACTGCTTCGCACACCTTTAATTTACCGTGCACAACATTTCAATCCTGCAAAAAAAAAAACCTGTTCAGAACATGCCAACAGTAGACTTTAAAACAAAAAGTAAAGACTATCTCAGAAAACTGCTCTTTCATTATGATATAAAACATACGTCAAATGGTTCTTGAGGACAAAGCAGTGGTCCAGCTCTCTACCTAGTGGTCTGACAACTTTAACAGAATTTGGTGCAATTCAGATTTTCCCTGCTCTGAGCCTCGTACCATGAGACGCACATTTCTGTAGCACTGGTAATATGGTGCTTCACACAACATGGATTTAAGCATCCCAGTTCATCAGATTCATAACCAGACACCAGTTGTACAGCTTGGTATCAACTACAGCAACTGAACGAGGCTTTAAGCTAGTCAGCATATATGCAGAAGTAATCAGCACTCATTTGAGCCTAACATAACTTAGTATTCCTAGTATGTTGCCATGCAGCAACCAATACTATTTACTCTGCAGACTGGAAGGAAAAACAAACAGATATTTTATTTTTTATTTTATTTGTTTTTAATCACTCCACTGGCATTCATAGACTTTAACAGAGGAAAATTCAGGCCCAAAAGCCAAAGATCAGAAAACAAAGTGTTAAATGCCTGGGTAGCACAGGCAGCATGACCAGGATGCAATTGTTTCACCCTAAGTACAAGACGGATATAGCTTAGACTTGTGAAGGAAATCTAACAAAGATGAAGTTTTGAACAGATGGACAACACACACAACAGATAACTGCTAGCGTACTTAACTAAAGCCATGTGCGAAAAACATAAAGGTACAGACAAACTGCGAAAAAGAGAGCTCTTTTCTGAGCTGCAAAATGGATTTATTTTGATTAAGAAATACAAGAAGGTAATACAGAGAGCAGTGACCACAGCTTCGGATCATACAGCAATAGAAAAGGAACTCATAAGCCCCTTCGGGACATAAGGCTACCCACCCACACACAGCTTATATTTCAAGTCTTCATTTTAAGGCCATGACTTGACCTCTGTTCAGAGACATATTAAGGTCTTGGCACAGTATCAGATGCCTAGAATAGTGAAGTATCGTAAACAGATTTAGTGTATGGAATTTTACACTGGCCAAAATTAATTGGCTCAGAGGTCAAATTACAGCCGTTAATATTTTGCAGTAGAAGCCAAAGCCCTCCGATTGCCCTGAAGTCTATTAACTGTTTCCTTCGTTGATTTTTACATCTCTAGTTACTTTGTTGGAAAAAAAAAAAATCACAATTGTGAGGTTTTCAAAAAGTGACAACAAATACTAAAACATAGCTCAGCATTGCGCAAATCCTGCTTTCAGCCAGCTGTGGGAGTCACTGCTAAAAGACATGGCCTGAAAGAAAGGGCAAGGAAGCAATGTCTGGGGTTATAATACTAACCTAAACTCCCAGACAATCTAAGTTAAAGCTGTTCTTGCAGCACCACCAGCTTCTTACGTGAATTTAGGCAAGTAATTCAGGCACTATCAGCACACACTGCTGATAGTAAGGGCCAACATCAAAGGCATCATCGCTCTCATGAGACCAATTATAAACTCCAAAACACAGCTCTCTCTAACAGTCGAGTCTGGCCCTGAAAGGTCTGAAATACTTCCAGATAGGTCAGCCTCTGCTGTGGCCCGCTTGCAGTTCAACTGTCCCTAAACACACTTGGTCCTGTCCCCTTCCTTCCTCCTTCTCTCCTACCAGCAAATACACGCAAGGGTTGAAAGCGTAGCTGCCTAGGGACCAATGCCCCGGGCAGCTGGAACCCCTCGCTGTGCACCTGGGATACCTCTTAGAACCACTCTGGAGCCACACAGACATGGTTGGTGCTAGTGAAGGCCCCAAGGTTTAATACAGATGGAGAACTGACTGCTTGGCCAATCCCAACTATCATGTAAAAGGATGAGGAAATACTTTCTGGCTCCACTGAAGTCAACGGCGGCAGCAGTCCCAATCACAGGATTTTGGCTTACAGTACTACAGCTATGTCACCAGCTCACTTCCCTAAATATTTATGAACTATTGCTAGAGTTGGGGTATATTTGAGCCAAATTCCAAAATTTAGACTTGGGTGTACAATAGTATCAACTGTAAATTTTACAATCAGTAATCCCCTACCTAAACTTTGTGTCCATATTTCATACCCAAGTAAAGAACTGTTGGACCCATTTCCATAATTGCATCTGTGCCTGGCTTGAGCCCATAAAGTCAGAGATGCCCAGGTTTGTAGATCCTGAAAGTCTGTGTATTCTAGCAACTCCTAATCATTAGTAAATTCTAATTCGACTAATATGTTGGTTTAGAGCCACCAAGTTTCACATCATTTACCAGTGAAATCTACTTCAAACCCAGATGGTTCGGCTAACCTGTCCATCTTTTACAGTGGCAGGAAAGTATTTCATACATGACCTGTTTCAGGCAGGGATACAGAGATGCAGGACATTAACAAATAGAAGTTTTTATCCAGCACCTTCTTCAGAGATAAGCACCTCAAAGTTCTGTTGTGGTCTCTTGTAGGGGAGTACATCTATTCCGTATCTTTCCTCTCTGAGAAATTTTGAAGAATAAAAAATTAGGGGCCAAATCCCAAAAGCTATTTGGCAAATCCCCCCCTTTCCTACCAGCTTTGCTACATATGCAGCTCCTTTCCAGTATTCCTATAGCTGTGCATGTAGTCTTTTCAGATGGTGCTTATTACAGGAATAAGTAATATTTTGCAGGGAAAAAAACCACCAAATTTTACTCAAACTATACCATAAAAATATTTTTGATCACACACAGGATTCCAAAGAAGCTGGAAATACACTTAAAAATAAACCTAGTCCTGAAGTTTAGTTGTTTCTATTCCTTGTCCCGGGTACTAAGGGAAGCACTGAGCTGGAGTGGTTTGCAATGCCAGCCACTGCCTCTGCTTCTTGGCAAGTGCCAATAACTTGAGCTCCCTTCACTTCCATCAGGGCATCGCTACCTGTAGCTAAGAAACAGGGATGTACCAAAAAGCAGGCTAGCTAACAATCTGCCCCAAAGCTAATTCTTGATATCTTTATTACTTGGAAAGCCAACAGCAGCATTTTTTCCATGACGCCAAGTCTCTGAAAGGAGACTAACTTGCTTCACCAGCTACAAAGTGATAAGGAGATTGCATCAGCGTACCACTCCCCTCCAGTTCGGCATTGCCTAACCTCATTTCTGCCTCCCAGTTGGCATCACACAATCATCACCTCACAATTATAGAACAGCCATGTGGTAGCCATAGCATCACTTGCATGAAGAGCATAATTGGGAAAGTGTCTCTATTGCTGGTTGGCTTAAGTGAGAACAGATACATTCTTTGTGAAAGAAAAGGCAAGACAGTCATCTTTGGCTTCTCAATTAAATTTTCCTCCCACATGCTCAGTTATTTTCTACAAGAAACCAGGCAGAAAGACTGCAAGGTGACTATGGATAAAGCCAACACTTAAAAAAATTTAAAACCGGTTTTGAAATCAAGTGTTTCTCAAGCAGCCATATTACCAGTCTCAATGGTACTGTTGTCATCTTACCTACATATTCCAACTTTAAAGGCCCGCTTTCCTTGTACAGGTTTATACTTCGCTATAAAGATAATAAATTTATTCTCACGCTGCCTCAAGTCTTGACTAATCTAGAGTCCCACTGTGGTAAATATCATAACGAACATAATCTTGAACTGCTTATAGTGACTACCCTTTGTATGCCAGTAATCAGAGTCCCTGAATTCCTTAAATATGACTCTATCAATTTGACTGTGCTCTGTAGAATAATAGAGGTGTGGAGGCCTCAAGGTTTTTGGATTGATTTTTTTTTTTCATTTTTCAATATTGAAGAAGATAGGTGCTATGAAAGCTAGATCCTAAATGAAGAATTAAAGTCAAAGTCTTTAAGTGATTTACAAATCTTCATCTGTACACCATTATGCAAAATTGCAATAATGTATTGACAGGTTAGGCCAGGTCACTGCCACGCTCAGATCGAAGGTGAACGCACAGACTCAGAAAAAGAAACATGATTTCTCAATATTAGAGAAGTTAACTTCTCTTCTATCCTTGCTGTAACCATTCTTAAAAAATGTCTTCTAAAGTCAAGTGACATACCCAGCCCTAACAATTTACTACTCTACAAAGCCAGAAGGTGGAGTTGTAATGTAGAGGGCCATTACAGAACATCAAGAAGCTATACACCCAACAGCCCTTGGTTTTCTCTACTAGAAAAATATACTACGATTTTGTAATCAAAGAGCCACTCTGCTGTATTGATGCCTGTTCGATGGTAGTGTACAGCACCACTGCACAACTGTAAAAGTGCCAAAAGCAGAGAGTACATTTAAAGGCAGAAAGTAGCCCAAAAACACAAGCAAACCCCACAAATAGCTAGAAGTACATTCCGTTTTTATGAATCTTTTCAATTTTTTTCTAACTGGGAGCATTTCAGAAACATCTGCAATGAATTGTTTTAAGTTACTCATTCATTTGTAAATGCATATTAATAATATGTAAAGGCAGTGTCGTTATATTTTATGTAGACCACCGGATAACCATATATATATATATACATGTATCTGTTGAAACACATAGCCAATCAGCCAGCCAGAAAACTACGTACTGAATGGAAAATTTGAAACCAAACCATCCTGTGATTACAGCTCAACAATATGTCCCCTTAAGCTGAAACAGACACTTAGTGCCAGTCCATCAGTAGTCAGGGGGAGGGTGTATTTAAGCTGACTCCCATATGTTGGCACCAGTGTAATTTGGGATGGGATGTTAAATATGCCCCCCTTTCCAAGCAATGCTGATTTCCCACCCTAGACAAATGAAAATGAAAGCATAACATCCCTGAGAAGCTCCAGAGCCCTGCACTCACAAATGAAAACTGAGTCCTCAGTTAAGACTTGGCAGGAAAGTAACTCCCTGACATTCATCAGAGTTGATGCTGCTGGCACGGTGACTGTATCATTTACATTAATACGTTCAGTGCTCAGCCACCCCAGTGGCCTGACTGCAGAGTTGAGGTCCTTGGTTCTAGAATTAAAAAATAATTTTTAAAAGCCCACACAAACACACACACACAAAATCCAAGGTATCTAGAAGCTATTAAGGACTTGGGTAAGTCCTCAGACATACCTATTACAAAGCTAGGTAAGGACTGAGAACTAAAGACTGTGAAGAGAGACTTCAAGACCAAGAGAGTCAGTTCTCAGAGAAGTTATTCAGAAGGACAAAGACACCCAGTAAAAATTTACCAGAGCTGTTATTACAATGCTCACTGTAGACCAAATAAATTCTGAAAAAGTTTTCTCCAATTTTTGAAAACTGAAGTGAACAGGATCTTAAAAATAATATTTTTTTGAAGAGGTAACAGGCTTTTCTTTGGTTGGATCAGATTCTGTCACCTTCAAAGCTTACAATAACTGCAGTTTCAAGCACAACCTAACCTTCCGGTAACAAAACTGAAGCTTCAGCATAATACCTGCAGCTAACAATCTGAGAAAAATCTTCAAGGGAATCAATGAAAATATTTTCAGAAATACTACTTTCGACATAGGAGCTTTAAATCTCTGCTCCAGGTGTTCTATATTGTATACCTGGCCACATGTTGCAGTGAGTTTCAAAAACACTGAGGTCAGAGTTTTTACAGCAACGTGATAAGAGTTAGTTACTGCCAGGCTGGGAAAAACCAAAGCATATTGCCAGTCAAATCAGACCTTTAGGGACTATTCTGGTAAGGACTGCCACCATGGGGTGAAGATGACTTGGAATTACAGACTTCCTTAAGGAAAACGTGGCATTTGCTTTAGAAAAACTATCAAAATTAAATGGAAGAGACTGAGCACTATAAAAAAAACCTACAGCAAAACTGTAACCAATGTATACAAATATAAATTATCAGGTAATAAAGGGGGGGGGGGAATATGATCGGTAACATGGCTGACAGAGGGATCTTACTAAAGAAAAAGCAGTCAATTAAAAAGTAAAATACAATTCTTGTGTAAGTCATGTGCTTATGAATCCCAGAAAATTGAAAGGGAATAGCTTTGTTCAGGATGAGACTGGATTATTTAAGAATTCTGCTGAACTAGAGCTTGTAAAAAAGTATAATAAATTAAATCCTTCAAGAAAGTACAAGCACAGGGAAGAAAGGTAACATTGTATGTGGGACAGACACCAAATGAAGTTACATGAGCAAGCAGACAAGTCTAACAAACTGGTGAATACAGGAATGTAGAGAGGAAAAAAAAAAAAAAAAGACATGAGAAAAATACAGCAGAAGAGATTATCAAGCACTATGAATTAAGGACAGAGCAGTACATGCTGAATGAGAAGGGGAAAGCTAGAAGCCACTGCAACTACAATTTCCTTACCAGAACAAAAAACTGGGGAAGGAATGGCACAGCACAAAACAGCTGTCCATCTTGGGGAGGGCAGGGGGGGAATGGGGGGGGGAGGTTAGAGAGAGGAAGCAAGGACATTTAGGAAAAGGAGATTCCTTATAAGCTCATCTTTGTGTTACTTAAACACCTTACTCATGTAAAAATAATTAAATAAATCTAAGTCTACAACCAGTTAAATACTCCTTAAAAAGTACGGTCTTGATTCACCATACACTTCTTTCACTGTAAGTTATTTAACACGTTTTGGGATTAGGTTTGGGTTTTCTTTCTTTAATTTAGATTCAGAGCATTTCAATTAATCAACTACTTTATTTAGCAAAGGTCACAAAATATTTTAAATAAAAAGTAACATAAAAGAGAAATGTTAGAAATTGAGGATTTGTGTTTTTTTTTAAAAAAAAGAAAAGCTGTTCTTGATCGAATTCTGCCCAAGTTTTATCAGATGCTTAACAGTTTAATCAGACATCTTTATTGTCATATCTTCCAATTATTATTTTACAGAGAATGCTATGATAAAAATCAACTAGATCAGCGTACTAGCAAACTGTTTCTTATTAGGGTATTTCCTACACTTAAAATAGCTATTACAATACACATCACAGAACATTAAGTACCCTAGGCATCAAATCTCCTCATTATTCTCTGACGGAAATCATTGTAAATAAAAAAAAAAAGCATTTGAGATTCATTTTGAAATGTGTGGGAGGCAGTCTGTCTTTGTCTTTAAAAGACGAATACCTAAAATACATCTCTTGCACTGGCTTAGCCACTTACATTGCTTCCAATATTTAGTCCATATATGTCACTAACTTGTTTCTTTTGTTTGTATTTTTTGTTTGCTTTTTCCTCTCTTCTTGAATGAATGCTCAGGCAGAGTTTATCTATGCAGTTGGGAGCTCCTTCACCAACCAAGATTTCTACTGGGGCAGAATGCATGTTTGCAAGATGTACAGAGGTCCATCAGTCCAAGTCTTCTTCAACCTGACCTCATGTAAAGCACATACAGAGAACAAAACCCAGAGCACTTGAAAGCAACATTTCCTTCTAACAAACCCTGCAGGGAATTAAGCAGGTGCAAGAGCCTACTGTCTGAGGGAAAGAAAAAATCTGTTAATATTTAACTCCCAAACAAATGCTGAGATTACTGCAGAAAGGCTTACAATTTATACTGCATTGAACCAAGCAGCTGGTGAAACATTTAAAAGCCTGTAAGGTAATATGGTCATTAGGACTAGTTAAATTCCTTTGAAGGAATTTAGCAAAAGATTCCTAGGCTGCTTCAAATGAAATACATAAAGGCTCTCAGTGACAAGGCATAATGGGATGGACAGGAATGTTGTGGTGTTGATAAGAGGACCTTTAAAGCTGAAACTTGCTAAAGATAAGTTTTGACAACCTGGTTGACAGCTCTGAAAGGGAAAATATATCTGAAGAGGCAAGAGATTTAGATTCCTATCACCCTTCTGAAGAACAGCAACATCCAGGTTGTGAACAAATCTGTCCAAAGATGCTCTGAGCTATAGCACAGTTTCACATGGATAGCAACTGATCTTTACAACGCGTGAGGGGCAGCAGATACTGTCTGTCAGCAGCAGGGCTACTGGATTACAAAGACAGGAAACCTGTCTTACTGTTCTAAAGAGATACCTATCAAGACCAGCCACCAGCATATGCTACCCTTCTTTTAATCAGTGACAGATCTGGATGCTCATAACCTGAACAGAACTTTCCATCTGTTGTGCTGTTTAACAAGTTTCAGATCAGAAATCGCTAACATTTCAACTTTATCTGATATTCAGTGCCCTACACGACAACAGAATTGGTCATTCCAGAAGCTGCATATTTTCACCTTTCAAAACCAACACACATTTGTAGTGCAGCTCATTAATACACTAGGAGACACTGTAATTATTTAACTAATACTGTTGGGCGGTATAAAACTATTGAATTTTTCATTCCCTAAATTGGAAAAGAGATCAAAGCAGCAGTCTAACATAGCCCAGTTTTCCATGCTTTTGTCTCCTCTGGTTTAAATGCAACCTCCTCAGTTTCTACTTACAGTGCCTTCCTCCCCTGCCTCTGTACCCTCAAGCTCTGGCATGTCCTAGATCTTTCTCCACTGCAACACCCTAACATCTCTTTCCCGGCTTGTCTCCACCACGGTATCTCCACATGTTTAGTCTAGTTTTGCTTGATCTTCCAGATGGAAAGGAACAACGCTGGCTGTGACTAGACCAGACCTATGCATGCAGATTGGCCAAACAGCTCTTCCCCTTGGCCGCCAGGCAAACCAAACACAAGAGCAGCCTTGCAGCTACGGCATGTCTGCCAGCTAGCTCAGGGGCACGGCAGCTCCCAGCCTGTGGGCAGTCCAGGCTTGCTAGAAAAACTCAGCATGCTTAAGACCATTTGGATTTGGTAATCAGGGAGCCCAACTGATACAAAGAGAATACCTAGGAGAGAGCGCTCCTTCATGATTCTTGTCTCCTTAAGAAACCAAGATAAATTCGACAATTGTGATTCAGCACCTGTCAGTTTGCAGTCCTTTTGGCCAACGGTGATAATACTTTATCAAGAGCTACAGCACTTACTCTGCAATTCCCTTTATCAAACTTCTTGCTTCTTGTTATGGAAAGAGACTGCAGGAAATAAACGGGGAAAGACAAGGAAAGCAAGAGAAATCCTCGCACCTCAGACACACACATTCAAAATTTGAATTTTTTCAGACATACTATAACTCTAAATGCTACAAAACCTAGGAAGAACTTCATAAAAAAGGAACTCAGCTGGCAATAGTTGTAACTTTTTTTTTTGTTGTTGTTTACTTCAAGGATAGTGGAAGGAGGTACCCAATGTTGCACCAAAATACCGTATCAACAAACACTTATGTGATTTTTAAACAAGGAAGGAAGGATGGGTGATTTAGTAAGAACATCACACAAACAAAATAGTGCAAAGCTGCTGCCATTTTTGGTCAGCTAAAACTAGAAGGTCAGAATAAGTGAGAAACAGGAGGCAAAATAATCTATTTAACAATGCCATTTGGGAACAACACTTAGATGTAATATTAAAAAGGTCTAATTTCCACTAACTCCTCTGTAACAAGTATGCTAAGGATACATTGCCTCCAGCAAGAGGCAGGTTCCAGGGCTTAACACCTCACAAGTAACACCCTGGTCAGAAGAGCTCGCAGAGGACCAGATCCCATTGTGACCTCGGTTTATTTCTTCATTTTACCATTTTTATACTAATAGAAAACCCTTGAGTTAATGGTCATGTACTTTTCTATAAAGCGTTAAATGAATAGAAATGTAGTAATCTCTTGAGTAAGAACATTGAAATACATGGAGCTTAACTGTACAAGTTTTCACGTGGATGGGTGATCCTTACCAGTAAAGTGAATGAGGTTGCACACATTTAGTCTACTGAGACAAGTTTTACTTTCAGTAATGAGACTTATCACCAGGACTCAACAAGGACAGCATCAAACTGACTATATATTTTGGTAAAGAACCTATACAAAGAGCTAATCATAAAGCATGGTGAAATACACCTCTATGTAAAGGTGGAAGTTCCAGAAAAGGCTGTACAATATCAAAGGTTAATATTTTAATGATCTCTCTAAATAATACATCATCTTTTGAACAAGCTAATACTTTATAGATGAGCATCTTTAAACCAAGTGTAATTGAGCTACAGTGTTTCTATAGTAGTGTCCCCTCATTCTGAATCTCTTTTAACACTCATTGATTTCTGCCAGACACTCATTGGAAGAATTAATTTATTTATGAACTTGTCATTACAAGTCATTGATTAAGATGTCCTTCCTTAAAGATTTAATTATGCCCAAAGATAAAAGATTTGCTAATTATTGTCTTTTATCTAATTGAAGCTTTGTATTACAAATAAAGTTCAAAGGTTTAAGACAGTTGCCCTTTCAACCATTTGGGCAAAGATGAGAATTTAATTAGAGGGGAAACCATGTTCTCACTAGAATCTTCAGACATATTCCAGGAGCCATTCTGGTAACAGAATTGATGACTATCCAAAGTGCAGAGATCTCAGAAAATCTTTTAACCTTTTTTTGCCTTTCACAGGTTTTCCCATCATTGCTCTTTGTTTTGGATCCATCAAGCAATTTGACAGTCTGACCCAGCTAGTGAAATATCTTAAGTCAAAGATTAAAAATTTCCATGTTCTGTTTTCTTCCAGTTTTACCTTCTCTTAGATACCAACAATGGGAACAATTCCTAAGGATCTTCAGAAAAAGATAGCAGCAATAATTTCACGTAAGAGTTGCTCTTAACCAAGAACTAAAGCAGAAAAACATCAAGGTATAAATATCAATATCTCTTAACAGTAAACAATTCAGAAAAAATACTGTTACACACAAGGTTTCTTTCTCTGTCATTAAACGAATTTATGAGCTTGTTGGCTCATTTCATAATAGCCCATATTAAGAAATGGACACATCTACAGAACAGCAAATCCTAACATACAAATGACTTAATTTTCAAACTTCCTAGGATGAGACCGCATTTGCAGAAACCTGAAGCACAAAGCTATCCTGTTTGGTACACACATCTATCAGTACCGCATGCAAATACCACCTGCGGGAACTGTACTTGCAAACGATAGCAAAGATATCACACTGTGTTCATAATTATTAGGTTTTGCATACGGCTGCAAATGCGCAGTTCTAAAGAGCTGGTCCACTGGGGAGATCTTGTTCCCCCAACAGCGTTTACTGTTACGGAAGAACACAAGGCTCAATGGATAATTCCACTACATGGATAAGACGACTTTGTGGCAAAGGCCCCGTCAGTCCCCACCAGACACAGAATGATTGCTCTGAAACTATAAGCTATTCCAAGTAGGTATTTGGTCATAACAGAAAACTAGACTAACATCTAGTGAAGTTGCTCGACTTTTATACATATAATTAAAACAAGTATAATCAATCAATCAATCCATCCATATACAATAAACTATAGTTTTGAGTCTCCTTGATTTATGACATAATTTATAGGAATAGAATATTTAATACTTCAGTGAGCCAGTGTTCCCTCATTTTTTATTTCTGTTTTTCAAAACACATACTAGACATTTGAAACAGTGAATGAGCTTTGAGTGACCTTTACCAAAATAACTTCATACTAAAATACACTTGAATTCAAGTACTTGGCCCAGATTCCTGCAACTTTTTATTACTTCTGAGAATAACTAACCAAGTAAATTTCCATGCACACAGTGCAGCCGCCCAGGCTGAAAGAGGGAAAGAGAAAGACATTCATTAAATTACCAGGTGATAGAAGATCCACAGCTTTTGTGAGCACCGCCACAAATGTCAGTCATCTTCTATAGAAAAAGGAGAAAGATACAGGATCAAGGAGTTGTATTTTGAGTCCATGAGTTCTGTTCAATAGTACATGTCACACCAAGTGTCAGTCAAAGTGAATCAAACAGCTCTGGAAAGATGGGACAGATCTGCAGAACTGGAACCTTACTCTGTTCTTAGTGAATTACCACCCGGCATCCTGTTTATAAAGCTCAAGACAGACTAAAGCTTTTGCAGAAGTACTTCACCCACAGATTACTGGATGCTAGGTTACTTGGATGTTGACAAGACCCAAAAATTCACCCTTTTGCCACAGTAAGCTACTTTATGAGACCGCTACTAAGGAGTAAAGAATCTGGCCTGACTTAAATGTTACAAACCATTTCATGTTTGCAGCAGCGTAACCAAAAGGCTTACAAGAGCCCCAAGCCTAAATACCCTCACACAGCCCGTTTTCCTCTTTCTGTGAGGTTTTCTGTTTATTGGGCAACCTCACACTGCTCCTAGCATACGGAGTGCCATGCGCAGGGAAGTTTCTAGTGTGCTGCTCACACTATAATTGTCAATTCCTGTTAATACTACTCATAGAAAAGAAGATGCTTCTAAGGTACAGAAGCTTTACTTTTTTCCTTACAGTTGTAGAATTACAGAAGTGTACCTGCCTACAATTTTTAATAATCATTTCCAGAAGAAATGCCTTCTTGCAAAAGCTATGAACCGCTGCTTTGCACCTAAGCTTTCCCAAAACTAAACCACAGTTTTATAGCATCAGCATGATGAGACTAAAATGGAAATCCAAAACAGTTGAAGATGATTTGGTTCAAGTCTTAATTTTGATCGACTGCTTTTGGATATAAGTTTTGGTGTGCAACAACTCACATTACCTTCCTCCGGAATTCAGTGAACTTTGCATATCACTGACACCCAGGAGCTTAAAGCAAAACAAGTTTTGAGATTTCCTTTTATAAAAAATTTGGTAAAATACACATGGGTAGGCACACATTTCTTCACTTCTCACAGTTACAGCTTAAGCAAATCTCAGGAGCATCTAATCAAACTCCTTTTTAAAATTTTACACTTTATCATTCTAAGAAAAAATGTATGGTACAAATAAACCTGTTCTAACTACTTGGCAAGCTCGAATATTTCTCTCTCACTTCAATTTTCATCTAAGTGAAGGGCATGTCAAGACTACACTGATAAACTGAACATAGGCACCCTGTTCTCTATGCTGTCCAGTGTGTGCAACTCCTTCCACTTTGGATGCGTGCAGAACATGGCCCCAGGTTAAGCACTACATCCTGAAGAGGAAACCTGCAGTGAGTGTGCCACAGAACCAGCAAAATCCCATACATACTTCAAAGTTGTGCCTAGTTTATTTCCAACAGAAAGAAAAACTTAATGATCATGATTTCTTCAGCAACGTCTGCCTTCTTCCTCAAAACGTAAGGGGTGTATCACCTTTGAAGCTGGAAAAATAAAACCAAAACTCAGCAGTTTTAAAATAAAAAATGCTATACCTATATGGAACACTTAGTTCTCAGCATGATCCAAGCAATCATCTAAGGGGAATCCTGCTCCCTAGGATACTCCAGAGCACTGTACATAATCAAGAACACTAGAAAACTGGATTTGTGCACTGGCCATTACCCTAGTTCTTCATTTATGAGCAACAATGTAAAATAAACTTGATGATAGAAAAGAAGGCAAGCTTTCCTTCCCTATTCTAAATGCTGATTAAATATTAATATTTTCTTTAAATGAAACAGTGGATTATCAGAAGAAAGAAATAAAAGCACTTCCTAAGACCTGAAAGCAAAAAATCCATGGCAATTTACTGTAAAGCATTTGTCTTTGTACAAATGACAGAACTCATGACACAGTGATTTGTATGTGCTCCCCTAGAAACATACCACACTGAGCTAGGCAAATACAGCAATCTCTGTTCAAACAATATTTCAAATTTAAAAATTGTTCTCTTCAGTTCACTGCAGCACTTTTTATTTTTGCTCTCACATATTCACACTGTAACCAAATTTCCCCACTAGTAAGGCTCACTGACATTGCTGACAACAGAGCAGACTAATTCAGTGATTTCACCAATGAGCCTGCACACGATGCAAATGACACCAAGAATTACCTGCAGCCTATCAGAAAAAAAGTAATATTAAAAGCAAAATGTTTGATGAGAAATCAAAACTAACCAGAATAGCTCAAAATCACCTAGGGAAAAAAAAAAAACAAAAACAAAAAAACAACAAAAAAAAAAACGTACAAAAGGAGCAATTCCAAATAATGTGGGGGTTGTTTTCTTTAGATATTGATGCTGCTGAATGAATGCTATAGCCCCTCAGCCGGTAAGCAGGGTGGTCACCAGAAGCTAATGCATTATTGCTATGAGCACCTTTGTGAAACCTCTATCTAATGATCCCACTGAAGTCTGAACAGACAATCTGCCTCTTGTTACTTTCATACCAGAATCTGCAATCTCACATTCAAATACCCTCAAATTTCAGATTCTCGAAGTTTCTGTTCAGCTGCATGTTCTTCCTTTTAGATTCAAAATTTGGAAAGGATGCACAGCTAAGTATGCCTGTAAGAGTACTCCGTCCCTGATGCTTTCATGTTATTTTACATGGTGATTTACTTCATTGTTTCTCAAGGGACTGCAAGTTAAGGATGAGGACCTAGCACCCACACAACAGGTCCTGCTCTCAGAATAGAAAAGTGAAGTGTCTTCATATGGGAGAGAAGCTTGCATCTTGTCAGATTTTTATGTGGTTTATTTATTTTCATAAGTAAGCTGTACTATCTGGGCATCTCCTAGTATTATTTATAGGCATTTCTATAGAGCTCATAATCACAGTATCTGAGTGCCTCACACTATTTACGATATGCCATTTATCTCTAGAGGGTACAACTCTCCTCCTTTCTGCTTTGAAGATGGCTTCTCATAGAGATAAGGTACAGATGATTAATGCCTTCTGCACTTGGCATCTTGTGACATGGCTCTTTGGGGAAATGTGAGTCTTTAATCACACTCTAAAGCAGAGGATTTGGGCTCAGTTTGATCTTTTTTGGACTGTACCTTTTTCTGCAAATATAGAGTACAGTAAATTTCAAAAAAAAGTATGAAGAGAACAAGAAATTCCATAGAAAAATCAGCAACTGCAGTTTTTCTCTCCTGAAGAGCCACACATGACAAAATACCTTCCTTAAAGGAATACAAACCTCAACTAATGTCTCCTCATTACGTAGGTTCTGATCCAGTGAGACTTCATTTCAAACCCATCTCAGAGCTGTCCAGTATTCCAGGGAAGGGAACATTTTTTTTCCAGTCTGAGAAGGTCAGAATGTTTCCCGAGAGGCTGAGAGATGGACAAATGAAGGATCTTCCATACTGACTGGCACTAAGCATTAGTTTTCCTAATTGGCATGAGCTCATATACCCAGTAAGAAGATTCTGAATTGCCTTGATGAATAAACTCAGTTTCTTCAGCCCTACTGAAGAAAGGACTGAGATTTGTCCTTTTATATGAATCATACAGAAAAATGCAATCAGCTAATGAATAGCAAGCCTTTGATGATGATGACTCTTCAAAAATATATTTGGGAAAAAGAATAAGCAGAAACTAAGTCAAAGAGGTTATTTAAGAGGATGAGGTTTCTCATAGTTCAGGACTGTTTTGCCAAAGTGGATAGGTTTCAATTTCTGAAGAAATGTAAGATTTTAAACAGAAAAAAAATTAAGTATAAACAATGTATTCTGGTCACTTAAGGAGAAGTTTTCTAATCCTAATTCACACCCCTAAGGATGTCACTGATCCTTAGAAGACCTCGCTAGCAAAGACTAGAGAAAGATCAAAGAAAGAAAACCATCAATCAGGGTCACTTAGATTTTAAGATCTTTGGCTTTCCTTGGTTGTGTCAGTGTCTGAAACTTTGACCTTAAGTAGACTTTAAGAGGAACTGGAATACAAGCAACAGGCATTTCCTCAGTGGAGTAACTACTGAACATCTTCTATCAACATTCCCTTCACTGATTAAATAAATTTGCTTGGACTTTGCTAACACAAAAATTCCACAAACATTTCCATGGTTAAGATGTCTGAATGAAGGGCAACTGTCACAGGACAAAATTCTCAAGAACATAATTTAATTCTAAAGATATCTCTAAATAGCTTCAAAAGACACACTATGAACAGGAACTTCCAGAAGTTTAGCACATATATCTTCAGGAAGTGTCACCGTAAGTATATTCTGAGTGAGGTGGTGTCAGCTTAGACAGATACACGTTATTTCTACAAGATGACTCATTTACTAGTCTCCAGATACTTCCCCATCCACATCTTCTAGTCCGTTAGAAACATAAGCATGATTTTTCACATGACAGATACAGAAATGCTGGTTATAAAAGAGCTACATTCTCAGAAATCTGTTGAGCACTTGAGAAAAGTCTGGCTAACTAATCCTTCCAGTGTCAAAAGAGGAAAAAAGTTCTTGTGACAAATCATTTCCATAATGATTAACGTGGGGTCCTCTGGAAATCAGCCCCAGTGTTAGGGTTCTTTATGCTTCTTACTTTAGAAAGTCCTCAGAAGGAGGTACCACTTAGTTTGAACACATCACAAATGTAAAATACGTTCCAAAAGAAAAAGATAGAAAATAACTATAATGGTATGCCCGAGAAATCATAATACTTTCACAGTCTAGCAATTTTTAAGTCAGAAATGCCACAGTATACAACTGGCTCAGATTCCTGAATGTATTTGTCCTCCTAATTTACCCACAAATGGAGCACAAAGTAGTGCTGATGCAGAGGGTTTTGGTTTTGGTTTGGGGTTTTCTTGTTTGTTTTAACAGAGCCCAGCAGTAAAAGGTCCCAGCCTTGGCTCAGCATCTCACAGTTTGTGGCAGCACAGAATCCCATTTACCAGGTTACCTTCTATAAGACAGCCAAGGTCAATCCTCATTGCTGAACCCAGTGTTCTTACCCAAATTAAATACATAAATCAGAAAGCATGGAATGGATTCAAATGTGATCTTAGAACCAAATGCAAAGATAAATAATTCAGCTTAAACTACTGAAATTACATTGCTATGGAGTTGGGAAAATTGACAGTAGAATCAGCTCAATATTCCTCACTAGGAATTTACTTCCTTAGCAGAGAGACTTCCAGAGAAAACCATCCAGGTAAGAACAAAAAGGCAAAGATGAAAGACACTGAAAGGTATAAACAAAGGTGCAGGATAAATCATTTACAATTATTTAGGATTTCTGTGAGGAACAAAGTCTAATTTCACAATCGAGGCATCATCCATTCCAATTTAGTTCAGAGAAAACATTTGTAAAACCGGAAAGATGCATCAGAGGGAAGTAAAAATAATTCAGGTTTATAGAAAAGATATGATGATGATAGAAGATTAGCCGGGATTGGCCTCCATAGCTTCAGAAAGGATGAGCGAAGGGAGAAGGATTCCATTTCCAACAAAGACCAGAAAGGCAAGTGACAGACTCGTATAGGTGAACAGTTTCTCAGTTGCTATTCTGAAAGAAAGTAGCCATCAGCTGAAGCCAGGGAGAGCAATAACACACAACAATTCAGTTAGATTTCATAAACTGTGCTGGCACACAGCAAGAGGCCAAAGTCAGCAATAGATGTAAGCAGCATAAATCACATCAAGAAGCAAATGAACACACATAAAGCCTGATCTTTCTGTTTGTATCATCACACAGCAGGAGGGAATGCAGTGAAATCATTCAACACTGAGCGCAGAAGTTCAGAGAGGAAAATTAGACCTCTGAGGTTTGGGTTAGTTGGTTTGGTGGGTTGTTTTTTGGCTGAGGGTATGTGTTTTAAGAACAAAAATATAGGCAACCAGTTTAGGTATCCCAGAAAAGGATGACATACTATGGGCTTAACTCATGTAAATCAGACATAGAAGTGATTGAACACTATTTCCTTCCTGTGGCAGAGGTCCCCAAATGTATTCTACTGGATCCAGTACATTTTTCTGGTGTTGAGCCTAGAGGCAATGCTGTTTTCATGCAAGACTATGTAAACTGAGTTCTCAAGTGAAAGCAATTCCAGATATATATCCTATACCAAGAAGACTTGCTGGATTGCATGTGGAAAGCACAGGAAAAAGGATAGACAAGAATGGCAATTTTTTGTTGCGCTCTTGCAAATGTGTTTCTAAAATGGGATTAACTTTGTCTGCACTAAGGTCATAGTGCATATGACACATACTCTTTTGAAAGTTCCTCGTTACAGACGGAGCTGACAGGATGGCACTCCTTGTTGGCATGGCATTTCTGGTATGCAATACCAGTCACAACTCACAAAAATACTTTTACAAGGCCTGACACGATGCTTTGCAAGTGCTAAATTTTTATCCTCTCATATTGAGGTGGGACAAAGGGGGGGTAGGTATCTTCAGCCATTTTAATGCATTTTATAATGCTTCCAGATGCTGCATGCTAGTCTCACTAAGAGCTTCTCATTATCATAAAATCTACATGCTCTGTGGGCTGAAAGACACTCTTCAATGTAATAATAAAGGCATATTAATTTGACAAAAATGATCAAAAGATCATGTAAAGATGCTATAGAGCATGCAAGGACATTGCAAATAATCTTTCCCAAGGACTTGAAAACCACAAAACAAAGTCCTTGCAGTTTTTCCACTACGTTCTTAACATAATCCCCTGACAACAATACTGAAAACTCAGCATCTCACACATTTAAAGCACAAAAAGAACATTAACTGGTGTTCTGGGCTAGTCTTGTAGATTGGGGTATGATTTCTTTGCTAAGAACACATGAAGCATCCTTTGATTAGTGCATTATCATGGACATCTGAAATAACACTTGAGTTATGAAGGACAAGTACACCAACTAATGTCAGATTGTTTCAATGACAGGCCACTGTATACTTCTTTTAAACATTCCACCAACCTATGGTATTCTACCTACCATTTTATGGTAGGACACCTGAAACACCATGTAGTAGAGATGTAGTTCCAAATGCACTGTGGAAAACAAGTGATAAAACGTTGCCCTGATGGCAATATGTAAGTTTCTCTAACCAGTTTATTTCCAGACCTTTCACCAAAGCCTGGCTCAAGGCCAAGTGCAGGTCTACACTTACCTTAATATTGCAAAGGCACAGTTACAAACCACAAAGCACCTAGTCCTGTTAAACATATCACAAAAAAAAAAAAATAAAACCACCAAAAACCCCCAAACCAAAAAACAGCAAAAGCTAGATATGTTTATTTACTTAGACTTAAAGACAAAAGTTAGATTCAGGAAATCCTTTATGAACTCACAGGATAAAATATGGTTTCTCCATGAATGACTTCAACATATTGTCATTACATATTTTGGCTACGCAGTACCATCTTCTGATCTCAAGAGATCAGTATTTGAAATTAAGTCTTTATGGGTTTTCTCCAAGTGTCTAAACAGACTTCTCAAGGTAATACACATTAAACTTGAGAAGTATTAACTACACAGTAAAACTTTATTTTATGTACAACCATGTAAATGAACCATGTCTACTTTTTTCCATACCTGGTATCTCTGAAAACATTTTAATATTCAAGTTGAATTAGGGAAAGTTCTCATAACCACGTGACAGGGAAATGGACCATCTTTTCATTACACTGATTTACCAGATTACCAGAAACCAACTGAACACTGAACTTGTTAAACACTCTGATATTACGAAATCAAGGAGGACATACAGATTTTTACCAGCTTCGAAGAATGCGGGCACCATGATACACTGCGGTTTGAGATGCTGCAGTTATTCCCATGCTCAGTATAAAAGAGAACTGTGATAGTTCAAATAGCATTGCATAGTAACTGTTGAGATTTTAATAACTTTATTAATAATGTAGTAAACTAATGCTGATTAAATATCTCTAACATTCTTTTCAACTGCAGTGGGTAATAAAACCCTGATCCATTTAAACTACTTTTCCTGTAAGCTAAAACGAACTTCACATAAGCTACCGTCCCCCCCTTTTAGCCAGCTCTCACCTCTTGTGCCACGGTGGGCTAGCAGGGAAGCAACTGTACACCACAGAGTATCCCAATCAGCAAAAAGTTCTCAAAAGGTTTCTCTGAAGAATTCTACTATGACAGACTTATGCTGGTGCTCCAAGCCAGTATGTCTTTATGAGACAGCCTAATAAAAGATGCTAGTTTTCCTTCATACACCTTTATTCTTTAAAATGGAAGGAAGGATTCCTGTAACCATCCTGGGTCTTTTTAACCACTCTTCTAAGGCTAAAGAGTTTATTTTGGAGAAAAACTCATGGCAGTATGTGCCAGTTTCCAAATCTAAATCAAGAAATACACACCTTATGAAGATCTACTGTAGTATGGGTTTCTGGAGGTCAAAGTATAACCTGTATTACCATTCACTTTTGCAGAATTCCAGCGTTGCTCAATATTGCATTTAAAGACCATACGATTTATCATGACCAGTAATACTTTGACAGGTGTCAAGATTGTAATATCTTCTGATGGATAAACACAAAAACCCCAGTACTGAAAACTGATTCATTAACAGCAGCTTTCTCTTCCATAGCCTCTCACCATCTTTTATCCATTATATGTTAACCTGATAATCCTAAGTATCTGTCAAAATTTAGCCCAGAGGAAACAGTTTGGCAGTTAAAAGAATTAAGGTTCTTAGAATTATCTAGAAATAGAATTTTCATTAAAGAAAAAAGTAATCCATATTTTAGAAGTTAATTTTCATTTTTCATAAATGGTGTAACTTACAGCTAAATCATTGGAAATTATAACTAGCTCTACAAGTTGAAACACCAAAAAGCTGAATTCTGCCAAGTTACTGGCCTATTAATCCAGTATAATCCACATCCTTAAAATAACATCTTCAGAAGGATTGTGGCTATATCCATCTGTTCAAGCACTGAATATTTTATTATGTCTTACAGAAACACCAACGCATTATAGAAATGTCATCCAGTGATGTTTTTAATTCTTTTTATATCTGACTAGCTACAGACATCTCTGTTCCAGAGAAATCAAGTTAGCAGGTCAACTAACACCCTACTTCCATTAAACAGGTCCCTTGAATTTAGTATTTCAGGTAAGATAAAAGAAACACTAGCAAGTCCCAGAAGCAAAAGCAGCGAAACCTACAATCAACCTCCTCATGCAGTACTTTGCTTCAGCAGAGATCTGGCTGCAAACCACGTGTGGCGCCCGGCTTGCTCGTGGGCAGTGCTTGTAGAGAGGGTTCCTTAAAGCATGCTGTTAACACAGCACTAGGAGTTAATGAGATGACTGGTAACATTATCACTAAGTGAAAAAAAGAAGGTACCACACAGCACAATCCATCAGGTAAGTTACTGGTTCCTTATGCACATTTGCAAGTGAAAGATTTGGTAACAGTCTTGTCTACCGAACATACCAGGTGATTAATTCCTTGGACCTGTACCTTTTCTTCTTACACCAGAATAAGCCAGTGGGGAACATGTTTAAAAACAACATAAATATAACAAACCAAAGCCAACACAACCTGTCAGAAGAGAATTTTATATTTTCAATTAATCCAAGCGAACAGCCAAAGTTATTTACCTCAGTGGAACAACACTGGTGTTAGAGTCTCTAACAGTCATACCACTTCAAAGGTATGTGTCCGGACCTCAAAAAAGACTTCTGAAGTTCAGCGGTATCTTGGAATTTGAGTGGAGCCTAACTCTCACTAATGAAAACCCATTCCTTGAGCTATCACAGACATGGGCATTTAATTCCACTCAAAAGGACTGAGAAATCTAATGTACTTGCACATTAGGCAGTCCCTTTTTATATGACTCAGTTTTCATTTTAGGATTAATGGGAGACAGAACCCAGTAGGATCTGATACTCATTTGCACTCCAATATCAAAAGGTCTTACAATGGGCATCAGCATAATTGCAGTGTAACCAAACAAATTCAAGGGTAAAAGAGGTCAATTCCCAAAGATTTATATCCATGTTATCAACTCTCTCTGCTCTCAGAAACTACAAAAACTTGAGTAACAGTGATGAAAGAAACATTTTTTTTTTCTTTTTAACATAAATGCTAATAAAACCATACAGAAATCAGTAGAAAATTATAACTACTTTAAACCAAGCTGTAGAATTTTATGGTAAGGATATAATTTTCTGCTACGTTTTATAGACGTGCCCAGAAATAAAACACCAGGCCTCTATTGAGTTTTATAGGGCTTTTCTGTAAGAATTACAAACAGTGGTATTCAAACAATACTTGTGGATCAGTCTGCCAGCAGCCCTGAAGCTAAAACTGCATTGCATAAACCAGGCATTGAATAATGTGGGATAATGAACAAATTCATAAAAAGTCAGTGGCTGTTTGTCAGTAATCTGTGAACAGACAAAGTGGTAAATTCATTGAATAAAAAACTCCTGGCTGTGAATACTTCACCCAACTTTACTGCTTTGCCTTTAAGGGACTGCCTGAAGGGCTTATAACTCTACAGCATTCTTGCCAGGTAATTTGTGCAGCATTTTTTAGCAACAGTTAAATTAAAAAGCCCTTATGGGAAAACTCAATGAATTTAATAGAGATGAAATCAATATGGTTCTGCAGAAATTACTCCAAATTCAGATAAATCCTCTCCCCTAATCTCAGCCCCTTTACAGTGCATAGTACGGTCAAAGTAGCATAAGAGAATCCTAAAGTGGCGATTACAACTGCAGGGAAAATCTCCAGGGAAAGCACTTCTGAGACCCTACAAGGGCTTGCTTTGCACCTGGAAGAAGAGGACGGCATGAAACTGAGGAGTGAGGCAGTTGTAACTTCGAACAACCCAAGGATGTTGATGCAGCTTAGCTAGGAACCAAAATATGCCAAGAACCACTCCAATAGCTTAGTACAAGGAAAGTTTAAATGCTTTTCAACTTTGCATTTGAGACAGTGTCCTTTCTCTGGAACAGTCAAGCAGCCCGTAGAGTTAATACGGCAGTACTATCTCAACAAGGGGACCACAGCCCATTTAATATTCCCACAGAAAAATTGGTCTTCCCAGCTAAATATGGCAAAATACTGCTTTTTGCCACTCCCTTATGCTTACACCTCCTTCACTTCACAGGAAGGTAAATATGGACGAGCCAATGATAGGGAAAGCAGGACAAATCCCACTCTTTCCCAGTTGAATAAGCATGTCCTGAAATTCCCATGTGAGGCCCAAGCAATGAAAGTAACCACAGGGGGTGCAGCCAACACTGATGGAGCCTCATGAATACAGGAAAATCCAAACAAAATTCCCTTTAGGAACAGGAGCCGCACAATAAAGGCATCTGGGGTGGTGACAATACCATTAGTAGCAAGTTTTACCCTATTTTGCAGTGCTATTAACTGAAATGACAAGGCAGTATACACCCACCACCATTCC
>JAVJGJ010000033.1:17284155-17304381 GCA_035590215.1 Microhierax caerulescens
GTCTGAAGCAAAGAAAGCAAGAGGTACCTTGGCCTTTTCCTCATCCTTTCTCACTATGTTTCCCCCACATCCAATAAAAGATGGAAACTCTCCTTAGCCCTCCTTTTGTTACTAATGTATTTATAGAAACATTTTGTACCATCTTTTATAGCAGTAGCCAGGTTAAGTTCTAGCTGGGCTTTGGCCATTCCTGGAGCGAAGGACAGCTGTACTTCAAAGAGAGCAAATAACATGAAACAGACTTCTAAGGCAGGAAGTAAAAATACTGAACTTTAGCTGCTCTCACTAGTCACCTCAGAATCTGCAACATCTAACAGAAACTAGAGCTAACCTTTGGACAGACTCCTGCTACCTAAAATGAAATCTAGCCAGTAAGCAACTCTCTGCTCTGTGAAGAATATTATAGAAGTTTCACCAGCATCAAGTGGAAACCAGTATTTCATCTCATAAAACAGAAGTACAAAAAGCACCTTAAATTATTTGTTTGGAAAATGCTGACCAAATTTTTTTCCAGCCTCACAAAGAATCCAAAATGTAAAGTGTCAACTTACATCAGAAAGGATGCAATTAGCCAAGTGAAATGAAGTTTTAAAATGCAGTTCCATGGCTTGGGCTACTCCTTTATTTTTGTCTGAAAACATGTTTTACAGATGTCTTAGAAAGATGGTCAAGTTCTTTCTTATTCTTACAAAGGAGACAGTCTATACCCTTGAGCTAAACATAAGGCTCACTTAGAGACTGGATGGTTGGTCCCCTTCACAGATTACACCCCTCTGTTTTCACACTTCTGGAGCCCAGTGCATCCACACAAGTTAGTCACAAGCACAGCCCTCGCTATCAGCAACAGTACTAACCTCAGCATGATTAGCCATCAGTAGAGTCATTCTGTAAACCCAGTCCTTCAGTGAGTATTTCCTCTCAAGGCAGGACTGTGAAGCATTAGCATATACGGCATGGCATCCTCTGTGATGCACAACTCCTTTTACTGTACATTCACAGCAGACCACACAAAGCATCATATTAGGTCACCAAAAGCTCAGGAAGACTACTGATAAGCTGACATGCCTGCTCTCACTGAACTTTACTCGCTGAAATAACCAGGGTAGCAGAGGAGTGACTACCTTAAAGGTAGGCAAATGTACTAGAGCAGATTCACGTGTCAGTCTGAAAGCCTCTGAGCAAATGTTTTAGAAGCCCCGGTAGCAATCTGCTCACAATTCAGATTTTGCTTAACTACTTCAGTACAAGAAAAGTTAGCAGAACATAAAAAAATAATTTTGATGAAGTTCTGCATAAGCGTTCTGCAATTACCAGATAAAGTGTCTCTACAGCTTCTGCCTTACAACTGAACCAAGGTTATTATCAATTTGCTTTTGATATAAGAAAGCGATTTTCATGTACTTACATCTGCTCTCAGAAGGAAGAGAAAATGGTTTGTGAAGTTTCCATTAGCATACAAAAGCAGCAACATCTGCTGGGAGTTTTAAGAGGCTCATTGCTGTCACTTAATCAGCACCACAGGCTACAGCTGGTCACCTCTGCCCTTGTCAGCACTCAAGGTATGGTTTCAAGAGATGAGGGCATAATTTGACCACACAACATTTCCTGCAAGACTTCTGTATCTATAAAAAAAACGTTCTACTCATACTTAGCTGAGGATAGGTAATCCACCTGTGCTGATGTCTCCTTGCATAAACCTGTAAATAGTGTCGTAGCTGAAGTCGTTAATCTTTTCGTATGATACGTGACTTAAGTGAAGTGGCATTTTAACAAGCAAGACACAAAACCTGAGAGTTCACTTCCATGTGCTGTAGCGGTAGCACCATCTAGAGGAGTTGAGCTAGAAATTCCTCACACAACGGACAAAAAACTTGGGAAAACCACTCTCAAAAATTGTGGGGATAAAATAAAAAAAAAAAATCTTTACACAAAAAACATTTAGAGTGAATTTAAATTCTAACATTTATCTACATAATAACTTTTTAATTGTTTCATATATGCCTACACAACACGGTTTTTCTTAAATATTTTCTCAGTTTATGATCTTTGGATTCATGGAGGTAACAGAACGTAACAAATAAAACTATCAACAGTCAGATTGGGAAAGATCTTGATCTTATCCACTCTAGGGCATATGCTTGCTACAAGACCTTTTTCAGGTGGAGTAAGGCAGGACCTTCCCTACAGTTTTGTTCATAACCTTACAAGGATGACTAACTTAATCTTCCTTTTCACCTTTTCAAAGGAGGTCTCTTTATAAAACCAAAGCCAAATTTCAAGCAGAGAAAGAGAAGACAGGTTTTAAATTGCGTAATAGAGACTATGGGGTTTATTGTACTTCACATATAGAAGGAGGTGCTGACAACAAGCAATTGCTCATTATTGCAGAACTATTAAGAGGGGAGATGGACAGGTACAGCCCAGGAGCGCCACTGATCATTCTTTCCATCCACAGACACCCAAAACCTCACTTTGACTAGTTTTAGTTTGGCACACTGTCCCCCATACCTTAATTCTGCTACTGCCACAAAATAACACTTTTGCTTCTGAAGCCTTCTGGGGATAGCAAAGTTCAACCGTTTTGTTACTTCTACAAAATTCTGAGACAGCTCCTGAGACTGAAAGACCAAGAATTAACCGAGAACATTCACAATGTGATTACTCCACAGAGTCTGTGGGCCATGAGTCCAAACTGTAGCTCCAGTTGATTAATTGATATGTGACTGACTCAGCAGCATGACTTGTAGCGACACATCTGCATTAAAAATTCAAACTTTTGTAACCTGAATACTACTTGCGTTTCTCTCTCAGTATGGTGTCAAAATAACCACATAATACCAAATAACCAGTCATTTATTTCGGATATTTGTTAGAGCTGTGTGCTAAGAATGGACTCTAAGCTTTCCACTACTATACCACATTATCAGCTTCTACCAAATTTCCTTGGAGACTATTTGCCCAGAAATAGAAGTATAGGGGCAAAAATGAAAGAACCAACTGTACAGTCACCAACAGCATCATTATTGGTCATACATGAGTTCATTCCACCTTATAGGTCAACAAAACTGAAAACTGGACATATCCTACATCATGGGCAAGGAATCTATCATAATAGTTTGGCAGATCTTTACAGGTACTTGCAATCAAGATTACTGGTTATAAAAAGCGAAGTTCTTCCTGAATTGATTTATGCTATTTCATAATGGCTGGCAGCAAATCAAGATTTTTTTACAGCACTTCAGTGTAGCTCAAGTCCCTCAGGGTGTTCCTTACTGTGCTTCAGCCCCTCCCTACCTCTTCCTGGGCCTCCAGGTTCAAGCATCAAGGAAAGAATGAAATTCTTATGTACTTACCAGAGAAATCTTCTTCCTAGTTTCTACATGGAGAATTACATCTTCTGTCGTATCTTCTGTCATAGCTTGGGCTGGAAGAAAAGAATAGTTTTAGCTGTTTTCCATCTTTCAGTTGATTTTGTTCCTCAACCTTAACTATAATGCAGAAATCAGTTCAAACACCAGACTACAAGTGCAAACACCTAAACTTTAAGCTTCTCATTTGCTACTCTTACCAGCAAATATTTAAACTTATTCACACAGCTAAGCATTTGCAGGATTCCAGTCTTGATCATGTGGAGTTTCTGGTTCTCAGGAAGTATTACTGTTGCTAATACTGCATTCAGTACTGTATATCAAAAGCAATTATGTTGCTTGGAATCTGAATTCTCTGTTAAATTTGAAGTAACCAAGGAAGTATTTTCATTTGTTGTTATGTGTCTAAATCTGAGACAAAGCCTATCTGAGTGTCTGTAAAAGTCTGTGTGTTTCAGTCTTTCATGCTGAGCATAAATAATGCTTCCAAGAATAATCCTGCATCATGCTAGCTGTCATTTTGGCTCCACTTCAGCATTTTTTGTAAAGCTGAGCTGATATTTTTATTTGTTTTTAAAAGACACATAGGAATCTTGCATTCATGAAGGAAAACAGTGATCCTGAAAAAAGACTTGAAAATCAAAAAATAGCAGCAGGGCAGCAGAGTAAGTGGAAAAATGCTATTTCATTTTTCTAAATCCCTAGAATTGTCTGTCCAGTTACTGGAGGTTGGAATACCACTATCCCTTACAGTATGTTATCCTACAGTGTGTTGACTTTAATTGGACTATAACAGCAAGGATCACTCCTGTGACCAACGCCGACAGTAGGACCAGGTTTATATTGTCTAATCTATAAGTTTTCATTTAAGACTATCTACTAACTGTATTAAAACAAAATTGTCCTGTAGATGTTCCGGTCAGAGCCAATAAGCATACACCAGTGCTTACAATTGTTAAAAAAAATTAAAATAAAAATAAATCTGTAAAGATATCTCACTTCCAAAAATTCTGAACACCACAGTTCTTATTGTAACAAAACTGCACAGGTGTATCAATGCAAAGTTCACTGCTAGCTAAACTGTTCACAGGTGAAACACTTCACACAGCTGAGGCAGTGACTCCCAGGGACCAGTATCAGCTGTAGGCAATGTTCCTGATTGCCTGCCACAGCATGTTAGGTTAACGGCTAAAATAGTAGCTTTTGAAATAAATACACTGGTATTTCTGATAATTTCTCTCTTCCCTCATAAGCCGCTGTTACAATTCAGTTATATGCTTATCTGACTACACAGCAACTTCATCACTTCTGATTTATGCTGGCCCCTGCCAGTCTGAAACTTAATAAATACCTAGAATAATATTATTGAAACAGATAGGCCAATCCCACACGCTCAAGTTATTTTCTCTCCAACACAGGGCCATAACTGCATTAAACTACATGCTGATACATTGTTGCAAGTTTCAGATACAATTGGGTCCTTAAAAGAGTTGCAGATTAATAACTAGCTTGTTAATTGGTCTTGAGATCTCTCCATTTAAAAAACAGGGAGGCTGCTGGCTTTGCAAAACACCAAACTTTTTGAGCTTACCAGCTCTTTAGAGCAGGGCGGCTAAAAGTCACTCCAGTAACAAGAGCCCGGGCAGTTTCATGTACAACACAGAAGACTCAATAAAATCTTTTTAAAAGACACGTTAGTCTTTTGAACATGTCAGTCCTATTGACTACGTGCATGGAGAACGGTGGCTCTTCAAACGTCTTGCACATGTAATTTGTTCACCTGCTATTTTCATAAAGGGTAACAGAAGCACGCAAATAACTTATTTATGCTACAGCATTGTAGAAGTGGCCTACACCAATCTGAAAAGTCGACTTAGTAAACTACAACAGCACGCAGCAGTCCTGAGGAGGATAATTTCCCCCTGTGTACAGGGTAGAGCGGGAAAGGAGCTGCATGCCCTCACAGCATGGCACCCCTGAGGGAAAGGGAGCCAGGCAGGGCTGTGGCTGCATAGGGAGGGGAAACTAATAACTGTTTGGGAGTTAGTCAGTATCGACCTCAGCTTTAAAATAAACTAAAAAAAACCCACAACAAACAAACAAAACCCAAACAAATAAATTTAACAAAAAAAAAAACCAAAACCAAACAACTCTACTACAACAATTCAGGCAACTTGAGTTCGTTTCACCTCACCGATCAGGCCCCGTCCGCCACCGCTGCTCAGCACAAGCCTGTCCGAAGCAGCATGACACCACCGCCCGCGGGCCCCTGGGGAGCACCGAGAAGCCCCCGTTGCCCTTCCAGCCCCGCTGGGGGTGTCCCCCCCCACCCCTCCGTGCTACCCCCGGCCCCGCGCCCCGTCAGGCGGCGGCAGCGCCCCCCCGGGGGCCGCGCTCGGGCCGCACCGCCGCTCCCGGTCCCGCTCCCGCTCCCGCCGTCACTTCCGCCGCTCCATAGCAACGGCGGCGCGGCGGCGGCGAGGCCATGGTAATGGCGCCGGGCCTGCCCGCCGCCCCGGCCCGGGGGCGGCAGCGGGGCGCTGGGGGGAGGCGGGGGGCGCAGCGGCAGAGCCCCGGGGCTGCCCTCGGGTGCGGCGGGGCCGCGGGCTGCTCGGAGGGGCGCCGGCGGCTGTCGCTGTGGTGGCTGCGGGGTGCCCTCAGGTGTCCTCTCTCCTGACAGGCCGAAGTGGAGGAAACCCTAAGGAGGATCCAAGCCCACAGAGGGGTTGTCGCAACTATTGTTGTAAACCCTGAAGGTAAAACGTCCTCGTGTTTCTCCAAACGTGGAGGTGGCAACGAGCGTTGTACCTCTTCGACACAGGGTTGCAGGTTATGAGGCGTTAACGCAACCTGCTCGCAGCGTTTCATCAAGGTTTCATGGTTTTCAAGAAAGTGTGTTTCATCTTAAGACGTGAACGTTTGGTTTGAGGCCATTTCTTGAAGCTCTCCATATGATGTAATTTTCCATGAATGCAAAGCTGAGCCTTGACATCTCTGAAGAAATAACTAGAAGTATGATAACCTTCATTTAACTTAAGGACTTCCACGTTCTTACTTATGCCCCTTGTTTAATTAAAATATACTTTACTTTTCAGAACCAGATCTCAAACATCTCTTGGTAGGTTACAGAAGGGGAGAATGCATGGCACTAAGCTGTTGCTTTTGCAGGCATTTTTTAGTCCAAAATTCCTTGTATATGCAACAAAATTCAATAGCATTTCATTCCCCTCCTCTTCCTCTGAAAAGTTACGATAAAACAAAAAGATCAGGAGAAAAGTATCTACTAAACAAAGCTGATCTACTGTGGGAGCCATTCCTTGGTCCTGCTAAATAGTCACAAGTTCTTCAAATTGTGCTATGGTGTGCTGCTAGGGAAGGAAGAGCAAGTTTCCTGTCAGGCCAGCTTTGGCTGGGATCCTGAAGATTGCAAGCCGAAGGGGAGACATCACAGAAATCACTTTCCGGAGGCTTGGCTTCTCAAGTTAATCTGTTCTAATCCTCCTTTACAAAAAAAAGACAACTCAATTTAACTTGTCCATAATCTAGTTGGCCTCCTTCACTTTTACGGTCCCCCTAAAAAATCTATTACACTAGCAGCAGTTTAGCAACAGGAGGCAAGAACACTACGAAGGAAGACTAGATGTTATTTAGTCTTTAGAAAATGTGGACAATTTCATTTGTGTGCCTGGACATGTTAAGTAAAATGTGTCTTTGTTCACAGAATAGATGGTGCAGGCCAAGAGAGAAGTGCGCAGCCTTGCAAATAGGAACTGAAAAGCTGCTCTGCGCCTGCACGTGCTCATGTCTAGATATGGCTGTATTGTGTTTCAGTAAATAAATTGTGACACTTGGACGAAGCTTCAAACAAGAAGTGAACAAAATCAAGCACTTAGGTAACACAAATGATACTTTCTGAGCTTGCAGACATACATTTCTCAAGGCAAAACCACCAGTGTAATCTAATAGAAAAATAACCCAGTTGTCTTAGTTCTGTTACTTGGAAGAGTTGACAACTTAGCCCAATTCTGGTCAAGTATGCTTTCCCAGTCAGGTGTGCTACTGCAGTCCATCACCTGTGGTTGTTCTACCAAGGGAAAGCTCAGCAATAGCTGTGCAGAGTTAAGACAGTAGCATGCTTTTTAAAAGGCTGCTTTGGATTCCTTCTGTCTCCATTTTGATTTGCAAAGGAGGAAGAACATTCCATTTCCCTTTTTCACACATCAGGCTATTCGTGGCAAGGTATAAAGTCTCCCGGTATTCTGTTCAAACTCCCTCATCCCCACAAACCTGTAGAACATGTGGCTACACTGAAGCTAATGGACAAGACTAGTGCAGGAATTTTGGTTTTAGTTTATCATTTGAATTGTTTCAACACCAGATGCTACATGTGAATACAAGAGAGCCCATACTCTGTGAGGATGTATTTGAGGTACCAAGAAGTTAGATTCTACAAACTGAGCCCCAAAGTAGGTATGTAGTTTGTAAGTTTTTGTAACACCTCCAAATACCCATAATTAGCACTGGTCAATCTAATTACTTAAAATCTTTCTGCAGAAAAATAAATTTAATTTCTGTCTATTCTGAAACATTTCAAATAAGCGTACATCTTAAATTAATCACAGTAAAAATACTTGAACCAGTGGTGCAGTAGTGAGGTTTCTTAGGCTGTTCAGGTTCCCTAAGAAGATGAAACCCTCTGTTCTTCACCAACTTAAGTCTTTTACTAAGATTTTGGTAATAGTGTAGGTACACAGGTATAATAGTATGCACATGAAATAGCAAATTAAAGATTCCTCATAAAAACATTGCCTTAATTCGTTAATTAAGTTAATTCGTTCATTGAAACGCTATGCTGAGCGTTCAACCTTGTCTATTCGGAAAATCTCATAAACTGTTGCTATCCTTCACAGTTGAGAAGGATCACACTACAGCATTTCTAATGAAGGATTTATTTGCCTTTCTCTAATTTGGGTGGCAGAGGCAAAGAGAATTTGTCCTAAAGTAAGCATAGCTCAACTTTAATCTAAGGATGTCACTAGTGTCAACTCATTCTCATGTTATTTATTAGACCTTGGAGGATCATTTAACATTTACCATTTTCATTAAAAGTCCTGTATTTGTTGAAGCAATCATTTAAATACAAGGTCATATAAACTTGACACCAATTCATTGCTGCTTTTAAGTGACTTACTATTTAATGCTGTGATTATATAGATAATTCTCATGCTAATGCAGTGCTTGGGAACACTTGTTTGTTTCCATCAAAACATCAGTTTCAATCTCCGTGTAATAAACATTAGACACAAAGGACGTACTGGAACATTCTGTACACTTCCCTACACTACACATCCTACCAATGCAGAATTCTTTCTCAAGTCACAGCACAGATTTCAGGTGATTCGAATAATGCTTTCCTAGGAAAATTATGGAATAGTCTACTATCTGAGGTGGTTCTGTTATCTCTTTTACTCCTTTGCTCTAATTCTTTACCTGGCATTTGCTATTTGTGCATGTTAATTCTTCTTTCATAATCAAACTCTTCAACTTAAGTCATATGACCCTATTTTTTTGCATTCCCATCCTGTCCATCTGCAAGAAAAAACAAATGTATGCAAAGAGAAAATTGCCTTGCTGTCTTGTAATCTATTTCTTTGTTAGTGGGTCAAATAATTTTTTTATTAGTGAAACAAGCTTATTAAAGCCAAACAGTTTTACACTTGTAGGAAATACTGTGAACCACGGTTTTAGTTTCACCTGGTAGCCTATTAATATAAAAGGCATGATTTGACAAATCTTTGATAAACAATGATTCATTAAATCATCAAAAATTAATCTTGATTTATATATTCATATTTTTAATAGTTGGTATCAATACACTGTGTACTACCAGTTGTCAATATTTTGCCACTAATTGGAAGGGATTGTTCCAAGGGTGGTTTTGCTTGCCAAATGCAAACATGCCACTTCTGCCCTTTGATTGCTCTTGGTGTCTCACTAGGAATGTGTAATTTCTACCACTGCACGTGCCAAGTGCTACAGTTAAAGTGTGGGTTAGATTCTTGCAGCCAAGATAGCAACTCAGTGACAATGTTTAAACTGATGAAGCACCATAACTGGTTAAGTACTACAGAATGGAATTTAATAGGTATTTAAGAGCCTTAAACAGCAATTAGGCTCTTTCAGAAGTTTCATAAGGCAAGTCTATGTTTAATTGCCACTGATTAATATAAATTATACTTTAAAAAGCACATAGATACCTGAAATCAACATAACTCCTTTCTGCTACAAATCAGAAAAAAAACCTATGAACTCCTTGTTTTTCCTTGTATGATCTGCTGTATATGAAGAATATGCAACTTAACTGAATGATTATTGTAAAATTGTTTGTTTGCAGGAATTCCAATAAGAACAACTCTTGATAACTCTACAACAGTCCAGTATGCAGGTCTTCTTCATCAGCTCACCATGAAAGCTAGGAGCACAGTGAGAGAGACTGATCCTCAGAATGATCTAACCGTTCTTAGGATCAGAACAAAGAAACATGAAATTATGATAGCTCCAGGTAATATTTGTATTAAAGTAACAATAGAATTGTGCATCCTTTTAAGTTTCTTTTAATTCTTCACAAATAAGGCTACCATAGAAAATGCACTTTGAAAACAATCGTATGGAAATATAACCATATATTCACTGTGTAACCAGATGTGTTAGGATTTTAATGTACAGAGTTCATAGTATTCAGGCTTGGAAACAAACAAGTCTAGATCTGATTAATGGTCTGGTTTCTGTGCGTTTTCACAGAGGAAAACTGGACAAATATATATATTAAGTTGTGTCTGTGGGTATATAGTATTAAAGGCAGCAAATCCATTTTAGCTCCAAAGACATGCAAAACATTTTTTTTTCTAATTTTTCTCTTTTTACTTGGTGTGTTATCATGACTTCCTAGCCATAGGTGGGATTTGTGTTACAGATATGCAGTATTATTACTAACATCATAACTGTGATATAATTATTTTCCTTAAACCAGCCAGAGGAATATAGCAAACAGTTTCTCACTGATGTTAAATACAAATACATGTTAATTTGTTAGTTGTGGCTCTAAAATAGACAACAAAGCTAGGTGAGCTGTGGTGAAGCTGTGGTCAAGGACCAGTATATACAAGGTGAATCAGGCAAAGCGGAGGTGATTGGTGGGGGTGGGGATCCTAATGTGTGCACTAGCTAATTGAGAGACTAATGGTATGCAGGGTTTTGACAGAAATACCCGATGAAGGCAAGCAGAACAGAAATGGAAGCTTCAGGGGTCTCCTCAGCATAGCTGCTGGGGAGGATGTTCGCTCCAAGCATGTAGTGATGGACAGCCTTCACTGGGGTGGCCTCTGATGCTGATTTCATAGCAAATGTGGCACAGGGGTACTGTGCTAGGTATGTGTTACCTTGCCTTACTGGAATTATTTATAATGCTGCTACAGAATGGTATGTGTGAAAGAAATCTGGCACTGTCATTAAGTGTTAACGTTAGTCATCAGCCACTACTAAGATTAAAATTTCAGTTTAGTTTCTATTTTGGAGTAAAAAACCTAATGCATTTTTTAAATCAGTTTTTTGCTCATTGATTTAGACTGACGTGTTTGATTCTTATTTTGCATTTGCCTTTCACTTATTTTTTAAAGGTGACTTTTTGACTAGTAACTATGAAAGCATGTTGACCTGAAAACAAGTGGTATAAAATGTGAAGCTTTTTTGCTAAAGGGAGATCAGTTGTTCAAAAGGCTTGATTGTGTCTTACTATAATAGAAGATGGCAAATGAACTACCTGTGATTTATATTGTTGCTTTTGGATGAAAGTGACAATGCAGGACTGCAGCTTCTTAACTCTCCAAAGCAGATATGACTCTAGTAAATTCACTGGATACTTTCAAAAAATGTTTCATTTAAAATAGATAATGTTAAATAGCTATCCAACTAAAATCATTTCCAAAACTTCCCTGGGCTTTTAGAGTTAGTAGGCGAAGTCTGGCATGCTTAGATTTTATTCATAGTAGAAGTCTATTCAAATCTTTTCTCCTTTTCTCATGTCTAAATGGGTTCTCAATTTTGAATAAACTACTTAGTGAACTGAAAGAAGTTCTCTGCACTTGCAGAAGAGGCTGCAGATGTCAGAAGTTTTTTATTATAACAAGTGCTAGCTTCCAGGTGCTTATCTTGTGCCTTTTTTCATCTAGTTTAAACACCTTCACAGTTTCTTGAAAGCAGATCTACTGTTTACTGAAATAGTTTTAATACAGTTAAAGTTAAACTTTATGACACAGATATTTTTTTATCTGTAATCTCAGATTTTTGTACAAAGTACTTACATTTTCTAGATGTTTTTAATATAAATAGATATAATGCTTTTGCTTATGTTTTATAAACAAAAAGTTGGAGAGGAATAGATTAATAAAGAGTATTTATCAGGAAATAAGGTAAAATATTTTAACTAAACATTTTTGTATCTTTTTTTGCAGATAATGAGTATCTCTTGATCGTTATTCAGAACCCATGTGAATAGTCCTACTATGGCAATATTAAAAGACAGTGATGTAGTTCTACTTCTTAAACTAATATTGCTTGTTGATACTTAATATCAAACATAGCACTAAGTAATTTTACCTAAAGTTTTAACTGTCATGACTAATATGTTGCTAATTTAAAGTCATCAGTTGTAGCTTTATCAATTTGTGTTTAAACAAATCATAATGCATATATCAAAATATCCTATGTTTGTCTTGATACTCAGAAGAGCAATAATAAAGCAAAATGCTTAAAACACTCTTTAATGGATGTTCAAGCTATTCTTGCAATTAAATAATTCCCTTTACACTTCTAATGTGTTGGAGGAGAAACATTGTATTGTAGATCATGTGTATTCATACATCTGCAAGTGTGTCCCTATGAACTAGAGTAATCTCAGTGACACGAACAAAAGAATAGACGCGTAGCTCATGTCACTAATGATGGCCTCGATGTTGCCCTGTCTTCAACTCCCGGTTTTAAGTTTTTGAAAGGCAGAAAAGTGAAAGAAGTACTATCTTTTATTATTTTCTCATTTTAACAGGTGGAAACAATAGCTTCATTTAATATTTTCAGTAGTGGAATTTCAACCACAGCTGAGCCTGCATGCTAATGTAGAGCTACTGTTAGTTTGTTGGTAATGCTAAACAGTGCCGTGCTGTTTGGTAACTGCTTAAGCCTTTAGATCCAATACACAAGCTTGCGCTTTAGTGACATGTGACAAAGGGAGGGTTAAAGCTCAAAATGTTTCCCAAATCAGATCCACGTTCATACAGTAGCACCGGGGATCAGATACGTATTGTTGAGTGCCTTTAAAACAGATGCACTGATAAAAGGCCTCTGCGCAGTGCAGCTACATACAGAAGTCCATTCTGTTTGGAATACGCGCTATGGCAGTGCTTGGGATGAGTCTCATGGCTGCTGTGCCTTCCTGATTGAGGGAGGGCACTGCAGAACTGCATGCAGCACCCCCATTCTGCCTGCACTGTATGCCTCTGTGTGTGGCAGGGGGGAATAAGCATGGCTATGAGCTTTCCCCCCTCGTGATCCCAAAGTTGGGCTAAGCTTTGCACTTGAGTATATGCAGAGACAGTGTAAAAGTCCAGGCAGTTTGAGCTGACCCTGTGCTTGAAACAATATCCAGCCATACTCATACTACAAATCATCTCAGGTTATGTAGACTACATGAATTTTATCAATTATTTATTTAAATTTTAAAACTTCAGATTGTCTTCAGTTGGTCAGAAAAAGGGTGTTTTTTAGATATGGGATGGAAGAACAACAAATGTGGGGGGTGGCTATGAGGATGAAAGGAAAAATGAATCTGTTGAATACTGCTCAGGGATCTTTGTAGTATATCATATGAATTGTGGTTGAGGTTATGAAACTGATAAATCACTGGACGTCTCAGTGGATACAGAGTCAGCAATTTGCTATTAGGACTATGTTACATATCACTCAAGACTTACAAAGGCGAGTATCAAAGCCTGGTGGTATTTTTTTCAAATCCGAGTGTTTGCTCTGACTTTGCTGAATAGCTTGGAAAGACTGGATTTCACTGAAAAATCTGGGAGAGCTGGTCCTACTCCTGGGAGCTGAAACTCTCTCAGCATTGAGAGCTCAAAGGCTAGCAGACAGATTACACACATGAGCAGAAGGTGGTGGGGACCATGGAAGAGTCAGTGCCACTGTGTATTGCGAGGAAGCAAACCCAAGGGCACAGAGACCCAGTGTGATGGAAATTAAGCACAGCAATCCAGCTGGGCAGGGCAATTCAAAATTTTAAGGATAGGTAGATCAATGGGACACTACCAGTAGCACTTACTGTAGTCAGTGCTGTGCCAGAAGAATTTTCTTACTGCTGGAGGGTTATTTTGTTGTGCAACAGAAAAATGTACCAATGTATTGACATGTGGCAATACTTCAAAAAAGCTAAGTTGTTATTTGTTATCTTCTTAGCTTCTTTTGTAATAATTTTAAAAATCCAACCTATTTATTGCTATGCAATAGTGAATATTTATTCTGCTAATATCCTGGCACATCAAATGCCTACCAATGCAAAGGCCAGATTTTTCATTTCAGAACATACCCAAAACTATTGCTGAATTCCAGCTACTATTAACGTGTATTTGGGGCTAATACTTTTGTTTCTGTGGTTTTCTCTAACAGCATTAAATTCTGTGGCAGTTTCACTGTGTAAGTCCAGAAAACTGCCAGAATTACAGTCCCTGTTGCACTTTTCTATTGTCAAAAATAATACTGGTCTTGCAATGTCCAGCATCACTGAAAAATGTCCTTCAGCCCAAAGAACACAGTAGTGCATTGTAAAGAGAAAAGCTTGGTGTCTGGCAATGTTATTTCATTTTTGTCTTTCTGATACATGTGTTAGTTCCCTTTACAGACTTTAATCCAATATTTATTAAGCAGCTGATGATTGCTGTAGCTTGATAAAGCACTCAAAAAAGACACTTAAGCCAAATCATTAAAATTAAACACATGCTAAATCATTTTGCTGAAAAGTGTTTTTATGTGGAAAAATGGCCTTAAGCAGATGTGTGTAGTTCTCCTGGGGTCAAATACTGCTCACAAATTAGTTTCTTTCCCTGTTCCTGCGAGAGGCATAGATGCAGATAAGAGGGCAAAGTTTGGTCCATTTAGAATGATGTGCATAGTAACAAATGCTATGAAAACACATGGGCTGAGCTTCTGCCAGCTACCCTTACCAGGGCAGTCCCTAACTGGGTTTCCTTGAAAGCACTGTAGTATTAGACAATTTTGGCAACATCTTCACTAGGGAGCATAAATTGAAATACTCCATTTTATTCCCTGGTAATTTGTTCCTACTTTCTCTTAGTAAAAGCAAGCTAAACATGTGTAAACTTTTCATTTAGGTCTCTCAGTAGGAAATGGAAGTAACAAAAGTTAAGTCACTAACAGTCCCACTGGAAAACCTTCCTCAGCACATTGACCTGAACAAAAGTGGGCCACTGAAAAGGAATGGAATTGTCCAGACAAAATACAGGGAAATACATTTTTAAGTTGTTTGAGCACAATGTTACACCTAGTCATTTAAGCTGTCATTTATGTGAATCAGCAGAGATTTTACTAGTTAACAATTAACGGGGGGCAGGGGGGAGGTTGAGGAAAGAAGTAGCATGAAAGAGATTAATTTCATAGATGATAATTTTGTCAAGGGAATGTCGTGAATGTCAAGAATGGCTGTTGTTCATTGAGAAGCAGCACTTGGGTTGAATTGTAACATGCTAGTTAGGCGACCAGCCAAGAAATAAATTATGTCAGTATCATGCATTTGGGGTCCTCAGAATAAATTACAATAGAAAGTTCTCTGAGAGCCTCCCATTTTCAAAATGAAGAACCTTGGATTTTCCTTAACATATAATTCTTCAAAATGCGTGGTCCCTTATGGGACAACAGCTTTGGCCAGCTCATTCAATCAAGGCAGTTGTTCATTCTGTATCTGCCAATTTAATGCATTTCAATTTTCATTTAATGCACATTCAGTGTATTTAGTATTCTGGCTTTCTATGCAGTTACTTGGTTTTTACATTAATGCATATAGAAATATCAAATGGTGTATTTTTCAGTTATTTTTTCAGTTTAACTCAAGATGTATGTAGATCTGTGGTCTTAAGTTTGCACATTGTTTGATTGAATTAACTATGGTATACAATGAGAGTGATTCACAAACTTTGCAAGTGCTGAAGCATTTGTAAGATAATGAACTGCAAACTATTTGTTACTTATACGGACTTGCAGGAATTTATGTATTTCTATTTTGTGAGGTCCAGTAAGGGCATTCTTGTGACAAGATTCTTAGAAGGGAGTGTAATGGTGAGGATGGTGGTATCAAATATAAAGTCAAAATAGTCCAAATTGGACAGTATTCATTAGGGATGTTCACAGTTAATCTAGGAAACACTAAGATGTTCAATATGAAATTCTCCTGCTGCCAAAGAATCCATGATCAGACTCTGTACTTTGTCACACATTAATTGAACTTGCCAGCGTACTTTCAGTGAGAAGTTCCTCAGATTTACTGATGGCACAAGGCTGCTTATTCAGTATTATGTATATGATGGGCATATATGTCTATATATGTATATAAAGCAGGTGCATGTAGTTAATTTCCTGAGAGGTGTTTGTTGGACCACACTGGATTCTCTGAAGAAACTATCTGATCATAAGTGTTAACAACAGTGAACCTGAAAGGACAGATTACTAAAACACCACAATCATCTGAAAATGCAGTTAGGAATTAATACTGTTTTCAAGAGCTAGTCAGTTAGTTTTGGAACTAAACAGTGACAGCAGCACCTTCAGTAACAGAGGGTTTCCCTAGCAAGAGGGACCACTTCCAGCTCCACTGTCTCAACTCAGCAGGACACAAGTTCTGGGGTGGACCCACAGAAAAAGCCACAGTTTTCCTAAATAAACTCATGTCATCCTCTAAGTTCTGTTTTAATTACTAAGTTACAGTCTGCAGACAGCAAGATAATTCCCCTATTGCTTTTCCAAATCTTAGGCAGCTAAATTAGAGTAGCCAGGAGAATTCCAGGTTTGTGTTCCCTTTGCCTGGCACCTGAGCAAATTAAATCTCTCAGTTTGTAGAAAAATCAGGTCATAACAACAAGGTTTACTGCAGGACTTCACAGTACCAATGGGAAAAAAGAAGACTGGTTCTTGGAGAGAAAGCCTAGAATGTCCTAAGTTAATTAAGCATAATGGCAAAGGTACATCGCCTATCTGTTCAGATCATGGCATTGATTTGAACCTCTCTGAATTTCAGGACATTCCTATTTCAGGGCACAGAGGGACTAAAAACAGACCTCTGTAAAAAATGCAGCAACTAGCATGGAAGTGAAGGCCACAGGGAAATCTGCACTGATTCCTTGAGCTTTGAGGACAATTTGAGAGAGAAGAGGTTAATTCTCCTTCAGGATGCAACCAAGCAGAAAATCAGCTAGTCCAAATATACGCAATTTTCAGTCGTCTCTGCAAATTATCCTTAAATAATAATGAAAGCACTGAGAATTTATTTCTGACACATTTTCAATAGTTACGTTGAACCGGGTACACTACTTTTAAAAGCAACACCGATTTAAGTCAAATTTCTTTCAAGTGGATATGCAGCAAGAGGGCATGAGTTGTAACCTCCCACATCCTCCTCTGGCCAGCTGGGGCTCTGAGCATTGCGTACTGGTTTGGCTGGTGCTGTAGTGAGGAGCATTCTTCCTCTTCTCCAAAAATATCTGTCTGCCTTTGACCTGAGTACCCTTTTAGTTGCCCCGGCTCTGCACCATTGATTTCAGTGAAATTGCTTCTATCTAAAGCAGTTCAAATAAAACACAAAAGATACCATCACCTTGAGTCTATGCCAGCTGTGTCAGAATTAAATCTCAGCGTGCTTTCACTGCTTTGTTTTTAAAGATACTGGGCAAGAAGACAACTGCACTAGACCATTCTTTGGTAAAGATGGACAGAAGTCAGCATCAGTTACCAGCTGGCAATAAGTTTACAAAGTATTGTCCAAAGGCCATGACTGCAAGGAGCAAAATAGCTAAATGGAGGATCAGGTTAAGAGAGTTTGCTATAATATGACTCATCATTTAAAAAAAGAGCATTCAGTGGCACCCTGCATTTTCAAAGCACTATGAATGGCGAAAGAATGTTGTTCTGAAGTACTTCAGATATCACAGAAGCTAGAAGGAGAAGAAAGATTCAGCTTTCTCTGGTATTTATAGGTACACAAACTCCACAGGTAAATCAGTGAAGGTGACTGCGAAGTATGACAAGGGATGCATTTATTAGCATTACCAAAACAATTTAAAGTGACTTTTTAAATACAGAAGGAAAACTCTAGGATCCAGTCAAATATTCTTTCCTCCTTTTGCCCCTTGTCGTAAGGGGGCCATGCATTTGTCGGGTGAATCCATCTGTTTGACAAACTTGTTAATTTTGCCACAGGCTACCTCTGAGTCTGTCTCAGGAGCAGTGTCTGCTTCTTACACGCTAAACCACAGTGTGTACCGTACAACTGTTGCTGCTAAGTTAAGTACTTAAGCACATTCTTCTGCTAAACTCAGCTGGAAATCTCACGGCCACCTTCTACAAGGTTTCTGAGCTGTGAGTAGCTTGCAATATCTCATTATGTCTGGTTCAGGCTAAAACCCAGAACAGTACAGTCAAATAGAGATAATAAATGATGATAAAATACTTAAATTAGTAATGAAGCTGTATGATGTCTGTAAGGAACTCTTACAGCCGGTTGTGAAAAGCTGCCAGTTCCCTTCTAATTTACTAATTAGTGGTTTAGAAGAGAGAGCACCCATCGCTAGAGTTACCCTTTCGTCTGCAAATAAAGACCACGGCAGTGAGTCTAGAGCTCAGTATTGGCTAGCGGTGTGACTGCCAGCATGTGTGACAGGATTGTAGAGAAGAAACTGGAAATGCTGTTATGTCTAAGCAAGTGAAAGAGTGGAGCTTGATGGAAGAGTGAGAAGCGTTCCTGGTTAAGCAAAGATTGTATTTGCTGTGATGGTTGTTAAAGGAAGTTTATAGCTAAAGCATAATCCAGATAAAAAAGAGACTGAATAATCCACAATCTTTACCATTCCAAATTATTGTTAATTGTAGACTATTCCAAGGGGAGTTTCCTGGTGGTTTATTCCAAGAGCATTCACAATATACTTACCGTGGTTTATCCCACATGACAAAACCATCCTTGGCCTAAAGAGCTAACAGTCTGCAGGACCAGTTTTCTTCCTACCAGTGTTTAGTAGAATAACTTCACTGACTTAAATAAAATTAGTCTGCATTCATACAAGCTTTATTTTCCCCTTGTGTGTTCCGCTTTTGGAAGAATTTCAAAAATAAAAGAAAGACTCATGGTTCAGCAAACCACCAAACAGAAGTTACAGTCAAGAAAATTTAGTAGGCGCACAATATCACTGCATTTTTTTTTAACCAGTTTTATTCCTTTCCTTTAGGGAAACAGAGGAACCACAGACAATTTCTACTTACTTACCCTACTGCAATCCATTAATAAGGCCACTGTAACTCTGCCTTGGCTACCAGCAGTATTATTTTCCCTAATTTGTTGCAGACGTGCCCATGCTAATGCACTAGTACAACACGTTACTGCTTAGCTGTAGGTTCATCGTAAAGATAGGGTAGGAAATAGGTTGTGGGTTTTCGAAAGAGCAGCTATGAAGCCACTAGCCTATTGAAAGGACAAAGAACTATGGATACACCAATTATTTGCAAAATTTCATACATCACAACCTCAGTGAAGTCAGCACTATGGTAGGTAGCTAACTTTCTCTTTGCAAAATGGGGATGTTTTACTGGGTTTTCATGTATTTCAGACCCACAGTATCTCAATTAACGTAACGTGACTCACCTTCTGCTTTGGGTTACAACGTAAGAAAACACATTTTAAAGACATCAGATCTTGTTTTCAGCAACTCGTAGGTAAATGTTTCACCCATCTGCCCTCCCCTGCTGATGTTTAGTAAGATAAGCTATGAATTTTTTCCTATTGTCACGGTTTTATTACTCAGAAATTTACTTTTAAGTGTTACACTGATCACCACTTCCTGCTGAAGGAGGTAATGTCTCCTTGCACTGCTTGCATTCAAAACAAGCAGAGCTACAAGGAAGGAATTTATTCACACACACCATTAGTTCTGCCAGATGCAGAAAATCTTAGAAATTGCTCTTATTTGTAGTATTTAGATTGAAAATATCAACTAAAAAAAAAAATCATAAGCCTTTTGGAAGTGACAGTAGGTTCCCTGAATTTCCAAGGAAAAGTAGAGGACAAAGGAGATCCATATTTAGGAAGAGGAGTTCCTTTCCTGGCAGAAAAGGACCTGGGGGGGCTGGTTGACGGCCGCTGAGCATGAGCCGGCCGTGTGCCCAGGTGGCCAAGGTGGCCAGCAGCATCCTGGCTTGTGTCAGAAACAGGGTGGCCAGCAGGGCCGGGGCAGTGACTGTCCCCCTGTGCTCGGCACTGGTGAGGCTGCACCTCGAACACTGGGTTCAGGTTTGGGTCCCTCACTCCAGGAGAGACGTAGAGGAGCTGGAGCGTTTCCAGAGATGGGCAGCGGGGCTGAGGAAGGGGCCAGAGCACAAGTCCTGTGAGGAGCAGCTGAGGGAACTGGGGGTGTTTGGCCTGGAGAAAAGGAGGCTCAGAGGGGACATTGTTGCTCCCTACAACTGCCTGCAAGGAGGCTGTAGCAAGGAGGGTTCGGTCTCTTCTCCCAAGTAACAAGCAACAGGA
>JAVJGJ010000033.1:17306608-17327998 GCA_035590215.1 Microhierax caerulescens
AACAAAACCCCCCCGCCCCCCCCCCCCCCCCCCGCTGGGGGTTGGTGGGGGGGAAACCAAGCAGCCTCAGATGACTGCCTGCCACTTAACCCGCACACCGGCCCCCTGGCTAAGAAGTTTGAGGACCCCTGTTCTAAACAGAAGACCTGCACACATGAAAGCTGCTGTAAGACAAAGGAGTACCAGGTTTGTGTGTGCTTTTTCAGCAGTCCAGCTTCATGATGCATTTGAATCACGACAGTATGAAGCACAGCCAAGTGTAAGTTAATGGGAGACTTTATCTGTGGGATACATTTAGAGTGGGGATGGTGCAAATACCTGTGCGCCCGCACACACTGCATGTAGTATATTCCTATACATCAGCATTGAAAGCAATGCCAGCTTTAGCAAATGCGGTCAGGGTAAAGTATCTACAGGAGCAAATTTACAACAGAGGTAGGAGGCATTATAAAAGTCACAGTGATTTACAGAACTGCAAAAATTATTATCAACAGACATCAATATAATTTGTTAATCATTCACAAGCTCTATCCTATCCAACAATAAATTTCCAAAAAGTTTTCTTAAAAGGTCCAGGACACTTTGCAATCACCCTAAATTCAGAAAAAGAAATGAATGCTTACATGCTGTTACCTGAGGCATGGAGGGGTATGCTTCAAGTAACATAAAAGGCATAAGATCTGTGTCTAAAATTGTAAGAGGAGAAGCCCAACTTAATACTTTGCAAAAAAAACTTTCTCCAGTTATGCTTCTGCACTCTAACTTCTCGTAATTCTGTTATTTAAAAAGACATTGGACTGTAGAGCACTATGTTGGTTTGCCATGCCCAGCCAAACTCTGCAAGTGCAAGCCTTCCCCGTAAGGCCCCAGTATGAGGCAATAAATTGAATAGGGGCTGAGTGTGTTATGAAGTGAGAGGTGGGTAGATACCATATTGCCATGCTATGAACTGGGAAAACTCGTTTCACCTTCCTCCACTCACTGCACCAACTGACTGTCAGTTGATTTGCAACGGTCACTCCCCCCGTACCTTGCCTGTTTCCCATGCCGCTCGGTCCTTGAGCACCGCTGAATATGCAGAGAACAGACGCTACCCCTGATTCAACACCATGAGGGTCTGGATTTGAAGTTACCCAGCCAAGACCTCATCCCTCACTCAAAACTGAACCACGCATCGACTCAACCTTGCCCACTTGCACACCCACTTAATCAATGAGCTGGGGATTCAGTCGTCCGCTGTAGAAACAATTACTTCTGCATATTAAACTCAAGGCCTGCGTGCTAGATTATCTTGATCAGAAATTAATTTGGCATGCTGAGATTTGAAAATGTGCCCAAGAAACAGAAACCACAGCTGCTAGTGCCTAGTAATGTGCTATATGATGTTTCAGGACCTGTCTACAGTTCCAAGCCTCTTGCACCACGTTCTCCAAACAGAGCACGACGTACACCACGCCAGTCCTCGTACACTCTGCTGCCAGCCTCTGCAGACAGATTTCTATGTGCTGCCACTACGGAATCTGCCATTTAAACATGGAGATTATTTTTAAATTCTCCTTGTGGGTAATGAATAACACTATTTTATTTCATTAATAATGTTAGGAGATTAGGGGGTATTTTATGGCCTTTATTCCACATGCTCTGGAAATAATTTTAACAAATACTACATCAGAGTAAGTGTGTTTGCTGCACAATAGATATCATCTACTTATGCTATCCTTCAATATACAGAGGGATAAATATGAATTCCACATGTGGGAAATTGTTAATATAGCACACAAGAAATCTTAGTGAATAGTCTCATAATATATTATCCATCACACATAGTGCTTGAAGACTGAGAGTTCCCATGACTACAGTAGAAAATCAGTTTACTCATAGTAGAAGCTAGGAGTTCAAAACCACATCCCAATATAGCTAGCTACCCTTTAAGTTAGCACAGAAAAGCACAACAATGCAGGTTATTGTCCAGTGCAGAATGACCAAACTTGAGCAATACATACTGTAGATGTGATCATTTACAGACATCACACATTCCTTGTGTCTTATCTCCTTGGGACTCCCATATCCCAGGTTTCCAGACCTAACTCTTGCACCATGATAACACTACCTCATTAGACCCTTAGTGCTTCCCTTGCTCCCTTGGACTGTAGGCATAGATTATCTTTTCATACATCTTTATTTAGCAGCACTAGAAATTTCAACTAAGCTGAAATACACATTGCATATGTTGCTGAATGTACTCACTAATACTAGCTCAGTGCTGTACTATCCAGAAGACACTCATAATATGAGACAGAATTACAGTTTTTGAAAGTGCCTACATGACTTTAAAACCAAGTGTTTGAATCAGTTTTGGCATTTTTCTCTGAGATTTTGAAAGCCTGACCAAATTTTGAACTTGCGATTTTACAGGCAAAAATATTCCTGGTTTAATTCTGCATTTTCAATTTAGCCCAGTTGGATGTCTCAAACCCTTTCTGCAGCATTAGTATTCAAGTGCATGTGTTATCACTCCTGTTACAAAACTGCTTACATACCACCCTTTTCTAGTGGCTCAAAAGATCTCAGCTGGATATTCATGTATAATTATTTTCACATAGTCATCCTCTGCCTGGGAGAATTTACACTGGTCCGTCACTGGAAATAATTGCTGTAAATTATTTTTGGCTGATGTTTTACACATCCAATGGACAAATGCACAAAGACCACATGATGGATAAATTCAGTTAAAATCTTTTAAAAGCCATTATTTTTAGTTCTAGGCTACACATGACTGATTTAACAATGTTTTGATGACGGAGCGGGGGAATGCCTGTAGCTTCACCACAGAAAATACACCCTCCTATTGCAGGGCATGTTTCCATCCATGTATCTGAATTATTAAATCAGCTATCACGGTTCTAAGATAAATGTCCATGGCTTTCCTTCCTCCACCATCCATACTGGATGCATTTTCCTTCCCATCTTTATGCTTTTCTCAGACGTTGGCTGGGTTGTCCATTTCTACCCCTATAACTTGACTGGTTCCTCTCACTAATACATTCGTTTTTTTCCTTGCTACATCATTTTGGTGCATTTAGCTCAAATTTTCCTTTCTGGTGTTTTTTAGAGCATTTGGCTTTGGCTATTTACAGGTTTGGCCACATAGCAGAATGTGAGAAAAGGGAAGGTGAAGAAAAAAATCTCCACATGGGAAGACGCAGTAAAAATAGAACAGGTAATTGTCAGTACATTCACTAAATCCTTTTCAACAAATTCCTTTAACACAGACCTTGAAAATAAAACCATTATATCCATTAAGTATCTAACTTCTGTGCACGGCTCACATCCACAGGAAAAGCCAGTGCCTCTGACCCAGGGAGGCTGCATGCAAACATCACTTTCTGCTCAGTGAAGGTGGACCCCGACGAGCAGGACATTCCCAGCTCTACCTGCGTGTAGGCGTTAGTGCAGCAGGTCTTGCAGCGCTCCTTTGCCTGTCATCCTTGCTGCCTCCATAACACAGGCTCAAACACCCAGCTCTGTAAATGCAAACCCGAACCAGAGCACCAGTACCAAAGGTTGTGCAGACACAGGCAACAGGGCAGCCTCCTCTGTGCCATGCTACTGATGTACACAGAGAAAATGTGGTTCAACACCTCTGCGCATCTGCCTGGGTGTTCGCTGCTTTCCTTTCCAACAGACCAATATTTTACTCTTCATAGTATGAGTCCAGAAACTCAATTCAGCCTTCTGAATCTGCAGATTCACAGCAAAGTGAAGGAAGGTACCCCTGGAAGCGTAAGCACCCATGTGGTTACAGAGGTTGTATATAGGACGTGCATTACGCAAAGCCAGGCATGATGACAGTAGCTGACCAGGGTTTCAAAACCTGCGGAAAGACACTGTGCTTCCAGTGCAGCTGCTGTGACTTCCTCCTTCCCCACAGTTGTCCAAGCCACCAAAGACAAGCTGGTGGCTTGCTGACCATCTTCTCATTAAACTCAAAGAAAATTTGGTCACTGACTTCATTAGGAGCTGCCTCAAGCCTTAACAGTTTGAAAAACAGGCTTTTAACTCTGTGCTTTTTCCTGAAATTAAAATCTAAAAGCATCTCAAACACCTAAGAATTTTTATTTTGAACTACTTTTTAAAAATGAAAGGAACTTAGAGGAATATTCTTTTAACATTAGAGCTGAGGACTTGCAAGGCAATTTCAGCTTGGTATGGCTGGAAATGGATGCTTTATAAACCCATGAGAAATGAAGTTTCTGACGCAAATAGCAGATAGTTTAAACTTACCGCTCTGTTGCAGCAAGCAAACAAGAAGGACACAAACAATGGTTTTTGCTTGGTTAATTGGTATTGTTCTGATAACTGTCTCTATGACCACCAGCTGTACACTCCTCCCTGGCTTCTGCACCTGCTAGCCTTTAAGGTACTAAAATCATCTCACTTCTGAGAAAGTAAAGCCCACCCAAAATCCTCTTCAGAAATTATTACGGCTTTAAAAAAAAAACTATGCAGTTTTGTTGTCATACCAATCATTATGCCTCCGGATCATCGCAATGACTAATAGCACCTATTATGACTTTTAAACTTGACAGATGTCAGATTAGCATCATATTGAGAAGATAATCATGTGTAACTTATGCTGTAACTAAGTAAATTGCAGTAAACAAGCAGCAAAAGTCACTCTCAGCAAACAGAGCAGATGACAATTCTAAAACAAGGTCTGTGGTTTCCAAACGGGCTGCATTTCATTTTAATCTTTCAGAGGAAGTAGAACAAAATAGACCTTTGTCAGTGTGTCTCATGTTTACTCTTACGGATCACTAATTACTTTCTAAAATAAAAATATAATTCTGGATAGAATTTGCTGAATAATTCATTACAGTGACACTTGTCTGTGAGTGTTGTCTGCAAGTAGATCATGATCATCTTAGCTGTATTCATTATTTAAAATTATTTGCCAAATACCTCCTACAGATAGTTCTTGATCTGCAGTTATTTGGGAACTACTAGTTGCAAATATTTAGAATTTATATGCTGGGCATGCAGAGCTTTATATTTTGTCAAAAACGTACATCTAGTCATTTGCTTGTGTATGCAATTATCATGTTTACAAAATCATTCAGGCATTCTCACGCAAATGTAGACCTGAATTAATAACAGTTAGTACCATGACCTTTCAGCACTGACCAGTAAGTATGTCCGTCAGGCACAAGCCATGTGTTTCCTCCTTGTTCAAGACCCTTCTGTTCCATGGATAGCCAAAAGAGCAAAGATCTTCTTGCCTGGAAAAGTGTCACACAGCAGAGAGAGATGGCAAGGACAATATAGAAACAGCACTGTGATCCTCTGCATCCAGGGACAATTGGTCTGGGAACTAATTTTCAGAGATGAGAAAAGGAGGTGAACTGAAATGACTGAATCCCATCTTCTCATGCATGAGGCAGAAAACTAAGTGACTGAAATAGAGACACACTGTCAGCTGAAATGCCAGTATGAAATCCCTAGGAAGAGATTTAGCCAACTTGGCAAAAGCAGGTGTGTCCCAGATGTGAATCTTTCAAAGACTCTTTGTTTATGCAGACAACGTCCAAATATTGCAGGAGGTTTAGGTGTTTGATTGAGCCAGAATCTGGTAGCAGATGCTCCAGAATAAACTGATCTTCTACCACTGAGGCCATTGGAATTACTCTGGATTTACTACCACACGAGGGAGGTGAGAATGTTTCTGTGTGAGAATTTCTTCTCCTTGATATCTTTAAGAAATCAGAATTCCTTAGACGTATTTCTCAGAATTACTACAATGACAATCGTGATCAATCTTTCCCATGTATTTGACTGCAAACCACCCGTTCTGCTCTAGCTCAGTACGAAGCCTGTTCTCGGTGCAGCATGAGGAAGGTTCTTGTTACTCTCAGTCCCTGAAGCCAAGGTCTCAGAAGTATAAGCTGAGCTAAGTACAGGATGAGCAAACGTTACATATAAGCAATTTGCTAATGTCCTCTATTTCTCCTGCCCAGAAAGAAGATGGGAAGGAAGGTAGTTGAGGGAACCTAAAAAGCAAGAGGACAGTGCAAAGGCAGTCGTGAAAGAAACAGGTTCCCAAGGCAAAAAAAGGAGAGCAAATTATCTTGACATGGCTCTGAATGTAGACTACTGAAATAGTCTTCTGCGATGGCATGACTGCCTGGGTAGACGAGGGAGAGCGATGGATGTTGTCTACCTTGATTTCAGTGAGGCTTTTGACGTGTCTCCCATAGCATCCTCACAGGTGAGCTCAGGAGGAGTGGACTAGGTGAGCGGACCGTGGGGTGGCCTGAGAACTGGCAGAGCCCTGAGGGTTGTGACCAGCAGTGTAGTCTGGCTGGAGGACTGTAGCTAGTGGCGTTTCCCAGGGGGAACTGGCTCAACTTACTTGGCAATGGGTTTGCTGATGGTACAAAACTGGGAGGAGCGGCTGATGCACCAGAGGCTGCGCTGCCCTTCAGTGAGACCTGCCCAGGCTGGAGAGCTGGGCAGGGAGGGACCTCGTGGAGCTCAGTAAGGGCAATGTAGGGTCCTGCCCTGGGGAGGGACAGCCCCACACACCAGCACTGCTGGGGGCCAGCTCTGCAAAGAGGTACCTGGGAGTGCTGGGGGACAGCAAGTTGCCCATGGGCCAGCAGTGTGCCCGGGGGACCAAGGAGGCCAGTGGGACCCTGGGGTGCATCAGGAGGAGAGTGGCTGGCAGGGTAATGGAGGTGATCCTCCCCCTCTGCTCGGCCCTGCTGAGGCCATGTCTGGAGTGCTGTGTCCAGTGCTGGGCTCCCCAGTTCCAGAGGGACAGGGAACTACTGGGGAGGGTCCAGCGGTGGCTACGAAGGTGGTGAGGGGACTGGAGCTTCTCCATTCTGAGGAAAGGCTGAGAGAGCTGGGCCTGTTCAGCCTGCAGAAGAGAAGACTGAGAGAGGATTATATGAATGCCTACACTTATCTGAAGGGCAAGTGCCAGGAGGATGGGGCCAGGCTCTTTTCGGCAGTGCCCAGCAACAGGACAGGGGCCAATGGGCACAAACTGCACCACGGGAAGTTCCAGCTGAACATGAGGAAGAACTTTACCCTGAGGGTGACAGAGCCCTGGGACAGGCTTCCCAGGGATGCTGTGGGGTCTCTTTCTCTGGAGACGTTCAAAACCCACCTAGACGTGACTGCGCAACCCACTGCAGGTGACCCTGCTTTAGCAAGGGTTGGGCTAGAACATCTCCAGAGGTGCCTTCCAACCCTGATCACTGACTTTAGTGGGATCAATGTATCGCCCACACTAACTAGTGTAGCTGCTGTCTCCTACTAAATGGAGTAGTAAGCTTCTTGAAACAAGCCACAACTATTTCTAGTGTTGTTACAGTTGCAAGAAACATCCCCTGTACCTCAATTCGGGAATTTATACCTCTTTTGTAACAGAAGATGCAAACCATTTTACATATATTAACAAGACCTTAGATTGAATTTAGAATGAGTCCCACCAGGAAAAAAAGTGATCTGTACAGATATTTTCTCAGTGGTTTATTAGGTACAGAATACTAAATGGGCTGTCATCCATGTAACTGCTTGTGCACCATTTGCCAGATGTTGTTTGTGTGTCCACAGCAATGTAGTCATATTAAAATGTACGAAACTGTTTATTTTTGCCGGCTGCTCAGCAATACCACAGCCTCCACTGAGTGGCCTGGCCTGATGCAGGCTTCCAGCAAGATACTGTTAAGCAGCCATTAAGTGCAGATTTCACTTCTTCATTGACCTACAGTAGAAGTCAATTAGTGGCTTAATATTGCTCAGACATTCATTAAAGCTTGAAGTGGGCAGAATATCATCTGTTTGATTCTTGCTATTTAAGAGTGTCCAGGGACAATATTTACAATTGGTGGGCTGTGACCACCTACTTTTGGAGGAAAACCACAGATTTTTTTCTGCAGTGAACAGTATGTTATCCTGATAAGAATCTGTACTGAGTCAAAATATAGATATTCTCCCGTTACTAGAGTTACTCAGTGGCCAAGTTTTACTGTGGTCTTAGAGAGGTGCAACTTCTATTACCACCTGCCTCACTTGATGTATTACATATTGGCAACTTCTGGCTCTGTAGCATCCCATTCTGTTGTCTACCCCATTATCTGATGATCTATTAACACCACTTAGGTAAGAAAATTGTGTTTAGTGGTAAGATAATATCAGTCAATAATGATGTTTCCTTTCAATAATTAAAATGGGAAACATTTTATTCTTTGATATTATTAAAATGTTACAAGTTTATATTGATTGATTCTGTCCATCCATAGTCACTGTCATTTGTATTTCTGAAGCATGTCAGAGAGATGCCTCAACACTCCTGATGCGATACGTGGCTGCAGATTCAAATTTGTCAGGAGCTTAAGAGAGTTCTCAGCAGGGATTAGCCTAGACACCATCTGCAACAATTATAAATCGTCTTGATAGGAAAAGCCTGGAAAGTGCATTTAGGAGTATGCAAAAGTAAATCAGACTGGGCCAAATGCATCCCGGCTGCTTCTAAGCACCAATTCTCATCTCCATATCCACTGTGGCTGCTCAGCTCCTTCAGCTCTGCCAACCTGGACCCTGCTGCTTCTCCCTCTTTGCCAGGCAGGCATTAAGTATTGATTTTCAGAGTGCATCTTAAGAAATGTATGTGCTGTTATGTGCCCAGCCACTGTGAATGCACACAGCCAATCAACTGCATAACAGATCTAACATATAGCTACTGCAGTTTGTATGCACAAATGGCACCATCCAACGTTTTTGCATGCTGACCCTGCTTCAGCCCACAACTCTGGCACAGAAGGGACCTCATGCTTTTGGTCTCTTAGAGTAAGAACAGAAACAGAAGGAAAAGGGTGTAAACTCTCGTACAAACATATGGGGAAGAAAGAGAAAGATCCTCTATCGAACTCAATAGACCTATGATGATTTATACGCCCCGCAAATCAGCCCCTTAATCTACAAAAGCAGGCTGTCAAAGGGAGGCCTGGGCAGCTGGAGCGAATACAGCTGTGTAACAGCCACTCTGCTCTATTTTTGCCTCAAGCATCATTTGCAAAAGCAGCCGGTAACAACTTCAGTTCTCACCCCAGTATCGATTGTGGTGGTTGCTGATGTATGAAGCAGAACACAAGTTAATTATCAGATTCCGGGTTAAGTTTGCCTGACTGGAAATTAGAGGAAACCTTATCTTGATGTGTAAACTCAAAGAATACGTTATGGAAGAGAGATGAAGGAAAGTAAACAGAGCACAAAGACTGCAGCCAGTGCCTTTGCCTCCTTACACATGCAGCCCACTCTGCAACCTGTTCCCTCCAAACAGCTTTAACTCCACAGCTCAAACTAGCATATGGAAAAGATACTATAAAAAGCAACTGCACTGATGATATATAGCTCTCTGGCTAACTGTTATCAAGCACGGAGGGTCTTATCTCCAGGTGATTTGTTCATGGCACTATCTTTACAGAACAGTAAAAAATATGAAATATCTGTCATGATAGGACGCCAGTATCCCAGACTGTCCCCTCGTTATAATGGATGACTGAAGACAAGTAACAGTGGGTAAGGAAAATTAATGTCTCAAGAAGAAACTAATAAGGCACTTTGATGAGCTGAGGAAATGACTATGGATCCTTTCAGTTATACACGCCCCACCTAAAGGCCTGTATCTCCCATATGTTCAGCTACAGACAGAGGTTATTGCTCCATGAGCACTAATGACTTCACCTATGAGAATACAACAGATTTTTATACCAGGGGAAAGATCTGTGCAGCCCAGCCCAGCAAGGCAATAATGATCTCTAACTGTTCCGATGCCCTTCCCTGATAAAATTGTTTGCCCCTAAAATTTAGCCTAGCTTTTACTTTCTCAATTAAATTCCAATACTGTCCCCTCCAACACGGTATAGTTTAATAACTCTAATACTTAGGGAAATTAAGATGCAAATCCAGACTTCCACAGGTAAAGGAGCTACCCAAATACAAGCTCCAACAGCCTGATTATGGTCAGTCACTAGGCTACTGTAAGAGGAGGTGGCTGTTGCTGTGATGCCTGTTCCCCCAGAAAACATTTATCAGTGTATTTTGGGATGAAGCTGATAGAATCAGGGTGACAGACATTCCTTGAGAAAGTCACCCAGGTCAGGACTCTACGTGATATGGATGGAGAGGCACCTCATTGCAGCTCAGGACCAGGTACTTGGTCTCATCAACATATTTTGATATCTTGAATTATCAAAGATTTTGGGTGGCGTGTGAGAAGCACTTTTGGGTCTTGCAGGGAATTTTACACAGAGAAGGGAGTAAATTCAAGAGTTAAAGACTTAATTCACAGTTAGAGTTAATTCCAGCTGAGCAGGTGCCTACCCAGGATGACAATTTTAGCCTGCACCATTCCTGACTGGCAGAGCTGGGAGTGGGACCGGCTCCATTAATTTGTCCTTTTCTTCAGCACTTCAAAGGAGAAAGAGTCTATTTGCATAGACTTGCCATCCCACAGCCAAACTGCACCTTCTTCTGTTACTCCATCTGCACTGAAACCCTTCTTGGCCATACAGTGCGCACCACGAAGCAATCCTATCCGAGCTGCGTAGAAGGGCATTGTAACAAAAGCCTGTCCTCTGCCAGGCTGGAACACAAAAGGTTCCTCTGACGGCTGCCTGAGCCCACAGCCCTGCTCCCACCAATAATCCCTTCCTCCATAATTTAATAAGCTTCCCCGTAGCAAGGTTCGCCCTCCCCCACCACGCGATTCCCTTTCCCATTCCCCAGACAAGCTATGACAGCCACAAAGAAGAAATATTCCCCAGTGCATTGTTAAAGGCCTAACTCCCCAAGCCAAGACAGGCTCAGTTAACATTAAAGCTTTTTCCCTTGTGAGCAACCTGAGCTGAGATTAAGGAATGAGCCCGCACTGTCAACCTTAACCCTGATGTGAGGCCGGTAACTAGGGCAACAGCATCTCACAAATACACCATGCCATGCTATTTTGTCCTCTTACACTGCAACACAAAATATGATAGGTAAGTGGATGGGTAAATAAAACCCAAACATCGCCCACTCTTCTGGCTGATATTTTAGTCCTGGAGTTTACTAAGAGCTATGAATGGTTATTCATTAATGCTGACATTGATGCAAAAAGATAATCTTTTCATTCTATATGCGTGGTGTACACCAGATGATAGTGTGCTTCTTTCTGACTTGGACTCCAGTGTCATTATTTGCAGAAGGTAGCACAAAATGATCTTCCCGATATTAGATTCAAGCTGCTTGTCTGGTTTGGCTTGATCTTTATTTATAGACACTGAGTCTGGGAGCTTTTTGTATGCGGAGCAGGACATAGTGACCTACTCTGGCTCAGTTATATAATAGTTTCAAAGCAGACTTAGTGTAAATTGACCCTAATCTGATCTTGAATTGTAACACATTATAATTCCAAAAATAAATCAGCATTTACCTCATTCTATGCCAATAATTTCTTTTCAGAATCGGAAATAACCAAAGACTGATGAATCTAAGTGCTATTTAGTAATTCCTTAAACTTTTAAAAAAGACCCTCATTAACTATAAATATTACAACAAATGACTAATATGTTGTTATACCGTGCAGCTCAGGAGAACTTTGTAATATACTTAGCTCAGCTTTAGAGTCAGTTTCCAAATACAAATAATGCATTCACAGAAAGCAAATTTACAAGACAAAATTTCCATGTGGTTTTTGAAAACATACCCTTAAAATTCACCAAGCCACATTTGCAAGGAGATGGAAACCTGTGCACACATTTAAGCACACAAGTAGCATTCTTTCCCCATCAGTATTTGAGCACACAAATTTAGAACTCTATCTTCACAAGCACTTGAGTGTACAAGCACTTTCTGTGGGCATCTTGACTGTACATTCAATTGTACTCATGGAAAGGGAATAGAAAAGGGGTAGAAACACAGCTTATAAAATTAATCTTTACACCTGAATCAGTATTTGCAGGTATTTTTATAACATTTCTTCAACTTGCCGATGAATAGCAGCTGTATGAAAACACAGAGACACGTTTGGAGTGGGTTTTAACAACTTTGAACAATAACTCCCTGCCAAACAACTGATATAAAAGGGTCTTAGTATCAATGGAAAACAGGCCCATCGCATTGTTCATTTATATCAGTATTAACTAATTAATTGGCCAACCTGATTATGCATGCTATTCAAATTTGGCCTTTCTAAAATGCCATAGCTTGGGTTCAAAGTGATTTCTTCTATGGTAATAGTTATATTAATTTATAGTAATTATTTGCATGGTAAAAAAGGCTCCCGTCCCACAGCCTGGCCCAGTATGAGCAGATCATTTTTTGCAGGCAGTTGTCAGCTGAAGTCCTGCACAGATCAGATTGTGCAGAGGGTAACTAATTGACATTCATCTTTACTATCAGTGAGTAACACACAGATGGGTTTTGGCATTGTGCAACGGCAGTAAGTGTGCACGCTTTCAAGTGCAGCTATTAAGGTCCATACTGACTGTCCTTGCATTATGCAGGTTATAAAGCATTTCTGGATGATTAGAAGCCACCTTCTGAGATGCTTGTCCACTCCTCTATATATCAAATTATTTATTCTCTATTTGTTGAGTAGAATACTTAATCCTCCTGCTTGCTTACAGTATTTAGAGTATTTCACTTTGATGTATCTTGGGGTAGGAAGGGGGGTGGGTTCCTATTGCTGCTATCTGTTCCTGAAAAACTTTTGTTTATTTTAAATTATGTTTCTCCAACACCTTTGAGTGCATGAGCATACGTGTATTTTTTGTGTGTACATCAGGTAGTCAATCCTTGTTAAAAAACTCTCAAGGCAAGACCCTCAGAATGGGGACAATGCTTATTTTCTGTGCAGATTTATATGAATTAATGATGCAACACTGCACCATTTGGAAGGTTATTCTCTTTCAGACTCCTTGGCAGCTTGGTTCTGGGCAAAAATCCCTCTCTGGACGCTGGCGGTATGTTACACACGGAGCCACAGCATCTGATCCTGCTGTGATACCCACAGAGAGCTAGAACAGAGTTCCTTACAGGCCTTCCAAAGCATTACCTAACTCGCATTTTGCCTGATACAGATTCAGGGTAGGGTTGGTTTGTTTAGAGAAAGGTTTCAAGAACAACATATGGGGAAGAAAAAGGTCTTATTTTTGCCATTCCCTTTAAGTCCCCCATGGATGTCTCTTTCTTTCCCAGAGGAGGTGGAGGAAGAGAATTCACCAAGGGAAGGCTGCAGGTAAGAGGAAGACAGCTTCTCCCAAGGGAGGTCTCAGCCATGCTGCAGGCACCAGCTTTGTCTCTGCAGCTGCTCCCCTCCCTCTAAAACAGCCTTAAAGCCATGTCCCAAATCACACTCCATGCTCCACGCACCAGATGTGGGGTATTTAACACTCTTTATCTCCTACTCCGGCCTTCCCATGCCACACAAAGGCTCTGGCGTCATGATGCTTGCCTTGCCTTCACCTCAGACTCAAAAGAAATGCATGTTGGGCGTGAATCCTTGCTACATTCATCTGTTTCTACATGTACAATCTAGGAGTAAAATAGATAGAAGCGAGGCTCCAGGCCAAAACTTTAAACCAAAATGAAGTCTTTTTGCATCAGTCACGTTCCCTTTAATGTGTTTTAATAGGCACCAATATCTCATTCTTTTCTTCAGAAATAATCCTTCTAAAGACACTTGTGTTTGCAAGTAGACATTATTTTTGGCACACTAAATGCACTGTGGAGGAAAGACTCTATTGTACGCTGCTTTATCTGGGAGTGAGTAAGGGGTGGTAGGAATGAATTACTCTAACTCCAGAAGAGATTGGATTACATGTGTTTGGCACGAAGGGAAATAAAAGTGAAAATGGTGCATATTTCTTTTCAGATTTTAAAAAATAAATGTAAAGCTTCCTTTAATTGAAGTACCTTTGCTCTGAATATCTTTATTCTCTACCCATAGTACAAAATACCTAATTGAATGTGTACTAATGAGCTTAAAATAGTTCATCTTGATATTGATTTTTCTTTTTCTTTACTATCACATCTAGCATTTTTAATTCAGTTGAAGAAACTGTAAGAAAAAAAATATAATCAATCCCAAAATACACCTTCAAAGACATTTTTCAAATTGTACAAGAACAAAAAGATAAATCAAGTGCAGAGGGGGAAAAAAAAATGTGTGAGTAATAATTCTGCCTTGATAGCATCTTTGTTTTCAGAATGGTTAAGGAGCAATTATTACTCACAGGCAGGTAACATGGCAAAACACTCTGAGGTAAGGAAGAGCAGTTACTCTCGCAGGCATTTACCAAGAAAAACACAGAAATCAGACAACCAAAACCCCACAGAAACAAATGGTAATAAACGTCAAATCCCACCAAAATAAATTAGATTATCACAGAGTGCCAGTACTGTACAGATGCAGGAATGAAGCTTTTCAGAGGCACAATCACTGAAGGCGTTTGAAATAGCACCTTTTAAAGGTCATGTTTTAAGGCTATCTAAAACTGGACCCCTACTGAGTACTTACAACTCTATCTGAAATAAATTTTCTGATACAGATGGCTGGGGAGTTTCTGCACTGACTCTCCAGCTTCATGATAAAATGAAGGCTCCAAGATTAGCAACACGCCAAGAACATCTGTACCCAACTCAAGTTGTCTGTGATATTATGACTCTCAGATATTGTGATGTCCTGAAGAGCTACTCTTGACATAAAATACACTTCTATTTCAAAAACAAAATTCAGGAGGCAAAAGGTATCTCTCCTCTTTCCTGATTACAAGGTTCAAAGCCATGGCTTACACACCAGCCATCTGCAGTCAAGAAATCAGCACCTCCGAGGAAACCAGAGGCCTTAATACGCCAGGCATTTGAAAACTTGTCTCTAATGACACCACCTGAGTGGTTTCTTTATAGAGGCCCACATATAATTGGCAATTCAGTTCCATAAATGCTTTGCATATAGCATTTTCTCTAGTCTTGCTAACGATGCTGGAATTATAAACATCTTTGGGACATAGTCTACCTCCCATCTCATAGTTTTGCATGCCATTCAGGAAAAGTACACCAGGAGCTTCTGCTTGATTAGATCCCAGGGTACCGCTGTAACTCAAACATTTATTAAAGAAATACATCCGAAATCACTAAGACTACATCATAACTACCCCCCATAGTCTTGGAGTCTTCGGGCAATATGCCTAGACCTGCCTTCCTACCTTCAGTTACATCAGTCATTAGAAAAAAAAACACAAGAGAAGGAGAATCCACAAGAGAGCTGAACCAGGTACCGAAACAACCTCCACTTCCAAGGGAAAACTCTTTATTTTAATTACCAACACACTCCCAATCTCCAGTCTAAGTAAATTTTAGAATTCTGGAGAGGGTTCACAGACTGACCCTTTCAGTCAGCAGTCTGCTCTGTGCACAGGTAACTTGGTTTACAGGCTGCAGCTGCGGCTTCCTCACCCACCTCGCGCTGCAGAAGGGCAGGGACCAGCTACTGCAGCAACCTGGGCAACGCTCTGCTTCCCACTGCTTTGTTTGGTGACCTGTGTGCTCCCTCCGAACAGCACAGCCCCGGTGTGCTGGGCAAGGGATGCCTCTCCAGCTGCTGGTCTCATCACCACTCACAGGAGTAGGAATTTTGACCTAAGCCAGCCTCCCAACAAGTTCCTCTGCCATTACCTTTAGGGGAACAAGACTAAATTAACTACACTTTAGAAGTCCTGTTTCACTCTGCCAGGGTATCTCTGCAATTCCCTACTTTCTCCTTCCCAGTATATCAGCTTCATAAAGGACTCATCTTCTTCTATATGTACACTGTAACAATAATATTTATATTGCAGGTGCTCACTAACTACCTCAATTAACTAAACAGCACTTGAAAATGAGGAAAGGTGGAGAAAGAATTACAAAGCAACCAGCCAGTGGTCTACAAAAACCATATAAGCCCAGATGCCGAGATATTGACCGACAATAAATGATACTTCAGTTTGTGGTTTTAGTTTCCCTTTCACCTGATGATCTCAAATTTGTTGATGAAGAAAGTAATGCAAGCACAATGCTTTTGAAGCATCATGATCATTTTAAGACTTCCAATTCTTTAAAAAAAAAAATTACTTTTCATTACTGGTAGCGATCACAATCTATAAATAGCACAGAGAGACAGGAAAAAAATCCTTTCCTCAATAGAAAACTCACTGGGAAAGCACCTTCAACTCACCATTTTCACCCGAAAATTACTATCTAATTTTTATCTAAATTATAATCTACTCATATTTTTTCTAAAAATTTCCCTTTCCCTGGCCAGGTATCTGCACCAAGACTATTCAGAAAGCCAGGAGTCCAGTGCACACTGCCCAGCCCCTGCCTTAGTTTGCAGACAGCACAGTAATGCAGCGAGCCCATGGGAAAGATTCTTCCCACCTTTCCAAGAGAGCAAAGACCCCAAGTTTCACTCATCTTCATCAGGAGTTACTCTCTTATGTCATGCAGAATTTTTTAACCAAGGCACAATGATTGTGCATCAAATGGCCACTGCTTTAAAAACACACCCATGCCTGAGGCTTGAGGAGTGACAGCAAATGACAAGAAACTTCTCTGTGCAGTTCAGCTCAGAAACACCAAATGGATGCTCTGAAGACCCACCAGGTAGGACCTTCGGCAGCTGACCCTCCACACAACTTCAGCAGGTACTGAAAGACAAGCTAAGTAGCAGTAATACATTTGAGAACAACTATATTTTCCTCCAGACTGCCTTTGGCATGTGGGTTTTTCCCTGTAGGGCTTCATGTGGGAACCAATTTGGTTTCTCTGGGTAGATTTAAAATGTCATTTTCAGGAGAGAAAAATAATCTGTGTTGTACATTTTTTTCAAGCTTCATAAGCATTACTAGCTCAGTATAACATTAGTCATATCCTTACAGTCCAGCAGTGCTATAATCACTGCTTTACTATGCAAACACTATCACTCATGCTTAGACTTTAACTAACTCTTTTCTCAATGCACTCAGCCTGTTAGAAATCTCGTTTGACAGCTCTTTGATATCTACACAGTATATTTGCAAGCCCTCTGCAACAAAACTGAGGCATATACAATCTCTCATGATGTTGAACCTTATCTGATTGAAGGGCTGAGTTTAGACTTCAATTATTTATGAACTATTGAGCTATGATGAGCTAATCAAATAATTTCACCTAAACAGTAGAATAGCTTTTACCATGTAAGACAGTGAAACACTTTATAATCCTTCTTGGCAATCTGCTGCCATAGGCAGGGACAAATTGCTGTGCACGTGCCATACAGATTTAAAATTTATAATGGACAACCAGAAGATAAAAATCAATCTTCCAGACATGTTGTACCATACAGAAAACAAGTAGTGACAAAAATGTTTAGGCACAAGAAATGTCTGGCTGTTTCAAAGGCGGTCTAAGGCAAATACAAAAAAGGGACATTATCCTGAGAACAGTTTCTGTATGGGGAGCTGTTCTAGATATTGTAGAAATAATTTGTTGTGCAATGCTTTATGTTGTCCCCTGAGAAAATTTACAAATTTAGTTACTTGGAGGACAATGTAAGTAGTCACATTAAGTACAGCATCGCCATGTACTGTAAGAATAACAAATCAAGCCCCTCAAAAACATGACATAAACTTAGAAATTTTGGGGGTGTCTTTCTTTGGCCTTGTCCTTCATTCTGCTCTTGCCATTTACATTGGTTGGGCATTTCACAGGCACCTCCACTTCCTTGTCTTCAAGTGGACTTTGATCTCATGCTCATCTGGTTTGGCTGCTTTCTACATTAGCATCTCCACTTTCCTTCACCTTGACTGCACATCACAGCCTACACTTAAGATTTCCCAACTCACTACCACACTCAGCTTCTCCAGCTATCAAATCTGGTTTGATCACAGCACCTGGACATAACTGTTGGGAATGGGTGACCATACCTTGGTCTTGTTTGCCTAAAAATAAGATTCTGTTATGAATTACTGAATTACCAAAAAGATATATGACTGGTCTCGTTTTGTTGCATGGTTCTAGATTATTTTTGTACAAACACTGGTCATATTTAAAGTTTTTTTATCCAGTCATAAATCTGTTTTCTGAAGTAAGATCTAAGATTTTTATTTAAAGGAAGAGCTCCTACAAACATCAGTATTTCATCATTTGTGATAGAAGTATGAAAGCTGGTAGTACCATAAAGCCAAAGAGAAGAATCTGGCCTAATTCCAACAACACGCAAAAAAGGTTTTCACATTAAACCATTGATTTTTCTATTTATTTTTAACTTTGAGTTTTCCAAGGTTGCTTATCTGTTAGTTCACAGAAGTGTTACCCTGAACATGACAATCCATAGTATCACCAGTCCCTGGAAAGAATTTTTCTTTTTCCTTAGTAAGATATTTTTCCACCCAGTTTATGCTGATAAAAGAAATATTTTCATAGACTGATAAGCTCAAATATTTGCCTTGATAAAGCATTAACTACTTTTTACAGTATGAATAAGTATGAGTAATTATGACCTTGCTTTCAAACATATACAGCTGGCTTTGCATAAAATTCTCTTTTGCTGGAGCATTTTATAGTGAACAAAAATACATATTCACAATATTAGATTTTAAAACCACTGCAGTCAGTTGAAAACAATCCATCAATACCATTGGATTCTGAAGTCTACTGCATATTTCATCCACAAAATTATTGTCTCTTGATATCTATCATACCTATCCGTTCCGAGTATGATCTGCAAAGGCCTAAGCATTTATATGCTCAAGCCCTCATCCTATGTGAGCCTAGATGTATTCCTAAGGTCAGAAGAAGATGAAAGAGCTTTGCGAGTCAAGCCCTAGTAGATTTAGAAGTTGCAGTTTAAAACATTTGTGTTTCTAGGTCTCTGCTTCATTCTTCTGCTAGAGGTTAGTGTCAGCCAAGTGGGATGTAGTTATGCTTGAGATGCCACAGTTTATTGCCCAGGGTGTTTCTTTAAACCACTGTTGATGACACATGGATACCTGAAGAGTATCCATGGGTGGGACAACTGGAGTGACAGTTATTTAAAACACTGCAGTTAACACCCCCTCCCCCGAGCTGTAAACTGTGTCTTTACCGACCTCTGAAGTTGGCTGTGTGATTCTAGTTCATACTGGTAAATCCAGTAAATGTAATTTGTGAATGTAACTTAGCACTGGCATTTTATTTTTACGTAATATAATTAAATTTCAAAGTAATACATTTTTCTTTACTTCCAGGATTTTTTAGCTCTAAGTTATTGTTTTGTATTACTAAATGTCAAGCCAACCCAAATGCCATTCCTCAGAAGCACTGTACTCAGCATACATGTGAAGTTCTTTGGATATCTTTAATGCCAGAATTATTAGGCTGGACTATGAAGTTATCCCATTTAAAAAAATCCATCTTGGGAAAGTGAACATCTAAAAATGAGATGTAAAGCCTAAATGCAAGGATTTGGGTTACACGTTGGCACTCTGCTTCGTAGTAAGAATCTATTTATATGCACTATGCTATGTTCACCGAGGGAATATTGGAAACACATTCGCAAATTAAAGTCTGAGTCAGAACAGTCTCTTGCTCAAGTGAAAAACAAAAACAACAATGACACAGAGCCAGAGCAAAATAGCTTAATTTGTGTCTATCCAGAACATGTTTTTCCTCTAGCTTATACCTTTAAAATTTGGCACATCAAACTCTCAGCTTATGGATGATTCATTTCAGACACAGTCATTGGTTATTTTCATATACGTAGTGTTATACATGGCAGGTCACCACGTCTGATTGCTCCTGCTCCACAGTGTGCATTGAGCACAGCCCTGTTTGCAGTCCTCTGCCACAGTTGTCATCTTGGTCAACACCAGAGATCACAGAATAGCTCAAGTTGGAAGGGACCCACAAGGATCAAGACTGAGGCCTCCAGCACCAAACCCACACATCTCCACAGACAACACCTGTCAGAAACCCAGCTCCTCGGAGCATCAAAAACAATTGGGAGTGTTTGCTAGCACAAGGAATGTAGCTAAGCAGGCTTCACTTTAAGAAAATCCACCCTGTCCTGAGTGTGTGTGGAGGTCAGTGCACCCTCTGGAGATGTCTTTGTCACCTGGTGGCAACCAAGGACAACCTGCACTGCCACCACACTGGTAGGGCCTTCCCAAAAGCCAGCTCTTCCTCCTCCGGTCATGCTTGGGGAGACGGATACAAACAGCCGTCTGTGGGCAACACCAGCACAAGTCCTACGCACGGCTTGTAGCTCACTTGAAATCGTGATGAAGTGTTATGATTATGGTGGGGGACATTCACTGTGCTGGGTGATAAATCCTCCACTCAAAAGCTCACTGAAGGATGTGAGGGTGATGCTGTTTGAGACGGTCTGATTCCCTGCTTTTTCGGGTGCTTTTCTTGCCCATGGTATCATATGACCTACCAAAACTGTGGGCACACGCATGCAACAGTGGAGGAGTTGTAGGATATTATATTGTTATAGGATATTATATTAGGTCTTAGAATACAAAGCAATATGAAAAATCATTTCTCAATTAAAAAGATAAATGGAAATATTTTCCCTAAAGTCCTACTGGCCGACTTTAAACTACATTTGGCCCCTTTTAACAATGGATATGTGCATGTGTAACCAGTGACTGCAGCAGCATTAGCAGAATTAGGAACACATAAGCCATGTTTTATATATGAGGAGTATCTAAGCCAACAGCACAGGCATAACCAGATCTGTGCAGATGTACCATATTATAGGTCCAGCTTTCACAACAAACTCAAACATCTTCAGAGGGAGACAACCTTTTTTACATCCCGTGTAAAACCACTGATGTTACTGAATATTGGACTGGCAGGCAGGACATGGGCAGGCAGGCCGTGGGCAGGCAGGTAGGACATGGGCAGGCAGGCCGTGGGCAGGCAGGACATGGGCAAGCAGGACATGGACAGGCAGGCCATGGGCAGGCAGGCCGTGGGCAGGCAGGCCGTGGGCAGGCAGGCCGTGGGCAGGCAGGACATGGGCAGGCAGGCCGTGGGCAGGCAGGACATGGGCAGGCAGGCCGTGGGCAGGCAGGACATGGGCAGGCAGGACATGGGCAAGCAGGACATGGGCAGGCAGACCGTGGGCAGGCAGACCGTGGGCAGGCAGACCGTGGGAAGGCCGGCCATGGGCAGGCAGGCCGTGGGCAGGCAGGACATGGGCAGGCAGGACATGGGCAAGCAGGACATGGGCAGGCAGAACATGGGCAGGCAGACCGTGGGCAGGCAGGCCGTGGGCAGGCAGGCTGTGGGCAGGCAGGACATGGGCAGGCAGGACATGGACAGGCAGGCCGTGGG
>JAVJGJ010000033.1:17343737-17371392 GCA_035590215.1 Microhierax caerulescens
GAGGCTGGCCAGAGCAGCTGTGGGTGCCCCATCCCTGGCTGTGTCCCAGGCCAGGCTGGATGGGACTGGGAGCAACCTGGGCTGGTGGGGGGTGTCCCTGCCACTTTAAGGTCCCTTCCAACCCAAGCCTTCTATGATTTCTTCCTGAACTTAAACCCCTGAAAACTGACAGCCCTGCAGCCGAATGGAGTAAAGGACAATCTGGCTCCTTAGTATTTTCCTAACATCCCTCCTTGCCTTTGCTTTAAAAGATTCATTCCTCTTCCCACACTTACTTTTTCTTTCAAATTTCTCCTGTACAAGCACACATTTCAATAGCTGAGGAAGCTTTCTAGGATTAAAATTATGCATTTAAAGCAAGACTTTATGCCAATTAGTGTTCATAAGGAAACATGTTTTGCTTAAATATATATATATACACCAAAATGTCATTTTACACTTAAACAGTGATGGTTTGTATTCTGACAAAGCCAAGTAGCAGTGTACATTGCGTGTGTGAGTGTGTAGCCGGTAGGAGACAGCAGGCATGCAAGGCCTACAAAAAGTTCAGCAGACATCATTAGCACAATATACTTCTTATTTCTCAATAACATGAACAAATTCTGGCACTGCTATTCCTTCTGAACAGCACTTGGCCCCTGCACGGACCGTTCACATCATCTTGAGAAAGGCTTAAAGAGTATGGCCCCTGGCGAGCCCAGGATGATCCAAGGAAGGAAACATCTGAGCACAACAGCTCAGGTCAACACCGCTCCACCGACAACTCTCATTTCTTCGAGAGCAAGAAATTTGACATTGTCAGGCAAAAGAAAACCTGCTGTTCCTGGAATCGTACAATGCTCGTGCTAGGTAAGAGCCCTCCCCAGTCACTTCAGTAAAGCGATATGGCTGAAAACCCGTTTAATGGAGATTTCAGGAAGGATATTGGCAATTCTGGGGCATGCAGTTATCTCTTTTTTTCACTCCCATTTTATCTCACTGCTGTCTCCTAAACATTGCTGGTTCCAAACATGCTTCTGGCCGCAAGCTGTACTTCCACTGGGCTCTGCCACTGCCTACAGCAGACCAGGTAATTGTACTCCTGCAGGCTTAAAATACGGCTCACAACTGCCGTGTGCCCTCCTTCCAGAGATTAAAATTCAGAGATTAATGGTTTTGTGGGTTCAAGGGCCAAGGGGGGTCAGCACAGGAACCACCTTCCTGCTCCTGAAATCAATTCCAAATAATAAGGCATGGAATGACATGGTCCTGACACGGTTAAGTGCCTGAGGAAGCCACATCTGCAGGCACCGAGCAGCCCAGCATGGCTGTGGTTAGACAAACTGAGGGTGCTGCGGTGCTGGGTGCTGTGGTCCAGCAGCCTCCTTCGTGCTGCTTCTGTGGTCACCAGATCCTGCGCGGGAGTTGACAGTGAAGATGCATTGCTTTGGAGAAGTCCTTGGGTGGTTCTGCTCCCTAAAACACAGTGCTGGCAGGGCACGCAAGCACGATACCAGGAAGCGTCAAGTGTGGAGAGGCTGAGCCACAGCTGCAATTTAAGGGGTGGAAGTACGGTGTTCGGGGAGGTTGTGCTCCTGCCAGCTCAGGCACACTGGGCCCCTTTGGCCAGCAGCCCCCCCGCGCCACCAACGCAGGTGTCTGTGAGCATGAGTAGGAAGCCCAGGCAAAAACCTAGCAAGTGGGGTGGAAAGCTTTTAATTCACCAGAAACATGACATTATTTTTCCTCTAGATCTGTTTCTCAGTCTCTTCATGGTTCAGCCACATAAACGTGTGTCCCAGTGTAGAACTGGAGACACTGAACCACGTGGCCCCACCACTGCTGAAAAACTCCTGGATGAAGCCTTCGGCATGCTTCTTCCACACAGGAGGCTAACAAGACTTGCTCAGCACCAGTTTTAATTCACTGCTATGAAGTATTATTTTATAAGGAGCGTGCTTTCCTTTGCTCCCCTCGTAGGGCCCCCACAACGTCACTGTCATCTTTTAAAACCCATTTAGATTGCAGCCAAAAGGCTTGGGCACAAGTAGTTCCCTGGGTGCTGTAAACCAGTCCTGGTCAGGGCATGGCTTCCTGGGGAGGGCTTGCAGTATGTGATGTATATGGTGCAGGAGAACATGCTGTTCCTATGCTATGGAAAATGGGTGTGGTCCTGTAAAACCAGCACTGCCATTTTTTTGTTAGAGAGGGTTTTTTTTTACATCCCAGCAGAAAAAAAAAAAAAAAAAGTGCACATTTCTTCTCCATAGCAAAGTGTTTGCAAAGCCTGCCTTCCCCGCTTGTTCTGTACACTGAGCTTCTGCCTGCCTGTTTTGTTTTGGCTGTTCTAATTTACATAGTATTTCCTCTCCCTGTGTAGATTTCAAGGTTACGCTGGGGTCGAGCTGTATCTGTTGCAAATCAGGATGTAAACAAGTCTGGATAACTCATGTGATACTGCTCTGCCCACCCCCTTTTCTGTTTGGGGTTTTTTTTAGATTTATATTAGCATCAAAAATGATCCGGGATCCTTTCAAAGATTCAATTTCATACTCTCCAGCATCTAGCAAATTGGCTACATAGCAGGGAAATGCCAAATGCTCAGAAATAACCATAGCAAACGAAGGTATGATAAGCCCAGTGCACCAAAAATTCACCAGAAGAGGAATATCCTGTCAACTGGAATTTGATCATGTAGTAAAAAGAGCTTGAATTTTATGTTCAAACAGAAACATCTCCATAAAGCACCTTCTCTTACACACACACACACAAAAAAAAAAAAAAAAGACTAAAGGTTTGATTAGGGATGGAATAGGCTTAGAATAATTGAGGCTGGTGAATCCTTGCCAGCTCCACTCCTCCACACATTCCTGTCTGCATTCTGATTTCATTATGCGCCAGGCAGGCGAGAGTGTGAGCTTCACTGGAACAGTTCTCACCCATCTGCATCCTCTTCTTACTTCTCAAACTGAAGGAGGATGTATATTTATAACCCCCTTCAAGATACGGCTTCACGGCGTGAAGGCAGTGCTGTGGGCTGGGCAGGGCGAAGGTGCGGGACAGCTCGCACACACAGCAGATCCAACTGTATTCTCCTGTTCTTCCCATTTTATGAAGCTGAGGTTTCTCATCAAATGGCTACATGAACTGCCCTACTGCCTTGCTCGTTTCCAAATTAAGACCAAAGCTCATGCTCAAACACCAATTCTTCCTCCCACAGGTACGGAGCGTACTGGATGTATCAAGCAAGGTTCCCTCAGGATCTGTCCTGAAACCAGGTCAGTTCAGTATTCTCTCTAATGACTCAGCTCATAGGAAGGACAATGCAAAACCTGCAGATGCTGGGGAAGGTTGTGAATGCTTTTAAAGCCTCTTTCAGAATTCAGAAAATGTTGATGAATTGCTTGAACAGCCTTACATTAAGCCAAGACATTCAACAAAGGCAACTGTGAAGTACTAAGTAAAGGAAGGAGAAATCAGACAAACAAATACAAAATAAGAAATAACTGGTTAAATAAGAGTACTGCAAAATGAGTGTTGGGAGATGTGGAGGACCCCAGGTGGAATATGACTCAACACCATGACACACTGCAACAAAAAAAGTAAAGCTCATTCAATGATGTATTAATAAGACGGATGCACGTCAGACATCGGAAGTAATTATTCCTTTTCATTAGGCATCAGTGAAACTTCTCTTAGGATGCAATTTGGAACACTGTATTTTACCAAAAATGCAGACAAATTTGAGAGGAAAACATCCTCCTATACAAAAAGGCTGAATTTCTGCTCTATTTGTTTGGTCTGGAAAAGAGGAGACTCAGGAGAATATGATAGGAGCTTCCAACACAGTAAACAAGAACATGTGACAGATAATGTAAGAATTCATTTAATTTATAGAGAGCAATATATAAGCTATATATTAGGAAAAGTTTTCCAAGAATAGTTAAGAGCTGCAGAAGGATATCTGCAGGGTATCTCTGTGTCTGCCTAATTATCCTTGCCTCTCAGCACGCCTGATTATCCCAGGCTGGCTACACTGTGCCTGGCTGATAGTCTGTCCAATGTCAAAAGCGGCTGCTCCGAGCTAGTTGTGTTCTCTCTGCTCCATGCGACATTTCGCAGCCCTACTCTGCATTCATATGGCATCGAGTTCCCCACAGGACTGCATCACTGTGATTCAGTGCTCAGCTACAAGTGTAGCTGGTCCAAGACTTCTTGTCTCACCTGCTCACGCCGGAATGGCACAGGCAATACTCAGTACAGGTTTCTGCCAAGGACACAAAACCACAAAGCGAAGGTGAGCAGCGCATTAGCTCAGCATGCAAGGAAAACATGTGGGGCCTGTTTCCAAATCCCAGGAAGGCAGGTCACCCTGCTTTGTGAAGAGCCAAGGTATCACCAGGCAGGTCCTCAGCAGCATCTTCTCTTCTCAGGGAAGCGCATGTCCCAGCTCCTCAGCGCTGAAGTTCACTGGCAACCCTTGTCCCACAGAGAAGACAGATCCATCTAACGTTCTCATTACAGAAAAGAAGGGAGGACACCAAGTCTTCAGCTACTCATGACAGTAAAAACATTTTAGCTCGTCTGGGCAGCATTCAGCACTCCGCTGTTCCACACTCAGGCTCTGCCCCTGAACTCTACCCGCTTTAGCCAGCACAGCAGCTTCATGGGGCAGGTTTTTCCAAGTTCTCTCGCAGTCAGTATGAGGGAGGCTTGCTGGAATACCCAAGGTATAGCAGCCTTTTGTGGGTAAAGCAACATGGGCAAACAGGATCGTGCCCAAAATAGAAGGCTTCATAGCAGAGGCATCACCAGACCTGCTGACTGGGAGTCTGTCAGTCACTCCCTTACCAGTTACTGCCATGGGCATGTTTTCAGGGCTGTTCTTCAGGATGTGAGAGTCCTTGTAAGAAGCCCAAAGGGCCTCAATAGTTCCAGAGAGGAACAAAAAATAAACCTCTCTTTCTCCCAGAGCTGGAATGTGACCCAATGTGTACATATGGGAAAAAATAATTGGAATAGACAAAGCCATGGGCAATTGGGCAGATGATGTGCCTGAGAACTATTAACATCTGTTGTGTGGTAAATATGCAACCATCAGCTTTTCTCCATAGTCTATAAACAAATTCAAATAAAAGAACAGGATGATAGCTTTTATTTATATGTAACTGTCTATCATAGAAGTCTGGGAATTAACACGCCATTGTAAAATGCTAACTTGACAGATCAGCTCATTTGCAGACCACTGTTAACACTCTACAGAGTGCATTTCCCCCAAAGCAACCTGGAAAAAAATAGGGGAACCATGGGACCAGCTCTCTGCTCCCTCTTTTCCCCTGAATCCTCTTGCCACCTCCCTCTTCTCTAACACACCACTTCTTAAGCCTGTGGGCCCCCTCTCTGATGGATCTAATTCCTGCATTGATCAGCTTCCACCTCGGATGTGCGAGTGCTGCTAGGTCACACTACTTGCTACAGCTTCAAACAAGTAAATTCAGGCTTTCTCTCACTTTGCAGGAGCTCCTTAAACCTCCACAGCTTCATACATCTCATTCAACTCCCTTGTACCTCTACTCTACCATGGTGCCTACAAAGACACCAGTCTGGTTGCTTTGTGTTGAACACCATTGCTTTGTGGTTTCCTTGCCCCCTCTACCAGTACCCTCGGTCATCCCCCTCCAGTACTAGAGGACAGACTTTCTGAAAGAACAACCTTTTTGTTCTGTGTATTTATAATGCCTAGCACAGCCCAGTCTCTTCCATACTCGAGGCTTGCGGGTGCTGTAGTAATAAAAATAAATAAAGGCATCACCATTAATTCACTTTCTCTTTCTATACAGGAAATTGTGATTGGCAGGAAGAATTTGGGTCAGACATGCATTTTGTGACATCTCATTGAAAGCAACAGAGCATTAGCAGATGTAACTGGCAATATTTAAAGCTAGAAAGGACCTAGAAAAACAGTCACCAAAACTCAAAAACACACCCTATTACAAAGACGGTGAATTACCATTGCTGAAGCAATACTTTTATATTGGTAAAACAAGGTAAACACACTTCATTTAATCCATCTTAATGGTGTACTGTCAACCACAGAATAGTTTATTACTATTAAATTGTTGCTTTTCATGAAGAGATTCTTGGCCAATGGCTAAAGTAATGCACCAGCAGAAGATCAGGATCCTGCAGAGCTTAGCTGGTAAAAGAATGGGTTAAAGAGAAACTATTCCTATTTGTGTGACAATCATCTTGTGAGAATATTTTCCGTCTGTGCTATTTTTGGTTCCCAGTGAGATCGTTCTTACAAGAATATGGAATTAGAATTTGAATACAGGCATAGTAAGAGCACTTTGTATGTGTGCCCACACACCCCTCCTCCCCCCCGACACACACCTCCATCAGGGAGCTCTGCTGCTGAGCAAGGTCAAATTATATCAATAAGGCACTGCAGGAAGATCTTTTATATTCCCAGATTGGTTAGAGAAATTAAAACTCCTCTCTTGGGATTTTTAAATCAAGGGATGTTGTTTATTTTAAGGATCACTGTAGCATTGTATTTATGACTCATTAATCACTTTGGCTTGAAAATCTATGTCAAACGAGGAAACTATTACACTTAGAAGATTTGCACAGGATGGCCAGATTCTTTCTGTCCTTAACCACATGGTCTAATGGAGAGAAAAGCCTTCCTTTTCTGCACAGAGAATTTGAAATTACAGACAAGTCCCTGCAATTATGGACTGAGTTACTTAACCTTTCTGACACCGATTTTCTCCCACAGGTCTCTTTTGGGCAGGAGCAACTCAGCATATGCTTGCTGCAGAAAGAGATTTACTGAAGCGGCTAAGGGAATTAATAACTTTTGGTGCAGCATGCACGTTCCTGGTATGGTTTTAGCTGTGCCTGCACATGGCTGCATTTGGCCCCAGCTTGTATGGTGCCCGGCAAAATTAGAGCACAGCAGATGGGCAGTGCAAGATAACTTGTGTGCAACATCCCAGAAGCAGACCTCGATAATGGGCACTTATGATGCTGGGTTCAGAGCAAAAGTGAAGTCTCCACTGCGCAGATATCCCTCGCTTGAGACAAAGAGCCAAGGCACGATGGTGCAAGCAGACCATGGGTGATTTCAGGCAGTGCAGTTCGGTTTTCCAACAGGACAGGTTAGCAGGCTGGTGCTCCATATGCAGCCAGAGTCATTATGCAGCAGCTGACCTGACCAGCAGGATGGGAGCCTGTATTTCACTCAAGACTTTAAAAAGGTACTTGACTAACTCAGTTTTGTTTTCCACTGATGTAAGTTTTAAAAATTAATCTCCCAAGGGAACTAGAGGATACATTTGAAAGTCTAGTCATGTAAACAGCTAGAAAGGTCTGTTTGTTCTACACCTGCTGGAAGTGATACTCCTGATGAAAAATGTAACGTACTTCTTTATCTTCATGGTATTGAAAATACAAGGCATCAGTTGTGTTTTCAGCAGAAGTAAACCCATCACAATCAAGTCAAACCACTAATGTTGGGAAAGAACTGGGTTGTAAGATTTGCTTATCAAGAAGTTATTAAAGCATCACATCTCTCCAGTACACATCCATAAAAGACAGGGTACAACATTCCTGGTACAGTATTATAAACCACATACCAATAAACAGACTTTATATTTACTGACTTTTCTAATGGAGTTTTAAAATGTATCCTTGATTTGTCAATGAGCATTCATAAAATAACATTAGCATTAAATGCACAGTACTGATGAAGCATAACTGTGAAATTATTGCTTTAGTTTTTCAAATCTCTTTCCAGATGTTAAGGAATTGATCCTTTCGCTAGTCAGTGAGGAATATGACTATTTGCACAGCACAGTAAACTGAAGCAGGAGGATTAAGCACCTTACTGTCCTGGTTTTGGCTAAGACAGAGTTAATTTTCTTCTCAGTAGCTGGTACCATGACGTGCTTTGGGTTTAGTATGAGATAATGTTGGTAACACACTGATGTTTTTAATTACTGCTAAGTGATGTTTAAACTAAGTCAAGGCCTTTACAGGTGTTTAGGCCCTGCCAGCGAGAAAGCTGGAGGGACACTAGAACCAGGAGGGGACACAGCCAGGACAGCTGACCTGAACTGGCCAAAGGGACATTCCATACCAGAGAACATCACGCTGGGTATACTGGGTATATCACTACGCAGGGACTGGCTGGGCATCGGTCAGCAGGTGCTGAGCAATTGTACTGTGCATCACTTGCTGAGGTTTTTGCCTTTTGGATTTTATTCCTCTTTCCCTTTCTCTCCTTTCCATAACAATTGTTGTTGTAATTATTATTCTATTTTATTTCAGTGATTAACTTGTTCTTATCTCAACCCATGAGTGTGACCTTTTTCCCAGTTCTCCTCCTGATCCCACGGGGGAGGAGGGGGAGTGAGCAAGCGGCTGCATGGTGCTTAGCTGCCAGCTGGGGTTAAATCATGACACTTACCTAAGCTTTCAGCAGACTACATCTGCACCCTGCAGAGCAGCACAGTCCTGGCAGTCAGCTCATTCAGACCAGAGACCTGGCTGATTTGGCTGGATTAGACTGAAACTCTTTTTCAGCAATGGTTTTCCACAGATGCCAAAGGAAGGAAGGGAGGGATGTGCGTGCCCAGGCCTTGTCTCAGCATGGACAGCCTGGATGTGGTCCTTACTCCTCAAGCTTAGACATCACCAATGAGGAAGAAAAAAAAACTAGGACTAGAATTTGTGACTCTCAGTCCCACCACTACCTGTAGGTTACAAAAGTTCCTTAAATATCAGAAGGTTAAAAATTAATGTAAATTAAAGAGAAATATTAAGCAATAGCACAGATGAAAGAAATGGCAGGTGTAGGAAACCGATCTATTTTGCTGTGATTCTCTCTGAACTCTAAAACTCACTTGATTCACCTATAATTTCATCCTTACTTTCCTTCCAGTGCTTTACCTCTGATTTTGCCTAATTCCCAGCAGACATCAACAAGAAAGTCACCTCACAAAATGAATTGTAGCTGAAGCTGTTGTTGTCTGATTGAAATCATGTGATGCAGGCATTATGCCAAACAATTGTCAAAGAAGACCTTCAGAGAGTTTAATAAAAAGTATCTGAGTTTTTGAGTGCTACAATAATAGCAGCTTTTACCACCTATGAGCTCTCAATTGGCTTTCACACCTCAGAGGTGTAGGAACTTTTGGATCATGTGTGCGTGAGGTATTTCACAAGGCAGCGAGGTTCAGCACTGCAAGACTCGTGCAAACCCAACCCCTGAACCCCAGTTCTCAAACCCCAGCAGTGTGCCAACGAAAGCAGCCCACAAAGCTTCCTGCCCCAGTGGTCTACATGGCTTACCGCATAGCAAATTCAGGTAGCCAAAGAAACATCTAGCAATAGGCAATGACAGCAGAGAAATCTTAATGGAGAGGAGAACCTCTACCCCAGAAGCACAGATTCAGCAGGATGGCAGATGGCAAACTTTCACCCACATACATGTTCCTAGGAAGAAGTAGAACCCACTATATTAAGTAGATTTTAAAATACCCAAATCTCTGTGGGGAAGAAGTTCAGTGCAATAACTGCACTTGGTGCTGGCTTTATCCAAAGACTCTTAGTCCACCCGTATGAGTGCTCGTGTTAATCCACTTTGAAAGCAGATTACGCCAGCTCATAAAAAGGCAGGCTTGATGTGGGATGAGAGTGCCACAGAGTGAGGCAGGGCACAGCAGTTAGTGCACTTCATGTTCATGTGCCACCACACTGTGCTATAACATCCCTCAAGGATTCCAGCAACAGGGTACGAGAAAGTCCCAGTAACATTTCACCTAGCAGTAAGCAGTTTCTACTAGACCTCATTTAGGTCTTTTTAAAGGCTCTGGTTTGACTCATTTTGTTACTTGGTCTATTAAACATAGGTCAACTGTATTTCATTAGGACCCAAATAAAAAAAAATGGATCTCAAGGCATCTTACAAGCATCCTAGCACAAATACTCTCATCAGAGGAGATGCAAAGAAAGGATTTGTAAAAAGCGATCTCTGGAATGGTGTAAAGGAAATGCCATGGTTTTGAAACAAAAGGTTGAGGGTCTTTTTCCTTCTCACAGTCAACAGGGTTCTTGCTTTAAGTTAAAATTAGTCATAAAACCGATGTTTTGGAGAAAAGCTACTGGAGTTTTCTGCAACAAGCTAAGAATAAAACTGTATGCATTTCCAGGAAGGACAAGAGGCTTTCAGGGACTTTCAGGGGCAAAGGAATAGTATTTCCTTTGTAAAGTATAGGCTAACTTTTGTGAAAACATTGGTTGAAATGATAAAACTGACATTGTGATGCATATCAACACAATGTACGTTTTTTACTCACATTTCTCAAGAGGTAGCAGTACCTCTCCCACTATAGGCAGCAGGAGTTACAGATGTACAACACATCAAAAAATTATGTCTTTTCAAAAACTAATGATAGCAAGTAAAAAACAATCCCTAGAGATCATTAATTGAACCTCAGGAACACAAACAACAAGGCTTTTACCCCTGCATGGGTATGTAGATACAAAAAAGGGTTTCCATTCCCTGGCCTGCAGGCTCTGTACAAAACTGCTCTGCTCTGCATGAGATGAGGGGAGCTCTACGGCTACTCTAATTTGCACCATCTACAAATAATTTGTAGGGACTAAAAGGGAGTCAAAGATCGGCATGACAAACAGGCACCTGCATTTCTCATAAGCACTACCTTTTTCCCTTGTTTTCCCGATTTTCCTGGCAGGAGAGAAAATGCCGAGGAGAGTAGCAAATTCAGCCCTCTGACCACGTCCCCCATGTGGCTAAGCAGACCCTCCCTGGACCAACACCACCTGTTTTAGACATAAATGCACCTGAGAGATTAGACACAAAGTGACCTCATCACGTGAGTGTAATCTACTTTAGATCTCACAGGAAAGAGGAGGCACGAGACACGGGTTTGCAAATCACCGCTCTCTTTCCCAGTCCTGCAGTGCCTGCGCGTCCAAAAGTCGTTTCAAACCCAGAAGGCCTTTTGTCTTCTCTAGAGCCCATCGCTAAGGCCATGGATTCTGCTGGGTTTGCTTCAGCTTGGATATGTACTGTCAACACAACAGCAGCTCCGGCTGCACGCAGATTGGTGGAGAAAGTAGGTCAACATGAGACAAGCTGTTCTCAGAGTAGCATTTCTCTCTCCTCTCCCTTCCCTCTTTGTAAATGAAGAGTGCTAAACTAGTTGCTTTGAAAAACGCATAGGCGTTCACCCTGTCAAACAGAAGTAGAGCCATTTTGCTGAATGTGTCGCAGTTCTAGACGATTATTTTATTATGCCATTTAGAACAATGTGCCATGTTTATAATAGGCTTCATAAGAGATGCCACTTGTTAGTACTAAAATTCAAATTAATTACCAAAAAGCTGTTTTGAGTATTAGAAAACAAGGGGAGCATGTAAGCAAGACTAAAATAATTATAAATACTAAATGAATGTTCATGAAAAATGCAAATTTTTACACAGTTCATGTTTTTGTCTTGCAGAAAATGAGTTTCACAGTTGTATGTCAAAAGAACAGTTAGAAACAGCGTTTTAACTTGGAACATGCTGTATTCAGTGAAAAGGTCTTACATGTTCATCAGACAAAATCCTGTAACAATAGAATAACAAAGATTCTATGTGACCTGCCTCAACTAGCAGCACTGCTCAATGGCCATGGATCTGCAATGTGCAGAGACGCTTTCTCATTTTTCAAATATGATTTACCCTTTACAAATAACTACCCAGTTATGATCGGGTGTTAAGTACAAAGAGAGAAGTGAGAAGTGTCCATGGATGGATTAGTCACCAAACAGCCAAAATGAGCAAATTAATCCAACATATGATTTCTCTCCCATGCACACTCTGAATCATATTGGGAACCTTTAGAGTGGTAAATTGGTGACTCCTTAAACTTCTCGAGATAAACTATCTCCCTACATAAGTCCTAAGACTCCCTCCTATCCTTAGAAAACAGAAGAAAACATCACTATAAATTTGTGCATGTCATTAACAGACATTACCTGGAAAGGGATTGCTCTCAAATCATATATACGATGAAGTACTGAGGGCAAGGGTTGTACTACCAAAAATCTGTCTCACTTTCCTAATTCAAGAAATACTATTAATTTCAGGAGGACTATTCATGAGTTAAGAAAGCCAGATTTGGAGCTGGATGCTCAAGTTCCCTGGAAGTCAATGGAGCCACTCTCAAAGATTGTAAAATGAGAACGATTGGGCTTGTGCCCATGTTTAGTATTGGATATGTATTTTTCCATGGTACATATATCTCTATATATATTGCAATTTTTTCTCTTAATTTCTTTTTTCTCTGCTTAGAGTATTAGTTGTTGTTAATAAGCATTAAATCCACCCTGGTTTCATACCCTTTGAGTCTCTGCACAAGTACTTCGGAAATTTTCCCCTTAATTGCTACCCAGTGTTAGAGGGAAAAGTGGCCATAATTTGTTCCATCTTTGGACACAAGCTACATTTCAGGCAAAGCTTCAGAAGAAAGCATTTTCTCTAAACATTACAGCTATTGGACCCATTGCGCTTACTAAAGCCAATGACAAATCCTCCACAGTCAGGTCAACAGGACGAGACATGGATGCAGAAGAGGGGAATAGCAGAGTAAATTCTTTTTAATGCAAGACTTCTGGCGCAAAGACCTGCAGGGGAAAGTGCTGAACAGAAAGTAAAGGGAATTTTATCTTCAGGGTACCTACTTATTTATTTACAGTACTGTCGTGCTTGTATGGTTCAGTCATGGAGTGGGACCCAATAATGCCAGGTCTTGCACAAACACACATAAAAAAGAGGCAGCCTGCCCCAAAGGACACTCTTTTATATTTACATATATAGTTTACACACACAAGCAGCATGAAACACATGATAGTTTACCATTATAATATCTGTATAGACAAGGTTTCAAGTAGACGAGGGGAGAGTTGACTGTTGCAGCAATAACATTTCCAAAGAAACTTCAGACCAGCAATTAAAAAAGGGGTTTTTTTGAGCAATGTGGAATATGCATTAGGCAGATCTAGTCTGTAAGCGTCTTATTGAATTGCTGTTACATTACTCAAATTACTGCCTTGAGGCTCCAGCCAAGATCAAGCCCAACTTCTGGTAAACAGGCACTATGCCTTACAAATATCACCAAGACACAGGCTCCACCCTGACATTGAGGTGCTGGAGCGTGTCCAAAGAAGAGCAAGAAGGCTGGCGAAGGGTCTGGAGCACAAGTCCTCTGAGGAGCAGCTGAGGGAACTGGGGGTGTTTGGCCTGGAGAAATGGAGGCTGAGGGGGGACATTATCAGTCTCTACAGCTACTTAAAAGGAGGTTGTAGCGAGGCGAGTGTTGGTTTCTTCTCCCAAGTAACGAGTGATAGGAAAAGAGGAAATGGCCTGCAGTTGCACCAGGGGGAGTTCAGATTGGATATTACAAAGTATTTCTTCACCAGAAGGGTTGTCCAGCATTGGAACAGGCTGCCCAGGGAAGTGGTGGAGTCACCCTCCCTGGAGGTATTTAAAAGCTGTGTAGGTGCGGGGCTTAGGGGCATGGTTTAGTGGTGGACTAGGCAGTGCTAGGTTAATGGTTGGACTTGAGCTTATAGGTCCTTTCCAACCTAAATGGTTCTATGATTCTGTGAAACGATCACAGGGCAGGTATAAAATTATTCCCCCACTCCAGTAGTTCCCTCAACTGATGAGGTTTAGGCAGTCTCTGTGGAAAGCTGACGGTGAAAAAGGTCACACGAACTGACCTGGCTGTGCCCTAGGTCCCCTGGAGCACCGCTCAGAAATGCTGGAAATGCAAATGTCTCCGCTTATATTCTTTGCTTTACTGCAGTCAGTGTCAATTGAACTTTACAGTTAACTTACAGATATTTTTTATTTGCTTCATCTCCCCCTTACTTAGCAATTGTGGTTGTGTCTTCCTCTACGATTTGTTTAGTATCAGAGAGGGGGAAAAGGAGAAAAAGAGATACTCAATCTGATCTGGGAACTCTTTCTCCTTTGTATCAAAGAACCATCTGCTAATTTACAAAATACAAACAAAGTTACTGGATGTGCAAGAACCCCTGTAGGGAAGCCAGGCACAAACAGTGCCTGTACCGCGTCAAGGAGTGCCGTGTTTATTCTGGAATGCATAGCGCTCTGGGTTCCTTTTATCTCTGGGCATTTTTCCTCCTTTTCCTCATTTTATTGATCTAAGTTCAGCATAATGAATAAGCTCTAGCAAAATAATAAATGCAGAATGTTTATAGAATGCTTTTCCTACTGTAAAATGCACTTTTCTAGACAGAAACAGAAATCATTGGAGCAGCAACTACTCCGCAGGCCGGTGCAGGAAAGGCTGGCAGCCCTGCCTCCTCTAACCTCACTGTTTTGAAGCCCTGGTCTCTGTCGACCCTCTGTTTTCTGAGCAGTTGGGTGACACAAGAGTCAAGTTAGTCCAACAGCTCTTTTCATCCTCTCTCCCCGCCTCCTCTGAACACCACGCAGGGCAAGGCACAATGCAACATTCAGGAAATATCTCAACCTTGTCCTTTTTCAGTTGTTCTGCAAGTTAAAAAATAGGGAAAAAAAAAAAAAAAAAAAAGAGAAGCAAGAGATACCTCCCGTGCTCCTAATCTGCAGCAAGCAGAACAACATGCAGCAGTTACTGTGGTCAGCCAGCTCACTGTGGTCTCACCACAGATTGTGAGAACAAATGTCACCCTTCAGAAGACAAAGAAATAATCCAGAGGGAATTTATATAGAGTGGCTAAGTTAGCAGCAGTGTACGTTTAGTGTTCAGACCTTTTTCTTAATTTCAGCTGGTACTGACTAAGGTTTTAAAACAGCCAGAAATATTTAAATACCTGTAGGCAGGTCTGCAAGCCTGTTTCCTACAAACTGGAAGTCTGTATGGCGAAGATAAGGCTGTGGACAAAATACAACTAACACAATACTTAGAAAACAAGACGACTGGATGACCCATTTCTTATCAACTGGACTAAAATGCATTTAAATTGGGAGGTTGTTGGGTCTAAGTCTTTGTACAAATTTAACATTTGAGGATCTTACCACACTAACAGGCCTGAAAGGTAGAGCAGAGACAGCAGCAAGGAGAAACTAAACACATTTTCCTCTTCCTTGTGCCTCAGCTCAGGTGAAAAGAAAAAAAAACAAGCCCAAAACATTTCAAAGAAGTCAGAATTCCCAAAGGAGTCTGTGTAGATGGTGGAGTCTGGCACATAGGGCCAACCTGACATCGTACATCTCCGCAATACAGCACAGCTGCATTAGCAGAGACATAGCTCCATGTGAAAGCAGCTTCGCTGTTTCTGAACCCAAACCAACAACTCCCAGAAGGACAGGAGGGTGTTTTCCGGACCACGTTTCCCAAACCTGATGGAGCTGGGAGGAGGTCACAAGGGGCCAGCTTACTGTCCCCATGCTGGTGGCATGGAGATATGCTGTACCTTTGTGTCCACTCCAAACTCAGGCTCTCTATGCAGGCTGCCATGAGGATGTCAGTTATAGTGACAGGCTCTTTAGCTACGGACATGTGCCCATCAGAAGGCAGACTGAGGTCACCAGGCTCACTGTACAGAGCCTACATGGAAAGTTCTTGTCGGTAACAGCTTCCAGGCACCAGCTTCAAGGATAAGAAATGGTGACCCAGAAGCCCTGACAATAGTGTCAAACCTGATGCACACAATCCTGTATGTTTGAAAAATAAAATTTAATTTAAACTTGCAACTGAAGTCTGATGCGCTGCAGGTATGCAACTGCAAAAATAAAATCAGGAAACAAATCCACTCTGTTGCAAAATCCTAAGATTCAAATGGAAACCAACAAACATGAGACTAGACTACCCAATGTCTCACAGAAGCAGCTCTAAAATTAAGAAACCTTTTAAATATTGCAATACTCTCAGATACCACTAATGAGTCCATGCATGTAGGTATGTGCATGCTCATACACACATCCTGCTGGTATGAACAAGAATTAAGTATGTGGTACAGTTTGTCACCCAAGCTGACAGGATTCCTGCACTCATTGCCATAGTTAAACCAAAGACTCATATTTCCTGAAAAGCAGACGTATGCTGGATTAAGAGTAGACTTTTCACTATGTAACTTTAACTTAGTCATATTAAACAACAAAACTATTTTCTGTGATGTTCAAGACAACTGTTCAACACCTATGTTAATATTTGCTACGTATGTGACAATGTAATTTCTGCATTCCTCTCCTTCCTTTCCATCCAAAAAAACCATGGTTTGACTGAAAAACAGTTGAAGCAAACCTGGATCCAGTGGAACCAGCAGGAGTTCTGCTAATTTATAGGAGACAAGGTTTTACCCAGTATATTTTAACAAATTGTCCTGAGATTACAGCAACGTCCAATCCACTGACCTTCCAACTTCTCCTTAGCGGAAGGGTGCTGGCAAGCCATGAGCACTACTGTGCAACCTATTAGCTCACTTTGCTATCTAAATTATCATCTGCATCAAAATGCAGATTGACTGCGCTGCCAGCAGCAGCTCTGACAACAGCAAATGGCAACACGCAGGTGCTGGTTTTGTGTTACCTCCCAGGGCAGGCTGTCATTATTCTCCACGAACATATGGTAAATCTGCTCGCACCTGAGTCCCACACCATCATGGAAACCTTCACAGGCACCGTGGAGTGCCAGCATAGGAATCCTATGAACAAAAGATACTTACACTTTTAGAAAGCTACAAATGTTTAATGAGTGCGAGCTAGCATAGCTTCCCAGAAGGGTTAAAAATTAATTTCAGATAAAGCTCTGTCACCAACATTATTTTTTTTTTTTTTTTTCTCATCTTACAAGGCAAACTTCTGACTTCAAGCAATGATCCAGTATTCTGGAGTACTTTGGTACCCCGCAGTATTTCTACTATTTCCAGGACAGTTACCACAAGCTTACCACAAGCTTGATACAAAGCCTATCTGACATAAAGAGTCCTTGCAGGTGCCATTATCAAAACTGTGAGCTCAGAATGGGAAAATGCCAACTATGATTCCTACAGACCTGAATGGGAAAGTATTACAGATGAATTAATTTTAATCAACATCAGTTCCTAGTTTGTTTTCAGCATTGTTGCAAATAGATTGTGTCATTTATCACGCAGAAGTACTCAACATCTTCTATTTTATATTATTTCTATAGTACAGAGTCTACTCACTCAAATATCCAGGCTATCATGTAACATCTTTCGCCCTGTGAAGGGACTACACAGAATATTTGAGGCTGGAGCTGCTTTGAATAGTTTCCATTGCTCCGTGTACACAGCGTATGATTTTCCCTATCATCCTCCAGCACTTTTCCATTGCAGCCTTCAAATGTCACAGAGTGCCTTATGCACCTATCAACTCTCATATACCACGGGGTAAATTTTAGTTTCACTTATGTTGGCATAATCCCACTAAAGCCAGAAGGATTGCCTGGGTTTATCTGAGATCAGAAGACAGCCTCAAGTTAGGCTGAGCTACATAAGTGTTTGGAAGGAGCAATTATGTTCTGCAGTGAAAGACAAAGGTTTCAGAATTTAGACTGAAATAGGAGTTAATATTCCCCACACATGGGCATACGAACTACTGTCACTACTTGGCCTTGGGAGAAACTTTTGCTCAGAACATCATTTTTTTGCATAGGATAAAGGCAAATTGCTGATCATTTCGAGTTTTTAATAAATAAAATCAATGTCTCATCTGATATCATTAACAGTAGGGAAAGTGGTCTTTCTGGATAATAGGGATGTATTATGGCAGAATATCCGGATACTATTGGTGATGATAGATCATATAGATTAGAAGAGAGGAAATAAAATCCAACCCAAGCTTTTACTGCAGCAGCAATGAACTAAAATTCTTATTCTCTTCTTGTCCCAAACGACTTGGCATTGCTTGGGCTCTCAAACAACTGTCATATTTCACACCAGAAATGCTGCATTCCAGTTTAAGTTTGTGTTTTAAATTCAGTTCTGTAAAGCATTGTGGGATTTTCCAGACTGAGAGGCATCATATATAAATTTAAAATATTATTATTATTTCAATATTATTTATGGATACCATCTGTTCGTAACTCTGTTACTGTCTCTTCTTTTTAATGTTCTTATCACAGACTGCCTTGCTTATTACTTGCTGAATTGGTCAGAATTCAGTTCAAGCTATCTTTGAGTTATATGTTTACCTCAATGTGTGCCTGCCAAGAATGATGTTTATGGCATATCTTGCATTGATTTTAGAATTTCTGAAGGTAATAAAGCACTGAATGAGGTTCATTTCTTCTCACAAATTAGAATCTGTCATATTAATAGAGTAATATAATCCTGTCATCGCTTCCATTTGTTTCTTCCACCAGACATAGGAAAGAGAGGTTAACTTCACATTCATTTAGGCTGTTTGTTTAAAATGCCTAGAGGAAGCTGTTGGTTAATTTTTTTAATCTTCAGGAATACTCATTCCAAACTTGATTCTGCTACTCCTTTGTGCAAACCAACTTCATTCGATAAATGGCCAGGTTGGCACCCATGAGGCTCCTCCAGGGCAGGACACTGCTCATTGCAGCAAGAGGACAGGACCAAGCTCTTCATCGCTGGCAGTGACAATGCTGCGAACAAAAGGTGTGCGTGAAAAGTGCCCAGTCCCCGTTGCCTTCTCCCCTTACCCTGCCCAGAGGTGGCAGGGTGGGCTATACCCCATTTCTTCCGGAATACATCTGTCACATGGGCGCATCCCCACCTGCACTCTTCCCTGACACTCTCCACAGCTGAGCTTGGTGGGGTCGGGGTGACAGCTCAGCCCTGGCAAGCGCGATGCGAAACGCACAGTATTTCGCTCATTCCCAGGAGGGTGACACTTACATACCGCTACGGTTCTGCCTGCAGTCACTATTTAGTCCATATTTACTCTTTTAAAACCTGTCCAAAGTATAAACCTGTACATCAGCTGTTGTCCTGTCAGCTTTTACAAACTTTATGCAACCAATAATGAACAATTCAGAGGAAAAGATTCTCCAAAGAGGATTAGTGAGATTTTGTTAGTAACTATGCAGCAGATTCACCAAATAAACTATTACCCCACCAGCAGCCCTTGCCACACTACAGCTGCCTGGAATTTTTATTTTCTTGGGTTTAACTTCATAATTCCACTTTCCTTTTCCTTCTTGCTTCCTCTTGGCTGACATATTATATAGCTGCTGAAATGATCCTCTAGCCAGGAATGCTGGATGAGCGGCTGCCTGTGGATTGGTGCCAACACTACGCTGGAAACTGGAAAGCAGCACAGACTGGCTTGCACCCGTGTCTCCTTCCAGCCACAGATAAAAAAAACAGAGCTCCTTGTTAAAGAGTGCTGTGAAGTCAAGATTTTCTCCTACCTGCCCCTGTGGATTCATCAGCATTTTAGGGGGCTGTACACTAACCATACATGAGATGCCAAGTTGAGCTTCCTGCTTCTCTTGCTGGGTTTCGAGGATGCCAGGCTGAGATCTGTGAGGCATCAATTATAATCCCGAATTCATCGCTCCAAATAAATGTTTTGTGCATTTTTGTAACAGATCACCCAATAACAGCACATAGCTCAAGCAACTAACGGAGCACAAGTCCGCTTCCAATGTGTCAGATAATAATTGTGCTGTAACACCACAGTGCATACATGAATAAATACAATTCTAAATTCAATGAGATATTTTCCTTCTGCTGCTCCTCCTGCTGCAAATGAATACACCAGCAATTAATTACTGTGCTCAGCAACTCCCTGCAGCAATTGTGTAATAGATTCATTTTCAGTCCCTTGTCTCGTAACCTTTCAGATAAGTTTCACAGGTCTGGAATGGCAAGCATAAAAATATATGGTTTTTTCATTTAATGTTTGTAAATGTTACAGCTCTCAGATACCAGCTATAACTTTCACAAAGTTCTCTTATAAATACTGCAGTATATTTGAATATTAGGATCATTTGAGCTCACAACTGAGAGAAAGGGATCTTTCTCAATCAGAAATATTTTTACATGTTACGTTTTATGGTAAAACTTATTCATATATAAATTACTAACATTTAAGAAATAGCACGATAGTACTTCTTATTAGCTGTCAACCCTTTAGGTGGTTAGGACTACATCAGTATATCCTGGCCTCAGTAAAGTCAATGGAAGTTCTGCCACTGACTTCAGTGAAGCTGGGATTTCACCTAAGTCACCATTTGCTTATGAGTAAAAAAAAAAATAAAGAATTTAAACTAACATGCTGTCATTGTACCTCTGGTTTTTTTAAACAATTGTTTTCAGCATGCACCATTAAAAGTTGCTGAGCGCTTCAGGCGTTATGAAAAGGACTTCCATATCAAGAAAACCACAAAGCTATTTCCTGATCAAATTTCCAAGCGTTTAAAGTCCAGTGAGGTCACGTGCCTAGAGCTGACAACACAGGACAGGATGAACATTGAACAGACACTGCCTAAGTGATGAAATGCAATGCAATACTATGAGTGTCTTGATGACAATATTATCTACTGTTGCACAGATGTCTCAGAAAAAGCCAACTTTCTCTCATTCTGCTGGCAAACACAAGTCCAAGAGGGGACAGGACAGGAACTGGGCAAATCTGGAACAGGGGGAGCAATCTGAAATCCAAGCCTTCTGAACCTGAAATGAGTCTAAAGATCCTTGAGGAAATTTTGAGGCTGAATGAGCAGCGAGAGTGGACTGGCAAAGCTGGAAAATAAACCTCCTGAATCTTACAGGCCAGGTTTCAAGCTTGAATAGTACCAAAATAGCAATATACCAAGAGTAATTAATAAGAAAAAAAGAAGTCTGAGCTTTCTGACCCGAAACACAGTGTGGCCCTGTGCTTAAGAGTGATGGATCGGGACTCGGTTCTGTTTCTGCTATTACTGGGCTGTACAACCAGTACTGTCTTCAATGTCATTCTTCAAGACGGTGACTCTCCTAGCCAGATGTATAGTGCCCAGCAAATAAAGGCTTTGCAAACAGTATATTAAAAATAAATAATCCATACCAAAAGTTCTAAGGTGCCCTTTAAGCCAAGACATCGAGGATAGGATTACCATGAGCTAAAACTAGTAATAAAATACTTGTAATATTCCAATGCTAATGAAAAAGAGAGCAAAATTATTAAATGTGTTTCAAGTTCTATCTTTGCTCCTTGCATCTTTGCTCAATGATTACTCATGATGCTCTGACTATTTATTAAAGCTGAGCTCAAGATTACACAGGACACATTCTAAAGTCTGGTGTCCCTTCTTTAAGGAGAAGTCTTCTATTTGGTTATTTCAATCTGTTCGGTATCTAGCTCATGCATCCCAAAAATGGAAGAAAACTGAATTTCCCTCTAGCTGAATAGTCTTTGGCTTAATCTTTTTTAATATAAAAGCTGGCAATGCACTGGGTTTAGATCCAACCATTCCTTAAACAGGACTGCACAGTGACTAGAGATGCTTCTGGACGTGGCATTCGCTTCTGTAAGATGAGGAATGGCCATAGCCCCTCAATACCACTGTGCAGCTTTCTTGTTACAGTTTGCAATAGCACCTATAGTTGACATTTCACAATTTCACAGTGGGATTTCTCCCACTGTCTTGATCCATGTAGATGCCTACAGCAACTGAAGCCTGCCTTTGAGGCACATGGGATTTTCCAGTCTTGCCTTCACATTTTGCGGGGCTTAGCCAGCCACTTGGCAAATTCCACTGAGGATGAGAGCCATGACTCGCAGACTGGTGACTTAGCACATCAGAGATGATAAGCAGTATCACATACTGACTGGCTTCACTAATGGTGTTGGAGACCATCCACTGTGGAAGATGCAGTCCTTTATCTCTGCAGTTACTTGCTGATCTTCATTTACAAGCTTTGCAGAAAGGCTTTATCATCCATTCTCAATGCATGGGGCTCCCACGGGCCAGTGCAGCCACTCCCCAGAGTACCCAGATAAAGTCACGGTTGTTGTCCATCTCCAGTCTTGCTCCGAAACCAGCAGACTATAGTAGACTGGGGCTACATTGCAGATCTAAAATACAGAGATTCAAAACTTCTTTCCAGCTGGCATCTATATAATCACTTCTCAACTTAAAAAAAAAAAAAACAAACTGGCACATAACTGCTGCTTTTCTCTTTGTACCTAAATCCTCAAACTTACATTCTTATTGTAGAGATGTAGTCAATGGAGTCAGGCAGATTAAAAAAAAAAAAAAAAAAAAAAAAAAAAAAAGAGGTTTTTGCACATCACATCATCACATCAAAAGCAAACTTTCAAAGACGCATGGTTTGTGGAAGATTTTGTCCAGTGTTAGTGCATTACTAACCACTTTTCCATGCTGCCTGGGTCTCTGGAAACAATTGAAAGCTGAGAAAACACAAGGGAGATGTCCTCATTTTCTATTATATTTTCTTAATAGGATGGCAGGTGAGTCAGAATAGAGACTTCATTTGTGCAGGAAGTCTATGGATCCAACTTTAATCATCTACAAATAACAGTAAGGCAGAGTAACAGGAAGGAAATAACCATAGGGTTGATTATCAAGAGACCCCATGTTTCTGTACATCTCCATGTAACTTTAGTTCCTTCATTTTACTCTCCTCTTCTATATAGATGATAACAGATCACAGAAACATTGTGGGGACTAATTACTTAATGTCTGTACTTTGCCTTTGAAAATGTAAAGCTCTCACCTAATAGTTTAGGTGAATGTCCAAAAGGATTTACAAAAGTACTTAAGCAGGTTAAATGCCTACATCCCACTGACTCTCAAAGACTTTCCATAAACCAGACACTACAAATGGAGTAGCAATAAGGGAGAATGCTGTTGCCCCATCTCTATACTGGCCAGAGCACTGGAATTGTCTTTCAGATTCTCTTCTAATGATTATATCTTAGTCATAGACAGTGTGTTTGCTCCTGGCTGACACACTGATTTGAAGTAGGTACCTACCTCACTCAATGTTTTCCGTGTCTCAAACCAGTACCTAAAACCAAGAGGAAGCTTAAACTTTTAAGGTGCTAGTGCCCAGGCAGGCTTTGCTAGCTGAGTGAGACCAACTGCTAAACCGAATGCTGGAAGCCAACAAGATGTAGACATCATGACATTAGGTGCAGAGGTGCAATGTGCCAGGTGCTCTGCTGCAGCTACCAAATTGTTTGAATTTGTCTTGGATTACTCTGCATTACTCTGGCATAGCTGGCACGTACAGACTCCAACAGGCAGGATTCCTCCCAAACCAGAGACAGCAATAACCTGGCTATAGAGGCTCCCTAATTAGGTTGCTGTTGTAACCAGTTGCATTTCTTCTGTTTATGAAGTGCTAGTTAAGACATTGCTTCCGAGTTGCTTTCACCATCAGCTCAGAGATCTTGTATGGAGGATTCAGAGATGACAAAACTAGCCAGGCTTTTCTGATAAATAAGCTGTTCAGCCCTGCAACCCAGCCTAATATGACCAAAGTTACGTGTGGAGACTGAACAGATCCAGCTGTCAGTTACCTCCTCTGAGTACAAATACAGCTGCTGTGTAGGTCAAGGTCAGCTGCCCACAAGTATGCACCGTTTCTTGGGTCGGTTTTGCAGTCTGCATTGAACTGTCCATAATACGGCAATTTTGGCTACCTGCACCCCAGTGAACCAGTTTCAAGTGTCTAACATAAGCCTTACCCCTGGACTGAACAGTGGTTGTACCCTACCACCAGCTGGGAGTTAGAAAACTGGTTTTGTCATCAAAGAGGCATAGTGAAGGATAAAAAAAGAGGCTTAAATTACACTTTAAAATGAGCTAGAGAAATTGGCTAGGGCAGAATGCAGCAAAAGCTTTACTCTCTGGTAGGCAGTGCATCTTACCAGAAGCATAAAAGGGTAGAACTCAGGGTTTTGTCCCTTGATGATTACATGCATCCAGGTGGAATTTGAATTTTATAAGCCTTTAAGCCCAAACTGTCTTAGGAGCTGTCTGTTTAAAAGAACACATTTCTCTTTGCACATTTTGGTCAGTACTGTAATCAAGGGAGCCACATATGCTGGATCCTATTCAACTTAATAGATAGAAATTTGGCACTAGAGTGTTCTCCATATGGGGTTTTCAGCTGTAGAAAAGCTTCTGCCTTTGCTATAAAATAGACTGGGATTGTTCCTTTCCAGAGTAGGCTCTCTTCATCTAGATGGTTGAGAAGAGCTGGACTCAAATGCGAGCTGGCCCTACACGTGGAACTGAGCACAAGTTAAAAACATGCTGGCTTTCAAAGGGTGTTTGTGACATTCCCCCAAAATTATGAGGGAGTTATTACCCATTTTGTCTTGACTGTATTTTTGGTTTTAGTTTTAGCATGAGCACCCAGGGAAATAGATTGGCACATCCATTCATATGTAACTTGTAATGAATAAATATGCCCTTCCAGTCACTGGTCTAACTAGGAAGGTGCAGAGCAGTGTTGGAAGGTTTGGTAGTCTAATAAAAAAAATAAGACCATAGAATGTCACACTGGTTATTTCACCAAACCAAATTATACTGGGATAAATGTACAAATACATTTCCTTAGTGTACTGCAGGTATAATGGCTTCATTGTATGGGCACAACTTAGTTTCCCATTAAAAGAAATAAGTTTAGCCTGAAATAATTAATTTGTGTAGGCAAAGCCTAACATTTCCATAGTTGCCAAAGGGAAAGCAAAGAACAATTATAAGGACAGGGGGAAAAAAAAAGACAATGAGATTGCTGGGAATAATTCCAATAGCATGAAATTAATGTAAATCACAAATAGCTCCTGTGAAGCTAATGTAAGAATCTGTGAGAAACCAGAATTAAGTCAAATAACCTAAATATGAATCACTGAGAAAAGAAAAAAAAGAAGCATGACCACAACAGAGAGATTTAATAACGCATTAAATTAATATTAACACTGAATGATCACTACAGGAATAAATGCTTCTCTAACATTCAAGTCATACCATAGTAGTTTCTTGTAGGAATGGTGTAAGTCTTAATGATTATCATCTCCAAAAATCTTACAGAAGCTACACAATAGAAATGGATCCCATTACAGCTTTCAGAACGTGCATCTTTCCTAGCTGGGTAACAGTTACCTAGTATAATGGATGGCAACAGGAACGTTATCAGGTAAAGCAGACATATAGAAACCTACCTAGAATCTGTTTAACACTCCTGCTCCATCACTCTAAACGTTTGCAAGTCTCTTTTCCTTAAATGGTTGTTTTGTGGCAGCTCCTCAAGGAAGAATAGCTAGGAGCCCAGCATGGCTTGCACAATGCAAGCCATTACAATTCTTTCACTCCTGCTTTTATATAATTGATATAATTAATGTTTTTAGGGTCAAAATTAATAAAACCCACATACAACTCATGGGATGATTTGTTCTTCAAGAATATGTTAAAATTATATTTGTGCTCACTAATAGAACTGAAAGTACTACCTTTAACTAGTTTATTTCAGACACTAGTTTATTCTTTGAAGGTGGTTGTGTCTTTGCAACAGAGGCTGGGATGAATTAGAATATATAGTGTATTCTGAGATGGTGTCTGTGTTTTCTCAATACTGCCCTGCTTTGGTGAGGCATTGGCTTTGTTGGTTAAATGGGCTCAGATATGTCATTCTTATTACCAAGGCTTATTTAATTCATTTACTAGGTCATTGCTTGGGATAATATATGCAAATTGTACATATTAAGAATGATATGAATTACATCAAGCATTGCCATTTATGTGGAAAATTCATCAAATGTTAATGTAAAATCTATAAATAGAAAGAATAAAATAATAATAAAACATGAATGTGCAGCAAGCATAAAAAATGAAGATCCTTAACTGCCCATTTATTAAGCAAATAAGGACAGCATATCCTTAGCCAGTGAGTAAAAAAGGCAACAGAAAATTCCTGTGTGTTACAGTGACACTGATAACCATTTAAATTGGGTCCCCAGTATTCTGACAGGGTATGTGCTTGTGAATGGAGAAAATGAAAATTCATGTTATAAAGGAATTCCAACAACTGTGCTGGTTAGGAAGTGGTAGGAGAGATTGCAAAAATAAGCCCACAGATTCAGTCTTTATGACAAAGCTAATCACAGATTGCTTGGGCACTACACCAAACAGTTGGGAAAAACTACAAACCTAAGACTTGTGTTTTGTATCATTTTCAGTCTGTATTTCATAATTCTGTGATTCAAATGCTCTTGCTTGCAGGTACAGCCTGGGAAGTTACTGGATAGTCATAAAGCGTTCTGAATCTGTAACAATTCATTTTTCTCATATTGTAAGAACAAACAGTCACTTATCATTCTAGTATCTAGCCAAGAAACATCCACAGAATCTCATATATCCCTACATAATTTGGCATAACTGGCAGGCTTTTCTGAAATGGAATAACTGAATAATAACGAAGGCCATTAATGATGATTAGAAGCATTACAAAGAGTGAAAAAATTAGTAATCTAGTTTCTTATATTCATAGACTGCTTATGAGAAAGGCATTTTTGTAGAAATCGTGCATAATTGTTACTCAAGGAGAGGATATCAAAGGTAACTTATTTGAATTCTCGCTCTTTTTTAAAAAAGTGATAGTTATTGTAGCCTGAATTGCTACATTTCAGAAGTACAGTTAACTTCTCCCTTTTTTGATTGTAATTCATATAATGTTCCCCTACTCCATTGTTTTACATCAAGTTCTCCTTTCCCCATATATTGATAACCACTTACACACCGCACATACATCCTTTCAGGAATCAGACCTTCTGCACGTAAGTTTTGCTCTTATGACTGCTGCTTTAAATGAAGCAGTTTTTACTTTTCTTCTAAATTCCAGATGTCATTAATTCCTTTTATCAGTCTCTAACAGAAAACATACCTAAAGACTTATCAATACATATTGCTAGCCTTTATAAATCTCAATCATAAAATAGTGAAGCGTTGCTTAACATCTGCTCATCCTTGTAACAGAGAGGGAAAAAAAGGCCCCACTCTTCCAATGGCAGTTGTGCAGCTTTCGCAAACAGGCTCGTGTATTTCTGTGCTATATGTTGCACAAGCAGAATAATAAATCACTGAAAGTTAATTCCCCTAACAAACAAGTTTATATAAGCACGATCCTCTCAAATATGATCTACTTTTCCTGGTTTACATTTGCCCATTTTGATATACACCATTTGTGTCACCACAGAGGGCCAAATCCTAAGTGCTGGTTTATTCCTAATAAGTACTGCTTAACTCTTAAAAAAATCTAAATTAAGATCAGTGTTAAGTGAACTAGCAGCTTTTCAATGAATTTTATATTATCTGGATAATGTAATTAAACAGAAAGCAAGTAGCCTGCCTCCTTCTCAACCAGAATTACAGGATACTTGAACAAGTCATGATTGCAGAGGGTTATACAAAATATACTTAGTATATTTAATGGTTGAGAAAGACCGTATTCTTTTGGTTAGGTTGATTACATTTGGCAGATATAAGGAAAGAGGACCTATTTTACTGATGCTTGGACAAACCCTAAAACACAACAAAAATCCTATTCCTGCACTCAAATGTGACAGGATACATGATCATGTTTTATATGGAGATACCATTTGTAAATATGTTATAAAGAGAAAGAATAATGAAATACAT
>JAVJGJ010000033.1:17393644-17453228 GCA_035590215.1 Microhierax caerulescens
GTGGGGTGTGTGTGTCAAAATAGCAAGCACAAATTAGCTTACAGGACATTTTGTTAAGAGATGGCCTGCAATTTAAAAAAACAAAACAAAAACACCAACAAACCAAAAACCACAACACACACCCTGAAAACTGTGGACTGGATGATCTAGCATCCAATTTCCTTAATAAAGGAATAAATATTAAGGTTCCTCAAAACTGATAAGGAAAGAATAACCTTTTCCTACTCCCCTTTTACTGTATCAGTCATGGGAGTCCTACATATGACTAAAGCACTGGCAACTTCATTGGAGATACCAGTATTGCATGCATACTCTTCAAACCAAGAAATTGTTACATTCTCAAGGAAACATTCTCAACTATCTACAAGTCACTAATCTGTAACACTTAGCAGAACATAAATGGATAATATGCTCATTTCTGTTAAAGCAAGCAACAAAAATTTAAAATTAATTCCATAACTAAAAGATGGTTTTGAAGTAAAATTCCTGGTATATACATTTGTTATCTGCTGTATTGATTTGTTTCCATGATTCATGTTTGTTTTGATGCCACAGTTTAACATACTGTTTTGATCATATCTCAACCCATGTGATCCCACATATGTATATTGATTAATAAAAAGAGCCTTGAGATGGAAGAAGTATGAACATGTTAAAAGAGCACATGGAATGATCTATGGCTATGGGAGAAAACTATGATTTATATGATATGAGACATTTTCTTGGCCTCAGGAATTTTCAGAAGGAACAAGCAACTAAGATTTTCGTGGTTCTTTTTATCTGCTAATTGCTAGGACTCATTATTTTGAGAGCTTGTCTGCTTTTACAGCTAAATCAGTTGGTTTGATAGATAATCATAACTCTCCCCATAAAACCACCTTCTAGATAAAACATGACCCAAACAATGGAAAACTGATATTTTCTACTAATACTATGGACAGCAAAACTAAGGTCAGCTATATGTATTAATGCAACACATACAAGCAGGCTAGCAAATGTCACGTCAAGCACCGTCTGCCCAAATTTCATTTAAACCATACTAGCTTTTTCAGATGCTCAAAAAACTCCTTTCAAGAACCTGAAATACCCCACCTAACTAATGTGATAGCCAAATTGCATTCAAAGAGTAGCCTCGTAGAGAGGGCAAGGATCTTCTTGTTCAAAAAGCAGGCTGCTGGGTGAGAGAAGGTCAATTCTGTGTTCAAGCTTCCTGGACAGCAGCAGACAAGTCAGCAGAGGGACAACCCAAGTCAAAAGCCATCCTTCCATGGACTTCAAGCACATTTTGAACCAGTCACTAAATGTCTGCAAGCCTCAGTTCTCCATCCATGAAATGCATATACAAGAAATTCCCACCATACTTGTTAAGAGTGTGTAGGAATGAGACCTATGAAGGACACCTTCCAGGAGAACCTTGGTGGAACATAAGGCCATGCTTTTCATAAGCTACTGGATAAAAATCGGAGAACTACACACATTTTTTAGGTCATTTGTATTAACAGCAGTTTAAGCTCATATTAGCAAGACTTGGAATGCTTTCTTATTTTCTTCCTTCTCCATCTATTTCTTGCTGGGACAACATCCATCTAAATCCCAAATAAATGCACAGTTCCACTTCTTTATTATGGCTTTACTCTCACCAAGAATGGTCTTCAAGTCAAGTGGCTTACGCTGCAAAACTAACACTTCTACTATGACAGTCCGCACACCACGGAAAAGCAGTGGTGCAAGGCAGCCTGAGGAGACAGAGGCAGTGATCAGTGCTCTGTAAAATTAAGACTGTGATGATGTGAAAAATCTACCGACTGGGAGATTGCTGTGCAAGCTGCTTGGGTGAAACAACTAGTTATATATCCTACAGCACAGAGTGCACAGCACCTGCTTTTTGTGTAATATCCCCTTTGTTGATTGTTAAAATTGACTGTTAAGAGTTAGCTATCATTGAATTATTTTCCTTTAGCAATAGGCTTAATTTTTTTGTTATTATGCTCTCTGCTGTGCTCAGTTTGGATGCCCTGTAACTGCTGATTTATCTCTTAATATGTCTCTATATCAGTGTTTCTCATCAATAGATTTCAATGCTAGGAAGCCACCACAGGAGACAACTGGGAGTGAGCTGAAGGAGAACGTGAGGCATGTCCACTTTTGTTAGAATTCCAATCAAAGAAAATCTTGCTCTCTTACATCCTCACATAGCTTTATCCTTCAGGCTGCAACCACTTTCCAAATGCACACCAATAAAGATACAGATTAAATAAAACAAAACAAAAAAATCAAAGAAAGTAAGGAGGAGACAGAAAATACATTCACTTCACACAGTCCTGTGGAAAGCCTGGGTATGCTGTTCTCTGCTGAAGCTGCTACAGAGCAGCAGTAACACATCATCTACTCTACGTACCTTTGTAGCCCCCCACTACCACAGTATCCAAGTACACTAAATACTTACAGTATGCCTGTGAAGCAGGAAAATCCTGCTCTCTCCATTTTCCAGACAGAATCAAAAGAGTAAGTGATTTGCTCAAAGTCACATGGGAATTCTGTGAGAAACATGGAATTAAAACCAAAGTTCTCCAGTCTTACTTCATCTCAGACTGCATTCTTGTACAGTACAGAGCTAAGTACAAATGGGTTAAAAGCACACTGACTTACACTGTCTTTGGTCTTCAATTAAAAGTGTTTCAGCAAAGTTATTTCCTATGGGTTCTAAATAAAATTACACCAGACTTAAATGGCTCTCTAATAATCTAGTAAGAGGAATCTTACTAGTTACTAATGCCATGAGTTTTATGTCATTTACAGAGTAAACTGTGCACTGAAACTGACGTGGAGTTTCAGCGATATCATAATCAAAAACTTCAACTTTGATTTGCCTTTGAACCATAGAGGAAAACCAAGTTCAAATGTAACAGAGATGCAAGTTTAAACATCCTTGGAACATCACTAACACATGTCAGCATTTCTGCTTCGACTGCAACAGCTCTGTTACAGAAGACGCCTGCCTTCTGTTGCCAGCAATGTTGCCTGAATACTAAAAATACAGAACTAGAAGATGGTCTGATACAGCCCATTCTTGTGACATTCGCATTTCATCCAGATAATACTGCTCCTTCCATTGATGTGGTAGCTTCTAACAGTGATGGCAAGGAAAGGTACATAATATCAGCTCAAGAGGTGAGTCAGATAACTGCCATTTCAGTCGTACAAAGGACTGCCTTGAACACAAATCTAGGAATCACAAAAGGAGCACATCACAGGCTTGACTTCCATAAGCTGGGTGAAGCCAGACTAGGCGGCCAGCAACAGCATCACTTAAATTGATTGTGAAACTAAAATCTCAAAAGATGTTCTCAGTTTGTTTTAAAGGTCTCTTTTATCCTCCACTAAATTAAGCATAATTTCTTGTAAGAGGAATGTATATGAATTATTATAGCTACATTGGAGACAAAGGGATAGATCATAGCAACTGCAGTAATTTACAACCATGATTATAAATGTGGCTGTCCTGATTCTGATACCATCAGCAAAGAACCAGCTGAGACTCAGACAGAGGGATGGGTCTGACACTATAATGCTGCTGGAAATCTGGCAGTTATTCTCCAATACCTCTGGATCTGCCAACTGACTCCACCTCTAGCACGAGTGCTCTCAGGACAAGGGATCTTACAAGGATACCTCACTACTCTAGAAAGAGAGACTGGTAAATCAACAAATACAAAAGTTTGCTTCACATTCAATTGTGGGAATAAAACCCAACAACAATAGGCTAAGGCAGCTACTCCTGGCCAGCCTGCAAACACCTCATACCCACAGACAAGTGCATATGCAAGAAAGCATTTCTTCTTGGGGACAGTACTGTCAGTAAATAAGGATATTTTGGCAGGGGTGGGGGGTGGGGAGAGTCTCTTTTGGATAAAAATCTCATGGGCAGCCTAAAATAACTATAATTAAAAGTATTAAAAATATGCCAGTATTTTAGTGTGCCTGTGTGCATGCATAAAGTCTTGTTCTGATTATTTTTTTTTTTTTAGAGTAAGGCTCTCCCTGTTTGAAATGTTACTGAGTTTTTCTGCAGTTTTCGAAAAGTTTACTCAGAACTGCTCTAAAACTGTCTGGTTGAACTGTGCAAGTCATCCACCTTGAAATGTTTCACAGCCATAAATTTAACGCAGCTCTGATGACAGCCAAGGAGGATTTGAGTTCTATCCAGCCTCCTGCCCATCTAGGTGCTCAGCCATGCAGCAGCACAGCCAGCAGGCTTCTGGGGGTCACCAGGGTACTTGCTCCTCATCAGCCACTCCAGCACCTCCAAAGCAGGAGAATGCCTCACTAACAGCACAGCCAGCATCCGAGATGCCAGAGCCAGAAAGATGAAATCAGACATACAAAAAGTAACAAGATCTGGTGATGATTCAAGATTTCCCTCAAGAAAGTGAAAGCGGCCAAAGTAAGCAAAAAGAACCAAGGAGGGTGTGCAGCAATTTGATTACCTAAAATATTTTACAGCAATAAAATGTCATGCTTTTGATAATTTTCAGTAGAAAACAAACTCAGTATCGCCATCTGAGAAAATACTGCAAATATTTAAAAACAGCTATACTTTATAGTGCCCATAGAACAGAAGTATTTGCCAAATTTTATCTGCCCACGTACTTATACTTAATCGAGCATCTTTTAATACCTATCAACGTGTGAAAACATGCTTTACAATGAAAGCAAGATCAGAGCAAACACTTGGTATATAATAGGCCAGGCCATCACTAAACCTTTGAAGAGCCTTGATAAAGAGTTATATCAGGTCATTTCAAAAAAATGTCATTGTCTTTGTCAAACTAGATACAGATAACCCTATGATACAAGCTAATACTAATCATAGTGGCATTACAGTTAATAAAGAGAAGTTATTATTCATTGTTATTGATTAAATACAAATTGTATCTATTACAGCTGTATTAGGCTGTGACCACCATAAATGCACTATTATCTGCTAAATATAAACCTTATTAGAAGAGTTTCCTACAAACAGCCCTAAGGGTAGATTTACTTTTCCTTCAATTATCTTAGGTATGAAGTTGAGAGTTCAGAAAGGTTTTCAATAGAAAATATTGCTTAAAATTCTCCACCAGTCCTACACAGGTATTCATTTTAAAACTGTCATTTTCACTGCGCCCGTCTTTAAATTATTTTATCCTCTTTTGCCTAAGAGACTTTTCATATTAATTTAGAGCTCTATTTCCAGAGGGGTTTTTTATTGGAAAAGTATTTTCAGGAGTTTATTGTCCTATATTTAGAAAGACTGTATTTGTAGTAGTATGTTTACATATTGCTACTACTAAAACTACCATTTTATGCACACCCTCACAATCGTGTCATGTAGTTCAACATAAAAATAAGTGTAAAAAATTACATTCATTAATAAAGAACATTTATCTGTGTATATAACCTTTTGACGAGGGTAATTTCTCCACTGTTTAAGTGTGATTATTGTATGTTCATGATTTCAAAGGCAAGTTAAAGAAGCATCCACAGCTTTTGCAAACACCACCTCTCTACTCTTCAGAGTTTACAAGACTGAGGCCTTTATAGCTTTCTCCATGACAATTCTGCTGTACAAGGCATACCTGCTTTCCCTGAATAATGAATCCTCAAAGATTTTAAGTATCATCCACTCCAAGAAATTAAACTGGGTTTTAATCTTTTACCATAAATGGCTATTATGCCATATATATGCATACAAATGTGTGCATATCCAACATGTATATACCTGTCTGTGTATATAATACATGTATATATATAAAACATACAAGTTATACATCCTACATGCATACCTAAACATACATATTACAGCAGCTACAAAGGAGTTCAAGGACTGAGCTATAGGCAGGCTTGTGGACTGCCTGTACCATCCATAGTTTGTTGGCTCCAAGGACTGTTTTTGGTGTGATGTCAGCCCCAAACCAAATGAGGAGGGACTAATCAACATTACCATTCTCCACCATTCTGAGCTGACCTGTATTTGAACCACTGAAAATCATTTTGGGAATGTCATTCTTTTAGCTGGCCAGCCTAGATTCCACACAAAGAAATGGGCCATCCCAGAGCCACAGAGAGGGGAAGAAGGGTGCAGGGTGGGCAGGCAGCAGGCCCCCAAGCCCAAGGGTCTGGTGGCACTTGGATAACTGCAGGCACCAAGAGTGCATAGGTTTGAGTGCTCAGAGAGGAGAGGCTGCTGTTCCGTCCTGCCAGAAACATCAGCTCTCAGCACAATGAGAGGTAACAGCTTGGAAGATCCAGCTAGTGTAATAAAACGGAAAATGCCAAAATGTTCTTAGGGATGGCTGCTCAGGCTGACTTGCAAAAACACTGGACAGTCACAAAGAGATTTCCACCTGTCCAAGGAAGATTTTGTCAAGAGCTTTAAGCTAAAAAGAGGAGGAAAAGAAAGAACCAATTGTTAAAGCTGAAGCTATACACATTCAGATTAGAAATAAGGCACATGCTATTAACAGTGAGGTTAATTAATCATGGGAGAAACTTGCCCATGTTGTGATGTATTTCCCAACATTGCATAATTTAAAAAACAACAAGCACTGTTTCTCTAAAGCATATGGTCTCATTCCAACAATAAGCAAAGTTAGTGGATATGAAGCAAAATAGAAGGGAGTTGTATGACCCGTGTTATAGGAGACTAAACTTGCTGATCCAAGCAGCCATTCTTAATTTAAACTTTGTGGGAAAAGGGATGGTTTCATAATGTGCAATTAATCAACATCTATTTACTGACTTGACATAAAACCTTTCTATACAAGATGCCATAACATAACGTTACTGAATTAGGCACATTGCTTTCCATATAGGAAGTTTCTCTTTACTGAAATGTATTGGATTCTTTTTCATTAAAACTTTAAAAAAACAGCAGAAAGTTCACAACACAAGAAAGTTCTCCAGCAGGTAAGAGGTGGATTTTCAGCAGGATGATACAAGACTTTTTGTAAAAAAAATAAATTTATTTTACAAAGGAAGTTAAATTTTACCAGAGAAAAATATGAATGAATAATGGAGCAATACTTGATTAAAGCCAGTAGAATAAAGAAGCATTAGAATGGGCAGAATAATATATGTGGGATCAGAGCATATGTATGCTATATTGTAATAAATATGGCAAAAAGAAGATATTAAAGGGGCAATGGAAGTGGCTGAAGAAGTGTAAAAATCTGTGATAAATTCTTTTTTTTCAGGAGTTACAGTACTTACAAAACATCAGCTCTACTGACCGACAGGAGATTCAGACTGGAGTTATGTGCAGAGCGAAATTACAAAATACAGGAGGCACAAATGGCAGGAAAGGCTGCAACCTAAGTGCTTAAGACAGGTGAAATGTTATCAAGCAGATAAAGCAAAAGAGATGGGTGAAAACCAAACATCTGAGATGTTTACAGCACAATTTGCTGCAAGGGTTGGTGACATATGAAATGAGGCAGCAAGCCTACTACCGTTAGTACTGTGTTCTAATTTTCAGTATGTTGTTTGGTTTGGAAAAGAAACAAAATATGTTTTTAACAATTAATTTTGCATTACATCACTCAAACAACAAAGTCCATGGAGAGGCCATTTGATAGATCTTTCAATAACACTCACCCATCCTGAGTCAGCATCTACTGGAGGAGCATCCACACTGGTTTTCACAACACCAAAAAAGAACGACAGAACCCTTCACCAGTTTTAGTTTGCTCTACTCAGCCAGTAACCACAGTTGTGGAGGGAGAGTGCAGGCTACGCACTCAAAAGTGTCCTGCTGCAACTTATGCTGCAATGTGAACCACAAAATTTCCACTCATTATCTAAGGGAGCTGCTGCATTGTTTCATGAAGGGATTAAGTATTTTACTTCTCTAGGAGAAAGGAAGAAATAGGGATTTAATCATGTGCCTGAAGCAGCATTTATACCGTGACGGACTATAAAGTTATATCCTGGTCCCACCCAGTGGCAAATGAAATTGGTTTTTTATGGTGGAAAAAAAAAAAACCCACCCCCCAAAAAAAACCCACCTTGTTCCATGTTTCTAAATTCTCATTAAATACAGTCCACTTGTCAGGCCAATAAAGTTTAGTAAATTACCACCAACCATGTTATCTGAATAGTTTCATTTTATGCCACAAGAAACACTTGCACCTGCTGATTAAGACCTGCCATTTCCCCTTAGCACCTCATGACAGAAGTTACCTGGAGCTAGAAGACAGGCTGAGAATTTCTTTTAATAAAAAATGAATATGAATTAATTCAGTGGTAGTAGTAATTGTTATTGAGTTCATTCTTCAGAATTCCAGTTTTAATTCACTGACACAGTGCTTTAGTACTGACTTTTTACAAACCTTGTGAAATTAATTATAGCAAAATCTCCGCAGGACAAAAAGATGTACCGTGTGAATTACTTCTCATCATTATAAAAAAACCACTCTGTTTACAAAATTGTACCTGATGCTTCCCCATGTCATCTATAAGCCAAGTAAATCTGTACAATAGTTTGAAATAAGATTTCCTGTTATAACGTGAGTATGAGTAACGACCAATAAACACTGTAGTTTTGCATAATTTTTAAAAACCTAAAGAATTTACATAGTAGGTGAGCATTTTTTAAGTATGTTGCACGTGGCACTGACCTCCTTCAGGCAGCAATGGACTTGTCCTTGACACTCATTCCCTCCTCCATCTCTTCCCTTCTCCCATCATCCAGGTACGCACGCATCAAGAAGGGCAGTTCAGGGCAGGTTATATGCAGAGAGGTGACTCAGTGACTCACTGATACCAATTCCAAACCACCACACAGGCTGATGGCTAGAAGCAGCAATCAGATTTGGCTAGCAACAGCTTCTGCTCCATTAATGAGTCCCAGCTGAAGTTAGTTAGAGAAAGGGTGACCAGACTAGTGCATTTAAGTAATGTGCATCTGCATTGTGTTTGCTGTTATGTCTGTAAAAGTCCTGAGCCACAGCTTTTGCTCAGTCTGTCTTATCAGGACTGGTGGTTTCTTTTATCAGTTCTGTCACTGACTCATTGTCTGACTGTGGGAAATTAATTTAGTTTTTGTCTGTACTTCAGTATTCTCAGTTGTAAAACAGCAATAAACTCCTTTATATATGTGTGTATACCAAACACATGCACACACTTCTACCCCTTAAAGAAGGTTTTTCAGCGTGTCTTGCAGGTTGACATCCTAGCATCAGCATTTTACAACAAATGCAATATTTTAAACTTCTTGGCATACTTTTCCATATACTGAAAAGTTCTACGATAGCAGCAGTCTGACCTTTCAAAAGCTCATCAGATTCTAAGCTAAAATAAAGGTTATTTGAATACTAGTTTAAGTACAAAAGTGACTAGGATATGAGGTATATCCAGATCTAACTAATCATACATGTAATGTTTTTGTTAAATGTAACATCATGTTATGTACGCATCCCCAGGCACTCTGAAGACAGAGTACCACATTTAGTCTTTCAGCTACACAGAAATAGAAACTTTATGCAGAATGTTCAGTAGGAGAATTACGGTTACCACTGCTATTTCTTCTTTTAAAAAAGTAATTAACCCTTTTTTCAAGCTAAATGTTTTATTCATTGGCCATGCTGTTTTCCAGCTTGTAGTAGAGGTTAGAGAAGAGATGCTAAACTCTTAAACTCTCGTTTCTTCTCAAGTTATGGAAATAATTTAGAGACAATGTTTCTAAACTAACTGATCTCATCATAACTTCTCAATTTTTACATCGTATTTCTTGCATGTCAGATCTGAGGGAAACCATTGTGTTGCATATGCATTTGGTGGAAAGAAACTTGAGAAGTGATTCAAAAAATTCTAGACATTCCTTACAACTTAAATTATTCTATGATAATGTGAATTTAAAGTCAATTAGAAACACGTTCTGAAAAGTCAATAATTAATGATCCTGAGAAAGCCTGATAGCCAGGCAAATTCTTAGATAATACTTGCCTAATCTATTTTATTTATTTGGGTATTTATATGGCAGCGATTAACCCTGACATTATTAATCTTGAATGAGCAAGGAAATGTTTAATTTTCATTATTTTGCTTTCAATATTTGCTTCTGTTTCTACAAACATCTCAAGACATTCAGCATCCTGCAAATGCTTTGGAAAATAATTTGTTGCTAATGACTCAGATTTTTTGATTTGTCTCCATTAATGAACACTGAAGCTACAAAACAAGGGCATCTTTTCAATGTCACTGGCAGTGCTATGTCACCTAAAGCACGTCCCATTTGAGTTCACAACTGGAGAAACCCAGACATCCTTCAGGAAATACTGCAGTCTGATGAGTACTCAAAAATGCACCCATCCCAGATAAATAGGCAGTGTCTTATGTGTAAACTGTACCACTAGGTACCTTTATCAGCTACACAGTACCTGAATATCCTTTGAGCCTTCCAAGACAGCTGCTTTCCACTGGCCTTTGGCTTCAGCCCAGTATTTTTTTGTGATTATTATTATTACTACACATTATGTACTGTGTATTATAAAGCTTCCTGTCTGAAGGGGATGGGTCTGTACAGTATTCTCAATAGATTTAATGAAAATCCCACTGAAATCAACCAAGAAATTCCCATTGACTCTGTACTGGATGAAGGCCAGGAAAAGAGCTCTGTGCTGTTATTTTTGGTTACTATCCATGTTGCTTCACCTTTTATTAAACTGCATATTATTCATTCACCCAGGAACTTTAACTACAGAATTCAGTCTCAAACAACTCCAGGTGTCCATGAAGCTCAAAGACAAGAACTGACACCCTGACTTTTCACAGGAACTTGTACAAGATACTAAACTGCTTAAAATAAAACACAGGTGCAGCAAACTTTCAGCTCTGCAGTTTTCATGAGAGCCAGTTGTTGACATGTGTAGACCTAATTGCACTGGGATTCACCTTCCTAGTATGGTGGTAAGGAAAAAAAAGTCCTGTTAAGTAAGTAACACAGCTTGCAGAAATACTGCCTCATGGAACATGAAGAAGAAGCTAGTCTGCATATACACAGAGGAAGGGGAAACCAGAAAGAAAGGAATAAGAAAGAGCAAAGCTGGAAGTGATGAACAAACGAGTCTGACAGAGAAGATAGGGACTGAATGTGAATGAGTAAAAGGTGCCTGTAAGAATAAATGGAGTATTACTCCATTTGACCTTCATCCAAATGCTCCCCACCTCCCTCCCCAGCTAACAGGACTAGGCTTTGTGAACCCAGTCTTGTCATTCTATGCAGGCTGAAAACTCTGGGAGTAGTTCAGTTGTTGTATCTTCCTGGTAGAGCTCACACACAGCTGTGTTTGGTCCCAACTGCATTGGATCCAGGCATGTTCAGCAGACTTGCCAGCTCTCCCAGCGTGGATACTAGTCTGTTGCTTACAGCAGGAAATCTCTTCTGTGCTGCTTTGAGCAGTGACTGAATAGATTTGCCCAAATGCTGGATGTCTGGATATCCTGACCAAATGGCCATTCCACAAGAATGCTGAATCACATATGCAGAGAGACCACTGCATCAACTTCATTGCCATACATTATAGCGTCTGTGTGCAAATGTGCAGTGTGCCTGACCCAGCTGGGATGTGTCAGGTTTGCTCTGCACAGATACATCAGCTGTGCAGCAACCATCACTGAACCTAATGCTTTTGGACCTGCCAGCTTTGGCAGGTACATCCAAGCTTCGCTTGGCCTAAGGGGACTCTGGTATTGCTTTTACCTTGGCCTTTCTGTAGCGTGTGACTCTTCCCCTCTGTATATACTTTCACCTCTGATTCACAAATCTTCCTTTTCTTTTGCTGTCCTCTCTAAGCAAGTGTTTTCCCCCTTTTTCAGCTGGTCCTACAGCTGAAAATACCCCTTCTACCAACAAGGTACAGCCCTCCCTTTCTCAGAGACTATGTGCAATCCTACCTAGAAGGCATCTGTGGACCAAGTCTTAACACACAGTCTTGTAATCCAGTTTCCAGGGAAATTCCCACCTTCTAAACAGCTGACAAACTTGACAGTTACGTTTATCTAACAGTCGGCTATTGCACTCTGTCCATTGCTCAGACTGGAGTAGGTTCTGTTGTTCACTGAACCTCCAATATCACCAGCCCGGTGATATCAATCCATAGCCTGTTGGATGATTACACACCCATGCGGGAAAATACCATCAGACAGTAGCTTCATAAATTCAGACAGAACTCATAAGTAAATGCAATCCTGAAAATACCATGCTATCATTACACAAAACACCAACTGTCAGATTATCATTACCCTATTATAATAATTCCTCCTAGCATGAGAACGGACCTTGTCCCACTTAAGCCAATTTGAGTTTTGCAATTGAATTCAATGAGTGGAAGGTAAAAGCCAGAGAGGGAACACAACAAATGAAGGAAGGTGAAGACAATTTACCATTGAACACATAGGAAACCCTTACTTTTTCCTCTGTGCATGCGTAAACGTTCAGGATGGATATTTGGAAAACACATACGACCTCAAGGAACTTCCAAACTCTCTGGATGCCAGAAGGATGCTGGTGACCAACTGGAACATCCCAACTGCTCTGTGGGTGTTTGCAGGAGTTCTGTTCCAGCCTTCTCACACTCCCCTTGAGACTCATCTGTCTCTGACATTAGCAACAAGGGAGATAGAGCAGCTAGGGAATCAATAGGGACAAGCTGAAAGTTATTTACAGATGTTAGCAGAGAAAATGGGAAACCCACAGAGCAGGGTAGCGTACGCAACTCTGTATGTATCTCAGAGAAAGTGTTCTCCTGTAATTAGAACCAGAAATGTTTTCTACTCATTCTCAGCTTTTGCTGTGAGCAACAGCGCCTAATCTCAGCAACTGCTGTCCAAATATTCTAATATGCCTGACATGGAGACTGCAAACTCTCAAACAAAAAGAAAGGAAAAAAGCACTATGGCACAGTTCCAGTTATCCGCAGAGACAAAACCCACAGCATTTTCTGTGCGTCAGTTTGCCATAGCACCACAACAATGGTTTCAGACAAATATAGGATGTTTATGAAGACTGGAAGAGGGCAACTGAGTTACATTAGCCTTAATGCCATCTTTAGCAAGCTCAATTAAATCCTGATTTTTTTTTAATTTACTGATGAGTCTGTCAAACATCTATCCTTGCTTCCCCCATTCCACTGGACTCCAGCCAGTCTGTGATCATTTAACCGCCTCACAAATAAACAAGCAGAACTGAATCATAATTATACTAACCATCATTACCACCATCCCATCCTTGATGTCAAGTTTGGGAGTATGACACACCAACACATTCCACAGATGTCTATTTGTTCCTAATCTTATAATTTAAATTGATCACTTGAGTAAAAGAACATGAGAAAAAAACAGAACATATTGTACTTGCAGGATGAAAGAAGAACTCAGCAAATCTATGAATACTATATCCTCAATAAATTGCCTATCAATTAGATTTGTAACATCACACTTCTTACTACAGCCCATAATTTAATTCACACTTTGGAAAAATACTCCCTGTTATACAGTTCACAAAACCTTGTGTAATTTCTATTTTAATATTTCTGCTCCTGTTCGTAGAAAATAATTAACTCAAAAAATTATGACTCGTTTCTTCTGACAGGTTGAAACAGATCAGCTTTTAAACTTATCCCCCAACTACTTGCTGGTATATTCCAAATGCAGTTTGTTCATATATACCATAAATCTGCACTGGTTTCATAATGACCAAACTGAGAACAATTTTGACTAAAGGAGACAGCAAAACATAAAAACATGTCATAAAACCAAAACTTAACATTTCCATAGAAACAGGCCTAATTTTTAAGAGAGTTGTGTATAAAACTGGTGTGATTAACTGATCTTAACACAGAAAGTAACATTCGAGTATCACTTGCAAGTCAGAAATCTATTGGCCCCTGGTACATACATTTCCTTTGTATATGTGGTTGCATAACTCCATGCTAGGTTTCTGCACCAGCATTTTCACATGTCATTAAAAGAAAAAAAATTTTTTTTTGTTAAGTGTTCTGTTTCCAAGACTGGCCGTAATCAGCCCTGTAATACCTTCACAGCAGGCTCTTGTTCTCAGCCTTCTATTAAGGCTATAATTAATTCTACAGTTCTAAATGTTCCATAGCTATAATTTATTTATGGGTCCAACATTTTCCTCACATCTGAAATTAGATTTTCAGCTCTTTACTTTTTCCTAAATCTTTCCTTGATCCTTCTCAGTATATATGGCTACTACATTTAGTATTTTTATGTCTCTGACATCTTCAGAAAAGGCCTCTGGTAGAGTACTTTTCTAGTTGAGTGCGTTGTGATAGTGTCACCCAGAGTAAAGGTCTGTACTAGTTATTTGCTCTGAAAGGCTGACTCACCGCTATCATTTGCCTTTCCATGTTTTAACTTGTCTTGAACAACACATTAGTATTTCTATTATCACCAGATAGATACTACTTATTTTCATGAGTCTTTTTTCTAAAAATCAGAAAACAACGTCAGAAATGCACCTTATGGCTTCTTGAACTTTCTACGCAAGGGAACACCAGGACCCTGATATTAAAAAAAAATCAGTAAAGAATTACTGTGGTGCTGTAGATATATTTATTTTAGACACTACATAAACCAATTATGGTAAGTGGTTTAGGACTTTATACACATTCACAAAAAGCCAACATACCATGACCAAGCTGTCCACACACACATTCTGACACAGCTCAAAGGCATCGCTGCAGCCCTCACTGCTAACCAGGATACTCACAGCAAAATAATCCCCTCAGATAATCTACCAACAAAATGAGCCTTAACTGGTGGGTTTTTTTTAAGATTGAGTGTGTATGTCTACCAGTGTTTCAAAAATACTTATTTTGCAAACAGTTTTAAAGATGTAAGAATGGGAACCATCTATTTTTCAGGCGTTCGTTTCTGCAGCCACTGTTTACATGCAAAGGTAGCATGGTTCAAGGGAGACATAAGCCAAAAAGCCTGCTTTCTCTTTTCAGTTCCCTCTCTGGCATGTTGTGTGAAACAGCATGTTTTGCTTTAACTTGGTCATTTGTGCAGTGCCTAGCGCAATTACGGCTGGAGAGTCTGGTAACTGTTCTTATCTTATTATCTGTATAACTGTTGTAGCCCATCTAGCAAACGCTGCTTGTATCCTGCGTTCCCGTGACAGGTACACTAACACTGATCCATTACTCTCTGGTCAATGCAGTTGATACTGGAAAGCTAAAATGACTGAAGAAACAGAGGAAGAAACATCATGACTTTTTTTACCTGATAATAGGTATTTTTCAACTCCATCTGAAGCATTTCCTTGGAGGTCTCTCTTGTCTCCATACATGCTTTCTCTGTTCTGAGAATGGAGAACAGCATCTCCTCTGGTGTTCTACCCCACCTAAAAACTACCCATCCAAAACACTCATACAAGCACAGCTTCTTGTGTTTCAAGGGTGGGAAAAGAGATCTGGTACGCCAGTGCCTGGCTGTCAGAATACCTCTCATCCTTACCAGCTTACATCTACTGAAGAAATGATCTGCTATGTCTTTACACATTATGTCAGGGCACAACTGACAATATTATGGGAATTATGTATGTACTGTAACAAGAGTTATGTTTGCTGATCATGTGTGAAGAAAACAGGAAAGTCACTTGGTTCAGTTTCAAGTGTGTAGGCAAACCAAAAACCTATTCCTAACTGTCAAGGAACCATATCATAAGCAGTCTGCCACACTAACGAAACCATGCAATGCCACAATGATCTGGAGTCTCCTTTCCAGGTTTATGTCACATTTATTCTCTCAGCTCTGAAACACATTTGGTTCACAGAAAAAAACAAGGAATGGCTTTAAATGACTCACTTATACCTCATCCAAATTGCGCTGCTCTGCAATGTACTGCAATGCTTCTTTTTCCTAAACGCAGCCACTCCACTCAACTCAGCCTGTTTTATTCACAGCCCTGCTACAGCTATTTTCCTCAGTGAGAGCAGAGCTCCTGCAGTACATTTGCGTCTTCAATCTGAGCAGACATTTCCATGATGAGGGAACCACAGTGAAGAAGTGGGAGTAGTAGGTGGGTGTTAAAGCAAACCAAAGAGCTATCGTGAATGCACACTGAGGCCAGGAAATGGAGTTGGCTGTTCCTCAGCTACGAGACCTTGTTCGTGACACAGTGATGAGAAGGAAATTAAATGAGAGTGTCGGAGGGAAAGGAACATGATACTGGGATCCAAAATTAAATGACATTATTGGAAATTCCACTAAGTGAATGGGATCAAGAAACCAACCCAATGAGGGCACAGGAGTCTCTGGGGAACAGGGCTGATTTAGCTAACAAGCCAGTAAAAAAAGGCTCCAAGACAAACTCAAAAGAGAACAGGTAGAGTCGTAAGAGTTTCTAGATACCTGTGTGTACCACGTATAGTGGGATCAATGAAAACACCGAGTGCTTTGAAATGCTGAATCACCGCTGACAGTCAAGCTCCAAATCCCATGCTACTTATTTCAAAAGGAAATGGAAAAGGAATAACATTGGAAAAAAAAAACAAAAAACCTGGAACTAGATTATGGGTAAATAGTGGCTTCAAATAAATAGGTCTATTCATAGATTTAGAGAGGAAAGCATATCTAAAGGTAAAAACACCCTCAAGTTCAGCCTTGGTTTAGGAAGTTGTAGGGAACCACACCATGATTTCTAGATACTTATCAGTTCTGTACCTGAATGTCCTGCCGGGTTCTCCCAACCGAACCTCTGCGACCCCAGCACCTGAGGCAGGTGAGTTCCTACAAAACAAAAAGGAAAACTGACTAAATCTTTCACTTTTTTTATTTATTTCAATGTTACTCAGTTCTTTAAACACCTGTGATTGAGACTCCTCACAATCATTTAAATTCAAGTAGCAAGAAAATGATACTTCTGATTAGAAAACTAACTTGAAATACAATTAAAATAATTAAATGTGAAAACATGTATTAACTATAGTTATTTTTTCCATGGGAAAAATCAGTGCCACCTGAGAACTAGTGTATCCAGCCATTCAAAATACATCATTTCTCCAAGCTAGGAATGTCAAAAATAATCTCCCCACACAATTCAGCTACAGACTTTTACATAAATCACTGAAGATATCACCCCAAGGGAACTGAGGATGAGTTGCCAATTTAATTCTGTAGGCTCACAACAAAACTGTCTCAAAACTAATTTTGTCAAATCATCAGATCAAGGGATGCTTTGAAAAAGCATAGTATTTTACTGTATTCCTCTATTTCCACTTGTGCCAAAAGAGGTTTCCAGAGAATACATGTTAGATAATAGTTGTACCTGAATTGATTATCAATGTCAAAGCCCACTGAATTAATCTGACCTGTGACAACTAAATCAAGTAATTTTGCTATCCACACAGACACATGGACTCAATCAGGAACCAGATTATCTAGTGCAACATCGTACTATCAAATCAAAGCAAACAAGTTTTGTTACATACACTATAAGAAAAGCCAAACTACTTCAGCTAACAAGTTTTAAAGGACTGGTTTTCAGGATGCTCAGTAACACATGTTATACACCAGAATAAGCAGCCTAAGAGTAACTCAACATGCCAAAGAATAGCAGAATGGGGGAATTTACCACAGTGCATCACTGAGTGAGGAAAAAGCACTCAGCAAAGAATCCCAAACAAATGCCACTGAACTTTCAAACAAATCAGCTGTGACTGCATTGCAACCTTCTGTGATTACTTTCCATTAATATTGTATCAAATGAAGATTGCTCACTGGAACACTGAATTTTAAAGGAATCTTGCATAGTATCTGAGGAAAGTGAACTATGAATTTTTAATTTAAGTATTCACATCAGAAAGAAGTCTCTAAAATTTTTCAGTCTTCCAATGAGATAGGCATTTGGTGTGGCCTGTGCATGCAAGTCATAGAGTTTTAATTTCAAATGCCAAAGAAGAACAATGAATCCTGACAAGCATCAGACCAGGGATTAATGAGACATGGCTTGCATTTTTCTTGGCACTAATATATTTGAATTTTAATAGCATAGTATTTTGTAATCTTTTTATTTAGTTTGCAGAGGAAAAAATATAAAGAGAATTAAAATTCTACCCTCCACTGTCATCCACATGTAGCAATTAATGCAACTCCAACCCACTCTAACTCCTACTTACACCAAAAGAAGTTGATCCAGCTGATTCAAGCCAGCTGACTGAAGAGGAGGGGGATCCAGCTGATAGCATTCTTGGAAAAAGAACAGAACTGCAGCTCTTCAGCTAAATCCAGTAACAGGGACTTTTTTCATTCTACTGAGCCACAAATGGTGTCCAAATTTCACTAGGTCTTAATAAATCCTACTGAGTCAGAAACTTACATGATAGCAAGTGTATCAGTTTTTCCTTGTTTTGAACTTTGCAAGTTATTTTTGTGACAGAAAATTATTGTGTATCATACACTACAAAAAATATGTATTACCTAGATGTTGCTTAGAACTTCCCTAACAAGTCACATTTTAGGTTTCTGCAGAAGTTTCAGCAGAAGAGGAATTTAATAAAGAATGCTAAGCATCTAAAGCCAGGGAGCTATTACAAAAGCATCAATGAGGCACGGAAGACAGTCATTACTAATTAAGAAAATAATTAAGAGAACATGCGTGCAGAACATAGTATTTCCATACATTGTACAACTGATACAAGAACATATTATAAGCTCGATACCACTCCTGTTAATAATATTGGGTTACTATTTTATCAAGTACAGCCAAGACCATTAAGTTACTGTACAGCTCACTGAACGTGTTGATGGTGAACTCCACCATCAAGACAAGACAAAAAAGAACAAGAGGAGAAGATGACAGAGAAGGGAAAAAGGAATTGCTTTTTTGGTTGTTCTGACTTTTATTAATTTATTTTTGCCTTCTAGTTTTAACTACCAAGTAGTTCCATGTAATGGGAGGGGAGCAGGAATCCCATTACAGCCACTGGGAACTTAGTGATAACCACAGTCCCATCATACACTGACATCATTGGTGGCAGCTGTAGTTAAGGGCAGCTTACAAGGATGCAAAAAGACACGTATGAGCAACCACCACGTATGCTCTAAACAGCTCAGACACAAGCCAAGCTTCATGACCAAGCCATGGAGCTGTTCTTGCAGAGGTTAGGCTGAGCTGGTAAGCCCTGCTCCACATCACTCCAGGGAAGTGATCTTTGTGCCCTACTGAGGTAGAACAGCACATTTTAAATAAAGCACGGGGACAAGTTAAGTTTCAGTTAGCTTTTTGCAGCTGTGCTTCTAAAATAAAATGTTCTGCAGACAACAGCACCGTGGCATAGGGAGGAGGAAGGGTTAACAGTGATCCAGCCAGCCAGAGTTGAAGTCAGTAATCTGTAAAACCCCAAAGGGGTATCAGCCGCAAAAAAGACCAAAAACCACTGTGACAAAATGTGTGGAAAATCTAGGCCAGAATAAGGGGGGAAATGAATTATCCATGTGCCAATCCTCATAAGCGCAGTCTGTTCTTTAAGTCTGGGCTCCTACAGGCACTAGAAAGTTGGAGAGCAGATTCTACATCGTTTAGTGATTAAAAAATTAGATGGATTGTCAGTGGCTGGACAGGTATGAATCAGTGCATAAACATAAGAAGAAGTCCTGGTGAAAATCTCATACTCTGCCAGGCTTGAAGATTATTTAACATACCAAGACATATGTCATAGACTTCCAGATTTAAGCTTTAATGACCTTTACTAAATACCAGCTTTCGTTCTCTTCCTTTATTTATGTGGTGACCCATGAAAACATCAGACCTTTCTTCCGTAAACAGCAAGTGTATAATACCTGCTTTCCATTGCCATGCATGTCTTCTTTAACTGTCCCTCTTAAAAAAAAATAAATAAATCATCTTTCTCTTCCTCAGTCTCCTACAATATATAGCCTGAAAAATTGTTTGCTAAGAGCTACAATAGTCAAAACCATTTCATGCTAATACTTCATGCTCTGATTATCTTTTTTTCCAATGCATTACCTTAAAAAAAAATATAAAATAACCTTTTAACAATACTATATACAGTCCATTTCTGTTCTGTGAATGTTTTGTGCTTATTCATGATACTGTTCTTTATTTCTTTGGTTGATGACACTGTCATCTGTCACCTCATCTGTCATTTACATCTCATTAATATCAATTGTGCCCTCAGGGATCAGGTTTGTCATCAGAAAATGGCACAGAGGGTCTGCAAATGGAAGAAATACCCAGAATCAGTGCCAAAAATAGTAAAGAGACATCTCATCTCTCTTTCTCAGACCCCACAGATGCTCCTGTATATAATCACAGCATGTTGACATTGTTCTAGTCACTAAGGTATAAGGAAGTTGTATTTAACGATCACATTGTTTTTAATGGAAAATTAGCTAACTAGCAGAACAGCAAGCTGGCACTGACTGCAACCTGCAGTTTCCTACTGCCCAGGACCTTGCCTACACTGAAAGAGCAGCTACCAAAGATAAGGCTTGATGATGCACACTGGGTGAGAAGCACCAGGACAGAACCACTGGGGCTACTATTTAGGTTTTTATTTCCCAAGAAAAGATGAGCAGCCTGTGATGTAAGTAAATTTTCAGCAGGGCAGTAAAGTTAGGCAGAAATACCATTTCTTTGAAAACCACACACACACACACATACACACTCACTTTTCATTTTCACAAGCCATGAAAGTCTCTACATTGTTATATAGTCATGCTCTTTGGAAAGAACCTAAAAACTAATCTTCCAACCACACCGTTACAGCAGTGGTGCCAATCCCACCCACTGGAAAAAGTATGAGACAGGCTGCCAGGATCATTGTCGGGCTTGAGTCTCATGACAGATATCTCATGGGCTGAACACTGGAAATTTCTCTACAGAAGAACTTAGTCAACTTTTCTGTAGGTTAAAGCTTTGGGTTTTGCGCATCTGTGTGACTTTGGAAGACAAGGATTTAAGTAAACTGTGAAACACCTGGTAAAACTTTGCAGCCTGCTGAGTTCTCATACTTGTATGCTCTTCTTCAGTGTATTCTGCTGTGCAGCAGATCTATCTGCATGTTCAGCTCCTCCTTTCTGCTATTTCTGTTGTTGAAACATAGATCACAGATGATTTTCTGTTTCACTCTGACCCTTCTCCTGGAAGCAAGTCATTCTTGTCTTTTAGGCAACCACCAGTTGCCTTTTCTGTCATTAAAAATCTCATTCACCTTATGTATTAAAAATTCCATCAGCTTGCACCCACATAGACATTTTTTCCAAATTACACATAAAGTTTCATTATATGGACATTTTAAAAAGTTCTGATACTATTTACTTGTTCTACGCAGTAGCCTCTGCCTTTCCTAAGACAGCTAATTCCCAAACAAATGTCCATAAATGTGGCACTTGTAGGCCTCTGTAAAAATCACAGCTGAAATGGCAAGATTTCATGTTCTATCAAATCTATGGTAATGCCACTCTCATTTCAAGTTGGACAATGCTGCACTCACTATTACCACATAATAAACCAACTTTTAAACTATTTACATGCTTGGTTCATTTGCTCGCAAATATATTTAGGAAAAGATCTCATAGTGTTGGCTGACTTGCCTCTACACCTTATTAGTTTTAGCACTGGGAGAATCCTCCACTGATACACAAATAATGCTGAATAACAGTCTGTACAGACACCTGCCTAACTACATAAAAATAAACTTCCATCCTATTTTATTGCAAATAATGTCTATCAGATTTTCCAAGAGGTATGTATTTCATACATACTCTACTACACTTACCTACAGCCCCAAAACCTTTATCCTAATTTCACTCGTCAGCTTCTGATGTCTTTATATATCGCATTAGCATCTAGTCTGCCTCATCTTTCCACTTCAGCAGCTGTATATCTCCTTGTACTGTTGCAGTTTATCCAAGAGGCCCGCACCTTCCATGCTGCAACATCAAGATGACCGCTCATCCAGATAATCCTGGTCAGTACTGTCACAGCTTTGACAACAGACGACTGTACCTGTCACATTAGATAAGCTATCCCATTTGCTTCCCATTAAACAGCAGAGCAATACATAGATATCATCTGTCACACGAGAAGCCTTGGTGAAAAGACAGCTCTATCACACACAAAAACCAAGAAAAGCAGAAAAAGCCCGGCAGCTGGAGGCACTGTATTTTAATATTTAAAAGATTCCCCTTCTGAATGAAAATAAATTACAAGGCAAAATCACACACATGCATATAGACGAAGTCACTTTACTAAGAGATGGCCTATTCTTACCCTTGATCTCTATCAGCCACCTTGTTTCCATCAGAAACACACTTAATATGATAAGAAGTTAAAAAAAGGCAAGGAATTAGATGCAAATCTTCAACCAAATGACAGGCTGTGTACCTTACATTGGTTTTAACAGAAAACGGAATGATAAGGGTTTGAAAGTCTGTAAGCGTACTCAGAGGAAAGATGCATTAGAAACACTCTCTGAAATATGAACGTTATTCACCTTTGCAGGAAATAAATTGTATGGCAGTGATACCATTTATGATGTTTTATCCAAACAGACTGATGTGAACAGTATGTATGTAAATGGTCATCTAGTTGCAGCTTTTCATTACCTAAGTAGACAGGATCCTATTACCTTAGACTCTGGAAACACAGGAGCTCTTCCAGCAAAAGTCCCTGTAGCAAATACCTGAAATAAACAGGCAAAGGCAACCAGGTAGGGTGGTGGACATCTTATTGAACAATAAGTATTCATTTATTTGATTTTGGTTTTGTTTCGATCTTTTAAAAGGGATTTATGTTGTGAAATATATGGATTATTATCAAAGTCCAAATGAGGTGCTAAAATCATTCCTTGTGTGCAAGCAGCGATGAATTTGGGATATTTATTCTACACTTAGGAGACTTCACTATGTAAACTCACCTCCTCTACTGTGTGACTTGTTCTTGTAAAGGATCAGATAACGGAAGTTTACAGTCAATTAGTAACAATAGTCATTATTAAGGTCTGATGGCACTGTCCACCTGGTTGAAAATCTAGAAATAAAGTTCATTTTTAGAAAGCAAAACCTGTGAAGGTCTCAATGCCACCACACATTTTTTTCAAAATTCTTCTGGGTGAATTTGGCCTGCAGTCCATAGCTGATTCCACTCCTCCAGCTCTCTAACCAAGGGATGCAGGATCAGCTCAGGATCTCAGATTTTATGAGTGGTCCAAAACTGCATGTATCAGTTTATATGGCTGAAAATACCATGAGAATTTATGGCTCAGAATATTAAGTATTCTTTAAAGAGAAGTTAGTTAGAAAGTGTCAGAATTGTTATCTTCTCTCTCCCCTGGTCACTAAAACTGTAAACTTTTGTCAAAAAAATGAGAACTCTCAAGTTATTCCCTTCATTTTACCTATTTTGATAATTTTGCTTGCAATTATTTTACTGCATTAAAACTACGACATTTTCACTTAGTAAAAAAATCGATTTTATATCTAGAAAAGTATTTGATATAAAATTTTCCAGAAGTTCTTTCAAGGTTTAGTTTATATTCACTTGTTAATGAGGATAAAAACAACCAAAAAATGTCCTAGGAGAGCAACAAGCCTAGATTCAAGAAGCGCAATCTTCAACCCAGATTGCAGCAGCCTGCCTCAAACCAAATGTGAGTTACTAGCTTAAGTGAAGTTCTGTGCTACCACATCTGAAATGCTTTTCCATTCATGCTACGCAGATTATTAGCAATCATACATTTGACTGGAGTGTGTACATACACAAAGCCACTTAGCTTTTAACCCAAGCAATAATATCATCTCAGCAGGAAGCTGAGAGGATAGAAACATTCAAGATCCTGCAGCATCCATATATTATAGCAGCAAAAGAAATACAAGAATCTCAATAGAAATCTCTGCCTAGCACCAACATATTTACCCATTAACTCAGGGAATGCAGTGAGCCCCACAGGTACAGGGCAACATTTTCAAAACGCTCAGAGTGGTTTAGGAATAATTCCCACAGCATTTGGGCTGAGTCACTAAGGAGTATTAAAAATTGCATGCAAAAAAATTTAGCCCAGGAGCTTGTTTCCCACACAAAGGACTTCAGCTGGGTTTCAGCCCAGAAAAGACAGAGACAGACATGAGTATGTGTCCTGGGAGGTAAGTGGTGACTCTCGGAAGAGGCGGCCTTAGGTGAACTGAAAGATACTGCTGCCCAACTCCAGAACAGAGCAGAGAGGCAGGTGGTGTATTCAGCTGCATTATCCTGCTTGGCTAGTGCAACTCTTGCTGCAGTGGCCCCATTGTTCGTTGTTTTTTGATGCCTGGAAGCAAGATCAGAAGATGTAGCTGCTCTTTCAACAGCCCTTTAAAAAAGATCTGTTGGGTTTTTTGTGCAAATGCCAAAATCATGCATACATATCATGACTCTAGGTGTGTTAATGACCAGCTAGATACTAATAACTGTGATCAATTACAGATCTGATAGAAAACTAGGTCGAGATGGTGGAATTCACAGTTAAAAGTGAATATCTGGACAAGGGTTGTTTTTTGCTTTGACTTGATATTTTGATTAATCTTAGCAGATTAGTGTCTTCTTCTGTGAATCGGGGGGCATTCTGTGATATATCTGTGATGGTAGTTATTACCCGCTCTACAGGAGAACTGTCAGATTCATTCAGTTTATACTTAAACGTTCTAGAGATGGAAATTCTATGTCAGACCAAAGTATTACTATTTCTTAAATAATGTAAAGCAGGTACAGCTCTCCAAATCTCAGGTGACTAGAAAAGACACACTGTAAAAAGCATAATACAAACATTTCATGGTTGGGGCTTCTGCTGTTATGCTGCTGTTATTATTTTCTTTCATTATGTAAATTCAATGTTGATAAAAAGTTCATACTGGAAATTTCTGCTTAATATTTTAGGAACTTCACAGGTTTTTATCTTTTTTTGCTCCTTTGTTTATGTACTTGGAGTAACCATTTGCTTTTTAGAAGGATGGATTCATTTTTAAATATGAATCATACAGTATTATTACAAGGGAGAAGAGAAATTAGTCATAAAACAACTGTTGAATGTGTAGAGCAGGATAGCAGGGGGTGGGAGGCTGAGGTAGACACAAAGCTGCCATAGCTATTTTAATCAGCAAAAATAATACTGTGGTGGAAAAAAAAAAGTTAAGCCAGCTTCATAGCCAGCTTCATAGCCAGCAGAGGGAGCCAGGAAAAGTCCTTAGTATCCAGAGTTAAGAGAATAAAGACAAATTAAAAAAAAATGACATATCTTTTTTCACATCTTTTCTCCCATCTTCATCTTTGTTGAAAGTGACACACTCTTGACACAATACAGATGATCAGTTTCCACTACTGCAGAGGCATGCTAAACGGGATGAAGTGTCTTTAAATGTTTCAGACTTACTCTTCATCAGAGACCAACAGGATTTACACAAGTGACAGAGAAAATGGAGAGCTCTGCATGGACTTGGATGACTTGCCTTCTGTGCACTTCAATCCTGACATCAGAGACAAAAGCTCCCCTTGCAGTATTCTGCAGAGCTGAGCCACAAAGAGGACACATGCACTGATCCATGGCTTGTGCTTCTCCCAAAATACCTTTCCATAGATGCTTAACCCTGAATCAAGTAACCAAGACACTATACTGCACCTGAGTGGAGAAAAGATTAATACTGGATTAGCAATGGACTTTGACATTGCTGGTATTCATCAAAGAAGACAACAGACAATTTGAAGCCTTATTCAGCCAGCACATAAATGACGAAGGAATTACTGGATAGATTAATAATATCACATAAATCACCTTTTTTTCTAAGCGAACAGACTAGATCACCATGTGTTGTAGGAAAACCCAGCCACACTTCTTTCACTGCAAGTTGTCTTGTTTACACATCTTGGAAAATCCCACCTAGAGCTGGGGAAATACGCCTTCACAACAAAATTCAGAAAAATTCCTTTGAGGGAGGAGTGGATGTCCCCTATATTGCATCACTTCAACATTTCTTGGATGCTTATTCTGGGCTCTGCTCTTCAGCTACAAAATCACACTGGTAACTTTATTTAAGTGAGTAATCCAGAGTCCAAATGGTCTGATCTTTCAGAGGTACATCAGCACTTTCTGCAAGTAAGAAGCAGGACTGACTTTGGGCAAATTGTACAAAACTCCTTCTTTTCCCCATAAGCAAAATACTTATTCCAGAACATCTTAATTTTCATTTAGGCCATCAGAGTAGCTCCACTAGTTCCAGTTTCTCTATCGCTTTATCTTGGCTGGTCAAAGACAAAGGTTTTGCAGGGAGCAAGTGATGTCGCAGGCATTTTTCAAATTAAGTTTTTCAGGGTTTCTGAAAACATGTCTTTCTCTAATACTGACAGAAAGATATATTCACATTCATAACCCCACAGGTTTACAAAAATCGTTTGAAACATACTATAATATTCAGGATAGCATCACTTGACTTATCCCATCTGAAGGACTTTGATCAACATTAGGCACTCACAATGCATTGGCTATAGTAAGCCATGGAGCAGGATTTTTTTGAGAAACTCATGTTGTAAACAATTCTGAAGTGCAACTAGAATCAAGGAAATGTCAGTGTATTCATGAAAAGGCTGTTAACAGAAAAAGTCGAAATATGATTAATAAAACCTAACTCCTCCTAAACTGACCATATTCTTCTGTGCCCTTTGGACTGCCAGTACAAAAAGTAGAAACAGGCATTTTAAAAATCTGTAACTTGGTTATGAGTGCACTTAGGACAAAAAGGATTTACTGAAGCTTACGTCATGTGCTGTTATTTTCCACTATGACACAGAATCATAGTTGTTCGGCCCATAACAGTGATATGCAAACATCTTCTGTCCCAAGCATTTGCTCTGTGGCAAGGAATACAGAGCACATTATGTTCTCAACTCTCGGAGCAACAATAGAGGAGTATTCTGCTGGCTGAGCAGATAAGAAGGGAAGAAAACTATCATCAGTAGCTTGTATTTATAGTCTTCTGTAATGATACAAATGTTGCATGTTCAGCTGCACACCTTGGATTGCAAATGCTGCTTGATCTACCAGGCTTACCCTGAATGCAAAGGTATTTCACTTAGCCCTTGCCGTTGCATATTAGTATTTCCCTTTCTTTTTTCCTGAATATTAGCTAAAAGTCTTGTTAAAATGCTTTCCAATGCTGTAACAGCAATGATAAAGCTAAATTATAAAGAAATACTTAGCAAATAGGTCTGAACTTCTTTTTTTACAAGTTCAGTGATTATAATAGTTGTGGTGGTTTTCCCCTTCACAAAGTGTACTTGTTCCTAAGAGATACTGATATGTGTGCCTTACCAATGTTCTTTATCTTAAAAATAGCATTAGTAATACACAATATAGCAGTTGCTTTGGTAACTGATTTTTCCCCTTTTAAAGTCTGAATAAATAGTTGTGTAATACACATGTAAATTATCAGCGTGTATGTGATTGCACTGGGTCTGAAGCAACCTTTATACCATAATTTTTTCTGTGTTTCCATGAATATGCATAAATGTGGAGGTATGACATGCTTACTAAGTAAATAACTTGTGTCAACATGGCATGTTGTGATTAAAGGAGAGTATTTGGAAAACTACGATTTTTAGTAGAAACTGAAAAATTAAAAAGTGTTGTGGGAAATAAAACTTTAACTAGTCTCACTCTACTGGTAACCTTCACCTTAATGAGAGTCCCAACTGTACAGGTACTTGGGAATGAAACAATTAACATCATGCATATTTTGAGCCGATTTCAGTAGCAGAATCCAAGCCTGTTGCTTTGTGATGCTAAGGCAAAGCAATAAAAAGAACCAAACTTCTTGAACTGCACAAACTATCCATGTCTGGCCAGCAGTCCGCTTACATTGCAGACTACTGATCTTTTACAGCAGCCACAGCTCCTAGCAGTGCATCCTGCACTGCACCAGCTATACGGGACATTTACACTGCAATATCCCCAGAAAGCAGATGAACCTCCCTCCATAACACCCTGTACAAATACAGGGACAAACTAATCATGGGTCAAGCAATTCCAACTGACTTCATTACTAAAGTTCAAATGATCTCAGTGAGAGGGAAGAAGACAATGTGTGAGCCCTGGCAAAACGAAACACGACACTAGGCAAAAACACTTCCACTGAGAAAGCACTTGTGACTAATTTAGAAATGCAAATTATGTTTACATATGTATGGGCATATTTGGACATAGTACAGAAAAACTGATAAATCATGCCACTATGTTATACCTGGAAACAAGATCATTTCTCTCCCTAGTATGAATGCAAATATATTTGATCTCAACTATTATAACATCTTTCTAGCGACTTACTTAAAATAAAATACTATTTTATTACTGACATTAAAATGCCATGTTTGTATAGCAAAGATTTAATTAAAATTCAGATTATAATAATTTAACACTGAAGCGTAGAACTAAATTTCTTTTACTATAAATTAAAAAGGATACATTAGCAGAGACATATTGTCAGGAATATGCCACATTATCACACTTGTGACTTAAGTACAGATTAGAGCAGATGACCTTGTTCTCATGTCTGTTACTGAATGGCCAAGTATACCCATCCAAATGTAGTGAATGCTGCCTGGCAATACCAGAGAATGACTAAGTAAGGGTAAATATTTTCTAAGAATGATTCCTTACAAAGATGTACTCAACAGATCTAATGTTTCTAAAACCAGATGCATGGGCTACAAAGGTCAACTGAACAATTCCTATTAATTTTGGCATTAAACCCTAAGAAAAGAGGTTGCTCTGGAAAAGAGATAGTCCTGCCTTAAGTATTTTAGGCATATAAGGTCAGTGGGGTAAGGAGCAACTTCGTCTTGTAAGTCTCAGAGGTCCTTCAAGAGTGACAACACATTAAAAAAAAAACACAAAACAGGCACAAAATTGCATATAAAGAGGCCTATAAAAATACTACGTTTTATCAGCATCATTTGTAAATTGGACACAAGTAGTAGCCGATACAGTGGACAGGAGTGACATTGAGCATCAGCTCCAGAAGATTTTTAATCCTCCTGCATTGCTTAATACTAAGAATTTACTTTTTTCTTCAACCTCTGAAAAAGGCTGCCATTGACACCTGAACAGGCAATACTTCAAAATGAAAAGTATCACAGTTTACTGTCTCCAAATGCATACCCAGATTTCATCAAACATCATCCTTTCTGTGGTCACTTTAGAGGAAATATGTAAATTGGTTTTCAAGGTGCTTAATTTTCTCCTTACAGGTTCATAGTTACACCTTGGTCTGCACAGGAATTTAGAAAGAATTTTATTCACTGTCATCAATTATTTCTCATGTGTGTGCATCTTTTTTTAATTGGTTTCACACTTCTAGGCACCTATGATAAAGATTTTGATGTTTTCAAACAGCCATTTCATGCAATCTGATGTCCAGTGGGACCTGTGCTCATTTAATGCTTGTTACATGTGATTGTTATGGCTTCTCTACTCCTGTTTCTACCATTCCAAACTAATTTAAACCACACAGTGTCACCAAACTGCTCTGATGCCTTCACGTTAACTAGCAGTTTTACCAAGTGAAGTACTTCCCTTTTATCACTATAGGCAATGAGTTTCATGTGATCTTATTTTCAACAGCAAATTACTTCCTGTTGTGATTTCAACTGTTTGAAACACTGCAAAGAATCCTACACGGCAGGAAATAGTCCTGTTCTATTTAAATATTTGCTAGTTATACAAATTACTTCCTTTCCAAATTGCTTTGCTTTTTTTTACTTTTTAAATTGTTCAGTTTAATTATCAAACTGCTTTCAAGTACAGGATAGCTTGGGTTTTTTTCAGAATACTATTAGTTTTAAGTTATTTCTGCAAATAATACATGTTTTTACTACATGCTTTTCAGCTCTCACAGAAGTAATTTGAAAATAACTGCAGCATCAGAAAAAGTAACACCGGGATATTTAAAGTTTAAAAGATAAGGTTTAAGTGACAACTAAACAGTGATTTTTCCATTCTGATGAAGAGAGACCTTGTCAATTCAACCCTTAAAAAATCAAAATAGCTAAACGTTTCCTTTCTTTTTTTTCATGCCAAAGCAAAAAATATATTATGATTTTATTTTAAATGGGAAAGAAGATAGTCTCATGTTTGATTACATGCATTAAACAAGTACTAGGAATATTTGATCAAATGTTTTGGAGGCAAATGCGCAGTGACATGAGCCTAATGAACTACCAACAGCTCTGATTTGATCCAAATGACACCACTTTTAGGTTATTTAGAAAGGTCACTGTAAAAATAACGATGCATTTTTAGGATTAGCTTTGATACCTGCTTGCTCAGTAGACCAACATGCACCAAGCAATGACAAAAGCAGTTTTAGGAAAGTTGAGTAGTTACGGCTTAACTCTGTCATTTACATCAGGATCTAATTATAGAAGGCTGGGTCACGCCGCTGGCTCTGCCTGCTTCCTCCAGCACACCAGCCCGCGGGGCTGAGTCAGGGCAGCGAAGAGGAGGCGAGTCTACCACTGCCAGAGGCTCTCCACCTGGCAGAGGCCATGACTCCACTCCGGTCACAAAAGGAGGTACATTCATGTCTGATGTCAAGTGCAAACACATCTAATACACCCCGGCTCAAAACAAAACAAAACAAAAAAAACCAAAAAACAGAAAAAAAATGAAAGGAATTATGGGAAGTGTAACAATCGTTCTGCATTATTTTAATCTTTAACTATTCAAAGCCCCAAACGCAGACTTTGTCCACAAATACATTTAAAGAAATGCAATTAAATGTGTGAAATAAACTATTTCTAGGGTTGCCAGTTTTTTAACACCATCTACTTGATCATCTCATTGCCAAATAAGGGAAAAGTTCACAAACAATTTTCATCCACAAGAAGTCAAATCTTCACAGGGGCTAAAAGTTCAGACTTCCAGACTGCTTTCTAAATTACACCAAAGACCTGCATTATTTGTCAATTCATAGGAAGTTTGTCTGCTGTGCAATACAACTGTGAAACAACTAAATTGTGTAGGAGGAAGACAGCATTTTGTAAAAGAGGAGGATGGCTCTGAAAATTAATATAGAAACCTACATTCTAGAATGCAGGAAACTCCTTAAGTTTTTTGTGCAGAAATTGATATATTAAATTATAGCTTCTTTAGAAGCCAATGCCCAAAATGTCAAAGTTAGTAGTGTCAATACAATTCACCTTCTATTTTTTATTTACTAAGCTTCAAAAATTTAGTCTATTCCTGTTAGCTAATCTTTTAACTTCAGTCCATTTATCACATTTTAATCTCACAAGGGCAACAGAGAGAAGGCTCTGGTCAAATGGAATTTTCTACAAAAAGGCCGGTAATTATTGATAGCAGAAGTGCCATGTGGTTTTGGTATATTTTTTGTAGGTATCACCACCAACCTTTCCCAAGACTATTTGTTCCTGACTTATGGCATCCTGGGACTTTTACAATCATGTTAAATATTGCTTTTTGTATAGCTGACAGTTAAAGATTACAATTGAAACAGTTTCTATAGATGGGATGTGAAGCCAAATCTTCATTAAGAAAGAAGTACACAATCATAGCTAGAGGAAGGAAGTGTAATGAATTTATAAAATCCATGTTTACTGATGAGTGAGCTCTAATTCTTACTGTGATAAATAATTCCAGTCAGAAGGAACAGGAAGGGTTACTAAACCAAGTATAGTGCAGTATGAAAGAAAACACAGTATCTTCATTCAACAAACCAAGGAAAAGAGGGTCCTGAAATTTAAGCAAAAGGCCAAGTGATTACAGTTTTCCTTTTAATTAAGGCGATAATTTTATATGGCTGTATTAAAAACAAAAGAAGGTGCCTAGTCATTGCTGAGAAAATACTGTTTGAAGGTCAAATTCCTCTACGGCTGCATAGAGGTCACCTGCATTTCACATAAAGGGCAGAAGTGGCCCTGTGGTAGGAAAAGAAAATACCTCTAACATTTAATCTCATTTTTCCTCAGCTTCAAGATACTTAGTACATGATTATATGATTATACTGAAGTTATTCCGTAAGTTTATAAATCTGATGGGCTCAGTCTTTGAATAGTCAGTCTTCCAGAACTACTATACAACCATAAAAGAAGGCAGGAATTTAGAAATGTTAGCAAGCTTTGTCCATACAGGTATTTTCTGGCAAATGAGTCACTTCATTATTTTAAAGGCTGATGAAGTTAAATGATGGCAAAAGCCATTAAATATCTCAAATACGCAATGATTCTCCATATGTTCAGTGCAGAATTATCAGTCCTGCATCAGTCAGCTGAATGGTCTCATCATGCTGCCAAATTCTTGTAGGTTAATATTTACAACAGCAAATACCCTTGCAAAAGGATACATCTTCTACTGGTATAAATGATGAGACTGACTCCAAAGGAGTTACTCCTTCAAATGGAGTCATCTCATTCTGTCGACACTGGGCCAAAGTGAACTCTATTTCTTTTTAATAAAGGATATTAAAGTAAGCTGTGCATCTTTCCCTCTTCAAATACATGTTAATGGTGCAGTCATGTTTAACTGCAGAAACTGATAGCTTAATACAAGTTGGAAGAGTCACATTAATGGTACTGTCCACAAAGTAAGTTCCAGAGAACTTAGGTGAACAGCATTATACCAGTGATGGAAGGAATTTTTATCTGCTTTTTTAATAGAGTAATGGAGTATTTAATAACTAACGGAGACGATGACTTTTTAGTTCTGTGAGCTGCTAGGCATTTAACTCAGGAATATTTTGAAAACCATCTTACCTTGCTGTTTATAATGAACTACAATCCAAAACAATCTCTAAAAAACACCATGTTGCTTCAGCTTACTGGAAAGAAGAATGACAAGTTGATCAACATCAATATTATTAGCAAACAATGCAATACAGTTTATCATTCTCTCTCATTTTTCCAGAAAGCTGCTAACGTGAAATATTTACACAAAAATTTCCATCACTAGTACAAACAGCAGAAACTAGTCTTGTTACAAGATTTTTAGACCTCAATTTTCATACGCTGAATATAAAGTTTACCTTTGGGGCTTGTCTCATGCCTCTTCGTTGCAATCTCACTACTACGTACACTTTCAGGTCAATGTCACTGCCTTTTTCCTGCTCCAGGATCCCATAATTCAGCCAAAAGGCTGAAAAAAAGGCTGGATCCTTTTTTAGTTTTCAGCCACATTTGGTATATGGGATTCTGGAGCAGGAGGGTGGCAGTGCCCCCACGCAGGTTGCTATACATCCTAGCAAGAGGCTGTTGGTGTAGGCCTTCCCTGCCATGCCACCCGGCACAGCCAGGCTTGGTCATGATGTGATTAAGCATTGCTGTCACATAACCCAGCAGGCTGACACACTGGGATCCGCAACTGCTACATGGTCTGACATGTGAAGTGTCATGATTCCAGTGGGGACACTGAATTCTGGTTCCTTAACAGATCTGGGCTTCATGCCAAGTTCTTAATAAATCGTAATTAGGAGTTCAGATGTTGGGAATTGGTATGATGATCAGATCCAAGCAAGGAATTTGGTTCCAATCCCATCACTTCATCATGCGACTAGAAGAATGACCACCCAGCACTGCGAAAAGCTCAATTTAGCAATGCATATTGCTCAGTTTAACAAAGTGAATTGCACTTAATAATCTTCTGCTCGCAGAGCAATCTGTCTCCTGAACAATTCTACTTCATCATAGTGAACTAGTTCAAGAAGAAATTATTTTAACCTTGGCATTAGAATTCTGGATAAGATATTTAATACTCACAACTGGACAAAGAATAAGGTCACAGGAGACGTATTGTTCTGAATGCTACTTTTCCCTTTTTATAGATTTGCAATCATATTGGAGACCTAGAAATGTAGTAAGGAAACTATTGGACAAAAACAGATCCTCTCCTTCATTAGAGTTCTCCTTGGTGCAGAAGAGAGAGCAGATATTAGTCAGGATAGAGCTCCTGGGCTTAGGTCCAGCTTTGAAGCCCCAGCAGGGTGTCCTCCTACAGCAAAGGATTTCTCTTCCAGCCGGCTGTGACCAAACCCCATGCCCTTTGTATAATGGAACATACAGACCAGAATGTCAGAATCCATTCCAAGAATTGTGCCAGATATCAGTTAACAACGAGACTTATTTTTACATCTTTTATAAATGCTTATGGCATTTATATGAAGACTTTGGACTTTGCTGGAGAAAAGTATGAAAGAGCCTACTTTACTTTCTCCACTGAGGTTCCTTTTCTAGTTCCAAGCAGCAGGACTGCAGCAAAGTCAAGATAAAAAGAGTAGGTCATGCAGAATTAAATATTAATTTCTACCAAGTTTTTAGAAATGCCAACAATATTGTTCTCAGTATGTTTGAGAACTGGACTATTTCACCTTTTTTTTTTTTTGTTTCACTTACACTAACCTGTTAGTGATATTTTCAACGATATAAATTTATTTTTACCTTTTATAATTAATAGAATATCTACATAAGATACTATTTTTCTTAAGCTGAATAGTTTTCCTTACAAAGTTATTCTAATATTAAAAGTAATTTTAGACTGGCTGCATATTTTGGGGGAGTTAACATTTTCTTTTGGTAACATTTTTAAAGGAATTCCGTTTGGATGCATTCTACTAACACTGAAATCAGTGTATCCTACCACTGACTTAGGTGGGGGAAATTAAACCAAAAATTGTATTTTTGGCAAATGCCATCCCCTATGCTTGGTTTTGAGCAGGCATCTCATTTTTTTATTGGTTATAAATAGATGTGATATCTAGCAGAATCACATTCCTTGTTGTTAGCCAGCTCTTTAAGAGCAAAATATTTGACCACTGCAACATTCTTCTACTGGAGTAGTTAATGGAAACCTTAGTATAGTTCCTATTATGTATTCAAGCTATTTGCCAATTCCCTCTCAGCATGTGAAAACGCTGATTTGTGAGCAACGTGCTTCATATTCTAGGAGTATCCTAAGGAAGGCAATTACTGGGTAAACCATGGTTATGGTGTAACTTTCTCCAAAGTATAAAAGCATTAGGCAAAAGAGATGAGAATAGCTTTTATTGCTACCAAAGTCTGCAAAGAGCTACCCTTTAAAACCAACTGCACCAAAGGCTGACCTTTCTTAAGGTAACTCAGTCACATTCCAGTTGGCAACACAGCGATTTTATCAAAACACCTTCTGTTTTCATAATGAACCTCATGAATTTTGGCTGAATTTGTTTTAAGTTAAATTTTAAGTCCAGGTATAGCTTCTCTTTTAGGAAATAGAGAATACTGAATCATTGGTTCTTTAGAGTAGAAATGTTCAACAGATTTGCACACATCAATGATGCTTCCCTAAGTTTTATGGACATCTACTTTTCTTTAAAATACTTAGCAGATGGCTCACAATCTTCCAGAAATGATCACAAAACTCAAGCTTACAGGTCAAACCATCTTCTCTGAATATTAACAATAGAAGTAGCTGTTATTTAAAAAAACAAAAAACCACAGTCCTATTGAAGTACTCCAATATAAAAATAACATGGGCAAATTAAAATACACTAACACCTCCTCAGAATTCAAACCGTTCACAGAAAGAGTGGAAAACCCAAAAAATCTTACAAAGAGAAAGGAAAAGGTGTTAGGGTTATACAAAAAGGAGTTCAGGAACAGTTGTTCAAACACCTTTCAAAGCAGGGATATGGGAAAAAAAGGGAAATAAAATTTATGTTCTCAAACACAACATAACCATCTTGCAAGCTAAAAACATGATGGCAAAATTCATGTCATATGATCAATGTTTATATACAAAACTCAGGACATGAAGCTAAAATGAATCAGTGCATTTACGATTCCTGTAATGCCAAGACAACACCTTTGATCAAAACCCAAAACTTATTAACAATCATTCCTATCAAACACTGAAAGCAACATTTTAGAAGTCAAGTTCAAAATGACTCTCTATGTTTTGAAAGTGTTTTGTGTGACCAAACTCCATAATTCACTTACAGAAACAACTTCACAGAGCTTCTCAGTTCATCAGAAATTGTGCCTGAGTTTAAGGTCAGAGGCAGTTTTCCACACCCAGCTGTGTGATTCATCCCAGCTCCACCAGGCAATAGAAAGTTTTTTGTTTTGCTTTCTTATTCACGTCTTCAGTGCTCTCGCATCACAAAGCACAGTATATGCTCAGCTAGAGAGAAGTGATTCTTCATTGTACTAGATTTCAGCTGAGGAGTGGAGCACTCTGTCATCAGGACTAAACATCATTGTACTGGTGGAGCCTGCACTGTCAGCTGCCCTACAAAGGAAGGTACAAACTTTTTTCCATCTTTCTTTGGAGCCAACCCTTTCTAGGTAAGTAACTTTCTCACACTGCATCTCCTTCTTTCTTTTCCTATTGAAACCTTCCTACTCCTTGAACAATTTCTAAATTAATTGGCCTAATCAAATATAAAGGATAGGCTGGGTAATGGAATCCTCCTGCATACAAGGAAATATCTCAAACAGAAGTGATAAGCATCACATTTTTTTTTCTGAAGGCTCAGCTGAAGCCAGAAGGGAGTTCAACATTTCAAGCTGGCCACAAGGTGTGGCATCCATTTTAAACTAGATGACAATGCTTGGAATGTAAAAATAACTGATGAAGACTAAAAGACTGCATCATGTATTCTACCTGGGTTTTTTCCATTATAGATCTGATATCTTAATGACTGGTTAGACGTGAATATTCCTGTATGGAAACACTATTTTGGAAATTTAAAAAAAACAGTCTTTCGATGATTTTAGAATTTTTCCCCAAAAAATCCTACATAATTTTCTTGAAAGTTATATCACTGCTACACAGTTTTATGAGCTATTTCAAAAATCTATCTAAGGTATCACTTACTGTTTAGTTCTAGGGGTAATTTTAAAAGTTTCTCCTAGAATCCTACTATTCTTGTTCCTGTTAAATTCTATAGAATTTTTCCACAGGGGGTTGCAGTCTGCTGAAGCAAAAGCCTGGAGTCAGTACAATCTAATTTGGACATTCTGATGAATGAATTTAAAGGGATAAATTGAGTCATCATTAATTTATAACACAGTGCCAGGCTTAACAGTAGATACTGATCACCATAGTTTTGGAAATATCTATCACAAAGCTTATGCTCCAAGTCTTTTACTAACTGGTTTGCTATCACAAACAAGCAATCTCAACAATTCCATGCTGATGTAGACTGCTAGGTATTTGCAATGATCCTAAAACTTTATTCTTTAAAAGATAATTTTAAGAGTCAAAATAGTTTAGCTTCTTCCCTTAAATATTTTAATAGAAATAAACAAGCAAGCAGAAAGAAGGCATAGACTTCAGTCTGAAACAAACACATTTTATGACTATCCAAGATGAACAAACAAATTGGGGCAGAAAGCTAATAACTTATGCCAGCATTGCTCCATGCACCAAGGATCTTATATGCTCATGGGAGGGCATTACAAAAATTAGACTAATGTAGCAGAAAGAAGGAGTTTGATCATCCATTACAGCATTATTCTATCACCATTGCCTTGCATTTCAGGCAACTTCACAACGAACATCTCAAACAGTGAGAAAAGTATACCTGCTGATTGGAATTCACCAGGCTTAGGTCAGACTCTAAGACGTTTGAAAAATATGTAGCACATGAGCAAAGTTGTATTTCGTCTGTGCTTGCTCCTTTTGTGCAGATGGCTGTATATTTGATGAGAGCATTTAAAATCTTCTCCAACCTCTTTGATCACATTGCTAATCGTTGTTTAATTAGCTCCATCCCTGCCTCAAGAGCATTTATAGGATTCTCTCCCCTGGCATATGAGCATCATAAGGGGACCAACCTGAAGAATCTTAACTGGCAGGTGGGAAGATACTGTGAAAATATTGCGACAAGCAGCGAGGGGTCATGAAAGTAAACTCAGGATTCACATTTTGAACTAACTCACTGCTTCAATAAAAGTGAAGGAAAAATTCATATGCATTCATTATTATGAACAGTAAAGTAACTAGATAGAACCCAACCTGCTTTGCAGCGACCACAGAAGTTAGCCACCTTCAGCAAAATAACCCAAGAATGCCGGAAATGATTTACAGTACCCTTCTTCAGATATCAGGATCACAGTTTCCAAAGATGGTAAGAAATCAAAATAAGAAGTAGTCTGCAATGTAAATAATTTACTACACTCGAGGCAGGCCATGTCCTGTATCTCCATCTACAAATAAGACTATCTGCAGAAGTCTACCAGCATATGGAACAGTAGTGTTTTGTAGGAGATGCTGCAGTAGAAACTTTTCTGCAAAGTCTCCCCTTCACAACACAAGATTAGGAAATACTTCAAGAAACTGCTCTTTGAAATCAACAGAAAGTCTTCTAGTGACCACCAGCCTTTTATTACCTGCTAACTCAGCTGAAAATAAGCATATTTACTACAAAATAATAAGCAATGGAAAACTGGAGGAAGTTCTATCCCTGAAAAATCCCACGCAGATTTGGCTTTCCAATTGACAAAAAAGTTCACTGCTTGAGTAGGCACTTCACAAGACTTTCTTTTTAACGTGCCTATATATATCAATATATAATAAAAGCAACTTCTCATGTACGTGATACTGAAGCAAATATGACAATTCTGTATTTCATACATTTTCTCCATTCAGTGTATATTTTGCGGACAAACCCCTGAGACGCAAACCCTAGTAATTCATTAGCATAACAACAGTGTATTAATAACATCAATGGCATAATAAAACAATAATAGCTTAAGGAACATCAACATTTTGTCACCCATGTATCTCCCACAAAAAAGAATACTAATATAAATGCCACTGATAAAAGCATGACTTCATTCTTCTGTCACACACAAAATATCACTACCATATAATTAATGCCAGTAAACTCACAGGCTGTACTCATGCATTGCTTTTATTCCCCTTGGAAGGAAATAATTCCAATGGTTTTCATCATATGCAAGTCATTTTTACTACGAGTCTTTTCAATCCACAAAGAAAAGCATTGTTTAAAAATTCATTAATACTGTATTTTCAGTCCAGACTCCTGTACACAAAAGCAAGGAGATTCATTGTAAGGGAAGGAGATCTCCTGCATCAAAGGGATCCTTGCCTGTGGTTGGTTTGCTGTCACTCTGTGACACGGACTGAATTCACACTATCCCTTGCTCTGGCTGATGAACTGCTACTGCTTAGCAAGGGTCTAAAAAATATGCATGGAACAACTATGGGCCATCATTCATGCACACTGATATGGAAGTCTACATAAAAAATCCTTTGAAGAGGATTTTAAAAACCATAACCCAAAAACTTTCAAAAGAGTAAATAAATTCTTCTTTATATATGTCTCCAGGGAGATATCTGGCTTCTTAAAACACTCTTTATGCTTATGGAAGTGTCAAAATCCAACTAGAAGTCTAGAACATCAATTACAACTGAGTCCTTGTGCTTGGTCTACAGATCAGCACATGTTTGGACAGCAGATAAACAAATACAAAAATATGTTCATAAATATATTCTAGTTTTCCCTCTCTCCTTCCGCTTTCATTTTCATTTGTGTGTGGAATTTAAACCTTCAACAGAAAGAAAAAAAAAAATATCTGTGTTTCGTTGTTGTATCTGTTGCAAAAAGAATTGCAACAAGTATTATAAGTAGCAACACCTTTTTTCCTGTTAATAGAGCAATGTAAAGTACTGTTTCTCCTTCATTTAGTAATTTATTTAAATGTCTTTTCTCTCCAGTACTGGATATAAACTATAGGTTAAAGTTTTCATGTTGGTTTTCTACCTATCTCTTTCAATATTTTACAGATTCAGAATGAGTCAAGTTTGGATATTCTCCCATAGACTATGCAATTTAATGTCAGATGGTTTGGTACAAATAAGCACTTCTAATCATTTTATTGATACTGTATTTATCACAGGTTATGAAAGGAAGAGTGATATCACATTTTTGAGTCACCAAGGAAGTGTGACAAAATTAGCTCATGATAAAAATTATATTCAGCAATCAAATGTCACTTCTGAGTGCAAGCTCATGCATTTAAAAGCTCTGACCTTACACAAAAACAGATGTGTTTATTAAGATACCTTCTATGATTCATTATCAATTCTAGAGAACAATTGTGTTTCCTGAACAGAAAAGCATCATTATTCATGGATTTTTACTTGCAAACACCTTGCTGCTATTTGCATATGGGTGGAGTCCTGCTTCTTAAACAAAGGGAAGGAAGAAACTATGTAGTATTGTTACTTGTGAACACCGGTTCCAACATTCATTGCTGGGTACGAGGCCTCATTAAAAAAGATCTTGCAAAGCTGGGCTATTCTTTGTGTTCTTCTGCACAGTTAAGACCATGCATCAAAAGACAGTCCCATATCAGAATGTGTTTCACTGGAAGAAAAAACTTTTCCATACAGAAGAGAATATGGGAAACTTAAAACTCTATGATAAATGCAAAAAAAATCTTCAAGAGTAAAAAAGAAATAAATGCAAGCTACTGCAGCCCCTAAACTCTGCAGCAACACTCTGTTCTAACATCGTGAAAGGAGGAGGTGGAGTAGACAAATGATGGTAAATTGAATGAAGTAGAAGGTTATACGGGAAGAAAAAAGGTAGTACATCTTCTGGAAGCAAAATTGCAGGAAAACACCAGAAAGCTGGAAACTGAAAACAGAAGTGGAATGAAACCTTTATATGCTGTGTGAATCACCATTTGGCTAGAAACCAGGAAATAATTGCTGGAACGGGCAAACAGTGAAAAGCCATTATAAGACCCTCAGCAGGAAACAAGCACGATGACTTGGGAGAAGCTGCTGGACTGGCTCCGGATCATTTCCATTGACGATGCAGGTTAACAGAAAACAGTGAAAACAGTAATTAAGGAATAGACCCCAGCTCATTGTGAGGTGTAATAGGACAATGGTCTGATCTGATAAGGAACAGGAAACACTGCAGGCAAAGAATCACAAATTAACTTGGTAGGAATAAATCTGCCTAAGTCAAAGGGTTAAAATACCTAAAAAAGCAAAAGATTTCTTTCCTCCAAGCTTCCATAAAGTCGATGGTTGCATCTGCGTTTTAAAAGGGGTACTTTTTTTTTCTGCTAAAAAAAAAAAGTTTTCCATATAATGTTGGCTTTCCTTGGAAAAATGCTGATTCATTTTACAAAAAAAATTATCACTGAGAAATACAGAGGGCTTTAAGTTTTATTATGGTTGTGGATCACAGCTGTAGTTTGAGTGTACTGTACTTCCGTGAGAGGAAGACTATAGTGTAACTCTAAGAAGGCAATAGCAGAAATAAGGTACCCTGGAAGCATTTCCAAATTCAAAACTTGAGGTTTTAAAACAAAAACTTTTGGCTGAACATTTTTGGGTTTTCACAGTTTACTTTCCTTTTTTTTTTTTTTTTTTTACAAAACAAAATCAAAAATATTCCCAGTAGGTTTACAGGCAAACTTTTAGAATAAACAGAAGTAGATACTTACTTAGCTTGATAATTTAAGTACAGTTGAGTAGGACATTTCTTTGAGAAAGAGCAGGAGGGATCAGATTGTATTATCATGGTTTTAGTCAAAAATTGTTTTTCTCTTCCACAAGATTATCAAAAGGTTAAAGCTGAAGACATTACTCCACTATATTTACAAAAGTATAATGCATAAACTTTTGCTGAAAATACCATTTCCATGAGGTTAGATATCAAGTTACTAGTAGGAAAATGGCTGTGATTAGGAGCCTATTGCAACATGAATGAGCCAGCACTCCTGTCCAGCCCCAGTGCATGGTTCCAGTGAACTCTCTTTGAAAAGACTCTGGGTGACCAGAAGTACATCTGACTGCTTGTGCAATTAATAAAAATATTTAGTCCTCACTCTTCACAAGTCTGGCTTTTGGGTGGTCATTAAATATTACAATATTCAGCCTTTGTAACACCCATGAAGACATACTCATATGAAAGAGAATTTAGCCCTCAGCAATTAACTTAATTAGCTTTTATTCTGTTTCTTCAGAACACTACCAGCATGTACAATTTTCCCATTTCTTATGGATGACACTGATCTGAGCAAATTGAAGCATCTCAGAAAATACGTATCTTTTGGTGGAAATATACATTTCTTGTGTCTACTGATATCTTTATAATTTCACCCTCTTAAGCGATAATAGTGGTCTCTTTCTTTTCCCCAATGTAAATTAGAAGTATCCTTATTAACTCAATAAAATAATAACAGTGAAAGAGAACAAGTATCAGGCCCATTATACTCTTGCATTACCTAAAAATGGTATTCTTCAAAAGAACCTTTCACTGTGACTGGTCTCCAGAAATTAAAGCTCTAAGGAGAAATAATATTTACACAGGATTTCAAGATTTTGAAAACTAACTCCATTCTAACTCAAAAACAAAAGCTTTTTAAAACTGTGCACATTATCACACAACGGGTGCAAAGAAGAAAGCTAGTAGGAAATGGTATTTCCCCAGAACACTCTTTCAGACTAACAAGACTGAGACTGTGTCTCTTGTTAAATAGCTGGTTTGAACATATGAAAACTTTTGTTATCCACAGCATCCTGTGGCAGAGAGTTCCACAGCTAAATCCCTTGGGTTTAAAGGAGCATCTTCTTTTGCTTTTCTGAACCTGCCTGCTACTACTTCCATTTCATGCCCCAATCTCCTCCTCACTTTTTCCATGCCATTTTGATTTTATGGACTTCTATCATATCCTTCATTTACAGGCTAAAAAGTCCTACGCTTCATTCATTCTTCAAGAGGAAGCAGTTTCATTCCTTTGACTTGGCATGCTGTTTCCATGATTTTCCACCTTCTGGAGTTCTACTGCATTTCCTTTGAGGCACAGAACCAAAACTTTATATGCAGTGTTACGGATTAAAGTGCACAACAGTGTCTTTATGCACGCAGTGACATTATAATGCTTTCTCTTTCTTTATATTTTTTCCTGATTTTTCTCAATATCCAATATTCTTGGGTTGGTCTTTTTTTTGGACCACTACTGAGTATTAAGGTGACATACTGAGCTGACTGATATCCAACTGACTGATACTCTGACCCTGCTTTGAGCAGAGGGGTTGGAGTATAATTTCTCCAGGCGTCTCTTCCAATTTCAACAATTCAGTGAGTCTGTGATTCAAGCTTAGGGGACAGCAGGTGAAATATTTCTATTTTGCCACTATGCAAGATACTGGAATCACTCCTGTCCCAGTGTTATGCACAGCCTCAGCAACTCCCATTCAAGAAAAATGAACACAAACTGGATCAAGCACAGAAAATCATTACTAAGATGAATGGGAAAGGCAGAGCTTATCTTCCACAAGAAAACTAAATGAACTTAGGTTCAGCTTAACACACTGAAGCCTGAAAAGATTTATGATTGATGTCAGTAGTACATTAGAGAGCTAAATAGGGTGGATGTCTATTTAAGCTATGATAGCATTGAATTAACAACAAACTGTCCAGGTGTATTAACCATTCTTGAAAAAATTCAAGCTAGAAAACAGAAGATTCTACAAAGGTTTTAAACATTTCCATCTGCCAGTGATTCTGGCAGTACCAAAGCCAAAAGCTCATTATATATAATGTGGAGTTTACTGAGTTTTGACATTTTTGTGAGCCCTTTCTTTCTTGAAACTAAATGATGGAGAAGACAATGCAATTTTTCAATGTGCTTTAGCTTTCATGGAATTTCACACTGTAATGGAATATGACACTTTTGAAATTTCTCTATCCACATTTATCTCAAAGTCAATATATGCAGTTTGAAACTATTAGCTATAGCAACAAGTATAAGATAGGCTTTCCCACCAACCCCAGATAAAACTCTTAACAATTTAATGAGGAAAGACTTCAAAACTCTGAGAACTGTCTACACTGAAAAAGAAAGCCAAGCCCACAGAAATACAGCTCTTGGAAAAAGCGATTAACGACTTAGAAACCACAGTTGCTAAATCTTTCTAAGGAGATGTGGCAAATCTTTACAGGACTAAAGCAGAGACTGTTCCATCACCTCACATGAAGCCCCTTATTAATGACTGGGAATACCAACAAATTGCTTGTCTATCAGGTCAGAAGATTAAAGACAACAGCTTCTATTTTGCCTATTAAAACAGAAGAAGAAAGTACAATCAGATTTACAAACTAAACAGGCTTCTAAACTTGCTTTTTAAAACCTTATGTTCTCTGACCTCCCTGTTCATGACGCATTTAAGCTATACAAAGGTGGGGTGAGCCTGGAAACCCACTGATCTCAGCCTTTCAGAGACGTTTAGCTGCTGATGTGTCAGAAGACCCAGTATGTCAGATTTTATTTGAGTTGCAAAAGTCAATCTGGTAGTTAGGAAGCACAAAGCATGGGACATTATACACCTCATAAAATCTTTTAGTCAGAGAATTCTACACAAAGGATTTTAAGTCACTGGCTTTTTCAGGACTTGTTAAGAACATAAAGGTATGTCTGATGTATTGCTGCTGTGATGAAAGGTCTGCCACTCCATTCAGATGGCTTACACCTACTCATAAAGAGCTTTGTGTAAGATGTCCTCTTCTTCCCGGGCACAATATCCATTTGGACACATATGTACATGATGTTTGGTAGAGCATGACATGCAGAGGCAAGTAGAGTAAGGTGAGAGACTTGTTCATTTTCTGAAGAAAAAGCAACAAGATTCTCTCCAACACTTCACAGCTGAAAAAAAGTTCTTTAATTTTAAAGAAGACAAAAAATTTGTTACTTCCACATTTTAGAAAAATAGTGTCTCTCAGGATCATTTTACTGTTGCTTTCACAGTGCAATGTTTACTGCATTATTTCTGGAGAGGACACAACTCTCCCTACAATTCACATTTTAACTGTGATTTTAATCACTCTCTTTTACCAAGTCTTAACCCCACTAAGGGAAAGGGACACACGTCACCAGCCTCAGAGGAGTCAGTTTGAGACACTTTTTGTACGTAAATTATTTCTAGCATATTTATGTAAGACACATGAAAGTGTGTAACACTTAAATGTTTAATTACTATTATTGCAGATTAAAGGAATCTCCCTCTTATTAAAATGGTCAACTTCTGACAGGCTTTAAACAAATTACTCTTGTGTGATGAAACAGATCGCATCCAGCAACAGTCCAGTAAATCACCATTCTGCCTAAGAAGCAAGAGCAATGGCAGCTACCTTGTAAACCTTCCTGGGGATTAGAAAACCTGGGTGAACAGGTTCAAGGTAGGCTAGGTTGTCAGTGTTTGCTCATGGGTCTTTTCTACTGTTTTAGTTTTATTGCTCAACAGATCTTGTTAGAGAGTCTTTTGGATACCCGAGCTGATTTAATGGGATAATTAGGTCATTTAGACTTTAGTTTTCTGATCAGAAATTTTAATTTGAAGGAGAATACATTTATCTGGCCCAAGTACATTCCCATGCCTTTTTTCTATGTAATTCTCCTGTCACTTATAGAAAATTACTTCTTGAAGAATACACTTAAATATTCCAGCCAAAGCATCTGGCTCAATCCCATCTCATTTGATGGGAAGTCTTTCAAAGACTGCTGGAAGTGGATGGGTTTGTAATGGTTCCCTGAACCAACACCAGGTCTAAGGGGCAGCCATGGTAATGCTAACCGGATGCCATCTCACTTTTTTTCACAAATATTTAACCACGTACTAATGCGTGTTTTATATTCTTCCTCAGTGTCAACAAGCCCTGAACATTAAACAACATTCTACAAACTAATACAAGTTAAAGAAAACTTCCTTGGACTTTCCTGGGATTCTGGACTGTATTGGGTTTGCGTGGCAAGGTTTCAGTAGCAGGGAGGCTACAGGGGTGGCTCCTGCAGGAAGCTGCCAGAAGCTTTCCCCATGTCCGATGGAGCCAATGCCAGCCAGCTCCAAGACAGACCTGCCACTGGCCAAGGCTGAGGCCGGCAGTGACAGTGGTGGCACCTCTGGGACAGCTTATTTATGAAGGGGGGAAAGTTGCTGCACAACAGCAACTGTAGCCAAAGAGCAACGGCTCTGCAGGCACCCCAGTAAGTGCAGGAGGGGGCAGGAGGGGCTCCAGGTGCTGGAGAAAAGATTCCCTTGCAGCCCCTGGTGAAGCCCACGGTGAGGCAGGCTGTGCCCCCAGCCCACAGAGCTCACTGCTGCATGGTGGAGCAGTTCATGAAGAACCGTAGCCTGTGGGAAAGGACTCATGTTGGAGAAGTTTGTGGAGGACTGTCTCCCATGGGAAGCGACCCCACACTGGAGCAGGGGAAGAGTGTGAGAAGTCCCTCCCATGAGGAGGAAGAAGCAGCAGAGACACCATGCCATGAACTGACTGCAGTCCCAATTGCCTGCACCACTGGCAGGGATGAGGTAGAGAAATTGGGAATAAAGTTAAGGCCAGGAAGAAGGCAGGGGGGTGGGGTGGGGTGTGTGTGTGTGTGTGTGTGTGTAAGATAATAAATTTAACTAATTTCTGTAAGTCAAGTCTGTTTTGCCCATGACGGTAGTTGGTGAGTGATGTCCCTGTCCTTATCTCAACCCACAAGCTTTCCCTTATATTTTCTCTCCCTTGTCCTGCTGAGGAAGGGAGTGTTAGAGTGGCTTGGTGGGCACCTGGTGTCCGCCAGGGTCGACCCACCACATGGACGGATGTACCTGAAGACTTCAGCTCCAGCTTCACTACACTGCCATATTAACCATCCATCTCTTTAGCTCAAAGGTTTATGATCAGAGACCATTCAAAGACCATAGCTATAATGCACATGTAATCCTCAGTAACATATATCTAATAATATAAATATGATGAATCTTCATTAACTTAGTTTCTACAATTTTAATATTCTGCAGCCAAGATTTACTGACATCTCGCAACCATTAACTAATTATTCTTGTACTAGCCTGTATGGAAGAACTAAGAGAAATTATATATATTAGCCTTGTCTCTGCAATGTACAAGAACTTCCCATTATACAAAAACAGAGTCATCTGGGAGTCCATCATCCTAAATACTAAAATAAATGTGGAACTAACACTATCATCTAGATGTAACTCTACATTTGGCTATAACAATATGTGCCATATTCTACTTAGAATAAATAGCTCTTCTCTTTTCATGAGCCACATCTATAAACGTCTGGTCTTAGATGAAACAAGCTTATTTCAGAGTTATCAGTTATGGAATATTAATTTACAAAGTTAAGTTTTTCATCTTTTCTGTAACTTTCGAAGTTGACCAGCATTAGTGCATTAAATTGTGTCTATGGTCTAGATAATTGATCCAAACCTACTTTAGCTAAAGATTACTCTTATGTTAACACAAAATTTTAATTGAGTTCTCATTCAAGTGATCAAAAGTCACAAGACTACAGCTGGTGCTGCATCCATCCTCTATTTTAGCATCATCATTTCAGTTTATACCATCAGTCACATCACTTAAGGTCAAACTGTGTTCAACGTGATGGAGGATCCATTCTATATAATACAGACCTCTGTAACATAATTTAGATTTACTTTGATGCAATATTGTAAATTACTTTTTTTTATATGTTCAAATAATAAAATTTGTGTAGCTTATAATAGGGTTTGATATTATTATTCTTATATTAATATAATAGCGAACACATTAAAATGTGACAGGATGCAAAGAGTACAGCTTTTACCACTTCACTTCAGCAGGATTAAGATCTCTGTAACCAAGAGGCAGATCAAACCCAAATCATAAATTTTACTATCTACATAGTTTAGAAACATAAGATAGGAATAAGTTCAGTAGGGCAAAATAGTACGAAGTAAATTTAGTACTGAAATACATTTTCCATAGAACAGAGTGACATTTCTTTGAAGGTTTGCAAAAGACACTTTATGACCCATTAGGAATCAAATGTAGTATCTGTGGTACAAGTGCCTATACTGTAACATTTATTGAGTCTATTTATCTGAGATAAAATACATAGGATACAAAATGTGAAAGCCATTATAATATTTCGTCCCCATTTATTTACCTGGCCAGGATACACTATTGAATTTCACAACTCATTTATGATGGAGACATGGGAATATGGCTATTGCATAAATAACACCCCAAGTCAAAATGCAAAGCTGTTACCATTGAAAAACTACAATTACTTTTGATAGCAGTTCTTAATCTGCTCTTTCCTCACCATGGAAATACAACACATGAACCATTTATTGATCTTTGATGTCATCATGTGACCTTTAAAATGAAAAGGCGTGGATTTAAACAAAAATTCTGTTCCATAACAGATTAATGCCGTTGGCCTTTCTTGTGACATTGTTATAGCTTCCAGAGCAAATGTTTGTGACACTGGATGCCCAGTACGATAATCGTAGCAAGCACAAAAGGAAAGAGATGCACCATGGCTCAGAATCATTGGTTTGGCCTGTGTAACAAGAAGTAACTCTAAAAAGAAAATCCTAGGATACATCTAAAATAAATTATACTGTTGTTGGAACCAATGATTAAAATACATGAAACTAGTCATGAAATTAGTTTCCAATTTCCAACTAGGCCATACCCAGATCATACACAACAATATACTCTAGTATACACACATCTCATAGCCAAATCACTTCAAGCTAAGCCTGATGGAACCTCCACACACAAGTGATTAAACTGACAGGCATGAACTCCATTTGGGTGCACAAATCTTCCCGTCTTGTGCAGACAAATGAACAATAATGCTCCCAAACACGCCTAATATTTGGTTTTGAGAAATTGCGTGTGAACCAGGCTGAGCTGTTTGGAAGAAAGCAGTGCTGCAGGAACTGTCACTAGAGATACAACATGGCAGATTGCAATCAAAGAATCCGTATGGTGAGATCGGAAACACCCAAATACCTGGTTCCTCTCAGTATTTTGTGAATGCAGAGGACGTAACAAATTACAGATGACATGTTACATGCACTGAGATGAGTGCTAATAATGAAGTCATATACTTTCATTTTTTCTGCCTTTTCTTTTTAATTGCACCAGTTATGCTAGAATACTCCCAGTCAGGTATGCAGTGTTGTCCTGCTGAGTCATGCAGGATGCACTGCTGAGTCGTGACTTTTTCAGTTTAGTAGTATGAAATAAAGGCCTGACAGAAATGGTTTTGGTTAAAGCTGCAGCTGAATTAAAATTTCTACCCTAGTGCTACTCACATAGAAATAACCACAATATTTAAGTGCATAACTAACTGCTTGCCTGGCCAAAAGCTCAATGAGAGATTTACTTGCTAACAGGGGAAAAAAAAAAAAAAAAATAAAAAATGGAAAGGTATTCAGCATATTCTCAAACAACAGTCTTCTGAAACAGAAAAGGTGAGATAAATTTCACAATTTTAAAAAGGGAAGTTAAGTTTTTTGTCAGGAAACAAACAATGTCTACCATGTATTTGGTCTCAGAATTTTACCACCATTTGGAAAGATGGAGCAAGCGATGTAGAGAGCTGTTCTTCATGTTTCAGATGCCTCCCCAGCCACTACACTCTCCCCCAACAACTGTAGTTGACGTTCTACATCTACTTGATATTTCCACAAGAGAAGTAATGGGACATATGTTTTCCAGTTACAATAAGAACAATGTGCGGAGAGATGAGACTCTCAGACATCGCAGTGCCAAATACTTTTCTGTTGCAATGATGTGGCCCCACTGATTTCAAGATGTGGCTTTAGGGATAAAAGAAAGAATGGAAATGCAACTACATCACAGGCCAGCTTTTGAATGGAGAGACAGAATACAGTGGAGTATAAGCAACATTATGAGCAACACAAAATTATGTTTTAAAGTAAAACTATGAATCAAAATACTTATTAATGGAACCCCTGAATTTATTAATTTTGCTAAAGAGGTAAGCCACTAAACTGTCTTCAAAGTGGTGTTAATATAAAGGTCAGTCGGCCATTAGCAGCATAAAGTATCCTCCTGTACTTTGGAGAATTCAAATATTTAGTAATGGATGTTAAAAGACAAGCCAGAGTTCTTTCAGCACATTTTAGCTGAAAATTGGAATATTCTTCACATAGAAACATAATATACAAAAAAGGTAACCTTTTAACTACAGAAAATGCCAGTACTACACTACAAAACAACAGAAACATTAAATTTCTATTGGGTTTTTTTTTGAAATGTGACTTTGTAAGCGTTGGTTAACACTGAGCAAGGATAGACACTCAGCAAATATTACAAGTACTTTTTACCCTATTTATTGCAGCTGTAAGGGATTCAAAATTCTCCCAGACAAACCCCACCTGTGAAAACCCAAACAGTATAGAGCAGAGGCAGCTGGGAAGCCGTATCTTTTCTTCCATGGAAAGTTTTAATCAGACACGAAAATATTTTATTAAATTTGGGAAGGGGGTATGTGTAAAACATGCTTCTGATTATCAGAATTGAGAACATTTGTATGTTTTCAGATTTTAAGTAAAGAAATAAATGCACCAACAAAAGTTTTTCTTCCATCCCAAAAGTGCTATTTAATTGAAAAGCTATTTTCTTTCCAGAAAAGAAGAAAAAGTTTCAATGAAAAAGTTTTGATGAAAAATGTCCTACTTGCAACTACTAGTTTTAATGTTCAGACAGAGTCTGGAAACCATTGACACTGATAAATTTGCTAGCAGTAGCAGAGCAATGCTGCAAGCTTCCTGCAATCCCCACTCCCTTCAGGGACCCAGAAATAGCTGCTGAAGTCCCAGAGTGGGTTTAGCTGATTCACGAGAAATGCAATTAGGCCAGGAAAAAAATGCACTGATTAGTTATTTCTCAGACAGGTTTTGCTGCTAAGATTGCAGGTGAGAACTGCAGTCTTGGACAGGCTTTTGGCTTGTAAGAAACTCGGCCGCACTGAAGAGGCAATACCAACTGTCCTCATTAACTGACTCTTAATCCACATGTATAAATTCGTGTTCTGCTTGAACGGATTAATCTAGGCCAAAGCAAGAGTTTCTAGTGAGCCTAGAGCACAAGAAAATCCCAAATACCGAAAGAGAAGCCTGCAAACAAGAACATGGTTCAATACACATCTTACCCTCTCCCAATTTTTGCAGCCTTACTATAGAGTTCTACAGCATTTCCAATCAGTAACAAGCTCTAAGTGTTAATAAAGGAAGTTTGTGTAATAGGAATGGAGAATTTAGTTACTGAACCGATGGTCTGGACCTAGTAAACGTAACAAAATTTCTCTGTAAAACATGAAGCATTTTACCAACAAATTGATGAAGAACATTTCATACAACTTCTCCAGTTATGTGCATACACAACACTTGTGTACTGCACATGTAATTACAGACCAGTCTTGGGCCACAGATAATTCACATTAGCATAATAATTTTCCCGTAGATGGATTATACCAGTTCTTCCCTTTACACATGATGAAAATGGAGCTTGTTCTTCCTCCTCCCCTAGGTTACAGGGGAGGATTCAGAAAGTTTTAAAAAGACATTAAATGTTATTGTTATTGGCAGGTCCCAGATTTAGAATGTTTAAACCCTTGTATTTGAAAAGATTCTTACAACTGTTTTGACAAGCTACCATGGTTGCCACAGGCCTTTGAAATGCAGAAGACAGAATGCCCTTAAGCTAAAAAAGTGCCTTTTATTTATCCCATTGAATTGTACTCAGGCTGAGCTGAGTTACAAATTGTTTAAATTTGACATTTTCTTCATTCACTTGAATTGCTCAGGAAAATTTAGGAATATAGGACTGGAAGGGATCTCCTGAGTCATCAGATCCAGTCCGTAGACACCATGTTATATAATCCTTTTCATGAAAGCATTGAGCTCCACCTTAAAAGCTGATGTTTTTTTTCTGAACCCACTGCCTCATTTGTAGGCTGTTCCAGAATCCCATATAATTAAAAAAAACTTCTGATTGCCAGCCAGAATATATTCAAGGCCAGTTTAGACCCATTTTTTTCATAAGCAAATACTGCCCTTTAGTTTAAATAGCTCTTTTCTGTGTCTTGTGTTTATTGCCTCATGTATTCATGCTGTCTCTCAGTTTTTGTCCTCCTATGCTGAACAAGCCAAGTCTTTTTTAGTTCCTTACCCTAAAGCAGGTCCTCCACTCCCCTAATGAGCTTCAGGAGCACAGCAAAAACTAACTGTCCATGGGCATCCTAAAGGGCCAGATCTGCATCGCTACAAAAGCAAAGGCACAGGACACACTGGCAACTCCTGAGACCTACTGGGGACCCGTGACTAACCTACAGCTGCCACATCATGCTTCCCTAACCGCAATCCCTAATCCCATCGAGCATTCATCAATAATTTCAGTTAAGAAAAGGACAAAGCAAAAGCCCTGCAGATGCACCTGCTTTTGGAGCTCACCAGCACCAGGGAACAGGGGGACAACACTGGTGCAAGCTGAGATATTTTTATTATTCAGGTATTTTTGGAATTTATATACAATTTATCTTGAAGTATTTGATCTAAGAATAAAACAAGAAAACATCAAGAAAGATTCTTAAGCATCCACTAAAAAGCCACTGAAATCAGCCTGAATTTTCCAGAAGCTCTCAAAAGGTTTTTAACCAAGTCCAATCAGGGTGTAGGTTTTAAAAGTTTAGCGACAGCCTATACAACAGAATTAATGAGACATATGTCCACACAAAAACATATCATGCAAAGATCAGTGTATTTATATCACCCATGGACTTCCTGATGGATACGATAACAATACTTCTGGAAAAGAAGTGGGAAAAATACAGTATCAGTGATGAGAAAGAAAAAAACCAGAGACTATATAATCACATTTGGTGAGTCAATGTTGATTTTGATGTAAAAAAACCACACAAAGAAAATTAGCTTGAGTATTAGAAAAAACTGCTTATTTGGTAGAGCCTGGAATCTGCAAAACAGCAAATGTCTGAAAGTTAGTAACACAAAGCACTGGATGAACAAACCAGTGTTGATCTGAGAGAAGGAATTTTAATTCTATATCTTTGCTATCTTTTATTTCTCAGGCTTTGGCTTCTGGTTGTTGGGTTGTTTTTTTTTTTGTATTCTAACCAATGGCTTTCCCTATAAATTCTACTTGAATTCTACATCTCTCTGTAAAGGAATTTCAGGATGATAGATCGGAAAGGCACCGTATCACTTTCTCACATCGTGAAGATGTCTGATGCCCTTGAGCATGGTGAGAAGCCTCATTGCTGTTCCACCATTTCTCATCTAAGTCCATTGCTGAGAAACACTGGAGAAAAACAATGAGATCAAGGGAATCAGTGCATTTGCCAACCTGAAAGGTGAATACTCGTCAACAGCATTTATGAATGATTTAGTATTCAGAGTGCACTTGGGACTCTTGTCATGACATCTACCGTGGACACACACAAAGAAAGACACACAAACTGGAAAATTAATCCTTTATATCTGGTTTTATCAAGTACAATGTGTCATTGCTGTGGTTCAGCCTAACTTTACAAAATACATTTTGAAGACACCACAGTAGGACAACAGCAATACATTTTTCCTAGGCAGAGACTTGATGCTCAAATACTACATTCCAAAGATTAACCTAGGTGAAGGATAAGGTTAGTACATCTCTTCAACATACACCCACTTTTCTTCCCTCCTTGGGTAGTTCTGAAATCCACAGCAATGAACTACCTCTTAAAAAAAACCAAAAAACCCCCAACAAACAAACAAAAACAAACAAATAAAAACAAAAAACGAGAAAAAGAGTAATGTCTACTGAATGAAAATAGAGCTGAGAGTATGTAACGAGCCTTTAAAGCCACCAGGTCTTGCACAGCTTTCAAGACCAATCACAGGTCAAAGGAGCAGTAGTTACTGTAGCTGATTACTCATTTGATTTAGAACTCCTCCTGAGTTAGAAGTTGCATTTGTTAATTGCTCAGTTTCGCTGTAAGCCCCAACAGTGACTACTCAGATCTGTAGTCTCTGTCCTCTGACAAAAAATACAGTTTCTTTTTGTAACTTCACATTTTCTCTGCTGTCCTGGTATCAGCTGGGACAGACCTACTAGCATGCACAGTGCTGTCTTTTGGATTTAGGATGAGAACAATGTTGATTACACACTGATGCTTTCAGTTACTGTGAAGTTTTGTTTATACTAAGACAAGGACTTTTCAGCACCTCATGCCCTGCCAGCGAGGATGCTGGAGGGGCACAAGAAGCTGTGAGGGAACACTGCCAGGACTGACCTGAACTCTGCAAAAAGATATTCCATACCATATGACATCATGCTCAGTATCAAAACGGGGAAAACTGGCTGGGGACTGCTACTTGGGAACTAGCTGGGCATTGGTTGGTGAGTGCTGAGCAATTGCATTGCTTTTATCATCATCATCATCATTATCATTATTATTATTATTATCATTATTATCTTCCTTCTCTGTCCTATTAAACTGTCTTTGTCTCGACCCACGAGTTTTCTCACTTTCACCCTTCCGATTCTCTCCCCATCCCACTGCGGGGCAGGGATTAAGCGAGCAGCTGCATGGTGCTTAGTTGCCAGCTGGGGTTAAACTATGGCATCTGTCCATATATGAAATTTCCTTCATGCCTGCCTTTACTCATGAGATACTATTGACAGAAAAGACTATTCTTTGATCTGAAGGGAGATAGCTGAATGTATCTAATCTACTACATTTGAAATTAATCTTCCTTGCCATGTTTTTGTAGAAGTACGTTTTCTAACTGTCAAGTGGAGATACTGCTTTTAAGGGTGCCACCTTTCAACACAGTTAAAATCAGTAGCATGTTCTCAGGGCTCTGTTAAGGCCAGCTCATGAGCTGAGTTACTTCTGTTCTATTAATACTGTGAAAGTAGGGGCAAGATTTGCCCTGTTAGGAATTTTACTGTCCAAGAAGGTTACAGTTAATGACAATACTAAGGCATAATCATGGATTTCTCAAAAGTAGACAGCTGACACACATAACTTTTGGGCTAAGCAGACCACCACTTAAGATGACAGAGAAGTTCTGGTTTTATATCCACTAGTATTAGTCTTTTGAGACTGCCAGAAAATGTGGATGGTTTTGTGACATGGGTAACAGTTCATCTAGATCTGAAACTCAAGACTTGAAACATATTTCACAGGCATATTTTCCTTTTCTAGTTGGGAGCAGACTACATTTTTATGAGCCTTCCTCCACGTTAACTGCTTTTTCAGTCTTTCGATTGATTGCATGGATAGTCAGCAAGGAGGCAGCTACTGAGCACAACCGGCTGCATCAGAAGGAGGCAAGGGCAGTTCTGTCTCTGCTGCTGTCACCACGTGACAGCAGAGCCACGGAAGCAATCACATGATTTAAACAGCAGAGTCCACAGCCCAGCTCGTCCGTGACCTCCAAGAAGTACATCAGAGCAGCCAGCACCACGCCCACGTGTGCTGCTGGCCACAGTGAGACATCACAGGCAGGTCAGCCCAGCGTTCACAACCAGGGCAGCACGGGGGTGATACTTGGGGACAGGAAAGAGGTGTTTTGGGGCAGATGGCAGGTGCACGAAGAGGCAACTGTGTTTTGGCCACTGCTGCTAGCCACTGTGCACAGCTATGGCTCTGACCCAGAAGCAAAGCAGCATCTTTGCCATCGGTATGGCTCAGTCAGTGCTGGCTCTCGGCATCTGACCACAACTCAACACTTGTGCAGATGCGTAGGAAGGTGGCCCACAGTATGGTGCAGGTTATGTGGGACAGTAAGTACAGCTCTTAGTTCAAGCACTGTCTCTGCTGCTTTGAGAAACCAAGGAAACTACCCCTCATAAGAGGCCTACCGAGTACTGAACCCTCCAAGAAACTCTTGGTCAGATTGCGGCTGGTGCTAACCAAACAGTGCCAAGATTGCTAAGGCAGAAAGAGTGACCAGCCACATTAGCCAACGCTACCACTTTCTGAATATAAAATGTTGGCAGGTGCACACAAGAATCATCAAGTAGCCATCAAACAATCATGTCCTTGGGTTACATTGCCCTGTAATGGACTTGTATTGCTGACATTTTGGAAAAGTTCAAGAGTCAGACTTTGAAACAGCCTGAAACCTAAATACAACGGCATATGAATGAACATAAAGATGGGGAAAACAGACTTTGTCCTCTTAGAAATGAAAAAATACCCAACTGCAGGTGCATTTTACTAGCTGAAAATCACATTTCAGGAATACATCAGGACCGTAACAACCACAGGCAGTCCATGATTGTCTCGTAAGTTTACTTGCCTCCTGCTTTCCTTCAGCTGAGGCTGCACTGGTATTTGTACACAACCCAGTGAAGAAAGAACATACAGCAATGCAGATAGCAGCAGTTCTAGCACAGGATACATTCTGCTACCACCCTTTTTAATTACTATTTGCAGTTCAAGGCTGCACAGATTACCTCCACCCACACAAGGTAATTTGAACACTTTTATTTTGTATAACTATGTACTGACATGATGTTAACAGTTGCAATTTCAAGGAGGAAAATCCTTAGAACTGCAGTTACAGATCAAGCAGAAAAATCTTACATCTTTCCCTCTGGTTTCCATCAGTCACAGAATAGCTGAGCATGAAAAGGACCTCAGGAGGTCATTCAGTCCAACCTCCTTCTCAAAGAAGGGCTAATTTCAAAGTTAGATAAGGCAACCCAGGGCCTTATCCAGGTGATTCTTGAAAATCTCCAATGCTGGAGATTCCACAGCCTCTGTGGGCAGCTGTTCCACCACTTAACCTCTCTCATGATGTTTGTTTTTTTCTTTCTTTCCAATCAAAGTCATCCTTCTTGCAGCCTGTGACCATTGCCCCTCATCCTTTTGCTGTGCATCTCTTAGAAAATTGGGCACATCCTCCCTATTACAACCTCATAGGTCCACTTCTAGACCTACTTTACCGCTTCTCTTCTCTGGACTAAACAAACCTTTGTCCCTCAGCCCCTTCTTCCATGAGGTTCTCAGTCCCCCAGCCATCTTAATGGCTCAACTGCTATCACATCGTATTCCTTATCATGTAGAGAAACTGTACTGCTTTCCATCAACAAGGCTGAAAGGGTTGAAAATGATCCCTACGTAGCATAGTGACATCAGGTGCAAGGTCCCAGTCTCTAAGTCAATTTAAAATTTGCACTAACCTCACTGAGGCCAGGTGCTCACCTAAGACATCTGTGCTTACTGCCAGAACAGAACAAAAATTCAGTTCAGGGGACTAATAGGGTGGAGACCACCTGACAAAGATTTCTGCATTACAGAGGAAAACAGAACAAAAACAGTGATAGGGAATTGGGCAGCCATTTTCACAGGGATACTTAGCTGACACATGCTCCGAAACTGTATTATTAAAACTAGAACAGATAATTATATGTTTCATTAGCCAGAATTAGAATGAGAATGGACTGGTTTGTGCACAAAAAAAGTGTAACTCAGAGGCTGTCCAAGATAACAAAAAACAAACCAAGATTGTTATCCAATGATATCAGTACCAATATTCTGCACTATGCCTCATATGAAAAATTATCTGTATCGTATATTTACAAACAATATGTTGGATGAGCTTACAAGTAAACAAAATTCAGCTCTTATTTCCATACAGTAAGCTTAGATAGGCTTATTTGGTTTGGTCTCACTGTTTAACAATAGAGGGGAACACACAGTGACACAAGTCGATGAGAATTACAACTACAACTGACCAGAATGCCAAGCTGAAACAAAGACACAATTTCTGCTTTCAGGAAACTCTGAACCATAAGTAACATGCTGCCAAGAGAGCAGATGAAGAAGTAAAATTAATGCACTATTACAGAACTAAAATCACCAGGCGTAAGACTAAGTGTTGAGAGGTGAGATGGGAGTAAGTCCTTTGGTTCCTACCAATACGTGCTCTACCTCCAGTTAAAAACTCCAGGCCAGAATTTCAGGCAAGGTGAATTGCTGTCGCTATACTGAAGTCATTACTTTAAATCCACTGAAAGTCCAGCTTTCAGGTTGTGGCTTTTAATATGCTCCAACTTGCTTTGCTCCAACAAGACTGTGAGGAAATTTGGATTTGAGTGAAAAGGTACAGACCTGATTCTCATCTGTACTCAGGCTTTACAATCCCTGATTTTTCAAGAATTTATTTTGATTCACACTGATAAATGAATCAGTCTTTCAAATTAAAACTAGGCTTTTTCACTTAGTTCTTTTAACTTCCACTCTAAGTCAGCCCATTTCAGTTTAAGAAGGCCCTGTTGTGGAGGCTGTGGACCAGTCCATGCCTACCACAGGTGGGCTGGCTGCCATCTCATCTCTTCACTATACGCCATCTGATACACTCTATTAGAGACATTAAAGAAAAGTTTAATGGTTCATTATTGGTAAATCAGTATTGCAAAGGGATTTAAATTTTTTAAGTCACTCTGGTTAAAAAACTAAATGGAGTTACATTCTTGACAATTCTGAAGTTGAGAATGTTTAATGTCTAAAAATAAAAACGAGAATATAAAAATTAGAATAATGTCTAAGAACAAGTTACTACCGTTTTGCAAGTTCTTTGTCAAAAAATGTATAAGTATGCTTTTGAAGCACACTTTTCCTGGAAATAAATGCAATGCAAATACTAGGTCCCACAAGGCCTAGTTTATAGCCCTTACCCTAAAAAGTAGTCCTACGGATTAGCATAGTTAAGTATGTACTGTAATGTAGAGCCTGTTGTATATTCATTCACAGTGGGTATAATTCTTTTCTTAGAGACATTACCAAACCCAGCAACAACCCTTGTATGTAAATGTAGAGCTCCACTAGCTTGTATTTAAAGGCATCTATAATAACAAGTAATTAACAGGCATGATACATTTACATACTTTTAAAATGCAGACTGTATGATAAGGCACTATATGGCACATATTATTTCAAAACATAAAACATCTTAGCAAAATAAATAAATATCCCTTTAAAATTTAGCTCCCGTGCTCCTAAAGAAAACCCTTGTAAATACATACATCTTTAAAAAAGGGTGCCATTAGTAACTCTAGCTAGCTTGGCACAGAAGGAATTTCTGAATGCCCACCAGAAAAAAATCATGCTATTTCTCCCTGGACTAAAACTGGCTTTTCCCATTATGTCAAGTTCTAAAAGCTCTTTGTTTTAAACTTCTGGGCAAAAAGTAGCTAATCCTTTACTAGTTCATAATAATATTTTGAGCTGTGTTATGATACTCAAACACAATATACATATGCATTTTCTTGAGTGAAATCTAACATAATTTTCCAGGGCCCAAGAATCTTGTAACTGCAAAAGGAAGTCTCTCCTTAAAGAAGGTAATGAGAAAAAATGCCACAGATAATCCAACTAATTGCTGGAGCAAGGGCCTGAGAGTTGAGTATGGATTTCATACCTAACTCTGCAATTTGCCATGACCTTTAGAATCATCAAGTCATGATATATTTCAGTTTTCAGATCACCATGTTCAAGATATTAATACATTTCTAGAAAGTATTTTGAAAATCTCATAAAAAATAAACTGATCAAATTTAGCTTTATGAAATTAATATAAATATCCAGGGCCCAAGAATCTTGTAACTGCAAAAGGAAGTCTCTCCTTAAAGAAGGTAATGAGAAAAAATGCCACAGATA